>CAWUFW010000424.1:1200000-1862500 GCA_963921515.1 Calotriton arnoldi | reverse complement strand
GGCCACGCATGCCTTCATTACGTTTCATAAATGGGCTCTTAGTACTGGTTATGGCTTTAACGTACACACGATTCGATCCAAAGAATAAGTTACCAGCTGCGGATCAAGGAAATGTAGGTTGTAACGCGAGTTAACCCACGTGAATTACTTGACAAATTACTACATATTTCTGTGCAGCTTCTAAAACATCTGTCTAGACTATGCCTTCCTAGAAAATTATGTAATTACGCACTACATAAATAATTAACTGGATGAGCAGATTTCTTTTAAATCACTTTGAGTATTATATGCACCAGTGGTTAGGACAGTGCAAAAGTATGTAGCTAAACTTAAGCTTATTTCAAATACATACAGAATGTTACGAAGATAGAAACAAATTGTCTGATCATGGAACGAGGGCCACCTTACAATACCTTGTAGAGTACCCCCATGGATATTTTACGCCACTACTTAGTAACCCAACGACATCTAAAAGAAGAAAACCAGGTCCACTACCAAGAGAAGCAACCATAAACTCTACACAAATCAAACCAGCTTAAAAAAAACACAACAATCGGTGATCCTGGACAACTAGAGAGAGATTGAAAAGGGAAATTAAGGGCCATCGAGCAGGAGGACTATTTTCCAATACTGTTCAGCCCGGCCAATATCAACAGCACGAGTCTACAGCTGCGAACGACAAGAGGAATAACCCTATTCGCCAGGAACGATACAGACCAACGTCTCAATAGCCTGGTTGAATGCAGGAACCCCACAGACACCTAGGAAAGTTTAGTAAATAACCTGTAGAATATGTGGTCCGAAAAAACACTATTAACCCATACTGCTGACACAGGATCGGGACGAGCGGTCATAAAACCTGCACCCCCACTGCGACACCCCTACGGGCCACAATCACCACCAATCTACTACTTACATGGGCAGTTCCTGAATTCAGTATTATATCGCTCGTCCGTACCTGGTCTTCTAACGGATGTTATTTGTCTGTAAATTTAGCACTTCCGGGTCGTATAAGAACCAATCTCACAGCAGACCATATTTTGGAATCGCCTGGCAGAGGGCGGTACTTCTAATGTGTAACGTGGCCTGTGATTGAAGCAGTGAGGACCGTCCAGCCAATCCAGGTTCGCCACACAGAATCCCGTGTACTGGTTGGCTGTACACACTGCACGTGCCATTGTCCCAGCCGTCCTCTTAAACTCGGGGGGTGTCGCTCATCCTGGGGACGAGTTGGGTTTAGCTGGTTATTCCGATGGTGTGAGTTGCTTTTAGAAACGGGCGGTGACAGCCTGTGTTGCTCGGCCGGACGGACTAGCCTAGGCTGCTACCCGTGGTTCTGTCGGGCCCTTTCGGATAAGGTGTTGTAGCTAAGGCACATGTGGGATGTTTATAATTCATTGAGCAAGGGTTAGTCCGTTTGCTATACGACACTAGTACCGTTTTGCACCATGCTGCTACTTTAACTGCTTGCTGCTACTTTAACTGCTTACTGCTACGTTTGACAGCACTTCAAACTTTTGTGGAATTACCGACTGGGTCAGTTTTCTCATGGCGCCCACATTTATGTCGATTTGTACTATACTGTAGCATTAGTGGTTGCATGTTTCGTTCCCTTGCCTGTCCTTTTACCATTCAGTCTGCCTTTTTCCATGTCAATAGGATGTTTAGAATAATGTTATATCTGGCTGTCATAGAGAGCCTCTATCGTTTTTTCCAGTTTCTAAATGTGATAACTCGCTGCTATGATGAACAGTAAAAAATTTGCTAGCACAGATTCTTCGAGTCTTTGGTCAGACCACCGGTCTCCATGCCAACCCTTCCAAATCAGTGTTGTTCCCAGTTTGCGGACAGCAAGGTAGAAGTACGTGGGCATCCCAGCTCAAACACGCTACAGACGGTTTCCAATATCTGGGTGTATACATGTCTCCCTGCCCCAAGACATCCTGGATGCGCAATATCAACCCTCTCCTTGTTCTACTCCGCGATGAGACTTCCATATGGTCTTCCCTGCCTCTCTCGCTGTATGGGCGTTCGGCTATTTTTAAAATGGTTTCTCTCCCCAGAGTACTTTATCAACTTCAAAACTTCCCATATCATATACTGCGGTCCTGGTTCGCGCAAATAAATGCTATTCTTAATAAATTCTTATGGGGCGAGGGTGCGGTTAGAAGCACTACAGACCTGTGTACAATCTACATACTGCGGCGGTATCGCCGCTGCCGACGTATACTTGTATTACGTGGCCTCTCACCTCCTGGTTATTAATGACTGGTGGTATAACACACCTACCTACCCTGCGTTTGCCCTAGAACGCATAGTAATGGAAGGGATTCCTCTCCTATGGTTGCTATATAGTGCGCAGAAACTTGATTTTCTACCCCACGCCAGCAGAACGACAATACGATTATTGAGCTATATGGTCCGGCGAATGGGTTGGCATGGGCGCTTGACTCAGACAACGCCCTTGTGGCAGGGTTCCTACCTCCGCCAGGTGACAACATTGAAGGGGTGCCGACAGTGGGATCTGATTGGCATCTCTACACTAGGGTATATCATGCGGGGTACCACGTTAAAATCCTTCAGCTTCATAAAACCCAGTTCTATAAGTATCTCCAACTACGCCACGCTCTCACTCCAATGCTTCAGCGATTGGATGACCTCACTGAGTTCCACCCGCTAGAAGGCCGCCGCCTTATGGGCGACTTGGGCGCACACAAAATTAGGCAAATTTACCAAACACTGACAACGCACTCCACTACAACTTTCTACAAGACTAGGAAGGCATGGCAAGATGACATCCCAGAATTGACTGATGACGATTGGGCAGAGGCTATAGCTAGTCCCAGGGGTGCTGCGGTGTCCTGTAGATACTGTCTCATTCAATTTAAATATGTTCATTGGGTATATTATACACGCTTCCGTCTCTGGAGGATGGGAGTCATTACATCACCTCAATGCCTACGTTGTGATAGGGAAGAGGGGTCATTTTTCCATACAGTGTGGAGCTGCTCTGCCATACAACCCTTCTGGCGCAGAGTCTCGACCTGCCTCAAAGAAGTGTTGTCCTGGGACTTCCCATTAGGCCCTAGACTATTCCTCCTCCACAGTACTGATAATATAGGGGGGGAATCGTTACAAACAACACTTACTCTTCCTTGCGCTCACAATAGCCAAGCGCGATATCGCTCAGTTATGGAAAGGGACTTCCCCACCGACAATGGGAAAATGGCGAAAGGCACTTGACATCTGCATGGGTACAGAAATAGCAGTCTTCCAAGCAAGGGGTTGCCCTCAAAAACATAGGAAAATTTGGTCACGATGGGCTACCTACAGAGGCATAGACCTTCCTCCTCTTCCCTCGTAAATCCCTTAAACAGCAGCTTCCATGGGATGTTATCGGCCACATTGTATGATACCATGTTTTCCCTTTTTCAAATCGTATATGTATCTAAAAACGCTCGCCGGTGTGGGTGGGGTGGGACAGTCTGCGCAAAGTTCAAGTTTTTACTTTTGTTATGTATACAAAATGTACCCAATGATATTTCCATTTTTGGTAATATGCTATCATCCTGTATGAAAATGGTTCATGTCGGGCAACTGCCTGTGTGGTACTTCAAAAACTCAATAAAATATGTTTTAAAAAAAAACAATTTGCTAGCATTGGCGCCAAGAATTTTCAATTCTATTAAGGACACAGAGACGAGGATTATTGCTTCTCTTTCTTTACTGTTAAATTCACAGCAGCCAATGAAAACGTAACGTTTCAACATTAAAATAAACAACATTTCCCATGATGCTTTACAACCAATCATGTCCCGTCAGACCCTATAAGAGCCACCATCTCCTTCCCAAGAGCCTCTTTCTTTGCTCGGTAGTCTTTTAGTCCAAGTGCGTAAAAACATAAATCAAAATCCAATGTCATCCACCATCCAACATGTAATAACTTCTTAACCAAGAACTAGGACGACGTCCAATATCTTCAACCAGAAGAAAAAAATCAATCTGCTTTCTTTGAACCTGGAATAGAACAAAAAGAAGAAACCCGTAATCTCTGTTGAATGAAATGCATACTACATACGGGTGGGTCACTTTATTACAAGTATCATTGAAATACAACCGGGTGGGATAATCCTCGCCTCCGTGTCCTTAATAGAATTGAAAATTCTTGGCGTGAATGCTAGCAAATCTTTTATTCTATTTCAGGACGGGAGGCTCCGATTATTGCTCGTTTAACGCTTATCAAATACCACAGTAGTTATATCACCCACTGGTTTATAATAAAATTGCTTAAATGTAGATTCTGATGACCAATCAGCAGATTTCATAATGTCCTGAATGGTTGAACCTAGCATAAAAGTTTTGGATGCCATGGCTCCACGTACAGAATGCACACCAAAAACCTGGGGATTGCAACGTGCTACAGGAAGTAATTCTGACTTCCGGTTTAGGCTCCAATCAGCTGCTGGAGCAGCTGATTGCTCACCCTATTTAAACCGATGCCTCTCGCCTCGCGCAGCAGACGCGCTTGTCGAGAGACAGACAGAGTGTTGACATTTAATAGTGGAGCGCCTGGTAAAGTGCTCCGTGCTCGCCTCATATTACTTGAAGCACTGTTTTTAATAACCTCACTTAACTTTTATGTTGCACTCGCCTTGAGAAACGCTCATTCTGCTTTTTAAATCACTCACCTACCGCTCCTATTTGCACAGGGTCCCCGGTCCACCGCCGATTTTTCGGATTGTGTGGAGGGATTGCAACGTGCTACAGGAAGTCATTCTGACTTCCGGTTTAGGCTCCAATCAGCTGGTGGAGCAGCTGATTGCTCACCCTATTTAAACCGATGCCTCTCGCCTCGCGCAGCGGGCGCGCCAAAGGCAAGCCCGTCTGCGCTCGTCCGCGGCCGGATGGGGCCTGGGCCAGTCCCTATGCCCAAATCCACAGCAACCGGATCATTTATTCTTGCTCAACACTCCAGGCCCTCAGGCCCAAGCTAGTCCCGCACTGCCCACCTCTCACTCCCGACACAGATCCCTCAAATTGTCCCGGCTGTGGATACTCCCTTACATCCCAACCCACTTTGAAATCTACTTGTCGTAATTCTATTGTAATGCCTACCTTGTCCAAGAAAAAAAAGGATATCCACTCTGAATTCACTTTTTTTAGTCTCAATTGCAGGTCACTCCCAAAACATAAGAGAAATATTTTTGATCTCCTTACCGATTCGCAACCAGATGCCATTTTTCTAACAGAGACCTGGCTTAATGAGAGCTCCGGACCTGATATTGCGCATGCTCTTCCCCCTAACTACACCTATTTTGGTAAGAATCGTGCAGATAGGAGTGGAGGAGGCATAGCTATAATCTTTAAATCATCCTATACGTGCAAATGGGATGATTTAGGCCTCAAGGACTGTGAAGCCGGTCTGTTTAAACTCTTACTGTCCCCTAATTTCACTCTGTCCGGGACCCTAATCTACCGCCCCCCGAGGCCGGATGGGAACTTGGCAGCTGCTCTCCCTGATTTTATTGCCCCCCTATTGCTATAAGCCTCTAACTTCCTGATTTTAGGCGACTTGAATGAAGCCTCCTGCAACATTAGCTCCACGCTCATTGCCGATTTGGCCGCTATGAATGTCTCTCTTCACAACTCAGGCCCCACCCATAAGGCAGGACACCTATTGGATCCCATTTTCTCCAACCTTACCTCTATGTCTTGTAAGCCTGCTATTCCTATTCCTTGGTCTGACCACTTTCTGGTGGAATTTAAGGTCAAACAGGAACGGCTCCTTAAGAATTCATCTCCTCTCTCTGGGCCAAGAAACGGTAGAAATTGGAAAAAGTTAGATGTTAATGATTTGAACCTTTGTATGAATAACACCATGCCAATTACTTCAATAACTAGCATAGAGGAAGATGAGGTCATCCATAAATGGCTAACCTCTTCTATTGATGCTTGTCTACCATTGTCTAACAAAAAAATGGGTCACCATCGCCCCCCAGCTCCTTGGTTTTCAGAAAAACTTAAAATAGAAAAAACTAAATGTAAAAATTTAGAAAGACAATGGCGAAAAAACTACGAACTAGATAAAAAAAAACACATATAAATTAGCTTTAAATAGCTATCACTCCATGTGCAACACGGCTCGCGCTGAACACGCCAATCACACTATTTTACGTTCACAAAACTGTCCCAAAGTTCTGTTCAAAGTAGTGAAGGAACTATGGTGCCAACTGTCAACCTGAGCCTCCGGGTCTCAACTCTAAACAGTGATGATCTGGCGGAATTTTTTGTGGGCAAAATTGATAAAATCTACTCGGATTTTAACAAACAGACAACTATAACAACAAACTTGCAAACCAATGATTTGGCAACACTATGCCTCCCACAAGAAGTCGTACAAGTGAACAATGACATCCTGCTAGACAGATGGACTCCTCTTGACATCTCTGCTTTCCGTAGTATTCTCATGAGCATCAAATCTGGCTCCCCTAAGGATCCGCTTCCCACCTCTGTGCTTCAAAAACTAGACCTCCCTATAGTTACTATCATCATGGAGCTCCTCAACGCATCACTATCTGAAGCTAGAGTTCCGGTGGCCTGGAAACATGCGATGGTGCTCCCTTTGCTTAAAAAAACCAACTCTGATCCCAAGATCCTTTCTAACTTTCGCCCCATCTCCCTGCTTCCTGTCTTCTCCAAGATCCTAGAAAAACATATCAACTTCCAGTTGACGAAGTATGTTGAAGCACAAAATATTCTACATCCGTCTCAATCGGGCTTTAGAGCAGGTTTTTCCACAGAATCGACACTTCTGGGAGTCACTGAGAACATTCGTCAACAGGTCGACAAAGGAGATACGGTGGCTCTTATTTTACTTGATCTAAGTGCCGCATTTGACACTGTTTCCCACACTTCGCTTATAAAAATCCTTCAAGCTAAGGGCATTTGTGGTACGGCACTTAAATGGCTGTCTAGCTTTTTATCCAAAAGGACCTTTCAGGTCTTCTCCTCTACTGCTCATTCCAAGACTCAGGTTTCCCCATATGGAGTCCCTCAGGGCTCCATACTTAGCCCATTGCTTTTCAACATCTACGTTAGCCCTCTGGCTACAATAGCAGAGCAAGCAGGGCTAACAATATACTCTTACGCGGACGACACCCAGCTGATCTTTTCGCTTTCCTCCAAGGAGACTCCGAAATCATCCTCTCTCCAGACGAGGCTAAAAAAGATCGCTGATTGGATGCATTTAAACAAACTAAAACTCAACGGTGGGAAAACCGAACTCCTCATCTTCGGTGGTAATAAAACTCTCTGGGGCCCCCAACATTGGCCACCGCAAATGGGCGATCTTCCGCATCCATCACAATCGGCCCGTAACCTTGGCGTCATTATTGACGACCAATTGTCTATGAGGCAGCAAGTGATCAAAGTCGCCTCCACTTGCTTTGCTATCCTGAAGTGGCTTAAGAAAATTCTCTGGATGCTTCCCTCCGCTACACAAAAAACTGTCATCCAGGCCTTGATAGTGTCCAGGTTGGACTACGCCAACGTGCTTTACCTGGGTGCTAGTAAGGAAGTACTCCAGAAGCAGCAGGTAGTCCAAAATTCCGCGGCAAGATTGCTTTGCCAACTACCCAGAATGGCCTCCACTTCAGCGGCTCTTCGAAAACTACACTGGCTGAGAATTGACAATCGCGCCAAATTTAAAGCCCTTTGCTATATGCACAAAATAAACATAGGCTCAGTTCCCACTATCTAAGTGCTTTGGTGCACCATTATCGTCCCTCACGCTTACTACGTTCCTCCAATCAATTAAAATTCCAGGTACCCAGGATCAAACGAGCCAGAATGGGAGGACGTTCCTTTGCCTACCTAGCTCCTTCCCTTTGGAACTCCCTTCCAATGCATCTCCGCCTTGAAAAACTCTACCTCAAATTCCGCAAAGAGCTGAAAACATGGCTTTTTAATCAGTAGAACCTTTTATTAATAGCTTTGACCTTTTCTCTCGCCTTGTATGTCCGTAGGCGCCGGGAATCCTCCGGGTAGCTGTGCGCCATATAAATCTAATAGTAATAATAATAATAATCAATACCTGCTTCCTTCATGACTGCTTTTAACCATCTGGCTATTGTAGCCGCCGATACTGGTTTAAATGTTTTTTGCAATGCAATTAATAATTGTATTGAACCCTCTGGTCGCAAGGACCTTGTGCATTTCTTCGTAGGCTTTTAGGCATTGAACTACACACAACTTAACATTGTTGGGAAAAGCATTATACTGTATGCTACGAGAAAAAGTTTTCGTCCTGCCAGTAATGGTAAAAGAAACACCTTCTGGAGTGAATATTCTACCTGTAAGATCCAGAACTCTTACACCTGAAGAGCGTCTGCAGGCAGATAAACACAAAAGCATGGCCAGCTTAAAAGACAATTGTTTCCTGGATAAAAGTGCATTATCCGGCCATCTGTCAAAGAGGGCTAGGCCCAAAGAGACGTCCCATAAATATGAATACTTTGGTTTTGGAGGATTAACCTCTCTGATTACCTTAAGCAACTTACACACCACTGGGTGCATACCTACCGGTTTTCCGTCCACCTGGTTATGACCTGCTGAAATTGCTGATCTGAAATTATTTACTGATCAGTAAGACAAACCCTCAGAAGCTTTGTCTGATAGAAAATTCACAACATGGAATAACTCTACCCCCTCGGGATCCACGTGCCGTTCCAAGCACCAACGTACCCAGCATTTCCAAGCTGATGAATATCTCTTTCTCGTGGAAGGGGCCCAGGCCTGCTGAATGAATTCAGAAGTTTTGTCTGAAATGCCTGGCATTTCCCATTGTTGCCGGAAAGCCTCCATGCCATCAGGGGCAACTGCTCCGATATTATCAGCAGATGTAGTTCTCCGTGAGGGCCCTGGAGCATCGTCCTGAGACCAAGGGAGCATCCTGGGAAAGTCGCAGCTTATCTCGAACAGTATTGGGAACCAGGGTTGCGACTTCCACAGAGGTGTTACCAAAATCACCTCTGCCTGTTGACGGGCTATCTGGGTTGTCACTCTGGGAATTAGAATGAATGGAGGGAATGCATAATTCAGATTCACTGACCAGTCTTGGGAGAACGCGTCCGTTGCTCTCGCTAACCGGTCCGGCCTCCAACTGAAGAACTCTTGCAGTTGTCGATTCAATCTGGAGGCAATGAGATCTATTTTGCAAGGACCCCACACTGCCTGTATCCATTGGAACAGGCGAGGATGGAGTTGCCAGTTGCTGTAATCCTTCAGATACCTGGAATTCCAATCCGTGACTGTATTGGATTGGCCCGGGATATACTCCGCTACCACCGATATCTGATGATTCAGGCAATAGTGCCAAAAATCCCTGGCTATCTCCACCAGAAGGGACGACCTCATACCTCCCAACTTGTTGATATATCTCACTGCCGAGATATTGTCCATCCTGAGAAGGATGCAGCAAGAGACTTGTTTGGGGGAGAGTGTCCGTATTGCAAACGACCCTGCCAACAACTCTAGACAGTTGATGTGTAGAGATAGTTCTTGGAGTGACCACTTCCTCCGGTGGAGACATCTCCGCAACGCGCTCCCCAGCCCCTTCGGCTGGCATCTGACTCTATTATGACTTCTGGTTGGGAGCCGAAGATAGCTCTGCCGTTCCACGCTTCTACGTGGCCCAACCACCATTGAATTTCCTCCCTGACTTCCTGTGTCAACGGGACCAGATCTGTGTAAGTCAGACCCTTCTGAAGGTGTTGGCTTTTTAATCTCTGAAGAGCCCGATAGTAAAGTGGGCCCGAAAGATAGCTTGTATTGAAGACAGCAGTAAATCCACTATTCTGGCAATTGTCCTGAGGGAGACCCTCTGTTTGGCTAACACGGATGTTAATTCCTTCTTGAGATCTCGTAATTTTGATCTGGGAAGACTTAGGTGAGCTGTCTGAGAGTCTATGACTAAACCCAGGAAGTCTATCGTCTGAGATGGGCAAAGGCCTGACTTGGTTTCATTGATGACAAATCCCAGTTCCTGCAAGAGTGACATGGTCATTTGTAAGTGCAGGTTGGCTAAGGCTTGTGTCTGGGCCATGATAACTATGTCGTCTAGGTACACTATCATGCGAATGCCTTGCTCCCGCAGACGGGCCATCACCGGTTTCATCACTTTGGTGAAACACCATGGAGCTGAGGAAAGCCCGAAAGGAAGGGCCAAGTATTCCAACCACCGGTTCCTCCATCGGAACTGCAGGAAACGCCGATGAGGAGGAAAGATATGGATTGTCAGATTCGCATCTTTAAGGTCTTTCTTGAGAAGATCTGCTAGAAGATGGATACCTTCCATCTTGAAGTGCTTGTACACCATGAAGTGATTGAAGTCTCTTAGATTTAATACCAATCTGTGTCCACCACCCTTCTTCTGAACCAAGAAGACGTTGCTGCAAAAACCGCGACGTTTGTTGTTGCAGTAGGCAACCGGGTGTTTCTGCAGCAATTCTTCTATTTCTGAATCTATAAAAACACATTCTTGTTGGGAAAAATTGAGTTGCCTCGGATAAGACTCCTGTGGAGGAGTCTGGTAAAACTCCAGATGAAAACCTTGTATCGTCTGCAATATCCATGCATCCTGTGACAGGGACCCCCAATTGTGCAGGAAGAATTGGGTATGACCCCCCAAGGGTAACTCTGAGATATCGATAAGTCTTACCTGAGAAATTCTGGGATTGGAATCCCGCTCTATTTCCGCCTTTACTGAAGCAGCGTTTGTTGAATCTTTGTCGTGTTGGATAGAAGGTGCCGCCTCTGGTAGAGTCTCAATCACCTATACCTCGTCCGTAATCTCCTCTGGGGGGACCTTGGTAATAGGGACGAACTGGCGAGCGTCCCCTGCCTCGCCCAGCCCTGTTAAAAAGGCCTATCTGAAAGACCCTCTTGATGCTAGATTGAGCTTTGTCTAAAGATGTAAATGTACCTACATATTTCGAGACGTCTTTGACGAATTTATCTCCGAAGAGATTACCCTCAGCTAAGGGACCTGGTTCAGCTGAAGCCAGTGCTGTTAAATTAGAGTCCATTCTCATAAGTAGGGATTTGCGACGTTCCGTGAAAATAGCGCAATTCGCATTCCCCAGAAGGCATATTGCTCGTTGCGTCCAACCAGCTAGGATATCTGGGTCCACTGGATTATTCGATTCTTTGGCCGCTAGGGCCATTTCCAGGATCTTGGCTAGTGGGCTTGCCACATCTAATAGTTTGTTCTGGCAGCCCCGCCAGGCACGGTCAATACCTTTTTTGGGGTCTTTTGCAAACTTTTTTAGGAAGCTTAACATGCTGGCATCTGGTGTTTCTGCCACTTTGTCTGGAATGTCTGGTCTGGGGCACTCCGACCGCAGTCGGTTACGTATCTCTTTATCAAATCCTTTCCTGAGGTTGTCATGCAGATAATCCGCTACCTCTGGTGCTGGAGCCCAGTCTGAGGAGCGTGGGTGTATAATGTCTGCAGGGTTAAATGTAAATGGAGTGGATGGATTGTAGTGTAGTGTGGATTGTGACCTCATTGTCGACATTGCTAAGTTAGCTTAGGCCTAGCTGCCATGATGCCTCTTTTGCACACGTTACTCCGTGACTTTGTTTTTCCAGACTCTGCTTGTGCCCGTTCTCATTAGAACTGTCTGCATTTCTGCCTTTCACCTTTTCTGATGTTCTCTGTGGTTTTCGTCTGCACACAATGTACAAGGTCAAAAAACAACGTACCTTGCTGTTGCTGTTCTGGTCAGCCCCTCGCACTTAGACATAACATGAAACACAGCTGCACTGGAGAAATTCGGGTGCTTTTAATATTGTGATCTCCCTGTTGGAGGCACACTTGGAGAAAAACCTTTCCAGGGAGAAGAGCTGTGCTTGTCCGATGATGTAAACCTTGCATCTAGTTCTTGAGGTATGGGGGTCCCCCTGACAAAGCCCAGAGGTCTTCTATTTTTATAATAAACTAGTTACTAGCACGGGGAGGGTGGCAAGGCATTATAGTCCTTTATCCACTGTCTTTATAAAATGCTGTCCCCGTTTGTATTCTACGGAATTGTAACAATGCTTACTGTTTTGTCTTTATGCATTATGCTGCTAGTACTGGCACGTGTACTATGTCTTAGAGCACGTTAGTTGAAATAAACATTTTAAACTAAACTGTGTCTCTTAATACGCACTTTGTGGACAAGTATGAGTGAGTAATGAAAGAGTGTTCTTGCTCCCGCGATTCCTGAAAGAGTCCGTGTTCTGGGATGTCTAATCATTGGTAGCTTCGCTGTAGTACGGAGAACGAATGAGACACTATAGCTAGTCGGATTGGGATTTTGGGCACTGAGGTGGATGGTTGGTACACCACTATACACCGAGGTCCTGTTTTCCTGCGCATAGTTCTGTATATGTGCAGAATCCCCGCAACAGTGGGACACCGTGTCGGGCACTAGAATGAAGGTTTTTTTCGCTTTCTTATTTTTATGTGAATCGCCATCGTCTGACTTGGTAGAGTCAGTGTCAGTAGTGTCAGTGTCGATGTACACTTTTTGCTTACATTTCGCTTTCCCCCACCGGTGGAAGCTGGAGTGGAATAACCATGCTCATCCGAGGGGCCTTGAGGTAGATTCGCTAGGGCACCTGCATGAGACCACGCTACTGGTTTAGCCTTGTCCTTAGTGTAACTTGAGGCATCGGTGTGGGGTTCAAGGACATGAGGGTTCTGAAACCCGTGACGTTTAGCGAAGCTCTCTAACTGTTTAGTGATGGGTTTTAGCGCTGCCGCTAACACCTGTTGTACAGTATTTGGTACAGTATTCTCAATGGCCCTGTTGCCGAGTGCTGGACCGAGGCGTCCAGAGCGTCAACAATGTTATCCTTCAATACAGAGTCCTGCAGATCTTCATAGTAGGGTTCATCCCCTTCATCCTCAAATCTGACCCAATCATCCATTTTGTGTTCAAATGTATTAATTAGAGACGAAAATTATTTATAGAGTGTATTTAGTGGAGGAGTCAAGGGGGGAGCCAACCCACGTGCACTCAAAATATTAGTATGAATGAACTTAGCTCCTCAGCAGTGCTGTAGTCTCTAATTATTGCAGCCCCAGCAACAGGATGTCAAGAGCTGTGTAATTCACTTTCCTGGAGCGTGCACTCACTCCCAGGGCCGACTATTATTGCAGCCGGTCAGGGGTATGTGAGAAAACTCCTTTCTGACCAAAATTCCGGGCTTTCTGAGCTCCGGTGGCCGTTGGGGAAGCGCGAGACGTGCGTAGCCCAAAAACCGCCTAAATATAGCCCAATTGGGCTACGCACGTCTGGCCGCGTAAAGGCTCCCTTCTTTACTATCGGGCCTTACGAGGGGAGGCTCCGAAAACGTCACGCGGGAGACCGCAAAGAAAATATCCTGGTCTGACACCGCTTACCTCGGTGCATTTGAAGGCTTCACCCGATACGGGCGGTACACGAACCATGCGCTATCAACGCGTTGTTACACACGCACAAGGTAACCAAAAAACAAATCGCTCATGCAGATATGGCAATTCAATATGTCATACACGCCGGCAGCTAGTTCCCTCAAGCGCGAACGCACGCAGGAAGCAGCTGGCAACCAATTAACATAAATACAGTTCGAACCATAGTATAACGAAATTGCACTTATCCCAGCCGTGAGCAGCAAAGAAAGAGGCTCTTGGGAAGGAGATGGTGGCTCTTATAGGGTCTGATGGGACTTGATTGGTTGTAAAGCATCATGGGAAATGTAGTTTATTTTAATGTTGAAACGTTTTCATTGGCTGCTGTGAATTTAACAGTAAAGAAAGAGAAGCAGTAATCGGAGCCTCCTGTCCTGTAATAGAATTGAAAACAAAGCTTCTTACTAACTGATGCCACGTCATAAAGGCCTTCAAGGCCAAGCTAACAGGGCTCTCTGACACCCTGTCAGTGCAGGGCTGCTTGTCTGCTTTGAATGCAATTAGAAAGCACAGCTGCAGAAGGGGGAAGCAAGGCAAGGAAGGTGCTGATTATTATTATTGGTCAAGGATGGCAGGGAAGATCCATTAAAAAAATTGTGGTACTAATGGGGAGCCGTGTTATGTATGGCTCCCCATTAGTCCTCTGCCACTGCATAGCAGTTGAAAGCAGGGGAATTTGGAAGACATATGTAACATAAAATTATAGATGGGTAAAAGTTGAAATACAGGGATGTTTTTCACCTCTGGGATCTGAGTGACATAGACAACTCGAGCTTCGCTGACGAGTCCTGTTTGATGTCACTCGAAACGCCTTGGTGAAAAACATCCCTGTATTTCATTGTTAACCATCTATAATATAATAGTTGAAACAGCAATCATGGCACTCCTGTAAAGTGATTAAACATGTTAAGCGCTTGATTCTTGTTAAATGTCTACTACATGCACTTTTGGTGAAGGTTATGGGATCCAGATGCCCTGGAGAATCTTTTTACATTGGCTGGCGACGCTCACCCATTATGTTAATCCTGTATGCTAGGGTGCTTGACCTCGTATTTGCTGATGACCGGCATGCTGCTGTGTTAGGTGGGTCTGAGTGCCCCAGATGAACCGCAGCACTGTGGTGGGACACTGCTTGCCTAGTGCAGTTTCATTGCTTATGGCTGTGAGCCTTAACAAGGGTCTAGCTAGCTATGCATCTGAAACGGGCTTCAGGCTACAAGAGGGAGCCTGTGGACCTGTTTGTCCTGCTTGGCAATTTAGGCCAAATAGATTCAAGACACACAGATTTAGTTCTCCTCTACTTTATGTCTCCCAGTAGACTTGGGTATGATAGTTAAGGTGCATCAAGTAAGGCCTAAATAGTTGACCGGTACATTAAAGCATTCCTTTTGTTTTATTTTTCCATTGCTTTCCTCTAATGATAATTCAGTTAGAACCAGTTGTGCAGCGTCCATGCAAAGGAGATTCCTTGGTTGCCGGTTGGATGAATGCTGTGATAATGCCTTCTACTTTCCATAATGTATTAGGAGCGCAGAGAGAAAGTTGTTCCCAGTGGTTTGAGTGCTTAGAGAAATACCTTGAAACCATGAATAGAACAGGTTTTAGTCCCACAAAGAAAACAGCTTTGTGTGATTTGGTTTTAGAAGGAAGAATGCAGCTTGACCATATTGCCACATGGGGAAAGAACAAGGCGAAGTAGAATGTGGGACATCTTCATTGAGGCCTAGAAAAGAATGCATTCTCATTTTGATATAACTGTGAGCATAATTATGGAAAGATAACATTTTACTACTCTTACCATGGTCCAGGAAAGTCCATTGAAGCCTACATTGCAAGACTGAGAATGTGAGCTTGTCTGTTTTCCTTTAAAGATGTGAACTAAGTGATACCTTATTAGGTTGTTATGTGTAAAACAGGTGTAAAGGCACAGGAGAAGCTTTGGTGTTACAAGAAACAGAGATCTCGTGACACATGGTGCCCACAATTAAGAGTCCTGAAAGGTCAGCCATAGGTGATAAACTGCTACTCAAATCGGAAATGCAACATGTAGGAAGCTGGCTCTGTATATAGTATGCCACTAGGTGGTTGTACAGTGCACAGAGTCCAGAGATTCCTCAGAAATGTACAGGGCTCAATGTAGACCCAAAGTTCTCTATTAATGGTAGTGTGGGCAAGCAGCCTTTGGCCCAACACATAGGAGTGTACGACATTTATTGCGCAACATTGACCAATAAGGGACACACAACTCAAAAAGGAGATCCACACCAATTTTATAAAAAATAAGCTTTGAGTTTTATTTTAAGACCAAGATCTTCGCAACATGGTAAGTATGTTTTGAAGGAAAAATACTTAAGGCTTTCAAAAGTCAACTGTGCAATTTTCAAAGAGTTCAATGTTACCCTAAGGAGGAAAACAATAATGTGGTTACACAGGTAAGTATCCAACTTACAGTTCCAGTCTTCGGGACCAAAGGTCAGCAAGGGTCAGGTGAGTTCCAAAACTGCACCACCAGCGGCACAGGGTTGGCTGGGTGCAGAGGTCCAAATCTGAGTTCAGTCCAATGTGTTTCAATGGAGACTGTGGGTGTTCGAAGCCACACTGCTAGCAGGTAGGTGAATCGGTTGCAGGGACCAAGCTTTGGGGGTTAGAGCAAGCACAAGGGGCACCACAAAGCAGCACCAACCATACACCATCAGCGGCACAGGGGCTGCCGGGTGCAAATACAGCGTCGGGGGCCCAACGCTTTTCAATGGAGAACTTGCTTCAGACAAGCAGGCTGCAGGCATTGTACCAGAGATTGCAGGAGGGAGACCAGTGACAGCAGAGGTAAGTAGAGATGTAGGGTGTTGTAGGGGCACTGTCGGTTCAGCTCACCAAGGCCCAGGGTCTTCGGGTGCAGGGGTGACTTTGGACATCAGATTCTTAAAGGAGTCGGTCGTGGTCAGGGAGGAGCCTCTGGATTCAGGCTGCAGGCATCGTCATGGAGTCCAGGAGGGGTTAGCCAACACTGGCCTTGAGGTCAGGATCGCTGGGGAACCTGTTCTGGGTCAGTGGTCCACCTAGACACGGGCTGGAGGCATCGGGTGCAGAGTGAGCAGGACTTGCAGAACCGGAGGACACCGGAGTCCTTTGTGTAGGTTTCTTTGTGGACAGAGCCGCTGTCCTCTGGAGTTCTGGTCTTCAGAGGCAGGCAGTCCTCCCTGGGTTTGTGGAGGTCGCTGACTGCTGGACAGGCGTCGTGTCTGTGCACAATCTTTGAGGGCTGCAGACAGGCTGGTAGGGCTGGGGCCAAGTAAGTAGGCGTCTTCAGTCTTTTCCTGCACTGTGTCATCTTCGTCCTTTTTCTTTAGTCAGCAGGAACTAATTTCCAGGTCTGGGGGAGCCGTCTAAATATTAGATTTAGGGGCGTTTTGGGGAGTAGCAGGTAGGGCCAATGGGCACCTTACCTGGGGTGACTACACCTCAATTATGCCACCCTCCTATGTGAGGGGGCATAGACCTAGCCCTAATTGGAGGAGGCTCCCCATCTTCAAGATGGCGGGGATTGAAAGATGTGCTTCACCTTGCCTCCCCCACCTTATGGGTTGAGTTGCCAGAGGTGGGCACATCTCCTAAGTTTCCCACCCAAAGTGGGGGTGTAAACCAGGGGCTGCCATCTGCTGCTGGCAGCAGAGGCTGGGGGTCACATTACAAAGGCGGCAAGCCTTTGAAACGTCCCTCTCTAGCACTGTGCTATCTTTTTCCAACAAAAAGTGGAATTTATTTTTTTCTACGTTCACCTCAGCTCAGAAGAGTGAATGGATACAGCCACCGGAAAAAGTTCAGATCGGATCCAATCCCACATCAGTCCTGGATATGTTTGCACTGTTAGAAGCATCAGAAATAACAAGACTTTTGAACTCTATCCGATCAGGATCCCCTACAGATCCATGTCCAGCTTCGGTTCTGAAATCTATCTCAGAAATCATAGGATCCGCCCTAAACCCCCTGCTTAATAACATATTTACCACTGGGATATTTCCCAAGGATTGGAAGAAGGCCTCTATCCTCCCCCTATTGAAAAAATCAACCCTGGATCCTACGGACCCAAGTAGCTATAGACCAATTTTGCGGCTTCCGCTCCCTGCAAACATCACAGAAAAAGCTATGAACACCCAGCTCAGTGCTTTTTTGCAAGTTAACAACATACTCGACCCGTCTCAATATGGGTTCAGAGCGGAACATAGCACGGAGTTGGCCTTAATTAAATCCATAGAGGAAGTAAGGGAGGCATTGGATTGTGGAGGTAAAGCAATACTGATCATGTTAGATCTGTCAGCAGCCTTTGACACGGTCCATCATGAAGTTTTGATGGACCGTTTGTCTGAAGTAGGAGTACAGGGTGCTGCCCGGAACCTCCTGCAGTCCTTTTTATCAGAAAGAACACAAACAGTTGATTTAGATAACAACAAATCCAAGCCGTTTTGCCTTCCTTGCGGGGTGCCCCAGGGATTTTCATTAAGTCCAACACTTTTTTAATGTATATGTGATATCACTGGCTGGCCTGATAAGATCCTTTGGTTTCCAACTCACCTCCTATGCGGATGACACTCAAATAGTGTTATCCCTTAGAGATGGTGAGGAAAAGGAAACAGGAGCACGTTTTCATGATTGTATGAAGGCCATATCAGGATGGATGTCGACTAACTGCCTAAAATTAAATTCAAGCAAAACAGAGGTTATTATATTTGGTAATAACCCACATTTATGTACACCAGACTGGTGGCCAGCAGATTTGGGCATTAGCCCCCCCTGCCCTGAAAGCAAAAAATCTGGGGGTGTCAGTAGATAACAGACTCACGTCTAGTGAGCATATAAGTTCCGTGGTATCCGCCTGTTTTCTGATACTCAGAATTATAAGGAAAATAAAGCCTTATCTTTCAGTAGGAAACCTCAGGACAGTGGTCACGGTACTTGTTATGGCACGTCTGGATTATTGCAACAGCCTCTATCTGAATGCCCAAAAACAGCACATTAACAGGCTTCAGATAGCACAAAATGCGGCAGCGAGGCTGTTGTCAGGGACACCTAAATTTGTCTCTGTTAAAAAAGAATTAATTCAACTACACTGGCTTCCTGTGAAACAAAGGGTACGTTTTAAGGCCCTTTGTATCGCCTTCAAAGCCCTTAACGGAACAAGCCCTGACCATTTGAGGCAAAAGTTTAAATGGTATATTCCTGGGAGGACCCTTCGGTCCACAGGAGCAAAAAATGTCCAAATCCCTACATTTAAAAAGGCTAGTTGGGGAGGTAGGAGTTTTATCACATGCACATCCAAGGCCTGGAACGATCTGCCGTTCCATCTGAGGAATGTAGCGGACTGAAGACTTGGCTGTTCACTCATTGATCATATTCCCCGTTAACCTGCAGGCAGTGCATAGCGCCAGGACACCTCAGGGTAACCGCTGTGCTCTAGAAAACTAATTAACATAACATAACATAACTGTGCCCCTCCTGGGGGAGGTCGTGTGACACCACCACCCAGGATGTGCACTGTTTCTGGTCCCAGAGAGCAGAGGCTCTCGACCCAGGGGTCCTGAAACATGTCTGGCGGTGGCAGGCTGCCTACAGCCAGTCTTTGACCACACCAGGGTTGGTACATTTTCAGGGGCACCTCTGAGGTGCCCTCTGAGTACATAGTTTTATAAATCCCACACTGGCTACAGTGTGGGTTTATTGAGAGCAGTAGTTTGGTACCAAATACTCCTGTATTTAGTGAAGCCATCATAGTGCTGTGGAAATGGAGTTGTCGAGTTTTTAGCCCATGTAGTCTCTATGGCTTCCCTGGCACTTACAATATTACGGAATAGGCCCTAACATTGTAGGGGCATATCTGCTCATGCAGATATGCTCACGCCTGTGACATAGTGCTCCCTGCCTCTAGGGCTGGTAAGGCCAGCTAGTGGGGTGGCTTACCGATATCTCAGGCAGTGCTAGTTGGCATGGCTCACAGGCTGTGTGCCATGTCGACTTTGTCACTTTGTCTGCACCAGGCCATGCATGATGCAGTGGCAATCTGCATGACCTTAGTGAGGGGTCCCCAGGGGACCCTCTTCAGTCCCAATGCCCTAGGTACTCTGTTACCATTTACTAGGGACTTACATGGGGCCTGAGGGCCAATAGTGGAACAGTTTTAGGGAAAAAAGACTGGTACTGGGAACCTGGACAGCACAGATCCAGTACTGTACTGTACATTCAAAGGGGCATCAAAAGCCAGACAAAACAAAAGGTGGGGGGTGGGGTACTGCAACAGAACCCCATTTTCTCACACAACATGCAAAAGTGAATATGATTTGCAAGGATTGCGAAGGCAGCAAGTACTGTGTGAACAAAGGTGTAATAGAAAAGGAAATAGCATGTTAAAAGGCTGCATGCTACAGATCAATATATAAACTTTGCATCATACAATGTCTGCTCATCCTCTGGAGAAATATATAAAGGTTGTGGTGAAAAAGGCAATTTCTGTAAAGTATGCAGAGTGACACGCAAGAAGAATGTTTATGCAGTAAATTAAGATGACCCACTGGACATTGATTAGCTCATAGAGAACTTGTTATTAATATTGGCCATATTAGGAACAGATCAAGATGAGAAACAACCTGTTGTAATTTTGATTATCTCTTTAATGTATATCATCTTGTGCTGTTTCTTTCCTGTTATCACATGTACTTTCTCTTTGGTATCACCCTCTTCCCCTTTTTCTCATCCTGGGAATCTTCCTTTGTTTTCTCTGACGCTTTGACAGTTCAACTGTCACTGCAATCGGGGATTGTATGATGTACAATAAACTTGTGACTTGGATCCTCGTTTGCCACGTTTCTTCTTTATATCACTGGCGACGCTCGGAAATCGAACCTGGGCTGTGCAGGGGGCAGCTGTACAATCTCATCCCTGAGTGGACGTTTTAGTATTGCAGTCGCTTCCTCTGCCGTTGTCTATGGTGTGGCGCCAGCCCTACCGTCGTTGAGATTCTCCTTCCTAGTTGGGGAACGTTTCTGTCAGTCCTGGGAGATCAACGACTGGCCAGCGCTTCCTGGTACCCACCTACCTTGTGGAGCTACATTTTGAAGTTCACATTCAAGTTGAGGCTGAACATTTCTCTCAGCTCCGGTGTCTGAGGAGCTCAACGGCTGGCCAGTGCTTCAGAGTGTGCACATACCTGCGGAGCTAAGTGTCACAGTCAAGGACAGGCTGTGGAGCAGTATCGTGCTCCTGAGGTAGCGGCACGTCTCTTCGTGTGGAGCAGTATCGTGCTCCTGAGGTAACGGCACGTCTCTTCGTGTATGCACTAAACTAAGGGAGACAGCCTAGGACACGGGCACTGAAGTGTAATTCTATTACAGGACCGGATGCTTCGGATTATGCTTCTCTTTCTTTTATTTGCTACTCACAGCAGCCAATGAAAATCGTTTTGTATGCAAATAAAACTACATTTCCCGGGGGGCGTGGTCTCGCGGCAAACCAACATGGCCGCGACTTAGGGCTGCTCCGGAGCCTTTCCATCCTACCACATTAATCCGCTACAACAATCCGACGGAAAGGTGCAGAATCGGACACAAGGGCGCAAGCAAAGCCCGGCAAAGCTTTCCCGAGCGCAATCGGAGGTAGTAGGCAGTAGCTGTGCCGATCGGCGAATCTGGGCCTGTGGCTGAGGAAACCAAGACCTCGAGTGCTGGAGACGGCCGGCGGAAGACGCGGGGACGTGGGCGTGACCCCCTCCCCCATCCTCGGAGGGTCGGGGAAAATCAGGCGAGCGACTTCGGTGCCCCCCCTCCTGCGATCATGACGCTGCTGCCTGTGGCACTGGAGTGCAGCCCCCGAGCGGGTTGAAGCGTGCGGAGGCCAGGGCCGTGAGCAGGGAGCCAGCGGCCCAGCACTGGGGAGACTGCGGAGGGCCGGGGCAGCGTGTGTCTTGTGGTGCCCAACAGCGTCGGCCTGATCGGCCCCCACGGAAACCGAAGCGGGAGGAACAGAGCCGGTGAGTGACGGCCCCCGGCGTCTCCCTGCCTGGGGCAGGATCTGGAGCTGGCTGGAGGCCGTGATCGCTGGAGGCAGTGCGCGCTTCCAGGACGCGACTGCGCCTACTGTAGTGGAGGCGGCGGGGGGCCCACGGGACTGGAGTGCTGCGTTCATGCAGGACCCGTTGTGGGAGCAGCTGACCCCGCCCTGCCTGATCGGGCCTCACTAACCGAAACGAACCCCGGGGAGTCTTTGCTGCTGTGTGCCTTTGCTGTGGTTGGTGAGGACGGGGAAGAGTGAGCGTGGAGCGGCCTCCCTACTATAACTGCGCTGTGGGGGACGGCTGCCTGGGGCCGCGTGAGGTGATCCGCCCTGCTCCCCTGCCTTTCCTTGGTGCGCCGGTGGCCCTTGAGCTGGCATCGTGGATGCTCACTGCTGCCTGAGGGGTGCTTGGGGGCTGGCAGTGTCCGGGGAGCGGGGGACGACTGGCCCGAGTGGCGCACAGGTGGTCCTCCACGACCGGCGACGCCCTGAGTGCCCACCTATGTGGCTCGACTCCTGGTCCCGGGTCCCAGCGGGCAGCCAGAGACGGCGGAGCTAAACAGCGTCATCCACATCGGTGCGCGACTGGCCCGGGGCTCTGTGGACATCTTCGGAGGGCCCGGCCAGGGGCTATTCCATCTGGCGCCTCCTCGAAACTCCGGCCTATGGAGCGGTGTTGGCCTCAACATGTCCGGCAACAGGGGTTCCCGGGCGTCTCAACAAAGCAGGCTAGACCGCTTTACCTGCCCGAAAGCGGACATTCCTGACAAGAAAGGGACCAGTGATAAATCGCAGGGTGGAGCCGAGCACGACCCCACAGAGCCCACAATGACGGACATAATGGCAGCCATTATGGGTGTCCGCACATCTATTGACACCCTCTCCTCGGAGGTGACGCTGATCAGAGCGGATCTCACGAAATATAGAGAGAAGGTCAAGCAATTAGAGACAACCACCGCCAGTCTCGTAGAGGACACCTCGCAACTCCAAACGGACATCGGGGAGCTTCAATCATTTCGCAAGTACACGGAAGACAAGTTGGATGATTACGAGGGGCGCCTGCGACGCAACAACATCCGCGTCCTTGGAGTGCCGGAGAAATCGGAAGGTCCGTCTGCAGACCTATTTATGGAGGAACTGATCTCGACGAAGCTACAACCAAAGGGCCTTTCTAAACTGTTTGTAATTGAGCGAGCCCACATAGTGCCTGGGGGTCGCCCAAAGCCTGGGGCCCCCCCTCGTCCAATACTGGCCAGACTGCTTAATTACAGAGACAGAGACACAATCCTTCAGGCAGCAAGGGTCGCTCCTCCAATCCACCTACACAACTCGGAGATCACCTTCTTCCCCGATTTCACCCGAACGGTGCAGATGAGGCGACGCTCCTTCCTCGATGTTAAGCGCAGGATGAGAGAAAAGGGTCTCAAGTACGCCATGCTCTTCCCGGCTCGCTTGCGAGTTGAACTTAACGGGAAAACACGTTTCTTTGACCTCCCAGAGGTGGCATCCGACTGGCTGGACAGTCTGAAATCCTCGCCGGAACAAGACCTCACCGCTCATTGAACCCCGGGGTGATCTCTCATGGGATGGCCTCTGGTTTCTTCAACATGAATCGCTTCAGCTGCTGTGGTACCCTGAACCGCCAATATGCGGCTCCGGCTGTTATAAACCTTGTATCAATGCCTTGGGACCTTTCACATGTGGTGAACTGAACATTGGTCATGTCCTGCACCGATTCTGTACTGGTAGGCGGGGGGGCCGACGGAACTCTGAGGCCTTCCCCAGTGTGTTAATTTTCTATTAGTAGAATAGTTGGGCGACAGGCACTCTGCATTTAAATATTATGGGCAGTTTTAAGCCCGGAGTGCAGGGGAGCAGGGTGGGGGGATGTTGGGAGGGACTGATGTTTATTTTGTATGTTGTTTTTTGTATTATCGCGACAGTACGATATCTATATACGACCCCACTAGTGGGGAACCGCTCCGCTCTCAATGGGAGTACAGTACAACAGGGCTATTAAAATTTTAAGTTGGAATGTTAACGGACTGGGGGACAAGATAAAAAGAGGTGTTGTGTTGCAGTATATTAGGAGACAATCACCGGATATCGTCTTACTCCAGGAAACACACCTCGTTGGCAACACATGCAGGGCAATGCACAGATGGGGGTACTCGATGGTGGTGCATGCGGGGTTTACCTCTAGCTCCAGGGGAGTAGGCATTATGCAAAAAAATCATTTCCTTTCTCACTCACCAATACGTACATAGATGACCGAGGCAGATATGTTGGAATCACAGGCACTTGGGAGGGCAAACCTACCACTTTCATGTCAATATACGCACCCCCGGGATGCAGAGCACAACATTCACTGACTTAAGTGCTATACTCTTGACGTTGCCTGACGGACACCTGGTGCTTGGCGGCGACTTCAATTCAATTGTCTCGGGCGCTTTAGACAGGCACCCCCCGCGCAACCCCTCCGGCCGCTCATGCGTTCACTAGCTTCTTGGAGGCGATGGGACTGATGGATGGCTGGAGGACATACAACCCCAATAAGATGCAGCACACTTTCTACTCAGGGGCGCATAACAGCCTATCCCGACTGGACTATATACTTGTCCCGGCCTCGCACATTACCAATATCCATGAGATCCGTCATCTGGCACGAGGTATCTCCGACCACTCCCTCTCTGGGTCCATATAGTTTTAGATTACACACAGACAGGATGGGTTGCCCCAATAAACCCTTGGTACCTCAAGAACCCCAAAATACGGAAAGGCCTAATTAAAACTCTTGATGACTATTTCCTGGAGAACGAACACACAGTTGAGTCACCTCAAACACTATGGGAAGCTTTCAAAACGGTGGTCAGAGGACAGGCCCTCTCCTTGGTGGCGGGCTCCAAAAAAGACAGGATGAAAGAAATCTCTGACATAGAGCAGGAACTATACCGCCTAGAACAGGATGTCACCGCGGATGCTAAGCCTGAAACCCTCCACTTCCTACGCTTGCGGCAGGAAGAATACCGGGCGTTGGTCACTGACCGTGCCAAACTACTGGGACAGGAACGGCTGGGACGGATATATGACTGGGGCGACAAGGCCGGCAAATTGCTCGCATGGTTAGACAGGAGAGAGCAGGCCAGCAGGCTCGTGCCCGAGATTAAGGACTCTGATGGGTCCTCGGTGACAGATCCCCAAGACATAGCTAACCATTTCGCAGCTCACTTCCAAACTGTATATAGCTCGGTGGCACCATACCCTGAAGCAGATTTTACTGATCTAGTCAAAGACATATCGCTCCCGACACTATCGGACTCGGACCTTACATTCATGGACAGTGAACTGACGGCTGATGAAATAGCTACGGCAATAAGAGCGCTGCACTCCGGGAAAGCTCTCGGCCCAAATGGCATCCCAATAGAGCTCTACAAGCTTCGACCAGATAGATTGGCCCCCTATTTGAAGTCAATGTTTGAAGATAGCCTCGCCCAGGGGATGTTGCCATATGACCAGAGAATTGCCACCATAGTCACAATCCATAAAGAAGGGAAGCCCAAAACGCAGTGTACCTCCTACCGGCCGATATCGCTGCTGAATGCGGAGCCCAAAATTCTAGCTAAAGTGCTTGCCACCAGGCTTACCAAGGTGTTGGGCGACCTAGTCCACCCAGACCAGTCAGGGTTCATGCCCAAAAGAAACACGGCTCTCAACCTGCGTAGACTACACGGGGTCCTGGGCAGGGTGCCAATGATACGAGAGGACGCTGTGGTGGTCTCTCTGGATGCCGCCATGGCTTTCGATTCACTGGAATGGCCCTATCTCTTTGCAGTGCTTGGTAAACTGGGATTTGGACCGGGCTTCAGCAACTGGATACGGCTGTTGTACAGCGCGCCGCTGGCCCAGGTAGTAGTGAATAACAGAAAGTCTGAACCCTTCGTGCTCAGCCGGGGGACTCGTCAGGGGTGCCCCCTATCTCCTTTACTGTTCGCTTTGGCCCTTGAACCACTCGCAGCATGGATCCGTAAGGATGTGAGGATCCGCGGAATGCGCTGGTCAGCGGAGTGGGAGGATCGGATCTCACTGTACGCTGACGATATTCTCCTCTATCTTACATCCCCTAAGAGATCCCTAACAGTAGCCTTTGATATACTAGAGGTTTTCGGCAGGTACTCTGGGTTTCAGGTCAATTGGAAAAAATCACTCCTATATGTCCTATGGGGAGCCCCTCCACAGTTGCCCCGCAATTGCCCGATCCCAGTGGTCTCAGACGGCTTCAAGTACTTGGGCATTTTTATATCTTTAGACCCATCAGTTCGGTACACCCGCAATTTGCTCCCCCACTGCAGCGGCTCAAGAGCGACATAACACACTGGAAGTCCCTCCCGCTCTCGCTATTGGGCAAGGCTGCATTATTTAAAATGATGTCACTGCCCCGATTCCTGTATGCGCTACAGAACTCAGCCGATCTTGTCCCGAACTCGTATTTTAAAGATCTGGAAGGGCTCCTGAGAGACCTCCTATGGGGAGGGAGACCACGTATCGCCATGAAAAACTGACACTTGGCTGGTATGATGGGGGAATCGGGTTGCCTGATATTAAAAAATATTACTGGGCTGCGCATCTAGCAGCGATTAATCACTGCACGTATGGTCACCCTGACAACCCGGGGTTTCTGATGGATCGTTGGCTTTTACCTAAAGGGACCTTTTTGAGAGCTCTATATTCAAAACCGGAGAAATACCCGCTCACCGGACCCACTGCCCATACAGTTGCAATCTGGCACTCCGCTGCTAAATCAATCGGTTGGCAAAATAAGTTAACGATGGCCACACCTATAACTAGGCTATATGGGAAACTCAAAGGGATTTGCGAAATGGGACTTAATAGGGATTTCCCATGTCAAAGACCTTTGGCATGCTGGGGATGTGGCATCCTTTGCTACCCTACAAACACAATATGCCCTGGCAGACTCCGAGGGTTACCGCTACCTACAAATTAGGCACTCGCTGCGAACAGCTATCCCCGACGACTCGACGCCACCGGACGCTTCCCCACTAGAGGACAGACTATTGGATGGACATTTGCCTGATAGGGCCATCTCCCTCACATATCGAAAACTCATCAATCACACTGACAACCCCCTATTACAATTGCGTGACAAATGGACTGAGGACGGAATAGAGTTGGACGATGAAACCTGGCAGGAAGCGGTCTCGTCTCCTAAGACGGTCGCTATCCCAGCGAGACTCAAACTGGTGCAATTAAAGATCCTCCATAGAATTTACATAACTGGTCCCCAGCTGGTACATATGGGTGGACTGACAGACGGCTCTTGTAGGAGGGGATGCGCACAACTGGGCACATTCATACACATAATATGGCACTGTGCGCCGATCCAGGAATACTGGCGTAACATACATGCGGTCATGAGTGCAGTGTTGGAGGTAGTAATCGAACCGGCGGCATCTAGATGCCTCCTTAATATCTGGGAACCTACCGACCTCAACACCTATACTAAGACATGGGTCACGCTCGGCTGCATGATCGCTAAGAGAAATATCGCGCAGCTCTGGGGAGCCCCACAGCCGCCCACGGTAGTAGCCTGGGAGCAGGATCTAGACTGGTGTATGCTGAGAGAGAAAACAGTCTATGTGGCTAGGGGTGTCCCCGAAAATGGTCCAAGATATGGGCCTCCTGGAATGCATTCCGAGGAGAAATATGTGCACCTCCCCTTGAAGACGATAGTGAAGACCCCCCATCCCCGTGAACTCCAATGAATTATATTGCTGTACTGTATGTAACCTGATTTTGCTGTAACCCTAATTGATTCTGTGAATATGTACTTTATGTCGAGACTGTTTAATAAAAAGATGTTTAAAAAAAAAAAAAAAAAAACTACATTTCCCATGATGCTCGTCCATACATCACATCCTGTATAGCCCTATAAGAGCCACTGTATCCTGTTTCTCCTCCTCTTTCTTTGCTGCTCACGCAGGAAGTTAAGTGCCCAAAACATTATAATGTGCTTTATGTCTCATTTTGACTGTTAAATTGCCTTTTCTGATGATGTTGCAATTATGTTTGCGCTTATATCGCGCTACGTTTGAATACTTGTGTTTTGCATATGTGCGCGATTTTGCGCTGTGGGCGATTATATTTTCCTTTCAGGTTGCGCGCTCTGTTGCCATGTGCTTTTCCCGCTTGGGCGCTGTCCTTGTCAGCCGACAGGCGTCTTGAGAGGCTCCCGCTGGGAGCGGCTTGATCTGTGGTGCGCTCCCGCTGGGAGCAGTGCATATCATTACCGCGGGCGGCCCCATCGGGCATTGTTTCACTCCCTGCTGGCCTGCGGGCATCTTGACAGGCTCCCGCTGGGAGCGGCTTGATCTGTGGTGCTCTCCCACTGGGAGCAGGGCATATCATTAATGCGGGCGGCCCGATTGGGCATTGCTTCATTCCCCGCTGGCCTTAGAGTACCGCGCTGCCTTCGAAGTGTATTCGATCGTTTAGATGTTAATCAGGCACGCGCCTCTATTTATTACTTACATGCGCAGCTCACATTATACTATATTATATTTAAACGTTTTACTGCGGCTCGGTCGCCTGAGGGGGTCTCGCACTCCCGCTGGGACCGGGGAGCCGTACTCAGTACTTAGCCCACGCGCTGTCCTCGGCAGATTTGTACTTAAAGAAAGCTCTCTGAATGTCCCACCTATGTCGGGATAAAAACGAACATCGCGGCCTGCTTGGCCAATTTCATTCAAGCTTCCGCTTGGAGTCCCGTACCGCGCTGCCTTCCACGGCGAGCATTAGGTGATTATAACGCACGGAGGCCCCCCCCCCATTAGCCGGACGCGCCCAGAGCCTGCTTATCCCAAGTTTTGATGTGCGTAGCCCTATTGGGCTACTTTCCAGTAGGATTTGAACTATGTATTTCTACAGCGCTTCCTTGGTTTATGTGTTGTCAACTATTTTTTTTTTTTTTCTCAGGCCTACTTGAGGTCGCGCCCCCCGCTATGGTTTGTTGTTGACCCGTTCGGGCGACATAATTGCAGGCATTGCGTTGAGTTGGGGCTTAGCAATGTGCGCCTTGTGTTGTTGTTGCACATGCGCGATTCCGCGATGTGCGTTTTTCATGGCTCCACTGCATTGTGGATTGTGTGCGCGTGAGAGCGCTACATAGTCTGGTTCCGGGCACAGCATAAAGACGCTCCCACGGGAGCAGAGATGCGGGATGTCATTACGCAGATCTAGCCCAGCTGGGCACAAAATCAAGACGCTCCCTCGAGAGCGGGGATGCCGCGCTGTTGCCGGCAGTGTTCCTAACGAGGCATTTTGATGTAGTGGTTAAGGTATCTGACTCTGATTTCCAAGGTTATGTGTTCAAATCCTGGTGTTTCAATAATGTTTTTTCAATAATGTTGTTTCTGAAGTAAAATTCTAGGCAAGGTATTTTCTCTGATAGATCTCAGAAAATATTTTCTGTTCACTGCGCGGCTTCGCGCTTGCCCTCCACAGGCTTTCCCTAGTTGCCGAGTGCGGGATGGAGCCGATCACGCTCCAAGGTGCGTAGCCCAATTGGGCTATGTATAGATATATTTGGATGTTTGAGCTACGCACATCGCACGCGTCCCCTGTTTGCTCCGAGGCTCATAATGCCTCGTACTTTAGACGGAGCAGTTTTTCTTTTACGCCTTCCCGGCTGCAACAATAGGCTGGCCCTTGGAGTGCGCACACGCTCCTGATATTTATATATGGCTCTTACGCCCTTGTGGGCTGGAATAATTTAAGACTACAGCATTGCTGAGGAGCTAGGTACATTATTTTCACGTCTCGTGTGCATTGGGTTGGCTCCCCCCTTACTCCGTGATTTTGTGCTTTGCACTACAATATTACATGCAGACACCCCTAAGCATTGCATGGGTGAGATATAAGGAGGATGTGATCTATTCTAAAGGAGCACAGAATAGTCTCCTAGAAGAACTTTGTTGACGCTCGGGATATCCCCGTCCTGGAGTAGTCAACAGGGCCTCAGAGATTACAGTCTCTAGCACTGCGTAGCAGGCCTTGTTAGCCGCACATCATTATTATTAACTGATACAAAATCCTCCCTTTCCAACATATCCAACCAATTCATAACATGCTAGCGTTCAAAGGAGGGCGTCCAGTTTCGCCATCTTTCCTTCCGTCCGTCGTTTCATGCTGTTCCGATGACGGAACAGATAGTTACAGTATTTGGTCCTTCGTTTCGGGCTCACCTCAACTTCCTAGTGCTTCACCAAATTACTAAAATCGGTGATGGCTCCCTTAGGGAACAGGGCGGCCTTCGGGTCGTGTTTATCGGGATATATATATTCATCTTAGCACAGGCATAGGCCTTAGCCTCACAACTTTCCTGACGTCAGATCTCCTCTTCAGATTCCTTTTCACTTCGGGGATACAATATGTAATGGCCGATTCCGACTATAAATTCGGTATCCTTGCGTTTTGTGGGTTAGAACTTTCCAGGATTATCTTGTTCCCTTGCCGTCTCGGACGGTGGACTTCTGATTTGATTATGACCTCCCACACAGCTCAACTACGTATTACACACTCCGAAATAAGGGATCTCCAAAAGGAGCTCATACCGGTGTTATCCATGCAGACAGTTCCCTTTCGGGCGCCTGCCAGAGTTATGGTGCTACTAGCATCCCCTATCAATCATTCTTCCCTGCCCCCTCCATTCATTTCGGAACCTTTTTCCACATCCTACTCAACTTGCGCAATAACTTGGCAGTGAGAACTATCAACAAGTTAGAAGGTACGAGGTCATTTTACTAGTGGAGATAGTAAAGGTTTTCTGGCATTCTGCCTCAGTCTCAGAGTTAGGTCATTGCTGAATACATTCCATAACAATAGCACTTTGCGGCGGACTGGTACCTCAGGTATCTCCAAGATTACAGCGATTGGCTGTTTCAACCGAAAGAAGTTCAGTGGTTGTAGGCCTTTCAGGGTCCTTGTCCGACAGACCTTTTAGCGTCCGGACTGATTCGTCAGTTACAGCTGTTTTCAGCTGGAGACCGGATCCATTAGAAGACGATGAACGCTCTGTCCCACGACTGTCGGTGGGACTGCACTATGCTTCCCTCCGTTGATTCCATTTGTCGGAGTGCGGATACAAGTATCACGTCCATTAGCGGAGGCGATCTTAGCATCTCCCTTATAAAAGTCTCCCTCTAGGTTTCCAGTATTCCTTGAGACGGGCTGCGACCTGCTCAGAGTGCTCCGTGCCCCTCCATGATACTCCAGGGCCCTCAGGCGGAAGCGCCCGATGGTCAATGGGGGCAATTACCCTTTATGGCATAGAGGTTTTTTCCGGCACCAACGGGAACTTGCTGGGGTTCGGACACGTTGCAGGCTTTTATTTAACAAAAAAATGGGCCTTTTCAATCACACACGGTACTCTTCAACATGGGGAAGCTGGGTTCGTTGGTAAGTACACTACGCGTGGTTTCTGTGGGGGCTGACTTTTCCCATATTATGAATGTTTTTATCAGGAATACTGTCATAGGGATTGGCGTATCGTTCGGTTCGCAACGGCCGCTCGGCCGTTTTTCGGCAGGTCATCCTCAAATAGTGGGCAAACCGGTTGGCTTGCGCCGTTATTCTGTTAGTTATTGTAAGGTATTAGGGTAGCGAGACCTCCCAAACCAAAATATTCCCCTCTGTGGGATGTTTCTATAGTTCTTTCCTTATTTGGTAAACGGACTACTAATAATATGTCGACAGCAATTATCGTCCAACCTATGTTTCTACACCTATCTGCCTGTCGGTGTTTCTACCACGAGAAACCCCTGGTTTTACAGGTACAGTATCTACTCCAGAGGGGGTTTTGTCTATTATTAATGTCAGTACTACAACTTGTCAAGACCTGTTACATATTATGCCTTCCAGCTACTGCAAATTATGTGGGGTTCAACGCCTTAAGGCTTACGAAGGATGTTCAACATGATTGGTGATCACATTACATAACCTTTTAAACCTGTGTCTGCGGCTTTTATAGCCAGGTGGTTGAAGTCAGTTGACAGAAGCTGGTATTCATTCCCAAATGTTTGGGGCACCTTCTGTTCATGGTGCCATGGCATCTCAATATTTTATGATGATTCTACTTTTCAAGACATCTTGAGATCTACTGATTGGTTTTATCAGTCTACATTTAAACAGTTTATTATAAACCAGTGGTGATATAGCTGTAGTTGTGTTTTGATAAGCGTTAAATTAGCATAATCCGAAGCCACCGGTCCTGTAATAGAATAAAAAAATAGCTAGCATTCGCGCCAAGAATTTTCAATTCTATTAAGGACACAGAGGCGAGGATTATCCCACCCGGTTTTATTACAATGTTGGTAATAACTACCCACCCACATGTATTTTGTTATTCTGTATAAGCAGAAGTTACGGGTTTTTCCCTGTCTCATTCCTTTCAGGTTCTGAAAAAGAAGACGGAGCAGAAGTACTTCTGGCTTAGAAGACGTAAACTTTCCAGTTTGGTTATGGTTCTTCCACGTTGGAGGATGATTGTTGGGACTCATGTTCCTTATTTTGGACTGAAATTGTTAATGTTTTTTCACCGTCAAGGTTCGAGCAAAGAAAGAGGAGGAGAAACAGGATACAGTGGCTCTTATAGGGCTATACAGGATGTGATGTATGGACGAACATCATGGGAAATGTAGTTTTATTTGCATACAAAACGATTTTCATTGGCTGCTGTGAGTAGCAAATAAAAGAAAGAGAAGCATAATCCTCGCCTCCGTGTCCTTAATAGAATTGAAAATTCTTGGCGCAAATGCTAGCTAATTGTTTATTGTTTGTGCCTTCTCTTCCACATTCCGGTGACTGAACTTCCGGCTGCTGCCTTTGGAGTTATTTATTTTTCTTTGCCACGCCCAGCTGGGAGGTTCTGGGCTCCAGCAAACATTAACTCTTGTACTTCTGTATCGCTATTGATGCTGCAAATTTCTCTGTTGTTTCCTTTCTCTCATCTGGTAACAGCTTGTATTGCTCTGTGGTGAAGTCTTGCTATTTAGGCAATTTTTAGGTCAAGCTAGACAGCACAGCTGTCTCTTCGAGACCTGCTGTAATCGGTCTTTGGGCATCAAGTCCATCCCCTTTCTTGACATGGCTTGTCATTTATCTGTCAGTGTCCTTCAAAAATCTATTCTTGACAGTGGACAGTCCTGCCTCTTTGTCCTCCTTTCTCTCTTCTGTTCCTCTCACAGAGCAGGGACTTAGAAATGTCTCATTCCGCCATGGCTCTTTATATGCTCTCTGGGGGACTATTTTTTTTCGTGGTTTCCTGCTCTGTTACTGTTTGCCTGTGTTCAGCCTCTGTGCCATAGCTGTCTACTTGTGCATATAGCATTCCTCCCTCCCACCTTCTCTTGTTGTCACAGTTGTGTTAGTACTACCTCCCACGCTAGTGCCCACGCTCCATTGCTTGTATTTTTTAAGTATTTTTGCACTTTTCGATGTCCAGCGCCATTTGGGCTGTTTTTAGTAGGCTAAATGTTTGGTTTTGGGCTTCATGTTAGGGGGGATTGACCTTGTTTTTTTTAACCATCTAATTCTCTACATTCTACTTTAATTTTGGCGATTGCGCTATTTCTTGTCCCAGTCAGACGATGTTGCTGCGAGTTCGCTTTTCTCTGGGTTGCACCTAATGTGAAGCATGAGGAGAGACTGCTTTGAATGTTTAAAAAATAGAAACAGAAAATACGTTCCACCTGCCAGCGCATTTTATCCCTCGCAGCTGTGCAACTCTTGTCTCCCCCGATGTGGAAGCCGCAGTGACTTGTGCAGGGGGCGCTATCGCCGACAATAGGCAAGTGATTCTGCTGAAAACCATCTGTAGGCGTTTAAAATATGCACAAAATAAAGTAGGGTATTAATTTCGGATGTTCAAGGTACTTAACATTATCTTCATTTGTCTTCTTTCTGTTTCTGTGACTAACAGGAAGTGGATGACTGTTCAAGGGTGATGGTGAGTGTAAGGAAGTGGGTTTCTGTTGCAGCAACCCCCCCACTTTATGCCAGACTACTGATGCCCTTTGACTTGATGTGCCCTGGGTCCCTGCCAATCAGGTTCCCAGGGCCTGTGTTCTTTCCCCAAAACTGTACCCAATTGGCATCTCTGGCCACAGGTCAGCCCCTGGTAAATGGTACCACAGGTACCCAGGGCACTGTGACCAGGAAAGACCTCTAAGGGCTGCAGCACTAATTGTGCCACCCTTAGAGGCCCTGTACCTTTACACACACACACTGCCTTTGCAGGCTGCGTGTTTTGGTGCTGAACAAAGTGAAAAGTCGACATGGCACACAGCTCTGTGTGCCATGCCTACAACCCACTGCCCTGGCATAGGTCAGTCACCCCTCTAGCTGGGTGCACTATACCAGTGGTGAGGGTACAGGTGCATGAGCCCTGTACCCCTACAGTGTCCAAGTCCATTCTTAGACATTGTAAGTGCAGTGCTGCCATTAAGAGTATATGTTGCTGGGAGTTTGTCAATACGAACTCCACAGCACCATAATGGCTGCACTGAAAACTGAGAAGTTTGGTATCAAACTTCTCAGCACATTAAACCCACACTGATGCCAGTGTGGGATTTAATTAAATGCACACAGAGGGCATCTTTGAGATGCCCCCTCAAAAACGACCAGCCTCTGGTGGGTTCTCTGACTGGTACACAGCAGCCTGCCACCACGAGACATGTTTCTGGACCCCTAGGGTGGGAGCCTATGCTCCCTGAGCCCAGAAACAAAGCCTTTCCTGGGCGGAGGTGTTCACACCTCCCCCAGGCCAGGAAGAGTCATCTGTGGCAGGGTTGCTTCAAAGGCCTGGCAGCCTTTGTAATGCGACCCCCAGCCTCTCCTGCTTTCAGGAGCAGGCCCCCTTCCTGTCTCCACTCCCTTTCGGCGGGAAGACAGGCGGGAAAAACTAGCCAGCCCAGGAGGTGTGCCCACCTCTGCCAACTCCACCCCTCAGGTGGGGGAGGCGAGGTGAAGCCCACTCTCCAGTGCTCGCCATCTTGCAGATGGCAGGCACTCCACAATCAGGACTAGGGATTGTGCTCACTCCCCCACGTGGGGTGAGCACACCAAGGGTGTAGTCACCCTAAGGTCAGTAGCCCATTGGCTACTGACCTCAAGACCCCTAAAAACGCCGGCAGCCCTGAACCAAGAACTCAGATTCCCGCAACCTAAGAAGAAAAAGGACGAAAGAAGACGCCCAGCAGAGGAGACTGCAGAGAACAACTGACTTGGCCCCAGCCCTACCGGCCCGTCTGCAGTTTCCAGAGATCCTGCGCCAAAAATCGTCTTGTCCTGCAGCCAGCGACCTCCAGAACCCTGGGGAGGACTGACTGCCTTCAACAAAGACAGGATCTCCTGTGAACAGCAGCTCTGTTCAAAAGAAACACCAAGCAAAGACTCCGAGCCTGCTGAGGAAAAAGAAACCCGACGCCTGGAACTACCACTGCACCCGTCGCCTACAGCCCGAGTTCAAGTGGCCCACCGGTCCCAGCGAGGTCCCCCAGCGCTCCAGAGTCCGAGTCCACCGTGGGTTGACCCCCCCAGGACTCCCCGACGTCACCTGCACGCAGACCCCCCCAACTGCGAGTGGCCCGGTAAGGTGAAATCCGACCTCAAAAGACACCCCTGCATCCAGCCGCCCTGCGCCCTGGAGAAAGGAACCCGAGGTGCACCTATGTCCCCGAGCCCTCCAACTTACCTGCCCAGCTGTTGGTTCCTCCTGGAAGTCTTCCTGGACCGAGCCTGCAGCTGAAAACCAAAACCGAAAATCCCCATTGAAAACAACAGGGCACCCGACGCCAAAACAGCACCCTGCACCAGGCCGCTCCAGCGCCGCTGAGGGTGCACCTTTTGTGCTGGCTTGTTTCCCAATTTGCCCTGACCTAAACCCTAGGAGCTTTGCTCCCACAACCTTGTGGCCTGCTCGCCAGCAGCCACCAACCGGAGACCCCCTATCCTCCATAGGATAACATTGGGCCTCAACACTCTGCACCCGGCCGCCCTAGTGCCGCTGAGGGTGTAGCAAAAGTGCTTCACTGACCCTGGGGGACCCCTGAGTCTAACCCCAGAACCTTAACTCCCACAGTCGATAACTTACCTATGAACCGATAACCTACTTTCCTCCATAGGATAACATTGACACTTTTTCTTCCAAAAAACGACTGTGTGGAGTTTTGAAAACGAAAGATATTCTTTAAAAATCATACAAGTAACCAAAACGTAATTACTTACCTGTTTGCAGGAAATGTCCCAGTGCTGAATCTAGGTATCCAGCACTGAGTTAGAAAAGTAACGTAAAAAGTAACTTACCTGCAATTTACAGAAAAAACCTATTCATTTCAATGCACTGTTTTTCTTCCAAAAAACGACTAAGTGTGGAGTTTTGAAATCTAAAAATATGCTTTAAAAATCATATGATTAACCAAAACGTATTTACTTACCTGTTTGCAGGAAATGTCCCAGTGCTGAATCTAGGTATCCAGCACTGAGTTAGAAAAGTAACTTGAAAAGTAACTTACCTGTGATTTACTGAAAAAGCCTACTCATTCCAATGTACTGCATTTGCTAAGTGTTGCAACCTACTGCTCCCCTGTAAATCAAACAAAGTACAATTTCTATTGCATTTTCAAACTGTTCGACATTCAGTAACTTATTATGGTGAAGTATTTTATGCTTACCTGTGCCAGGCTTGCTTGGTTCTAAAAATAAAACAGTATATTGTTTATACAAAAACAATTGGTCTAGAGTTCAGTCTTTGAGTGTGTGAATTCATTTGCTGACTGAGTGGGTACATCAAATGCTTAACACTGTCCTCTGATACTGCCTTACTGCTCGACCAAGCTACCACAAGTAGAGAGTAAGGTTCTATCTAACTTTAACCTCTGCCTACCTTTGGAGTCACCTGGACCCTATAAACACTATACCTCATTTTGGTGTACTATATATAGAGCCAGTGTCTTACAGTGAGTGCTTGAATTCTGTCCTGTATCAACCCTTTAACGCTGTTCCCACAGTACTGTAACCATTTTGGTTCTGGAAAAGGTACCGCTCCCTAAACGTGGAGCACAATGGAGGCTTATCGGTGCATCGAACGCAGCCAGCTGGGTAACTGTGCAGAGACTACAACCGCGGAGTACTGAAGCTCACCGCATGCATGAGTTCACTTCCGGGTCTGTCTTGAATGTGTGTGTGTGTTGAGATGCTTCTTCCGGGGCGCTCAAACCCTAGGCAATCTATTTAAATAGTATGGTTGCCTTTGGTTGTGAGAGGCCAGCGGATGCAGCTGCCTAGGGCGGCACAGGAGCAGGTACAGTGCGGGGACTGACAACCGCGGTGCAGCACAGGAGCTGACTGAAGGGATAAGGAGCGCAGCAACAAGCGGCCTGCTTCAAATGTCTATTATTTGAAAAGAATAAAGGGGACTGTGCAGTGAGTGTTATTAACTGCGCGGGTAGCAGTGTACTCCAAGAGAAATAAAGTAGTACAGCATACATCTGCACATATGCCTGTAGAGGTGGTGTGCTAGCCATCTAAATCTTGGCTTCTGTATGTTCTCCAAGGGTCATGGCTCACTGATATGCAGTGGTAATACCAGATCCTACTGACAGTGTTAATTCTGCGCTGCATTCTGTCTTGTTATATTTTTTTGTGTACATGTATCGTAATTTCTGTTCTCTGTACAGTTTTGACTATTTCTTCCCATTATCTCACTGGCTATGTTAAATGTGGCAGTGACACATCTAATATTTGGTATGGATGGGTGAATTACACATGTGCAAGGCGCACCTTCACATACTATGTCTCAAAGCATTGTTCTTTCTTGTATTTGAGACGTGGGCTGGCTGCTTTAAACAGACCTGTCCCTTTTGTTGCTGGGAAAGAAATAAAGGAATTTAAGGTTTGTAGAAATAACTACTGGCTATCAGCAAAAGAAGTTTGGGTGAGGCGAATTGATCAAAATGGAAAAGCAGAGATTATGGTAGTAGGGGAACCTTCCATATCCTCACAATGAGCACCTAGTGAAGAGTTTTTATTCCATTCCCTCCTCAAAGGATACGAGCCTAGGTGCTATCCAAACTGGCTATTTCAGTACTGTATCCCTTTCTCCATCATAACCTGTTGCAGAAACTACAGCATTAGGAGATGGTGGTGGTGACAGTGTTTGTAAAGCACAAAAAGTTAGGCCATGTTACTCAGGAGCCATGTCTGGTGACTCGGTGGACTCCAACATGCTTTCATACTAGCATGGTAGTTCATGCTGAGTGACATGTTTTGAGACGTGTGGATGTCCATACACATACCAGCATTCCTCTGATGCAACCCAAGCCTACTTCACCCAACTTTAATGCATAGCAACACACCCATTTTCTGAAAGATTGAACAGGTATCACATGTGTATGCTAATATATTCCACATTCCAACATACATGCAGTTGATTATACCTGGTTCAGGTCTCAGATGTACTGGTGTACACATTTTTCAATATTGATTGGTCATTGCAGAGAATGTACGTGGCATCATATGCCAACACATATCAATCAAACATAGTGATGAAAGTTTTAGGGACATATGTTAGTGCTTTAAAAATAGTCATCCTAGTTGTAATGTTGGACTTTAAAATTTAGGGATAGTGACATCTGCATCCTCAAACCAATAAGCGGAACTTATCTGCTCCTCTTGTGAACCAAAGAGCTGGCCATTCTTTGGTAGAACGTCTCCAACAAGGGTCTCCAGCCCTTCATTTGTGAAGGCAGGAGCCCTTGCACCGGTTTGGCCTGGCATGGTTGCTCCCAGAGGTAACACACAGCAGCTGATTGTGAGAAGTGGTTAATGGCAGCGGTATTTGTAGGCAAGTGAGTGATTTTTCAGATTGCGGTGTACTTGTACGGCGCATAAGCGTAGACGCACATAGCCATTGGTCAACCGTGATCATATTTACCCAACGTTAGCCTATGGGGGAGACCGCCCTGCATGCAACCGTCAAGCGCACGGTCTTTGACCTCCGGCGGTGTATGACTCTATTATCACATTTGCGTTAGTTGAGACAACCACCATGTCAGCGGTCGAGTGTTATGTGTTTGCAGTGGCATCAGATCTCTTTGTTACAGGGATTTACACAATTGTGTATGCACCACTACCACTACATCTGATTGTTGAAGGCTTAGTAATTCATATGTCCATAATCCCAGTTTAAATGATGTACATATTAATAATTGTGGAATACATAGATGTACATATCAGTTAGTAAAACTTTGCAACATGTGTGATGGTGTACCAGTTTACACAAGTCTGTCAACCCTTCCCTTTTTGTCATGTCTGCAAATTTTACATGATGTTGTGCATAATCAAGGTGTGGGTAATGTGAATTGTGACCTTGTAGATGAGTGATTGAAAAGGCATGCTGGACAGTGATAAGGTCACAGTACTTGGTTTCCTGCATGTAAAAAATATGACTGACACATGAATAAGGCAGTCCATGTTAAAATATTTTGATGTTGCTAACAGAGTCCAATGATGATGTTCCACTACTTTCTCACTTAGGTACCCTGGGAGAGGGGGGAGGATGGCATCCTCCACAGTTCCCCCCCCCCCATTCCCTGACCTACAGACCATGTATTAGAGGCACATTATCCAGAAATACCGATTGAATCGACAGACCATCCTGGACCTGACTAGTAAGTTGGAGCATGACATCCGACCTGAGCTTAACAATCCCCACAGTATCACCCCTCTCGTAAAAGTTTTGTCTGTTTTGCACTTTTTGGCCACTGGCTCATTTCAATTTACTGTTGCCATTTCAGGTGGGATGTCGCAAGCGATGTTCAGTCTTGTCCTGACAGAGGTGCTTGCAGCATTGTCGAAAGACGTGAGACGCTACATCCAGTTCCCTAGCCGTGAGGATTTAGCCCCAGTGAAGGCAGCTTCCTATGGCCTTGGTCACATCCCTCATGTAATTGGATCCATTGATTGTGCACACATTCCCATAGTGGCAGCACACGACTGTGAGCAAGTTTACAGAAACCGGAAACACTACCACTCCATCAATGTGCAAATTGTCTGTTTGGCAGATCTGTACATCTCCGTCTGTGCCTGGTTTCCTGGATCTGCCCATGATAGCTTCATCCTGCAGAACAGTAACATACCACGGCTGATGTCACAATTCTAACCAGAGGGCCTGTCTTGTGGGTAAGTCTGATGTATGGTAGCTAAATTATGCATGAAGATAATGCGAATTGATCTGAGTGTGTGAATTAATTAATTCTTTCTATATATCTCACATTTGGGAGACTCAGGATATCCCAACCGGCCGCGCTTCAAAATCCCACAACTGCAGGTGAACAAAGCTTCAACGAAGCACAAGGAAGGACAAGGCGGCCAGTGGAGCGGACTTTTGGAGCTCTCCAATACTCACCCGGAACGGTATGCCAGATCACCGTGGCCTGCTGCATCATCTACAACATTGCCCTGAGACAGGAAAAACCGTATATCCCAGAGGATGGAGATCATGGGAACCCAGTTGCTGGGCGCTGGGAAATGCCAAGTGATGACGATAGTGGTGAGGATGCTGGGGCAGATGTGTGTCAGGAAATCACCCGCAACTACTTCTCCTGACGGTAAGTGTAGTTTGAGATGTGGTGTTCACAATAACACTAGGCACTGCGAGGGTGTTGTACAGATCCTTGAATTGTTTTGAGTTAATCAGACCGTGTTTAGCCTAGGAAAAAGTGCTGTAGACTGATGTTTTGTAGGTGGTTAATGAAGCCAGTGTATAGTTTATATTTAAAAATGGAGGCCCTCAGAAAATGGGTACATGAGGTATGTGAAGTTTGATTTTGCAGAACTAATCACTGTGTTGTTCAATTGTAGGCTTCTGCATTATGTCGTCTTCATGTGCATAAAATCGAGTTGTGACTTCAGCTGATATGTGTTGTCTTTTATGAAGAACGGGATGAACATGCATTGGTCCTGGGACTGTGTGTCATTGATTATGGGTGTAACACATCATTGTAAGGACAGCTTGTACAATGGTTTGGCAAGTACCTTGATTCTTTTGGAATTTTTGTCTCGTGGTGCAATGGTCCTAAAGCAATATGTGTGCGATCATTTGTCACGACAAATGGTTGTGTTAAGGCCAAATAATGTAAAGCTGCCTTTACACGGCCTCATTCCTCATTGTTTATGACCTTTATGTGACTGTTTCTGTGTTTTGTCACACATGACTGACATGTACATGTGTTATTCCACCTGATGGAGGCAACACTTTATTGAGTAGTTCTTGGGGTCAAGGACTGTGGTGCAGACATGTGTCTGTGTACTAATTTACAATATGCTATTTGAATTAAATAAGCTTGGTGGCAAACTACATGAGCATGTCATATATTTTTGTCTTTATTTAGTTGCTTTTGACATGAAGTGATTTTGTGACTAATTTTTAAACTAATACCAAGTGGTAAAATTGGTGCGAGCACAGATTTACGCTATAGCAGCAAGTCCTGCTGAAGATGTAAAGCTAGCAGACAAACAGTCAGTCTATAAATGGATGGTCGGGTTCAATGAAAAGATGATGATTCAATGTGTGTATATCCTCATGTGACCTGCTACTGTACAAAGGGGGATAGCACTGTTTTTCTGCACACATAACCATGTTTGCAGTAGTGACAAATGTTTTACCTTTGCAAACATACAATGTACATTTGAACGTGGTTGATTTATCACGATACAATAAGTGGATGAATACGAGGGACAATATAATTTGTGGTGTATATTACAATTTTTTCAAATGGAAAAAAAAGTATGTTCTAATTATAACGGTGATAGGAGTATAGATAAAAACAAAAAGTTGAAGTGAAGGATACAATCATGGTGGATGAAAGCATTGAAGTAGAGTCCCTAGTTTCCGGGAACCAAAGTCCAATTTACTCCTTACATCAGAGTGGGAAATATGGGGAGTTAGATTTAACAACATGAATGTCTGTCACACACAGCAACGACATTAGCGGCAAGGTGGTTCTCTGCCGGTGGTTCTGGTCTTGCCACCCTTCCCTCCTGAAGACTTACATGATACATACCCTCTTTCTGGGTGAGGGGGGATCATGAGCTGCTGAGCCTGGGGTGCCTGCGGGTGTTAACTCCTCTGTCAGGACCTCCCTTCCTGTGGCTGCTGCAGGGGTTGGTGGTGGTGAAGAGCTTGGCACACAGGGAGGGGGGGCTGTTATTGGGAAAGCCCTGCAGAGGGTGCTGTTGATGTCCCCCAGTACCCCTACCATGGAGGCCACCTCGGAACGTAGGCCGGCCACCTCAGCGCGGACCCCTGCCACCTCTGTGGATAGGCCAGCAACCTCGTTGTTAAGGCAATCAACACCTCCTCGGATGGCAGCAACCTCCTGGTATGTTGTCTCATGCAACTCCTTCATTTCCCTAACTTTGTTGACAACCTGGCCCAACACACCTTGAGAGTCCTGGTAAGTACCCAGGACTTGTGTAATGGCAGCCTGGGTGCCCGTCTCACCAGTGGACTCAGGCTGGGGTTCCACATTGGCCCTCCTCCGATTTCTAGCCCCACTGCCCTCTGCTCTAGACACAGACTGCACACTCCCAATGGGTTCAGGCTCCCGGCTGACTGGGGTGGTGGTGGCTGTCTGAGAAGCCAGGACTGGGGGCAGGAGATGGAACTACCTGTGCTAGACGCAGTGGTTGTGGGGACAGATGTTGTCTGTGTTGTTCCCACCATGGTTGGAGGTGTGGTCCCAAAGTGCCCAACTGTTGGGGTCTGCCCAGACTGACCAGATGTGCTAGGCTGGTCGTCGACGTCCAATGCTTCAGGAGTTGGTTGGTCACTGAGGGCTTCTTCATCGTCTTCATCTTGGTCTTCGGAGGGACTCTGTTGACTTGCCTCCGCCTGCTCAGCATCAGTTTTTAGGTCAGATATGAATTTAAAAGGAAATGAAAGTCAATGGGAGCATTTATGTGTGTACATCTAGGATGTTTGTTTCCAGTCCATTGCGGAGGTAAAAAACTGATACCTGTTAGTAGTAACGTAAATCATCTTTTTCATTAGTACTGGAAATCTGCAAATATATCATATCACTATTTCACATGTGAAATCCTCGCTCTCTGGAATTTGCAGTTTCATCATTGATTGCCTACACTAACAGTATAATTCCGATGTATATCTGCCATACAAAAGGCATATTATTTGCTAAGCTGTCAACAATGAACTTTGATTAATGTCTTTGTTATCAATTAACATTTTGGAACTGTGAGCATGGGGTCAGCTGGCATTGCAGTAAACCTGAGTGTCTTGGTTAGCACACATTTATTAGGTGTATAGTTGTGTTATGCCGTAACTCAGCCAACATCGCTCAGGGTTTGTGTGCATGACACCAACAAACAAAGCTGTCCTACACATATTGAAATTTCGAAATATCTCTATGTAACAGATTTCATGTTTGGTGAGATTTGAGTAGAAAGATGGCTGCTAGGTGAGAAGGGGTTCGAGGAGTATGGCATGCTGGGTAGAGTGTGAGAGACCAGGCCTCATGGTCGCTGTGATCAAGTGGATGTGCTTTTAGCAGAGGCTGGGAAAAGTTCATCTACTTGAGCGGTGTTAGTTCAGTAGCAAGAGAGTTGCAAGGTGAAATGGGGGGGGTCAAGAAGTGTAGCATGCTGGGTGAAGTGTAAGAGACCAGGCCTTATGGTAGCTGTAGTTATTTGTTACTTTACTGATGAGTGTTGTACCATAGCTATATATTGTACAGATATTACAATTGGCGCACATTGACATATTCCCACATTACATGATTCCATTTTTGTTGGAGTTGATGCAGCACTTACAGACAATATTGGAACATGTTACAGTTTATGCAATAAATGTCTGTTGGGTCATTTGCAACAGTGTTCATTGCCACAGACAAACCTACTTTTGAGATAGCTTCTATGTGCTATGTTCAGGGAGTAGATGTTAATGAGGATAGATAAGGCCTATTTGATAGCAAACAGGACATTGTGATATTGTGGCAGTTCTTGTAGCATAGCTTACCAGAGTCCATTCCTCCAGGTAGTCCTTCTAAGCCCTCAGGGTGTAGGATGTGCAAGACCTTCTCCTCCCAGGGTCTGAGGTGTAATGGCGCTCTGGGAGGGCCACTGCCAGTGCCTCCTGGTGGTGGTCACTGGACTTTTGACGAACCATCTTCTGGAGGTCATTCCACCTCTTCCTAATGTCCTGCTGTGTGTGTGGGTGTTTCTTGCAGCATTCACACTGTTTACTTTCCTCTCCCATATTTCATATCTCGTACTGTGAGGAGTATGCTGTTTTTTTGGGTGGCATAGTGAGGGAAAAAAAATAGTAGGGTAGTGACTTTAACAGAATTTTTAAAAAGGGGATGATGAGTTAGGTTGTGCAAATGTAGTTAAAAGGGTGGTGGTGATTAATAATTGATAGTTTGAAACTAATAGAATGAAAGGTGTAATAAGAGTTGTTGTAAAGGTTGCTGTTCTGCATAGAATGGCAAAGGATGTCGGTCAAGTTTGCGGTGTGTTTTATAGTGTGATTTGCAGGTGTGGCCACTTGTGACGGCACTTCCGGTGTGTGGTATTTAGATCCAGCCATTGGTAATGTTTTGGGGATTTTTTTTTACATTTTTTGGCTCCTCGCACCTCGGCAGTTGACTGCCTTTGAGGAACCGCCTTTGGCTGTGCTCTGCCGTGAGACCACCAATGTCACTCTGTACTCATAATCTGCTCAACAGTGAAAACGCTATCCTGGCCACTTACGTCTGCTCACCGCCAACAAATCACCCCATGGGTATGGCCCCACTGAACTTTTACAACTTCCATACTTATTCAAAGTATTGTTAAATGACATTGTCACCCCTAGTACTATCTCTGATGATTGGGATGTGAACACAGTACATGAAATGCTAGAAGATATAGGGCATTCTACAGTTTTTTTGTCTGATGAACAGTATGAAGGTACATCTAACGAAGATGGAATGTTTACGGTCATCATTTCCTGCATAAAGCAAGTACTCCACGTGCTGTTTTCAATTACACACATTGGGAACATTGCCCAACACCATCATGGGGTAGTTCAAAAATATTTGCGCCAAAGTTTGCATATTTTTCTGGTTATGATACATTGGACCCAGTGTCTTATTATTATAAACTTGCACCATCACCTGCAAAGAAAAATATGCTGAGAAACACCAAGCTGATATATTCTGCTTCTTTTCTTTCCCAACTATCTACACAAGGGTTTGACTTTTGGAGAGACACTATTGATGTGAAATCAATTTTAGGGACAAAAGATTGGCAGGTTTAGGGGAATAAGGCTTTATTTAGAGCATGCCTAATACCACAACAAATGTTTTTCCTGAACGCAACTGTGCAATAAACATCTTGTCTTGGGTTTGGCTAAGATAAAAGATTTGAACACACCATGCATTTCCACATTCACACGTTTTGAAAACTCGCAGCAGTATACAAAATACAAGGAGGAAACACTTGACATCATGCTAAGCAATGGAATGTACAATACATCAGACACTAATTAGAGGGGAGGGTTAGTGTGGCCGTTAGATACAAACGGATGTCAGGGATGATTCCTGAGTAACACCGAGGGCTTTAAGATGAGCAGGTCTGACCAGCGTTATGTGCAGACAGAACACTTGGGATGGTAACAATGTACATGTTGGGAAGTTGTGACTTGATTGGCTAAAAACCTCACTGCTGTCCCAGGTGAAACAACACTTGACCCTTCTTTCGGATGACCTGGAAGTACAGGACTTCTTGTTGGGTCCTCAAAAACCACGCCACAAATTCTTCTTGTATGCAATATACAATGAAATATGGAACGTTTCTCAACAAGAAGCTGCTGAAAGACTGCACAAGATTGACAGAGCTAATTTAGAGAAGGATGTAGCAGTAGTTGACAATGGCTTGACCTCCCTGTCCTCTAGAATGTACTCCCTGGGTACATAGTGTAGTCAGCAATAGACATCATACAACTAGACATGCCCGCATTGCAATATGGGCAATCACAAATTAGATCAATACTGCTATTGAGTTGGATGCCTCAGAAACTCCGTTCTGGTTGCGTTCCATGGTGACATATTAATGCCACAAGCCTGTTTTCACTCTACCAACTGACGAAACAGCAAATACTCATGGCGCACAAAGATGCATCATACACTATGTTCCATATAGAAAAATTAGAGAGGCTGCCGTATACTGTTGCTGAAAAACCTCCCGCAGATTGGATAATCTATGGGTTCGTTAGTCTACCGATTTCGGCATTCTATTTCCAATACTGCCTAGAACACCATCAAGTGGGCAGATATGAAACTTTAGGGAAGGATGTGTACATGAGTATTGGGAGTTAACTTTCAGATACCGGTGTCGGAATAAAGAAACTGACGTTTTTCTCATCGGTTCCAGCTGCAAGAATGCTTTGAGTATTTCCTTAGTGTGCAAGGAGGTCTTTCTCCACGGGCCTGTAATCCTTCCGTAGCAAACTTATCTTGCTACTTGAAAGGTTCCCCAGTGGCCGTGATTCGTCCGTCTCTCAGATTTCTCTCAAATGGGAGTTATTTAATGTTGAACGATCAAGGTTGCTGCGGGATGAGACCAGGCATCGCCTATCTTGTTACGGTTTCTTCTGTTGTCACTTGTTGTACAAAAGTATTGTTTCCCCCTGCCCATACAGTTAGGGAGACGCCACTGTGACGTTTGATTAAGCTTTTGAACGTGTATTTTGATACCCTGAGCAAACTGAAAGCCTATTGTTTCAGAAAGATGTGGCCTTAACATTTACAAAGAAGATGTTTGATCTTCAAGTTGCAAGGTCTTCTTCTGAGGTACAGTCGCTACTCCAAACTAATTTCCCACAGCATTTTGAAGAATTGGTCCACTGCATTTTTAATATGTCTCATACGGTGGGAGTAGTGCACTTTTAAAAAAGTTTAGGCTCTGGCTAGGTTAGCACCTTCCAGGCAATTTTCAGTCATTCCATCATTTATTCACTCCATGCTCGGGGGAATTTTTGGAGATCTTCCACTGGTCCTATTCCTGATTGTCGGGACTGTGATTTTAATTTTCCTGCTCCACAGTGGATGTCTCATTACAAGATCGAAGGGAACTGGCACTACCACATGTGCTCCTGTGCCCTGAACACATGGTACAATGTTTCGGTGCACCCTTGGTTTAGGAATTAAATGAGCATTTGTTCTTATCGTTCACTGCGTGCAGCCCGTATTCCGCTGTGCACTTTCAAGTGTGCCCTGGACTTGTGCCTAGGAACGCAATTGGTTCAGCCTTTGGACATAAATGTACTGGTGGATCCCTTAAAGGCCCATTTGTATCTCTGTCCTCTGCGTATTCCGTTGTTTCTGAGCACATTCTATGAGCCTTCCTGGGATGCTTCTGCTCCTGGTGAATTGTATCTTGGCTCCGGTGCTGTCGACTTTTCACTGGCAGTGGTCACTCCTTCAGCGGATGCTGTGGGGGCTGGATGGGAACACATTTGCTCCATACACATGAGATGAGGTGTGCTCCTGGGATCATCATCTGCGGCTGCTGGGAACAGAAATGATTTGTCTCCCACAAAGAAACACAAACAATTTGCTATTCCGTTTGGTTGGAACATTTTGATTCACCCTGTTTTTTAACATCCTAAATTCCTTTTTAAATTGATTTTTATTCGCTTTTATATTTTTAAACCATGGCTTTCTGTGTGTTTGGTTTTCAAATTATATGATTGCCTTTTTAAATATATTTTAGACTTTTAGCGCCTTTTTATATAAACACCTGCTGTAGCATTGCTATGGATAGCTTTCTTGTACTGAGATAGCATTTAGTTGACTTATGTACAAGGAGTGGGTGTCACATGGCTAGCTTAAGCCCAAGAAGAAACATTGCCATTTTACATGTACACATTTCTAAAGTGGCCTTCTTTTTCCACACAATGACTTTTGACACACATTTGCTCGCGTGACAGTGCAGGATTAGTTTTCTCTGAAACCTCATTGCTTACAATTCCACTTCGTAAGTACACTATCACGACACCTTGAACATTCGGTACAAGGCCTAAACATACATTGTGCAAATGTTGTCTTTTACTATTCATCCATAAGGAGACAGTGCTATCACAAAGACAATACACAATGTCAGCTAGGCTGAAGTCTTAACACGGAAGCATGAATGCTGTTGTTATAAATACACACGCATTTCTGTACTCTAATTAGAAGAGCACGCTGCTGTTATTGCAAGGTCATCACTATTGTCTGTGTTTTAGCACAGCTGATTCCTGTTTACCCTCTACGAGGAGGGATGTCCGACCTGTGACCAAGACGGGGACCTAGATACCTTGTCTTCAGGTAATGGAAAACATATAGAACATCCGCCCTAGGCAACTAGGTTAGGGACGCATAGTAGGAGCACACTATACGCAGTTCTTACATGTAAGCATATATACACTGCTTTAGCACTGTCCTTCTATTGCAAATCACTTTTGTCTGCTTATGTCTATTAATAATTGCAGCACATATATTTTATACAAGAATCACGATGGTTCAATAAATATTGAAAACACCGCTTTGTGTATTTCTTGTATATCTCGCCCAGTGAGCACGAGTGACTGAGCGAAAAGGTTCTAGACCACGGGTCATAGTACGACCCGCGGGCCGCCAGCGGCCCGGCAAGCCTTCCTTGGCGGCCTGCGGACCTTGCAGACATCGTACCTGTGTTTGCAGCGCGGACTCCGAGAGACTCTGCTCTATGGGGGCCGGGCGATTCCAGGATAGTCAGAGTGGAGATGCAGGGGCGCTAAGAAGAGGCGAAATACAACAAAGCCTCATTAACAACTAAATGGTCTTTTAAAGACCTGTGAAGTACTCGGGTGCGGCTGTGTGTGTGCCCGGGAAGCTGTCTCAGCCCGGGCTGACACACACGAGGGGGGGGGGGAGGCTGAAGCCCTTGGAGCCCAATGGGCGTTGCGCGCCTGGTATCCAGTGCTACTTATCATTCGTTCACCAGATGGATGTGACTGAATCTGAACCAACCCACCCCCAGCCTTTTATTGTCACACCTGTCACACGACTCACACTTGCCATGCGATGGTGGTCTTTTCCAGGAGAAAACGAGCTGGCTTTTACATTACACAGGGAGTGGGGGGGGCTGTCTCTGGGCTGGTGACGGGGACGTGTAGACACAGTACGTGTGCACTGCCCGAGGCACAGATAGAGATAGACAGAGACAGAGATAGACAGAGACAGACAGGGATAGACTGACAGATAGAGGCAGAGAAAGATAGAGGCAGAGACAGATAGAGGCAGAGACAGGGACAGGCTGACAGATAGAGGCAGAGACAGATAGAGGCAGAGACAGATAGAGGTAGAGACAGATAGAGGCAGAGACATATAGAGACAGAGACAGATAGAGGCAGAGACAGATAGAGGCAGAGACAGATAGAGAAAGGGGCAGACAGAGCTAGATAGAGGCAGAGACAGACAGAGACAGACAGCGATAGAGACAGAGAGAGAGATAGAGGCAGGGACAGATAGAGGCAGAGACAGATAGAGGCAGAGACAGACCGAGACAGACAGCGATAGAGACAGAGAGAGAGACAGTGGCAGGGACAGATAGAGGCAGAGACAGATAGAGGCAGAGACAGACAGAGACAGGGACAGACAGCGACAGGAGCAGACAGATAGAGACAGACAGAGACAGAGAGACGGAGAGGGAGAGAGAGGGAGGGAGACAGAGACAGATAGAGACAGGGACAGACAGAGACAGATAGAGGCAGAGACAGGGACAGACAGATAGAGGCAGAGACAGAGAGGCAGAGAGACAGAGAGATGGAGAGGGAGACGGAGGGAGACAGAGGGAGGGAGGGAGAGGGAGCGAGTCAGAGGGAGAGGGAGGGAGACAGACAGAGGGAGAGAGACAGAGGGAGGGAGACAGAGAGAGGGAGGGAGACAGAGGGAGAGAGACAGACAGAGGGAGACAGAGGGAGGGAGACAGGGAGGGAGACAGAGAGGGAGACAGAGAGAGAGGGAGACAGAGAGAGAGGGAGACAGAGGGAGACAGAGAGAGAGGGAGACAGAGGGAGGGAGGGAGACAGAGGGAGGGAGACAGACAGAGGGAGAGGGAGGGAGACAGAGGGCGACAGACAGGGAGACAGAGGGAGGGAGACAGACAGAGGGAGACAGACAGAGGGAGGAGGGTGACAGACAGAGGGAGACAGATAGAGGGAGACAGAGGGAGGGAGACAGATAGAGGGAGACAGACAGAGGGAGACAGAGGGAGAGAGAGAGAGCGGGAGACAGAGGGAGGGAGACAGAGGGAGAGAGAGAGAGCGGGAGACAGAGGGAGGGAGGGAGACAGACAGAGGGAGACAGAGGGAGGAGGGCGACAGACAGAGGGAGGGAGACAGAGGGAGGGAGACAGATAGAAGGAGACAGAGGGAGGGAGACAGAGAGGGAGACAGAGAGAGAGGGAGACAGAGAGAGAGGGAGACAGAGAGAGAGAGAGAGGGAGACAGAGGGAGAGGGAGACAGAGGGAGACAGAGAGAGGGAGACAGACAGAGAGAGGGAGACAGACAGAGGGAGGGAGACAGAGAGAGAGGGAGACAGAGAGAGGGAGACAGAGGGAGGGAGACAGGGAGACAGACAGAGGGAGAGAGAGAGAGGGAGACAGAGGGAGGGAGACAGAGGGCGACAGACAGAGGGAGGGAGACAGAGGGAGACAGACAGAGGGAGGAGGGCGACAGACAGAGGGAGACAGAGGGAGGGAGACAGATAGAGAGAGACAGAGGGAGGGAGACAGATAGAGGGAGACAGATAGAGGGAGACAGAGAGAGGGAGGGAGGGAGACAGACAGAGGGAGACAGACAGAGGGAGACAGACAGAGGGAGGAGGGCGACAGACAGAGGGAGACAGATAGAGGGAGACAGAGGGAGGGAGACAGATAGAGGGAGACAGACAGAGGGAGACAGAGGGAGAGAGAGAGAGCGGGAGACGGAGGGAGACAGAGGGCGACAGACAGAGGGAGACAGAGGGAGGGAGACAGACAGAGGGAGGAGGGCGACAGACAGAGGGAGACAGAGGGAGGGAGACAGATAGAGGGAGACAGAGGGAGGGAGACAGATAGAGGGAGACAGAGGGAGGGAGACAGAGAGGGAGACAGAGAGAGGGAGACAGAGAGAGGGAGACAGAGAGAGAGAGAGGGAGACAGAGAGAGAGGGAGACAGAGAGAGACAGAGAGAGAGGGAGACCGAGAGAGACAGACAGAGGGAGGGAGGGAGACAGAGAGAGAGGGAGACAGAGGGAGGGAGACAGAGAGAGGGAGACAGAGGGAGGGAGACAGGGAGGGAGACAGAGGGAGAGAGAGAGAAAGGAAGAGAGAGAGGGAGACAGAGGGAGGGAGACAGAGGGAGGGAGACAGAGGGAGGGAGACAGACAGAGGGAGACAGACAGAGGGAGGAGGGCGACAGACAGAGGGAGACAGAGGGAGGGAGACAGATAGAGGAGACAGAGGGAGGGAGACAGATAGAGGGAGACAGATAGAGGGAGACAGATAGAGGGAGACAGACAGAGGGAGACAGAGGGAGAGAGCGAGGGAGGGAGACAGAGGGAGGGAGACAGACAGAGGGAGACAGAGGGAGAGAGAGAGAGGGAGACAGAGAGAGAGAGAGAGAGAGATGTGTGTATGCCGGGTCTGGTGGCTCAGTGGACGAAGGCGTCCGCTGCAGGGGCCTGTGTTCAACCTCATGGTCACAGTTTTTTTTGCTCTAGCCCCGCCCCCACCGGTGCGGCCCTCGGCCAAAAACCACACTGTAAATTTGGCCCCCTGGAGAAAGTTTGTGAGTACCCATGCCATGTTCTAGACCTATTACCATGATTCCTTGGGGGTCAGAGTTGTCATGTTCTGAGGTTGCCCAAATCATTCGTTACCTTGCCAGGTTTAGGGGCACTTATGGGGGCACTGTGGGCTAGCAGGACTACAGGCCAACATATCCTGAGGGAGTGCACGGAATCAGTCTGGCACCATCCCAACATTTATGTTGTCCAGCAAACGAACAGTTCCTAGTGAAAAGTGGAAACTGTATGACACATTAACCCTAAAACGAGTAAGATAAAATATGTTTTGTGAATTAGTTATAGAGTAGAGATAGGGCTCCATAACTCTTGGGGTCGTTAAAATGGCATGAACTTTTACTGAAGATTTACAACAATATTTAGACACCATTGCATTCTCACAATACTTAAAAAAACAAATCCTTTTCAAAACTTTAGTGGAGGCATTAATCAAATCTGGGTTGCTGAATTATTCAATGACACCTAACTAGGAACAAACTCTTTTATTAGAAGATAACCATGGAATCCGTGACAATTTATCCAGGGCTAAGCAATCCCTTATTATTAACCTTGTACTGCTAGCATCTGGATTCAGCCAAATTGAAACCTATTAAATAAAAGTGAGCATAATTTGATGAAAGCCTCTAAATAAGGGGTCCTCGGTTCTGAATGAAATAAGTGGAGCAGGTATATGAAACAGCCAACAATCTGCATAAAAAATATTTTTGGCCTTTTGTAAGCTGTTTATGTCAGAATAAAACAATAGGCCTGCACTATAAGTTGCCACAAATAAACCTTACTCTTATTTACAGTAATCATTTCCCTAATGGGTTTCACACTAAGTTTAGCGGGAAAAATTAAAACAGACTCTTTTGGTCTATCATGGTATCGCCGTTAAATGATATATAAATACCTCCAACTCTAATTTTAATCTCTAAGTAGGCGAAGATTCGAACACTCCCCACCACCAACCACCAATGTTATGATGGCGTCTTCTCGCAGGTTCGGGCCTAACTGCCAAGGTAAAGGATTTGGTTAGAATAGTTTTCAAATCTAACTGATCCATAAGGAGTGTAAGCTTGACGGCCGTCTGTCAAACTATTACAAAAGTTACATTTTTCCCAAAACAAGCCCTCAAACCGTGAGATTATTGGAGTTATGGAAGAAGGATATCTAATGGCCTTCACACCATGGGAGTTGTCTCCTATGGTGTGGGGGTAAATATATATATATATTTTTTTTTCTGGCCCTCATTGCCAGGTTTTACCTGGTGTGATGAACAGCCAAAACAAAACCACATAACACCATCCACCTAAATCGGGCAAACGTTGTTATACATAACCACCGTTGGAGAAGTATGTCAATGGCTGAGCCGGAGTAGGCGGGCAGACCTTCAGTTTGGCGGAAAGGGTTACCGCTGCAACGACGTACCCTCCCTGCCAAGCTCTTAATAAGCCCCCCATGTCCTTTTTCGTATATATTTATCGACATCACATTCAAGGGATTTAATAGTATCCATATATCTATACTCAAAAGTAATATTATAAAATTAACCAAAATATTAAACGAACCGTCAAATTAAATGTGTAACAGCAGATAAAACTCAATCAGAATAAGACCATCTAACTATCCCGGGACAAATAACCAACACCAGGATAGCCCATCCACCTTTAGCTATGCCTGCTCTTGATGGGGTAGCTTACGTAAAAATAATACCTATCAGCTAGCCTTCTGTATTTTGAGCGGTCTGTTTTTTCTTTTCTGTAGCTTGACTGGTCCATCTCTGAAATTCCAAATAGGGAGTAATTATTTTTCTTGTTCAGTGCACAGCAAAGTGATTCATTAGTGCAAGAGGAAGTCCTTTTCAGCTATGTCATAGACCGGACCTCAGGTGGGTGAGCCAGGAGGCCCTGGTGATTGAGTTAGGGCACTCTTATTTTTTTCCTCCCCCACCCCTTCTGGGGGCAGGGATGACCGGTGCTCCTTCGGCCCCCAGTGTCCTTGGGGTGAGGGTAAGAGGCTGAGGGAGGAGAAGATTGGTGGTCCGCAGTAGGCCCAGTAATACTCCTCCTCCCCTCGCTGCACTTATTTACATCTGCAGGTCCAAACACCAAATGGAGACTTTAAAATATATGAGGATAATGCGACGCCCTGCAGGGAAGAATCTCTTCTCAACCCGACACACAAGCAGAGTTACATAGTGGATGGAGACAAATAATGTGATGCCATTGGAGGAGTGGGTGTCTTCAGGAGTAGAAGGTGAGTGGTTGGTGACCCCATCCTTTCGCCCTCCCTCCCAGTGGGATAAGTGTATACCTTTCTGTACAAGTACACTGCAGGGGGAGCAATGTAGCTGTTCTGAGCATAGAGTAGAGGTAGTTGGGGCCATCCTAGGGGCAACCGTCCTGCATGACCTTTCCAACGCCACCTACACCATCTGCCGTCCATGCTCTAGGGGTTTCAAGACTGAGGTAAATTGCTTGCCCAGTAAGCTACAGAGAGATAAACAGAGGTTGCACCAGGAGGGGGCAGGTACAATCATGGTTAAGGATAAAGGCAACCATCAGTCACAGGCAAAGATGGAGAGCTATACAAGTGCGCATCAAGGAGAGTTGGCTACAGGAATACCGTCAGGAACGTCCCAGTCTAAACACAGTGACAAGCTGTCATCCTCAACCAAGAAAGTACTAAATGCCATTAATAATACAATGGCATCCTGGAGGTAACCAGGCTCCTATCAGAAAGAGCAGAGGAAGTTTAGGAGGCAGGGAGTCCCGGAGGAGCATTATTAGAATAGTTGGCATCCTGGAGGGTGCAGAGGGCACATGAATGGAATGCTTCCTCAGAGGCTAGCTGAAGACTTGGATTTCTCCAGAGAACCTCTCCCAGTGTTTTGTTGGAGAGAGAGCTCATCGGGCTCTGGTAGCCAAACGCTCCCTGGGGGCTCCTCCTTCGACTTATGTGCCTCCGAAACTATGAAAGGAATGCCATACTCAAAATGGCGTGCACAGTTGGCACGATTCTGCATGAGAACCACAAAATTATGGTGTTTGCTGATTACATTTATGCTGTGCAGCAATGATGATGCTCCTTCACAGCTGTGAAGCAAAAATTCATGCAACTGGATAGACCATCATTGCATCATGTTCTTCATAGTAGAAAGGAGAGTTCTCTATAAAGGACAACACATGAAAGCCAAACGCTGGGTAAGAGACACTAGAAATATCAACCCTCTCACGTTGCCTGTTCTCAGCATCAACATCCTATTTCAATCCACTAACATATCAGACACCCAAGACCTCACTGATCACTATATCAACTCCATGTCCCACATCATGGACGCCCTTGCTCCAAAACAACTGTAAAAGAGTCCACATCAAAAATCCCAACCCTTGGTTTAATTCCAACCTCAAAGAAGAATGTTGCTTACTGAGATCAGCAGAAAGGTCATGGAGACTTACACCCACTACGATCGACCTCAATCTACTGAGACAAAGAGGGAAAATCTATAACAGGCTTATCAGAAGTTCCAAAGCATCTTTCTTCAGACAACAACTCTACAAGGCCACAAACCGTCCCAATTTTTTTTTTAATTTGTCAAAATCAAACAAATAAGAAATGTAATCTCGCATCCGAAAAGTGAACTCTGCCCAGCAGCGACATATTTGCCTCCTTTATTGAGAAAACAAACCTAATCGACAACTATCTTCATAACACCATGAAACTCTTATCCCTCAAAACTACTCCATCTCACCCCCCATACCTCAGGGAGAACCCCCTCAAAGCCAAACACAATGCCTCTTGGTCCATCTTTAAGATTTTTGATGTAGCCGACATCTTAAAAATGTTATTGTCTCTAAAATAGTCTAACCACTTCATTGACCCCTTTCCCTCCAATCTCCTCAACGAGACCCAACACGCCCTGCTCCCTGAAGCATTCCTGGTACACCAAAACCTGACACCAGAGTGCTGTTTCTTCTTAAGTTTATTGCATAAGAATCCCATCCATCAACCAGCAGACTCTACATCAACTGCCTTGGTTTCTCTGCCAAAACCCCCATGGAATGTCATGACAACAGCCTATGACCAATCCAACATTCTGTAATGACATCCCACAGTTCCATGACTAGCAAATCACATTGAACTCAGAAAGGCAGTACACCACACACCTCCCTCCTTTATCTAAACAAAATACAACAAAACATTTATACATAATCAGAAAGATAAGATGGTCGTTTGCACCTCCTAGATGAACTACGAATTTCACCTTTCCCACCAACCTGCGGAGTTATCCCACACGAACTTTCACTTTGTTCACAGCTAACCTTCCCTTTGACTACAACAACTCTATTAAGGTTCCAAATGCGATGATCCTGGGTCTTTACAGCATTTTTAAACACTTTAATCACTTTTATTGGTTTCATAAATTTTGAAGCTGAATTGCCCATCAGACCAGGACGTTTAACCACCACAATGTCACCAACTGCTACTTTAGTGGTTCTGACTGCCTTTTTGGCATCAAAGTAACTTTTCCTCACTTTGGCCTTCTCCTCTTCTCTCTTGAGAATCTCACGCTCATCACATTTACACTCCTTCCCTTTAGTTAGTTCGTACTTGTTTACCCACGCAGGTTCCACGTTGGTATTAGGAATTCTACCCCTGAAAAGCAAGAAGGGTGTCTTCCCAGTCGTGGAATGAGGACACAATCTGTATTCCTCTATTTTGTTTATTACCATAGACTTCCAATCTAAAGAAAGGGACTTTGCTAAAGCTATAGTTTCTTTGATCACTCTGTTAAACCTCTCAACCATTCCATTGGCCTCTGGATGATAGAGGGAACATGTCTTGTGAATGATTCCCTTAGAGGAGAGAAAGTTTCTCATCTCCTCAGAAACAAGCTGAACCCCATTATCAGTTAATAGAGATTCAGGAATCCCTTCTTTCGCAAACAAATCACTTAAACAGTTAATAATGTGTTTAGAATCAATAACTTGCAAAAAGAAAATTTCTGGCCACCGTGAATACATGTCAATAACAACTAAAACAAAAGTTTGCGAGCCATTACTATGAATAGGACCCAAAACCCCCATGGAATGTCATGACAACAGCCTATGACCAATCCAACATTCTGTAATGACATCCCACAGTTCCATGACTAGCAAATCACATTGAACTCAGAAAGGCAGTACACCACACTCCCCTTATGGACCAAGATCATCAACGCCTCTCTGTCACAAGGCTCCATAACAGATTGTCTATAAATGGCCAAGTTACACTTATATAAAAAAATAAAAACAACATCGACCAGTAAGATCCTAACAACTACCGCCCAGTCTCCAATATCCCAACTCTGGCCAAGCTTCAGGAAAAATGCGTACATCAACAACTATGCATTCATATTGAGCAATTCCAACTCCGCGACCAATACCAATCTGGTTTCAGACCAGGTTACAGTACCAAATCTGCCATGGTCCACATTGTTGATGATCCCCTGAGACTTCTCGACCACAATGAATCCTGCTTATTAATCTTGCTTGACCTGTCAGCTGCGTTTGACACGGTTAAACGCGACAACCTCCTGAACCTCCCAGGATAAAGGATGGGTCCCTTCAGCACTGTATTAAAATGCTTCTCTTCATTCCTACACAACAGATCTTAAAGAGTTATGCTCAACCACACTCTACCCGTCCAAACGCCAGTCACAATTGGTGTTCCTAAAGGCTCTTCACTCTCCCCCACCCTGTTCAATCTGCTCATGGAACCCCTGACTGAAATCCTCAAAATCTCAAACATCTCATCCACATGTATGCAGATGATACTCAACTTTATATGAAAATCTCCTTGGGTTTCCCCGATGTACAGCACTCTGATACCCAAAAAAGGGTCATGTTTGCGCTATATAAAACTCTATAAATAAAATAAATACAGTCAGGGTTAGCAGCTGGGTAAGTTATGGTTAAGTTTCACTTACCACTGAAAAGGTCTGTTTATTTACTAATAACGTTGCCACCCTTTAAGGAATCTGTACAAACTTTAGCAGACAGCACATATTGCTAAAATTTGGTATGTCAGTTGTGCAAATCCCATTGGGGGGGTGGGGAGGGCTGATACTTGAAGGAGGGTAAAAAAAGTAGTCTTTCCCATTCAGGGTCCTGTAGGATTTTTTGCACTCCACTTTAGCAAACTCTGTGAAATGGAATTACACCAAACATGGCATAAAACTTGAACATTTCCTCAGAATAAGGTATTTTTTTTGTTTGGTGTAAATACACTCGGGCCTGATTAAGAGTCTGGTGGTCCGAGGACCGCCAGACTCGTGGTGGCGCGGCGGTGGCGGTCTTGTGACTGCCACATACGACCCTAGTGGTCGTGCCACCGTGGGACCACCGACTCCTCCAAGGAACCGCTGTTCCCTGGTTGTGGCGCAGCGGTCCAGAGATATCTATATGCTTGGCAGGACCGCTGTGGTCACGCCAAGCATAGAACGAGTTTCATCACCGCCACTGATTTCATGGAGGTCCTTCCTCCATCAAAACAGTGGTGGTGAGGAAAGAAAGGGGGCCCTGCAGGCCCCCTTGTGCCACACGTCTTCTGGATGCACACAGAGGGGCACAACATGTCCATGCCGTGCTGGAACTTCCTTTGATGTTCCCATTGCGGTGCCTATAGGCACCGTCGTGGGAACGGCAATGGAAATGACGCCAATGACAAAAAATTTCATTATTGGGCGGGCGTTCATCACGCGGGTTTAGCGGGGCGGTCCGGCCACCGCACCGCCAAACTCGTAATCGGGCCCTCAGTGTATTTTTATATTTGCATTGAAAAGATAAAAGATATATCTGTTAATTTGTAGACTCAAATTTGAAAAATAAATGAATCCAATTCGGCAAGGGAGCATTTTCTCCAGTCCTCCTTTTTGGCATCTTCAGACCCATGGAATGTGATGTGCTGGCCTTAACAGGAAATTGCAGCTGCCATTAGCAATGCCATCTCAGATCCACATTGAAAATAAGGGGCAATGGGGAATAAAAAGGCAAGGGGCACCCCCTGACCTCAGGGTGTGTATGAGGTCCAAAATTGCCACACTGGAGTTAGTACTACAGGCGTACTCTTCTGCAAATGCTTACATGCCTTTGCAAATTTGCAAATCAGTCCCAAAATGCCCATTTCATTATTAAAAGTGCAAAGAGGACACAGTTTTTTCTATTTCCACTAAAGGAATATTAAAGTTTCCTGAATATTCACGTTTTATTTCCACTTTAGAGGTTTTAGAAGCAATTTCCAAAATCATGTAAGAGTGCTACAGGAGTACTACTTTACGTAATCCAAAGTATGTGAATAGACATCATACTGCCTAGAAAATAGGGCGGGGGGGGAACCTTGGTCTGGGTGTCATTTTGAGTCTGCAGACATTGGGCCAGAGTCTGTGGTAGCGGGATCCCCATGAGTGCTGCAGACTCTGAGCTCCAATTTAAGTCTATTGACCCAGAGAGTCTATGGACCCAAAAAAGCAGTGTGCTTTTGTTGTGTACTCAGTGCTTGGAAAAAAACCAACACAGTGGTTTTAAGCCCTTGGATTAGAAACAGAGTCCCACCTCCAAGTTTATGAAAAACACAGCAGCGGCTGAACTTCCTCTTTCTAGTACTTGGACTTTGAGCTTGGGTATGCAGACTTGGAGAAAACTTCAAAATAAAAAAGTATGTTTTCATTAGTTCAGAGCTTGCATAGCCCTTCACTTCAGAAACAAGCTTTGACAACGCTAATAAGTCTCATCTACGCGAGATCTATTGGCATTGTCAATTTTTTTTTAGACATCTGCTCATGGCTTGAGGACAAGAAAAAAGCACTATGACGCGGCTACCATTAACCGTGTCATAGTGCTGGTTTTTTAAGCCATGTTGCGCAGCTGCCTGCACGGTTGTGCAATATGTAAAAAAAAAAAGTGGGGCAGAGGGAGCAACACGAGGGAGGCATAGGCAGGAGGGTGGGAGCAGCAACACAGGGAGAGGGGGAAAAGCAACACAAGGGAGGTGCAGGGGAGCACCAGACATGGGCAGCAATACGGAGAAGGGATGGGAGGGAGGCAAATGAAGAAATAGTACCTCAATCACCGCGCAAGTAGTGGACAGGCTCTAATTAAGTAGAATTAATCTGTGCTTGCTAAATGCTCCACAGAAAGGAACGGAAGTTATGCTTGGCCTGCGCTCGCAAATTAGGGCGCCGAAAGAAAAGGGACACTGAAGCCAACAAATGATAAGCAATGGGCAGGCTCCAAGCCCTTTATTGTAAACAATACGTCTTGCAAGCCAGAATGCATGCAGCGAATAAAATGCGCAGTCGCCGGCTCAACCTCAAAAGTGCATGTTTCATAAATGGTTCCATCTCTGATCATTCTGTGCTGACTGCTGATAGGAGAGACATCCCCATTTTTAGGTCTCGCCTAGGGACGCAGCACATGCGCTGCTCGCTTGCGAGACTATTGTCGTCGGTTTTGATTGGAAGGGAGGCATGTTTGTTCCCTCCCTGTCTCCTGTTTGCCGTGGCTGCCCGGACAGGAGATGTGCACGCGCACGGCGTCTCTTTTGCTCGCGGCATTTCAGGCATTGTATGGCGCGCTTTCACTTTCCTATTTTTTTTTAAATTTATGTGCGAAGTGCGTGCTTTCACTTTCATTTTCCTTTTGCATGCGCACGGCATCTCTTTTGCTCACGCGCAGTCTCCGCTGCACTTGTCATCCATAACTAAACCTTAGACGAATTTGCGTTTGGTGCTGTGTCCTGGGAGTGCGCGTGCAGCGGGTTCCACTCAGCAATGTCGATTTTCAGTAAGTACGTGACTCTGGAGCGCCTAATCACCAAAATCTGCGAGTAGGAGTAGCGCTTGTCTCGCGCTAGAGGCAGCGACCAGATGAAGGTAAGCCTGCTTTGTTATCACCATTAGCCCTTCATGCCAACTTATTATAAACGGCGTCATTAACAACCGGGGGCCCGCTCTCCGGCGGCAGTCACGTGCCGGGCCACCATCTCTGCTGCCCGCCTCCCATCAACATTCAGGACCTGTCACTGCTCCGGGAGCTGCGAGGCTCCTAGTTACACCGCCGCTCCCCCGCCCCCCTCGCAAGAAGCGCTGATTGCAGCGCTGGTGGCTTCGCAAGTTGTTTGCCTCTCATAAAGGAAAAAAAAACACAAAGTCGTGGCATTATGGTGACATACAGCCTCGCCTGCAGCAGGGCTCGCTCCTACGCCCGTGCACTTCTGAGACCAATTTGTTTAGCTGCACTGTCTCTTTGACGTGGCTGCAAATGTTACCTCTACTTTCCAATCAAAAACACAGCAGGGCGGACCATCTGCTCGGCACGGCCTGGGCCGCCTCCCCTGGCGCCCCTCTCAGCTGATGGTTTGTACAGCGACAGCCCGCAGCATCCTTGTACTCACCGGCCTTTTCTGAAGATTCCACACTGACGAGATCTGTCTGATGAGTGAGTGATAACAAGTGTAAAGTGAAGTGTGAAAAGATCACAGTCTTCCCAAACTGAAATGTTTCAAAACTTTCATTAGCTTATATTTGCAATGCAAGTGACGCTTTATATGATGCCGATGGGGTTGAAACAATTGACCACAACAGCCTCTCAAAGTTATTGATTTTGTTGTCACTTACAAACCACGTGTTATTAAAACATACTATGCCGGATCCCACGTCGGCATTCAGCCACGTCCAAAAGGCAGATTATGCTGCAGAGAAACGGATATGCATAATATTCCAGCTGCTTGCGTTAGAGATATTTCATCAGTCTGGTATACAAAAAAAGTTGAGAAACGTTAACACTGTTACATACAACAGAGGGTTTTCAGTGCTAGCACTCTGGAAGGCACGACTATGAATACATGTATTTATTTACTTGCCACACTTCGCGATATGAATGACCTCAAGGCACGATTTCTGGCAGATAAGGGAAGTAGGCACAGGACAATAACACCAGTTGCCCAGCATCACACGGTGCGTTTCACTTTTTTGTATATAGCACTAACTCGACCCAGTGCCTAACGCAAAATCATGGGCACCCCCTGTAGAATGTGATTAGGGGCCCCTGTGTGACCGCCATATTTCACAGATTTTCATTGGTCTTGCGCCCAATGGAGGTCCCACCGGAACTGGGGACTCCCCCTTGCATCACAGGGGCTGCAGGGGCCTGCCATATGCTGCTGACTCGACCGGAAGGAATTGTAGCACTTTAAGAGAGCACCAGTTCCATTACACAAGGGCAGATTCGTTGTTTTTTAGGCACAGGGGGATTAAGTGATTTGCCCAGAATCACAGGATGTTGAGCTGATGCCGGGACTCGAACCCGGTTCCCTAGTTCAAACGTCGGCAGCTCTGGTCATAACACGGGTTTGATGTGCAGCTTAGCCACTGTTTGCCCTTGTATGCGATTCTGCTAATATATAACAGCACGCGTATAACGCCAGAGGTTAGCCAGGAAGTGGCCGTGCTGGGTTCCACCCTCTGCCGTCCCCCCCTCCCGCTCAGATGCAGCTCACAGCACGGATGCCTCCCAAGAAGAGAAGGCAGGAAGAGCAGATGATGCGCGCCACACGCTGCAGCCGCGGGGAGGCTGCCGGATCCCCGGCCGCCCAGCAGCATACAAATGAAACATCCTCATTCTTCCACAGGCCCCATCAGGACTGGGTGTCATTCCGCTCCCCTGCTGCACGCGAACGGCACGCATACAGTTTATGCAATCATTACACCGTACACTAGGTCATCTCTCTCAAAACAAAGGTGAAGGTCGGTAAGAATAAGTACAGCGCTTAGGGCAGGCGCAAGGATTGCTGACATTCTAGGCGCAGTATTATCTTGCTGTGCCACCTGCCCGGGCAATAGGGCCACATCTGCTGCTTGTAAGGACAATGTCCTCTCCACAGGCTGAGCCACTATTCGGTAGGGGAGACCAAATTATGTGGCAGGAGAGGACCAAATTATGCAACAAATTATACAGCAAGAAAAGTCAACTTGTGAGGCATAATGCAGAACATTCTAAAACAGTATTACTTCACTATCTTTTCCCATCTTAACACTCTATGGCCAAAGGTTTCAGCTTGTTAATGTCAGTTTATACCTCAATACAGCAATCAGCATCAAAAAGCTGACCTGCCTCTCCACTCCAAAACGCCTACCACTGGGCGGCAACACGTGATAGCATTTTTAGAAACTTTTGATCCGTTTGAGCTAGATGCCATTTTTTTTTTGTTTAAAATCTGCAAATTATGCGGAAAATGATGGAATATGTGGCAAGTGCACAAATCCATATTAATGCGGAAACCACCCAGGCGCAAAACTTTATACGTCCAGTGGCCTGGCCATAGGCTACAACTTTGCCCTAAAACAGTTCCTTGCACTACAGGGCTTGACCTTTAAATCAATCAGACAGCATTTCCACAGTGGGCTGCAGGCTAGGGGATGCTTTCAGGGTTGGACGGGCAGGCATGATTTACTCTGAATGTGCATATGGTCCCGTTTCACCTATAATCCCATGGGCATAACTATTAATGGTAAACAGTATTACTTCACTATTTTTTTCATTTTTTCCCATCTTAACACTCTATGGCCAAAGGTTTCAGCTTGTTGTACCAGAGTCTGTAATATGCGAGACAAAGTAAGGGCACACAAACACAAAGATATTCATTCATTCCATATGGTTCGGCCCCGTTACTTTCTGCTCCCCACCCCTTGTTGCTTTTTACAAAGCTGCAACTAACTTGAATTCTGCCTTTTCTGACTTCCCAGTCCACCTACAGTTATATATTATTTTGTTGTAACTATTTGTTTTACCTTTGCCTACAATTCTGGAAGCCAATAAAGTAATTTGATCGGGTTGCATTAAAGCAGTTCACAATTCCACTCATTCAGTCACACAAGGATCACCTCGAACTGAGCATAAATATATATTTAAAAAATCATCCGATTTACTTTATATCGCACTCCACTACACACAAACAATAATAAGTAAAAAACAATGCCATTTACAACGCCAATAGCTCTAGCTTTTACAAATGCGAGACCTATTGCATTGCAAATGCTTGTTGATTTAGCAGGAGAAAACCATTCAGCAGCGGCATGCAAGAGTGGTGGGGCCAGGTGAGGGGGGATTTCGAAAGACGACCACGAGGGAAAATTATTTATTTATTTCATTTTCCCTCGTGGTTGTCTTTCGAAATCCCCCCTCACCTGCCCCCACCGCTCTTACCTGCAGCGGCCACAGCTGAAACCATTACTGCCCCGAAAACTGGAAAGGGGCCTTTCTGGAGAGGAGAGTGCCGGCCCATCACGGGGATAGGAGAACAACAGCAGTAAGCTGGGGATGAGGTTTGTTCTGGCAGAGTTATGACGACAGTCACATTTAAACTTAGTGAGCATTTTTTTTGGGTCCAGGGACGTTGTGGAATGTACTCGTTTAGGACCATGAAGACATCTAAAGGTTAGACACAAGGCACCTTCTGAAAAACCAGAACAGCGAAAAAGCTAGGAAGTTGAGCGCAGACAAGCTCAAGATAATGTTCAAGTGAAAGTTTGCAGAAAAAACAGAAAGATCCACGCCACTAAATTACTGTCGTGTGTAGGAGTGATAAACCTGCATCTGGTGTGGCACTGGTTAGCAGAACATCAGGATTGGCTCACAGATCCGGGATGAGCACTACAGCAAGCTCCAACATTAAATTAGACTCAAAATATATTCATGTATCAAGTTGTAAAGAAGTAATTTGCCACGGATGGTTTTGGCAGAATGACAACAAAAACATAAAATACAAAATGCAGGAAAAAAAACGAACCAAGTAAAAATGTGTTTCTTTAAGACCTATTTTGTAAAAAAAAAAAAAAAAAATACATTTGTTTTTAACTTCTTTCTTCTTACAACCAGCCTTTCTATTCTAATTGTAGTAATCATTGATTATGAGTCAGAGCTACGGGCAGGGCACGGTGCTTGATCATCATAGGGCCTGGGTGCTCCCTGCACCTCTAATCCATGTGCTTCTAAAGGAAGGACTTTTATGAGTGACCTGGGCAGTACCCACAGACCTCTCAAGTAAACCCCATTTACAGTAATGTTTCATTTTACCCACATTCTTACATACAAATGTAACCACTTCCTTACCACATCTTCATCTGGACAGGCAAGACACATTAATGGAAATTACTAGTTTCACCTCGAGGACTGCCCTATTACGGTAATAAGCATACATGCCCTATTATAGTCATGATTCCTTATATAGGCATGCTCTTTCACCTACATTGGTCCCATCCAGTACACAACGTGCTCTGAGGGCTGAACGTTATCTGCCTTGTGGTTTTGCAGGCACCAGGGTTTTCCCAAACACAGGCCCACACTGTACTCCTAAATTATGCATGACTCTCTAAGAATATTCCACCTGCATAATATGTATGTAGAGTTCACCCCTGACGTCTTCCTAAAGCCTAATGGAGGACCAATACAAACCTTGCACGAAGATCAGTGTCTTTAGGGTATAAATACACCACATCTTGCCCCGGTGAGGAAGAGGGAACCGAGACTTCAATGCTGACACACTGACCAGAGACGCTGAGGCTCCTGCATGCAGTCGCTCAAGCTGACAGTGGTCTGACACAACCCGGACGGGGTGTCCAGCTCGAGACCAGGACGGGGTCCCACACTCTCTCTATTCAGGTATGGGGGTTCACCTAAATCCTAGGAGGATTCTTGGCTCTTAGCTTCTAAGACCTACACACATATGCTAGGTACACACAGGTACATCTAGGTAGGCATCGTAGGAATACGCGCACTTGCATAATGCTTTTATATTCATGTATGTATTCATGACTATCGCAATATGGTAGAACAATTCTATCCCTTTGCTTTTATCGTACTGCTGATAATATATCTCTGCTATTGTCTGCTGATTTCTGCAGCACATATATTTTACACTAGAATAACAACTGTTCAATAAATACTTATTGAAACGCCCGACTGTTTATTCTGTGCAACTCTCTGAGACAAACCGGATAAGTGAGCACGAGTGACTGAGCGAAAGGTAGTACATTGTTTCCACGATTCTGAGGGAATCAGGGTTGTCATGTTCTAAGGTTGCCAGAAACTAATCTCTCCACGATAAGAGGAGACACTAGTGGCACTTGAGCTAGCTAATGCAAACCAGGATAACATATACGGTGGGGGTGCTCGGAGTCAGTCTGCCACCAAGCCCGCAGTATATGTTATCCAAACGCGCAGGTCCTGCAGGGGTACTATAGGAACTACACGACATGGCGCCGCCAACGTTGGTTGGGTACGAATTTAACAGTAGAATCTGAGTAGTTCAGTCGTGCTATTCTCAGAGTACCTACTCACAAAACCCCAGAGACATCTGGAGTGGGTGGGCACAATATCCGCCGCAGTTGAGTAGTACTAGAATACTATTTATTGGCTGTTGGTTATTCAAGCTTGAAGGACATTTAGTTCCTAAATTGTGCATAACACCTTATCTTAGTTCCCTGGGAACAATTCTTTCTCTAAATATGCCCGATTCCGAGACAGGGGATCAGAGAGTTGCAACAAATCTCTTTGGTTTAGAAGAAGACCCTGAAAATGCAATACAAATTGCACCAAATTTCAGAAGGGCTGTCACCCTAAAACTCCTAGAACATGGCTTAAGAGCCAGGGGTGGTACAGTAATTTTCGTGATTGAGGCACACAAATCTAATAAAACAGAGGTGTTCTATTCGTGGGTTACATTCCAGGCAACGAATGCAATTACAAATGTGTTTCACTACTACCTAGAAGGTGAAACACCAGCAGACTATACTCCCTTTGAGGAAGTAGAGGTCCCGCTCACTTACCAGGAGCATAATTACTGGTTTAAAGGCGCCCTACCCCACGTACGAGGAAGAGCAAGATTAGGCCCGCTTGGAGCAGCAGGAGCCACATGGTCCATATTAGCGGCATACACACCGCATCCTGACATTGACACAATGCCACAGCCAGATTTACTCGTACAACACACAGATTTAATTAAAATCTACAGAAACCTCACACAATTTGTGATGAGGACTTTAACAGTTCAACCTGCACCTGCTGGAGCACAAGATACTCCAGTACAGGGTACAGTTAATAAAATAACTCCACAAACATTACACGCGGTAATGGGCAAAACGCCAGCAAAACGCGAACAAATCCCATTCTGGATAGCTCAGAAAATAACTCAGCTTGAAGCAGTATTCCCAAATACTACAACCAGTGATAAACACAGAATTCTAACAATCTGCTTGCCCATGGGGATCACACCACAACTAGAGGATTGCACCTCTTGGGGTTCAGTTTTTGCTGCCCTATATACCAAAACACATGGTATCCCGTCAATAGCAGTAGTACCTGACGTATTGAGACGGATACAAAATGAGTACGGAGCAGAACCTGCCCTTAACTTGGGGATGAAGTTGCTAAACAACTTTGAACAGGTCTCCGCAATAATACTAGCTAACATTAAGGGAGAAGCAGCATCAGTGGCGATCCGCCAACGCCTAAGGGAGTTCGACCAGAGGATCAACAACACGAACTACCCAAAATAATTGAAACTTCATATGCAGAACTAGGCAGAGACAGTCTAGGTGGGAAAGCATTAAAACCACAACTGGTGGGCAGTCCTGAAAAGGACACTACAAAGCAGACACCTACTTCTTCTAAAAAGAAGTGGGATAATAAAAAACAACAAAAGTCTAAAGACACCAGATCTCAGTCCAGAGGTAGGTCTCCTCAACAGGAGCCCTCTGAAAAGAGGTACAACCTCAGGAATAGGGATAATATTAAAAAACCTGATAGGTATCAGGATACTGATACTCGTTCCTCTCGTTTCTTCCAGGGTTCATCACGAAACTCCGAGAGGGAAGGACGATCAAAGGAGCGTACAAAGTCCAGAGACACGCAACACGCTGCGGACTACGCACCTAAAAAAAGAGGATAAACAAAAATCAAAACCTCAGTTCAAAAAGAAGAAGGTAGCAGGTCTCAAGATCAGACATGCCCAGAATTCTGAGGACACAGCTTCTGAACGGGGAATGGGCTCTGACGATGCTAGACAGTGCGGCAGAAGTAACAATAGCTCGCCAGAACCTGAAGGAATTTCTGGTGACAGCGGAGTTGAGTGAGTATATCACAGTGGAAACACCTGATACTGGGGTAAGTGTCCCACATGAGTTACATGAGATAACACTCCGGATGGAGGGGACAAGCCCAGAAAAGTCAGAGGTCTATTTTGGGAAAATTTGTCATCTGGGTATGACGTCCTATTAGCAGAACAAGACTGGCCGCCTGCATTCGTCATGGAGTGCCCTAGGGGAGAATCTGTAATTTTTCCAGCCTTTTCCGACCTCGTTCCCATACATTTTAAACATGCATATGCGCAGGAGTGGGCGGTTGTCCTAGCTCTGGCATTGTATAAAAAATCATGCTGGTTGGGATGAGGATTCAACCCACCACGTGATCCCGTTAAAAGTTTCCCCAAATGCTCAAAGGCAATACCCTATAAAGCAGGAAGCTAAAAGACAGGTCAGGGAGATTCTAGATCAACTAGAATATCAGGGGGTGATAGAAAATTGCACTTCACCTATGAACAATCCTTTGTTCCCCGTAGCCAAACCTGACAATACATATTGTCTAGTTTTAGATTACAGACATTTAAACACCTGCACAAAGACATTTGCAGTTCAAAATGCACACAGTGCCGCATTAATGAATAACATTGTGCGACAAAAATACAAAACAACACTTGATATCTCAAATGGATTTTTCTGCCAAAATATAGTGCCTGAAAGCAAGTATCTGACCGCATTCAGTGCGTTAGGGTTACACCGGCAATTTTGTCGACTCCCCCAAGGGTATAAGAACTCACCGGGGTTCTCAGCAAGGGTAACAGAGTTACTCCAAAATTTGGATGAAGAAGCATTGTCCTATGTGGATGATATTTATCTGACGGACGATGACTTAAAGAGGCACTTGACCAGGGTGAGCACCATTATTATGGGATTCGCCTCGGAGGGCTACACATTTAATTTAAAAAAATCAAAAATTGCCCACCTCAATGTCCTGTTTTTAGGATACGAGCTGTCAAGTGAGGGGAAAAGCCTAGCAGCTAACTTTTTAGAAAAGTGTGCGCTGCTCCAACCTCCAAAATCATTAAAGAATTTACAATCAATTCTGGGATTCCTAAATTTTGGTCGAACATACATTTTGGATTACGCAGAAAGAGTAAAACCTTTCTACGATTTAATAAAACCTGAATTTTCAGTCAGACAATGGACACAGAACATACAAATATCCTGCGTTCCCTACAGGAAGACATGATAGCCTCTAAACATTTACAGACACGCGTAAACGTACGCAACTTAGTGATCCGAGTCCTAGCGGGTCAATGCGGGTACACTTATTTAACTTTTAATGAAGGTGAAACAGTACCAATCGCATACAAATCACACCTGTATACAAACGCAGAAATGCGTTTCACTTCAACAGTAAAAATCCTGACAGCAGTGCAGACCGCTGTAGCAAGAGAAAGAGCTCTTGCTCAGGGTAAACGCATAATTGTCGTGACCCCAGTACCAGCTTTAGAAGCTGTTACAAAAGCTAGCATTCCAAATGCAAAAGCCTTACATCCGAGATGGATACAATTCTCTTACTGCAACAGATGTTGAATACAGATTTGATCCAAGTTTAAAAACACAGGCATTCCTGCAATACGAACAAGAATACCCTCTACCAAATGAAATTTTGCCTCTAGATCAGTATGAATATATTATTTACACTGACGGTTCTGCTCAACCAGCCACAGGAAGCAAGCAAGCTTACAGCGCAACGTGTGCGATTGTTAAAGGTCGCATGCGTGATGACAAGTTCCATCCAAGTTGTACAAAAACGCAATCTTTAGGAGACTGCACGGCTCAGTTGGCAGAACTCAAAGCACTAATACTGGCACTTATAAATACGGATCACGAATTCCCCACACTAATTGTGTGTGATTCCTTTTACTGTGTACAGTCATACAATGAATATTTACATCATTGGGAACAAAACGGGTTCAAAGATGCAAAAGGTGGCACAATTAAGCATAAAATGCTATGGGACCAGGTAGTGGAGTTGAGAAACGAACTACCAAGGGCTCACGTGATACATACACTGAGTCATCAGCGTGATGGCGTTCACGTTGAAGGGAATTCATTGGCTGATGAAGCCGCAAAGGGGGCTGTTCGCACAGCCGCCGTAGCTGCAGTTACTCGTTCAAAAACGAGGATAGACGGCGAGATAATGGTAGCTGTCAATGCTTCGCGCAAAGGCAGCACAGCAGTACCAAAGAAATTTCCACTCAAGTACTCCTATAAGTTAGATGCACAAAACATTCCATATGCTCAGATTCCTGGAGTGGGAGATAGAGTAATACCAAATATGGATCGTAGGCTAGGCTTGATTTTAGCGGCGCACAAGGGTTTGGGTTCTGCGCATTTTAGACCGATCTCTCTCCTCCCGGCTCCGGCCAAAGTGCTGGAAAAGGTCGTCCAAATGCAACTATCGGAGTTCCTGGAGATCAACCATCTTCTCCACGACTCCCAGTCGGGTTTTAGGAAGGGATATAGCACAGAGACGGCCCTCCTGGAAGTGGCAGAAACCATACGGGAAACAGTAGACCAGGGCAGATGTGCAATGTTAGTGCTGTTGGACTTGTCCGCAGCCTTTGACACTGTGTCACACCAGATCCTACTAGAGAGACTTGAGTCTCTAGGTGTGAAGGGTACTGTGTTAAACTGGTTCCGCACCTTCTTAGAGGGTCGGTCTCAAAATGTGTTCTTGCGTCCTTTCACCTCGGCTACTAGAGCTATTAGCTGCGGGGTCCCACAGTGGCTCAGCGCTCAGCCCCACCCTCTTCAATGTGTACTTGACCCCTCTCTCCACACTGATTGAACAGTGTGACGTGAAGGTGGTCTCGTACGCTGATGATACTCAGCTTGTCTTCTCTTTCAAAGAGCACACGGAGGCAGCCTTTGCGAATTTTAAAATCTGTTTGCGCACAATCTTGGTATGGATGACAAACAACTGCATGAAGTTGAACACTGATAAAACAGAGGTACTATTTTTTAATCAACCCTCTCCTCCTGCATCTGAACTCTGGTGGCCGGCTGAGCTAGACCCCCCTCCGAACCCGGTAAGCTCAGCTAGGAACCTAGGCTTCCGATTTGATTCTAGCCTATCAGGTAGTGCTCAGGTTGGTAAGGTTTCTTCCGTGTGTTTCTGGAAATTAAAAAGCTTACGCAAATTCTTGCATTTATTACCAATGAATTGCAGAAAAAATGTGGTCCATGCGCTCGTAACTTCACAACTGGACTACGCGAATAGTCTCATCTGGGGCTCCCGGACTACCTGTTAAGAAAACTGCAGATTATACAGAATGCTGCAGCCAGGCTAATAAGAAATGTGCCTCTTCGCCATCATATCTCTCCTCACCTGCGAAGCCTGCACTGGCTCCCGATCAGGAGACGGATCGAGTTTAAGGCACTGATATTGGCCTTTAGATCTATTAATGACACTGGCCCCCAATACTTGAAGCATAGACTTCAGAGATATCACCAGTCAAGATCTCTGAGGTCTAATCATCAGAACCTAATGGTGACTCCGCGCTTTAAAAAGGCTAGGATGGGGGTCGGGCTTTTGCAGTAAAAACCGCCTTGCTGTGGAACTCTATGCCAGTCCATCTCCGAAAGGCAAAGACAGAGCCTTTGTTTAGAAAGGCCTTGAAAACTTGGCTCTTCAGCCTAACCTAGTACATTTGCGGAATTCCACAGCCCCTGTATGCAATCTGTACCTACCGTTAGCGCCGGGACACTTCCGTTGGAGGTAGCTGTGCGCTCTATAAAATGCAATAATAATAATAATAATTCTGCGCATACAGGTGTTACAGCGACTATTTCTTTACTGAAACAGCGCTACTGGTGGCCAGGGTTAACAAAGCAGACTAAAGACTATGTCTTGAAATGCGACATCTGTCAGCAGATAAAAGGCTCCACGGTAACACGCCCAGCACAGACACCATTGCTGAAATCAGACAAACCTTTCGCATGTGTGTATTTGAACCACTGCGGACCCCTACAATCTGATGGGTCCAAGAAATATATCATGGTTGCAGTGGATTCCTGCTCTAGATTCCTATGGGTTTGGCCTCAGCGCTCGGCTGACGCTCGAACTGTTATAAAAGATTTGCGAGTCTTTATCGGCACATACGCAGTTGGCACGTTACATTCTGACCGTGGTCCGGCGTTTAGCTCTCGGGCTTACAAAGAGGCCATGGAAGGAATGGGCGTAGCATTGCGGTACTCCTCTCCGTACCATCCCGAGGGAAATTCTGTTGTGGAGAGGAAAAACCGAGACTTAAAGCAATCTTTTTTTTTTTAAATTGTATTTATTGATATTTGAACACAATTTATCATACAAACATAACAACAACAGTAGCCAGTACATTCCGAAACCTGTGACGGATACCATCGGCATAATCCGGGTACAATAATAGTAATCAAGTTTAGCACACCCGCCACTCCGGTAGTCTACATTCAGTATCACTAGATCTTCTCCCTTTTCGTCTGAATATTCGATTGTGAGGCCTAAACACCCATGCCTACTGCAATGCACATTATAAATTATACATGAATTCCCGATGTTATTCCACGTCTACTGTACAGTATACCGTCACATTGTACATGAAATTTAATGTAACCCAGTGTTGTGTTTCACCCGGGGGAATCAACCAGGGGTTGTGTACCACCATCAGGACCCTGTCGTTCCCGTGCCCAGCTCAAAAATGGTTCCCATATGTCTCGTGGTCTGGAAGTGAGGGGCATTAACTCCCAAAAGTGGTGAGTTGGGCCTGTCCATATGTCACATCCCGCAACCAGTCCTTCGTGGACGGTGCCCCCCTCTGTCCCCAATGTATTGCTACCCGACGTTTAGCCAACACCAGCAATAATGCGTGTAACTTCCGCACTTGGGGTCGTGTGTCTCTTACATAGCACAGTAAGCCCAGCAATGGGGTAGGGTCAAGCGACACTCCGAGTATTTGGTTAATTATCATGAACGTCGTATTCCAATAAGTCCCCAATGCTTGTTGAAAGCTTTATGTCTCCCATTGCTCAGGCGCACGCTGCGCCAGTCTCGGAATCATGGTGTAATACTCTGGCAAAATTTTTCCTGGACAAAATCAGTTTGATACAAGCTACTTTTTCCTCCGGTGCCATGGTACCTATTGCCTCTCCATTCGGCCAGAAGGTAGCTGGACCTGTTAACACACTGTTAACCTTTGAGCCTATAGATCTGTCCTGCTCCCTTAAAATTCTTAAGGCTTTGAAGTCAGGCTCTCCAACAGACCCCTGTGCTGCAAGACTTCTGGCCGCCGCGGCTGATATCATTAACCCCGAAGTTAACTTAATTGTTAACATGTCTCTGCGGGAGGCTTCAGTCCCGGCGTCTTGGAAACAGGCTCAGATCCTTCCCCTCCTTAAGAAGCCATCCCTTGACCCGCTGATTCCTGGAAATTACCGCCCTATCTCGCTTCTGCCTAGCCTGACTAAGGTTTGTGAAAAGGTGGTCACTACCCAGCTTACTAAATTCGTCGAGGCATCAGGTTTGCTACACCCGGCTCAATCCGGCTTTCGTGCTTCATACAGCACGGAATCAGTACTGTTAGAGGTGTCAGAGGCGATTCGTGAGTGTCTGGATGCCGGCGGGAGAGCTGCACTGGTTATGCTGGATCTCTCTGCGGCATTTGATACAGTGCCTCACGTCTTGCTTCTGGACCGCCTCCGGGAGATTGGTATTTCCGGGTCTGTCTGGGGCTGGATTGAGTCTTTTCTGGAAGGCCGTACCCAGCAGGTCTGGCTTCCTCCATGTGCCTCCGTGCCCCAGCGGGTGGTCACGGGTGTCCCGCAGGGATCATCCCTTAGCCCCCTTCTTTTTAACATCTATGTTACTCCGCTGGTTTATTTAGCGGAGTCATTAGGGGCTAAGGTGTTGGCCTATGCGGATGACACTCAGCTCCTGTTTTCATGGGGAAGGGACGATGATTCAGTCCTCTCCGCTCAGCACTGTCTGGCCTCTGTTTTTTATTGGCTTGCTCAGGCACAGCTGAAGTGCAACGAAGAGAAGTCGGAGGTCCTCTTGTATGGCACATTTCCTGCCAATTTCAGAGAGAGGCTATGGCCCCCTGGATTCCCCCTACCTAGTGGAGGGGAAATGCCGCTAAAAATCTGGGGGTCTGGTTTAATGAGAACCTGACTTTTTCTTCTCAGGTTAAAAAGCTGGCTGGGTCCTGTTTTGGCACCCTGAAAGCTTTGAGGAAGTTTCTCCCTCTCCTTCCTAGACCAGCCAAAGAAACTGTTGTTCGTGCTTTGATTCTCTCCCGTCTAGACTATGCCAATGCACTTTATGTGGGCATCCCTGGCTACCTCTTGAATAAAATGCAGGTAGTCCAAAACTCTGCTGCCAGACTATTGCTGGGTCTGTCTGGCAGGTGCAGTGTACGCGCTCATTTGCGCTCTTTACACTGGCTCCCTGTTGAGTCTCGAATAAAATTTAAAACTCTGACCATTGCCCACAGAGCTCTCTATGGCCTGGGTCCTATTTATCTACAGAAGAGATTCGCCTTTTATACTCCAGTAAGACAGTTGCGTTCCTCCTCCCAACTTTTAATGCAGACTCCTAGGTTTAACCGCCAAAGGCTCGGAGGGAGCTCTTTTGTACGGAAAGCTACCTTAGCATGGAATGCTCTGCCCTGTGAACTGCGTGGTATCCAGGACCCGGCGATCTTTAAGAAAAAGCTAAAAACTCTTCTCTTCTAGTTGACGCTCTGGCCTCGTTTTTTTTTTTCTCAAGCACGCGCCGGGACACTCTGTTGAGTATCTGTGCGCGCTATAAGTGTATATAACATAACATAACATAACATGCCGGACAATCCCAAGCCATGTGCAAAAAGGATGCTGATGCGGACCCGCATCGCCAGCAACGGTCATCCTCCCTAAGACCCATACGGTATAACCCCTTAGGTGTTCTGTAATATCTGTGTATGAATTTAAAGTGGACTAATCGAAGTCTGTAATTCGGCGATAGTTCGGTGAGCTGGCGACAGCAGAATGACCATTGGTCTTCCGTCAGTGGCTCCGGGAGTTCTGAATTCCAACCCTGTAACGCCTTGGGTGTCACCAGCGGCGACGAGGTCTGCATCTGTCTGTACAGTCGTGTTACTAGCCTCCGTGGGGAGGGGGAGCGCAGCAGGTTCTCCAGGGCCAACAATGGAGGAGGAGGAGCCGGGAAGGTGGCATGGAGGGAACGACACGCCGCACGCAGCTGGTGGTAAAGGAAAAGTTCGGTGAACGGCACTGTCCGTCCTTCGTCCGCGACCGGAGGAGGGTGGAACTCATTGTCAATGTATAAGTCTGCGAATGTGTGTAGCTTCATTTTCTCAGCAATTGTTTTGCTAATTCCATCCCTCAGAGCGGGCACCATCGGGTTGTGTGCTAGTGGTATTGAAGGGGCGTATAGCACCGGCATCCCCGCCCGTTTGCGTAGCCCATCCCATGCCCAACGCAGAGTTTCCGAAGTGTCTATTCCCTCTCTAGGTCGGCGATAAGGCGTGTATAGTGCTACTGGTAGAGGGACAGGTGCCACAACATCAATCTCCACAGCGACATGTGGCTGAAAGGGCGTAGGGTACGTCCAGTAGTGCAAGAACTGCGCTTGAGCACACAGTGCGTAAAGCTGCATGTCGGGGGCCCCCATCCCACCCTGCACCAGCGGGAGCGTAAGAAGCTCCCAAGACACCCTAGCCTGACCACCTGCCCAAGCCAGAGAGATCAAAGCAGCTCTGACCCTTTTAAAAAAGGACTGTGTAAGCGGGATCGGGACATTAGCGAACAAATATAAAAATTTGGGCAGAATAATCATTTTTGCCAATGCTATTTTCCCCGCCAGTGAGAGCGGGAGAGTCTTCCAAAGTCCCACCTTTTCCTCCAACCAGGTCACTGCCCTCCCATAATTTAAAGACCAGAACTTAAAGCAATCTTTAACAGCTAGGGTATTAGGCAAGGGCGGTAGATGGGTCGATCACCTTTATGGGGTACAGCGCGCGCTTAACAACCAGCCAAGAAGCTCTCTAGGAGGTGTCACTCCTTACGAGGTCCTATTTGGGACGAGAATGTGGGTACCTGATCTTGATTGTGAAGGCACAGTGGCGGATGAAAAACCATTTGATATCCATGATCGTTTGGCTGTTTTACAGGATCTAAATGAATCCAGGACACAACAAAGTAACGTGCTCCAGAAACAGACCGCCACTGAGGAAGTCAAGGCAGTAACAGCAAGACCTATCTGGATCCCAAAGATCGGGGATCTGGTCAGAGAGAAGATTGCTGACAAGAAAGAATTTGGACCATCCTACAGAAAGCCTGTTCCGGTCCTTGCAATCCAGGGCACAAGAACAGTACTGTTGCCGCCTCTTGCCGGGAAAAAGGAGAAAAGATTTGTCTCAATTGACTTAATCAAACCACACTATGTGGCCGATACTAAACAGTAGGCCTCGTGGACTCCACAGTAGCAGACGCCCTCCTCTCGCTACAATCCAAGAAGTTCAAACAGAAAGACTCATCACGTTTGAAGAGCCACCTGTACGGAATGAAGGACTAAGCAACGATGCTATGGAACTCGTTCCACTTCAACAAGAAATTCATCTCCAAAATGAAAATCAACTTAACAACCAAGTTGCAATCAGACCTAATACAGACGTCTACATCAACGTGCCTCGTCAAGAGCAAAATCCGATTTCAACAAATCCCGATGCAATTCCAACAATTGATCGAACTGCTTCTGGCTATTTCATGAACTTTGATACGTTTTCACTGGACCCAAGCGAGCCAGAAACGACGCCAGCCAAAACATCACTCAAACAAAAACTCACTGATTTTTTGATCTTTTTCAGAAAGACTTACCTGGTGTCACCTTGGATAGAACTATGGTATATCACTGGGATTTTATTTTTCATTTTCTGGCTAGGTTTAATTATAACTTTTAGTATGCTTATTAATGGACGATACCTCCAACCAAGCTCTACAGCCCAAAGAGTCAATTTGATTTTAAAACCACACCAGTCTTCACATCGTGAAACAAGAGACTTGTCTTCAGTGAACATTACAGCAGTTCCTATACCGGACAGTATAGTATGGGACAAAATTGATTATGATATATTGGGTCCGACTGAACTTTTAAAACTAAAACATGTATTTAAAATTTCTTTAAGTGATATCATTACCTCCAGCGCATATTCTGATGATTGGGACACTGAAACTGTTAATGCTATGATGTCTGACTTAGAAAAAACTGCTGCATTTCCAAACAATGAAATGTTAGAAGGTACTTCAGACTATGATCCATTGTACTGTTACCAACAATTTGGTGATCATTTCTTACACAAATCTATAACACCTAGAAATGTATTTGAGTACCACCAGTGGGAACATTGCCCAACACCACCAAAAGGTAGTTCACAAGCGTTTGCACAGAAATTCGCATATTTCTCAGGGTACAATACATCTGACCCAACGTTATTCTATTACAAAGTGACGAAAACACCAGCTCAGAAACTTATGTTAACTAACACCAAACATATTTACTCTGGATCCTTCCTGAACAAACTGTCTAAACAGGGTTTCGACCTATGGAAAGACACAATAGATTCAAAATCAATCTGGGGTTCTAGGGACTGGAAAGTCCAGGGAATAGAAGCACTTTTTAGAGCATGCATCATTCCGCAGCAGATTTTATTTCTGAACGAAACTGTGCAACAGACATCCTGTCTTGGATTAGCCAAAGGCAAGGAAATGAACACACCAGGGTTTCCAACACATCTCAGATGGGTGGGGGGCAGAATTCAACTACACAAGGGGTAGGATTAGATGCCATTTTCCTGTACAACAGATCAGATCCATATTGGACAGAATGGCTGGTTTGGCCCATTGACACAAACAAATGTCAACAGAGATTTATGAATACAACCAGAGGGTTTAGTATCCATAGGCCAGATCCACGCTATGTACAGAGACAACACCCGGGGGTAGTGACATCCTATAGTGTTGGGAAGTTGTGCCTTGATTGGCTAGAGACCTCAACACTCACAGAAGTAAAACACCACTTGACCTTACTAACACCTGACATGGATCTTAGAGATTTTCTACTAGGACCCAGGAAACATCGTCAGAAATGTTTCATATATGCAGGCCTTTATGCCTACTATAATGAGAACTGGAAAATCTCCCAACAAGAGGCCGCAGAGAGGATACGGGAAATAGACCGTATTAACTTAGAGAAGGCATTAGCTGTAGTGTATAATGGGTTAACAACTTTGACCTCCAGGATTTACTCCTTAGGCAACATTGTGTCTTCGGCGATCGACATACTAGAACAAGATTTAGCCTTGTTACAGCACAGGCAGTCTCAACTACGTTCTATTATGATGTTGAGCTGGACGCTACAATCTTTGCGTGCAGGCTATGTGCCCTGGCGTTTTATAAACAGCACGTCTCTGTTTTCAGAATACAATCTAACTGATAAACAGACAGAACTGGCACAAAGGGGAGCCAAATACACAATGCTGCGTATTGAGAAACTGGAAAGGTTACCATTCACTGTAGCCGAATCACCATCAACTGAATGGTTAATCCATGGCCAAATCACTCTACCGGTCACAACGTTTGTTTCAAAATTGCCTTGAGCAAAGGCAGGCAGGCAGATATGAAAAAATGGGTAAGGGATACATCAAGGAAACTTGGGAGTTACCCTATAGATACCGATGAAGGAATGGGGATCGAGAAGTGTATCTGAGTGGTACAAACTGCAAGAACGCTTTAAGCGGTTCTCTCATGTGTCAGGATATTTCTCTACATGGAGCCTGCAATGGTTCAGCGGCGAACCTATCTTGTCACATGTCAGGGACCCCAGCGGCCATGATCACGCCGGTTTTCCAGCTGCTCTCGAATGGGAGTTACTTAATGCTAAATGATCAAGGTTGTTGTGGGATGCTTCCGGGCGTCACATATCTACTAACTGTTAACTCCAGGGTTACTTGCTGTATGCAAGTATTGTTTCCGCCACTGAACACCGTCAGGGAGGCGCCGCTATGGCCTTCGCTGAATGTTTCTTTCATACAATTTGATACTCTGAGCAGATTGAAAGCCATGCTTTTACAGCAACCCGTGCCCTTAACCTCCGCTCGAGAAACCTATGAACTTCAAGTTGCAAGGACCTCGACTGAGATACAGGCACTCATACGTACAAACTGCCCCATTCATTTCGCAGAAATGGTTAGTCGTATCTTTAACATGTCTGATACGAGCAGTATTGTACACCTATTTAAGACCATAGGGTCAGGACTGTTAAGCACCTTTCAGACAGTCCTCGGAGTAATCCCAAATTTTATACACTCCGTATTGGGAAGCGTATTTGGAGGATTCCCGCTCATCCTTTTCCTAATTGCTGGAATCCTGATAATACTGCTGCTACGCAATGGACGGCCCAATTCCAGAAGGGTTGTTGAACACACTGCTGGAACGGAAGTACCGTGAACGCATGGTACAACTTCTGGGCCTGCCTTGCCTACGAGAACTCAATGCCTCCTGGTTTCTATTGTTTAGACCAGTCTGGGTAGACTGCATCTTACCTGTTCTTCGATGCCTGTTCTGCGGAGAAGAATGCTCGTTGGATTTATGTCTAACATTTCCATCAGACGCGCCTCCGGACATGGATGCAATGCTGGACCCTATAAAGGCCCACGCTCTGCGTTGTCCCCAGCGGCTTCCGATTCTGATGAACGCATTCCTTGAGAATCCACAGGTACCGTTTGCTCCTGCTGGGTTAGGCGACTCCTCCACAGGCGCACAGGTTTCAACTGCCGCACCAGATGCCGCAGCTCCGACTGATGGCAGTGCTACATTCCATCTATGTGCGATTGATGTTCTATGCGAGGCATTGGATGTCTACTGCTGCGGCTGACTCCGATATGGATGTGCTTTCCAGCCCGGACGCTTAATCTCGAATTGGCTCATCGCGTCCTGGTAAAGAATTCGGCTTTTGCTCGTTTCAAAATAAACGATCTAAATTTGGAACTTTGCTTACAAATTGACGCTGTCACTTGCAGAAAGCATGGCCTTCTCCAGCTTATAGTGATACAACTTTATGAAGAGACAGTGATTGACTTTTAAACGTGGCAACTAGAAATAGCTGAATTTTAACACTTTTTTTTTTTTTTTTTTTAACATCTTTTAAACGAGTTTTAAACTCATGTTTTTATCGATTTTAAAACTATGTTTTAAATTGTCCAGATTTTATAGTATGGTCATTTTTATCCTTTTCGGAAGAGGAGTGGTGTTATATCCCGTATAGAGACCCTAATGTAGGCCCGTTCATACATGCCCTAAAATGGATGTAATCATATTTACCCTAATATGGTCATATTCGTACTTGCCCTATTATGGTCACAGCTGCATATGCCCTATTACGGTAATAACCATACATGCCCTATTATAGTCATGATTCCTTATATATGCATGCTCTTTCACCTACATTGGTCCCATCCAGTACACAACGTGCTCTGAGGGCTGAAAGTTATCTGCCTTGTGGTTTTGCAGGCACCAGGGTTTTCCCAAACACAGGCCCACACTGTACTCATAAATTATGCATGACTCTCTAAGAATATTCCACCTGCATAATATGTATGTACAGAGTTCACCCCTGACGTCTTCCTAAAGCCTAATGGAGGACCAATACAAACCTTGCACGAAGATCAGTGTTTTTAGGGTATAAATACACCACATCTTGCCCCGGTGAGGAAGAGGGAACCAAGACTTCCATGCTGACACACTGACCAGAGACGCTGAGGCTCCTGCATGCAGTCGCTCAAGCTGACAGTGGTCTGACACAACCCGGACGGGGCGGCCAGCTCGAGACCAGGACGGGGTCCCACACTCTCTCTATTCAGGTATGGGGGTTCGACTAAATCCTAGGAGGATTCTTGGCTCTTAGCTTCTAAGACCTACACACATATGCTAGGTACACACAGGTACATCTAGGTAGGCATCGTAGGAGTACCCGCACTTGCATAATGCTTTTATATTCATGTATGTATTCAGGACTATCGCAATATGGTAGAACAATTCTATCCCTTTGCTTTTATCGTACTGCTGATAATATATCTCTGCTATTGTCTGCCGATTTCTGCAGCACATATATTTTACACTAGAATAACAACTGTTCAATAAATACTTATTGAAACGCCCGACTGTTTATTCTGTGCAACTCTCTGAGACAAACCGGATAAGTGAGCACAAGTGACTGAGCGAAAGGTAGTACATTGTTTTCACGATTCTGAGGGAATCAGGGTTGTCATGTTCTAAGGTTGCCAGAAACTAATCTCTCCACGATAAGAGGAGACAGAGCTAGCTAATGCAAACCAGGCTAACATATACGGTGGGGGTGCTCGGAGTCAGTCTGCCACCAAGCCCGCAGTATATGTTATCCAAACGCGCAGGTCCTGCAGGGGTACTATAGGAACTACACGACAGGACACTCACAACTTTGATGGGTTGAGAGTGAATGTCTGATGCAATGACGTACCAAGAGCACCATGAACCCTAATGCAAGGAAGAAAACAGTACCTCCCTAGGCGGTGGTTGGCTATTATAAGACCTCTATAATTGGAGCTCAGTGGGCCCTTCACACTCCTGGGTCCTGGCGCCACTGTACCTGGTGCAACATTGGTAGCTAGATCCCTGGTCTGACGTTAGCCGTAACGTGTCTATGAGCCCAAACTATGGCATCGGTACTGCAATGTTGATTCACTTTAAGCTTTGTACAAAAGTCGAAGGTATTGAATTTGTTAGTGTGTCTTAAGGCTGCTACAGAATTCTGCTTCATTTTTAACATGAGGAGCAGACAGCAGTCTGCCTTATCAAGCTGTAGAAAGGTTTTGCGCCCTGAATTACCCTGTGTAAAAAAGTGTGCTAAGCTCAATGCTTCTGCCAACTACCTTGCACAATCCTTTCGGCGTCTCCTTACCTCTTAACTTCTGGCTTGTCCAGACATGCATACATTACCTTTTGGCTTCAACTTAAGGCCCTGTCGAAATAATCTGCACACCCCTTTGGAATCTGTATTATTTGTTGTGCTAAATGTAACGTTACTGGATTCTGGTCTGACCAGATAACTCCTGTTGCAAGTTAACTGTGTGCGTGCAACCCAGTCTTCCACGCCTTCTTCTTGGCATGCCCAGAGTTCATCTTTGTTCCCCACTCAGCTTACTTGCTGTGTACCCATATACTATTTATTTATTTGCTTGTTGGTTTGTGGTGAGAATAACACTTGCACGCCACAAAGGCACGCGTCGATAGAATCCAATGACAAGAAACCAAGTAATCAATTGTAATATTTATTTTAGAAGTTTCAAAGTTCACAACGTAGGCAGGGTGATTACCAACTTTAAATGCTGAAGAAATGCCCATCCAGGTTTTTTTTTTCAACGGCACGTCAGAATACACGTATAATCCGAGGTAACTGTGGAAATATTCACCCAATGTAATTAAGGCAATAAGTCCTTCAGGGGTAACTGCAGTATAAAAGCAACCCATTAGCGACCATAAATAATTTCATGACCGTAAAATCTTTGAACTGTATAGTCCGTGGAGTGAATACACACCACCCATCACTAAAATTAAACCAATTAAACAGCTGAATCTGTGCCCAGTATAAACCAAGGCAGTGTCAAGAAATTGAATACAAAATATGTTATTATGCCTTAAGTGCAATGTGCCCCATGCAAAACTGTGTGCGCAGAGCCAATTATCATGAACCAAGCAAATGCCAAACATAAACTTACAGTGCAACAAGTATGAGATCTGAAACCTGTGTCTTAACGCTGTTACCGGAAACGTGACTGCTTCATCCAAACGCCACAAAAATTCTGCACCAAACGCACTTGTGATTGTTAAACCTATTGCGTACACCACAGCTGAAACCCATCCATTTTAAGATCTACCGTGAACATTTATTCTGACGTGCCGTTGAAAAAAGCCTGGATGGGCATTTCTAAAGCTTTTAAAGTTGCTAATCATGCTTCCTCCATTGTGAACTTCTAAAATAAACATGGATTACAATTGATTACTTGGATTCTTGTTGTTGGATTCTATCGACTTGTGCCTTTGTGGCTGTGCAGCTTGATGCTGGGCGAGACGTCGCAACAGTTTAACTTTGGAATTCTATGTCCGTGCTACTGGGACAGAGCACAATTCAAGCCTGCATGCCAAAACCTTGCCTTTGAGCACTTTCAAAATTGTTCAACTTTGAATGAAGTTCAGTGTGAATTCTATCATTTACTTAAGAAATAACACTTGACCAGTTACAAGTGGTTTAAACCGGATCCAATTGAAAACATTTGCAACTGGTCAACTGGAATTTCCATGGTGTATGTTACCCATCATTAAAACAGGATTCTTTGTATTGATCTATTTGACCATTTTCTACCCTCTGCCTAAGTGACTTGGCAGACTCCTACTAGCTGAACAGAGGATTGAGTTGGGAGGATCAACAGTTATTGGCAAGAAAAGCATTCAATACTATTTGCGAAGGAAGAATGACCTGTAGCACAAGTTACTACTTGTGTAACGATATATCTGTAAGAGACATTAGTTAGTGATAGATTCCTTACCTTAGAATATCCCCAGGCGTCAGACTGGATCTGGAAAGTTTTGCTACCAGTACCCCTGCGCGCCAGTAGGTGGCGTTGTGCGGCTCCGCGTCCGTCGCTGGCGTCGTAAGCGCCGAGATGACGTCACGGAGACTACTTAGGCGCCACCCATGCGCGCTGACGTCAGTTCTGTACACGACTTTCCGCACCAGGAACGCAGAGCCATGCAAGAAACTGACCACTGGTGCCATGAAACTAGGGCCCTGAAAGGGATGACCTTAACCCTAGAATCAGTTCGCAGAACGGGGAGGATGGGTGGGGCGGTAAGGAATCTATCACTAACTAATGTCTCTTACAGATATATCGTTACACAAGTAGTAACTTGTGCATCTGAAAGAGACACGTTAGTGATAGATTCCTTACCTTAGAATAGATACCCCAGCAATACCAACCCCGGTGGTGGGTCTGCGAATAGATTACACCAGAAAGTCACAGAGAACAGAACGGCCAAAGAAGCCGTCTCTCCGGACTTGACTGTCAAGGCAGTAATGCTTGGTAAATGTGTGCAGCGAGGCCCACGTGGCTGCCTGACAAATATCCTGCAAGGGAACGCCGCGTCCCAAGGCAGTAGTGGCTGCTGTTGCCCTGGTAGAATGGGCACGCAGTCCCACAGGAGGCTCCTTTTTAGCCAAGGAGTAACACGCTTTGATGCACAAAACAACCCACCGAGAGATGGTGAGTTTGTGCACGGCCCGACCTTTTTTGGCGCCCACGTCGCCAACAAAGAGCTGGTCATCCACCCAGAACTGTTGTGTGCGCTTGAGATAGAACGAGAGCGCACGTTTTGGGTCCAGACGATGGAGCCTCTCTTCCTCTTTTGAAGGATGCGGAGGCGGAAAGAAAGTGGGCAAAGTGATGGTCTGCCCGATGTGGAAGGGCGTGACAACCTTTGGCAAGAAAGAAGGACGGGTCCTTAAAACCACTTTGTCCGGATGAACAGAAAGGAAAGGTTTAGAAGAAAGAGCCTGGAGCTCACTCACTCTTCTGGCAGAGGTGATAGCTACCAGGAAAGCCGTCTTGAGAGTAAGAAGACGGAAAGGACAGTTATGAAGGGGCTCGAAGGGAGCGCACATCAGATAGGTCAAGACAAGATTTAAGTCCCATTGAGGCATTATGAAAGGCACGGGAGGAAACATGTGTGTAATGCCTTTGAGGAAAAGGTTAACAACCGGGGACTTAAAAAGAGAAGGCTGATCTGGAAGCAGTAGAAAGGCGGAGATGGCCGAAAGATAACCTTTGATAGTGCCCAGAGCAGAACCCTGCTGGGCCAAGGCTAGAAGGAACAGAAGAACCTCAGAAAGAGGGGCAGAGAGGGGATCCACAGCCTTTGCTGTGCACCATGCCACAAATTTGTTCCACCTGCAGGCGTATACCGTCTTAGTGGAGGGACGCCTGGCTGCCAGAATGACATCACAGACTTTGGGAGGAAGATCGAAAGCTGTCAACTGTTGCCGCTCAATCTCCACGCATGGAGGTGGAGGCTGGACAGGTTCGGGTGGAGGACCGTCCCCTGCTGCTGCGACAGAAGATCCTCCCGAAGGGGCAGCCGGATCGGAGGATCGATCGCCATGCTGAGTAGCTCGGGATACCAGTATCTTCGTGCCCAATCTGGAGCCACAAGGATGACTTGGGCCCGGTCGCGCCGAATCTTCTTCAGCACTCTGGGCAGAAGTGGTATAGGCGGAAAGGCGTACAATAGACCGCAACTCCACTCGCGACGAAAAGCGTCGCCGAGCGAGTGCCGCCTTCGAAATTCCAACGCGCAGAATTGATGACATTGCACGTTCTCTTCTGTGGCGAATAGATCTAACCAAGGCTCTCCCCACTGCAGAAAGAGACCTTGCGCCACGTCCGAGTTCAAACGCCATTCGTGATCCATCAAGCACCGGCGGCTGAGTTCGTCCGCCCTGGCGTTCAGAGAACCCGCCAGGTGTTGAACCACCAAGGTAATGCCTTGATGTTCCAGCCATGTCCAGAGGCGCAGAGCCTCCTGACATAGGGTCCAGGACCCCACCCCGCCTTGTTTGTTGCAATACCACATGGCGGTGGTGTTGTCCGTGAACACCTGCACAACACTTCCCCGGACAGAGGGAAGGAATGCCTTCAGTGCAAGTCGGATCGCCCGAAGCTCCAAAAGGTTGATATGGAGCCGGGACTCCGCCGGAGACCAGAGGCCTCTGATCTCCGCCTCTCCCAAGTGGCCACCCCATCCCTGGAGGGACGCATCCGTCACCACTGTGTGCTCCGGTTGGGGGGAGGGAGAGGGATCACCATTGACCCAATCGCAATTCGTGAGCCACCACTGCAAGTGTCGTGCAGTGCCCTCCGAGATCTGGACATGATCGGACAGGTTGCCCTGATGCTGTGCCCACTAGAACTTCAGGTCCCACTGCAGAGCCCGCATATGCCATCTGGCATGTTGCACCAGCAGGATGCAGGAGGCCATCAGGCCCAGGAGACAGAGGGTCATCCTGACTGAAACCCGGGATAGAGGCTAAAAGATCGGAATCATAGCCTGAATATCCCGGACTCGCTGCTCGGGAGGAAAAACCTGAAACAGCGTTGAATCCAGAACTGCTACGATGAAGGGGAGCTTCTGAGAGGGACTCAGGTGCGACTTCGGCACGTTGATGGAGAACCCCAGCAAATGCAGGAGGTCGGCCGTAGTCTGAAGGTGGGTGACGACTGCCTGGGGCGAGCCCGCCTTCAACAACCAGTCGTCGAGGTAGGGGAAGACTGACACCCCTGACCTGCGCAGATGAGCTGCGACCACCGTCATCACCTTCGTGAACATCCGAGGGGCGCTGGTAAGGCCGAAGGGGAGCACGGCAAACTGAAAATGCTCCTGGCCTACCGTGAACCGCAGGTAACGCCGGTGGGCCGGCAGGACGGGGATGTGAAAATAGGCGTCCTGCAAGTCCAACGCTACCATCCAGTCTCCAGGGTCGAGGGCAGCCAAGACCTGAGCCAGAGTCAACATCTTGAACTTCTCCTTCCGGAGGAAGCGATTGACGTTCCTGAGGTCCAAGATAGGGCGCAAGCCCCCCTTGTCCTTCTTGGGGACCAGAAAGTAGTGGGAATAACCACCACTCCCTACTTCTGACCCAGGAACACACTCGATGGCCCCCTTGGCCAAGCGGGCCGTGACTTCCTGCAGGAGAAGTGCCAAGTGGTCCCCCGACATGCGGTGGAACTGAGGTCGCATGGCTGGAGGGGTGGACTGGAAGGGAAGGGCGTAACCCTTGCGGATGATCTGCAACACCCACTTGTCCAAAGTGATAGCGTGCCAGTGGGAGAGATGAAGGCGGACCCTGCCACCCACTGGCGTGGAATGCCCCACAAGGCTCGGATTAGGAAGAAGGAGTCCGCGGTGTCTAAACCACACCGAATGGCGAACTTAGCTGCATCTTTACCTTCTGCAATGGCTTGGGACAATACAGCTTGGGTCTCCTCAGGACACTGAGGTAACACCTGCGCAACTGTGTCCCACACCGCGAGGGAATAGCGGCCCAAGAGGCAGGCGGTATTCACAGACCGCAGCCCCAAGCTGGCCGAAGAGAACAAACGTTTACCGAACTGTTCCAGCTTCTTAGAGTCCTTATCCGGCGGAGCCGTGGGAAAGGCACTCTGCGACGTCGAAGCTTGGATGACCAGACTCTCGGGCGTAGGATGAGTGGTCAAAAAAGCGGGGTCACCAGGTGCCGGGCGATGACGCCTGGTGACATTTTTATCCAGAGGAGCCCCAGTGGATGGCCGCGACCAAGTGCCCAGCAAGACGTCGGTAAGGGCGTCTTTAAACGGGAGCAGGGGCTCCGACGAGGTGGTCGCCGTCTGGAGCACCTCAGTAAGGAGGTTAGTTTTGAGGGCCACCATAGGGAGATCAAGGTTGAGGACCTCAGCTGCCCGACGGTGCACCATTGTGTAGGAGGCGCCCTCCTCCATAGTAGGCGGGGGAGAGGCAAACCCCGGGTCAGAAGAGACATCGAGGTCGCCGGCGTCCTCCAAGTCGTCCGCCCAGTCCTGCTCGGAGTCACACTGACGTGCGAGAGGGTCCTCGGACCCCTCCCAGTCGTCCTCTACCACCGCCGCCGGTGGCACCGACCGCGGCAGCGGGGCAGGAGCCAGAGAGGGAACATACGGCGTCGGAAACGGCGCCGAGAACGGCGCCGGTCGGGGCCGAACCGGCACCGTGTCCCAATGCGGATCCCAGGTAGGAACAAAATGGTCCTGGAACCTGGGTAAGGGCGGGACGAAAGGCACCAACTGCGGTGCCGGCGGCGGAGCCGAGGGTGGCGCTGGAGCCGGCAGCGTTGGACCTTGTGGCGCCGGGGCCAGAGCCAGCGGCACAGGATCCTGTGGCGCCGAAGCTGGATCCGCCAGCGGTCCAACAGGATCCAGACACGGGACCGCGGGGCCCGAGGGCGCGCCGGCGGGAGCCCGAGGCCTAAAGAGGCGGTCCATGGTAGTAAGAAATTCTTGCACCTGTGCGGAGTCGCCGACGGACCCGGGTAAGGCGGGTAGGCCGCGGGACTCTCGAGCTCCAATGAAGCCGCAGGGGCAAGGCCCCTGTCCCCTCATCCGCATCCGAGGACCGGCGGGGGACGTCGGAGAGCGAACACGCTTCTTCGACTTCTTTTTGTGTCGTCTCTTACCCGAATCCGAGGGTGACGAGGAGCGATGGCTGTGGCCCCGCGAGCGTTCCCTGGAACGGCCTGTGGACCGGGAATGGCGCGGGGACGAGTGCCGGACCTCCAGCAGTTTCCGGCGCCACTCTTGCAAGGCCTTCGGGGCCATGGCCCAACAATCCGGACAAGACCGAGAGTCGTGGTCGGTCTCCAGGCAGTAGAGGCAAACATCGTGGGGGTCCGCCACCGACATGTTGCGACGGCAGGCCCCACAAGACTTAAATCCAGGCATCCCTACGTGCACCAGGAAACCAACTGGAAAAAGAGGGACAAAAGTCCCAAAAGAGATAGTCAAAAAGTGACTAAGGTACGTGCTCTAACCTGATCTGCGCTTTCTGGCGCGGAAAAAGAAAGAACTGATGTCAGCGCGCATGGGTGGCGCCCAAGTTGTCTCCGTGACGTCATCTCGGCGCTTACGACGCCAGCGACGGAGCCGCACGACGCCAATTACTGGCGCGCAGGGGTACTGCTAGCAAAACTTTCCGGATCCAGTCTGACGCCTGGGGATATTCTAAGGTAAGGAATCTATCACTAACGTGTCTCTTTCAGATACACAAGACCATAAAGGCCATATAAATGACAATAAATGTTTGTGTACATGTGTCACAGAAAAGAAAAAGGTGCAAACAATGGAGACATGGAGACTCGTCAGAAGAAATATGGTAGGCCTGGCACAAACTGCATACCTTTGAACACCACAGGGACATTTTAGTGCCACACCACAATTTAGTTCACACCACATTGGAGGCCTTCGGATGATGATCTACAATATAGAGCATAGAGCCAGAACAGAAAATACGGAGGAGACCCTTTTATCAAGTGTCTTACAGCAAACTATTTTAAGAAAGGTGTTCCGAGTCGATAAAGTAGCGCTGGATCCATGTTAGTCTTTCAGGATACTTGCAGAAAGAATGGATCTCGTACACTATCTGCAGTTACCATGAATCTCTGGGATCAGATGCAGCCCTAGTGGATCTAAATTGGAAACCCCAGATTTAAATTCTACACGTAAGAGAATCATAAGACAGCTTCATGATTGTCACGGGTGCCAAACAACAAAGATTCAATCAGGAAATTTTCAACACTAGTGTGGGATACAGCGCTGCCGATGGGTTTTTTCCGGCTGCTTAATTTGTCTCATCGATATTTGTGAATAAATAAACAATGTAAAAAAGGACTCAACATTGTAGATGCATGGTGGGAGCGGTTTTCTTCTTCCAAAATAGGGCCTCAACTTCTTTTGAAAAGCATCCTCTTAAGAACAGTTAGAGGTCTTTTGAGTGTTGAGCCAGAAAAATAGGTCTTGCATTACTTTTCCAGTCCCAGACAAAAGTCTTAAGCAATAAATAGGGTACAGCAAAAACGTATGAAACCTTTTCATCCACATATGAATTCCGAATAAGATGACTTGAGTGGAAAGTAGTCTGAAATTTATCTGCACAACTGAACTTGGACGGAAATAGGCCATTTTAAAAAGTAGATATTTGGAGACAATTAGATGATTTTTAACAGGAGAGAAAGTACAGCTTCTTTAGATGTTATGCCAGATTTTGGAAAAAGACCCAGCTGGTGCTTCTGTAATCTTTTCATAGTCTTACCATGGATGATAAAGTTATATCCCCGAATAAAAGCATTCCAATTGTATCACAAAAGAAAGGGCTCAATACATGTTACCTTTCTTGGCAAATCAATGGTAAAGCTAAACAAATGGAAATAGACATTTTCTCAAGTGGGAAGATAAGGAAAAAATTTAAGAACAAGTGTAGCATAAATGTCTTCCTTTGAAGGAGTAGATATTTACACCTCCACACAAAAGAGGAAAAAAAAGAATTAGCTGTGCATTGCAGGGGGTTTAATGACCAGCAGTGGCGGATATTTTCATAGTGTAAAGAAAAACGGGAAGATGCAGCATTCCTGCCAGCACCTTTGAAATTTTGACTCTTGGTTACCAACAATATGGATTCCAGAACACCCAACACATTTGCAATTTGAAAGACTGTCTGCCAGGAATGTATACATAACATACACAAATATTAATTACAGCTTCACTCCAGTGACAAATAAATATGCTTCAAGACTTTAACGGTCTGATTTGGGCATGCTATACTTTCACCATACATATACCAAAATCCATATAAAAAAGTCCAGTGATCATTCATTTGCTTAGCAAAAATACAGGCTTTTCAAGTCATACAAATACCTCTTTCACTATACAGCCAACCCTTTAAAAACAGATTAAGTGTCAATAAACTGAAGGTAAAAGCTCTATTAGAAAGTATAAACAATATATACAATGTGCATTTTGAATTTGTAAAAAAAGTAAAAATGTCAGGTTTAAATACAGGAATGGCCAATTTTCGAAAAGAGCTTTTTGATCTATTTAACAGACAAAATACATACATGTATATTTTAATAAGGTGAACACTATTCAAACAAATGCAAAATATATAAATGATGTCCAGTTTGCATAGAAACTGATTTTTACCATACTTGCTGTGGGGATTTGAGAGCCTTAAAGAGAAAAAAATATCTGCCTTTTCATGAGACACTGCTATTATGCTTGTGAAGTATAACCAATGGAGAATCATGCATTTTATAAATCAACTGGCTCCATAAGAAATTAGTAAACACTTCCTAGGTCGGAACAGTGAAACCACCAGTTATGAAGACTGGGTTAAAATGGTTAAACTTATTTCGTATAGACAACCTTATTCACATAAATTAGGAAACATTTCTTCCATGCTTGGCCGAATTAGTAATTGTAAGATTGAAAAGGTTATAATTAATCCACCTGGTTTCCCATTTACAGGAGTACAATAGAAAAATAAATGTAGTATTTGCCTTTCTTTGAAATTAGAATGGTAAAATAACATGAGCTAAGCCAGGTGTCTGCACTCAAGTGCGATAGAAACTGAATACTGAAAATATAATTTTTGGAAGTGGCCTCATATAACAACATAATTATCAGCGAATGGACATAGCCGGGCTTCACTGGCTTCTCGATTCTACAAAGCAACTTTATTAGGACAAAAAAGTTGGTATTCCTTTGATGATCTTCATTACAGCAATTGATGAAGGCGTCTCCATACGTCTTCTTGAACAAATAGAAAAATAATCTTAACAGGCATTACTAGTGACTTCATTAATATAGAACAAGAAAATAAAGAAGAAAACAATCAGGATTAAGGAACAACTTTCTTAAGACAAACACTATTCCTTTTATGATCTTCAATACAGTAATTATTATGAGAGTGTCTCTCCATCCACCTTCTCAAACAAATAGAAAAATATTCTGAAAAGGCATTAGTAGTGACTTCACTGACAAAAGAAAATATAGAAATAATCTGGAGTAAGAATAAATATGGAATAGCTCACATTGTTTACAAAAATAAATACATTAAAACAGTTTTTATTATTATTATGGAAACTGACTGTTAGAAAACATGCATGCATGGTTCTCTGAAGTATATTAAAAAATAAAACGTAGCATATTACATACATATAAATGATGCTACCAAACTAATAATTTATAAATTTATTTAAAACACTAATGCCCGTTTCTTGTCCCAGTTATTGGGTAAAATAGGCTGAATCCCAGATAAATGAACACATTTGTGAATGAACTGATGGGACACCATAGATTATAAAGTAGGAGAAAGTTTATTAAATATTTTGATGAGCTGCGGTAAGTATCTTATAAAGGAGCAAGTACTGAACAATAAATATGAGAAAACACGTTTTTCATAAGGTACAATGCAGGATTTATGGACAAAAGGCTATGCTGGAAAAAGTACAACATTGGGATATGCATGCCACTATTGTCCCATCCTGCCCCTAGAAGACAAAATCAGCAATGATCTGTATAGTTGAAGTTCTAAACAGAGCATGCTTTACATGTACAACACATTGATCACTCTGTATGTAAAGTAATTAGATCTTTAAGTAGTAGATAATGCTTTACATAAATTGTAATCCCAAGCATTATGTACACTCACAAAACAAATAATTTCTTTGTATAATTCAAAATATCATCAACATGGGTGTTGAACATCAAATAGCAGAAGAAAATGAATTTGCAGATGCCCCCACATTGTTTGAACACACACTCCAAAGAAAAAGGAAGTAAATTCAGGTACACATAAGGCAAAATTTGCTGAAAATATACTATTAAGCTTCTCTAATGCCCCTGTCCTTGTTGGTCAGTCCCAATTACAAATACGTTCTTACACAAATGTTCCATCTAAATATCAGTGCACAATAAAACTGGTGCACAGTGGCACTGGATTGCCCTTTGGATAAATCAAAATGTGGAAACCAGGTTACATATGCTTCGCACTAAGTTTCATGCAACTATTCAACGGCATATTCACCAAGTGCAGCAATAACATTAGCGACATGTCGGTAGAAGCAAATTCTTTGTACTGGTAAGTCTATGAAAAATGAGCAATGTTATATTCTAAATTTTATTTTGTAGTATATTTTAATTTTTGTCTCACTTGCAATTTCACATTTTGCAATTCTTTGTTCCAAAAGCAAAAGTAAAAACATGGTTAAAACAAAAAGCTCAGTAGAACATTATCTACAAATGCTCTTTATCAAGTTACATTGACTTATCCGCAGACCAACTAAGAATGTCTGTATGCCCATTTTCATGGGTTCACTTTAAAAGTGTTCACTTCACTAAAAAAAAAAAAAAAATCACATTTCTACATATCATATGGTTCGCTTTTGTTTCTGCAAAAGGGCTCACCAGCAATACCATAGGCAACACTGTAAAGTAAGGGTGTACCAGAATTGTTATAAATGGGAACTTCACTCCTTATTGCACAATTAGGTTGGGCATTAGCCAAGAACTTTTGATTTCACTACTATTTTATGTATAGTATACTTATTTATACGGGTTTTCGGCCAGCCCTCATCATCTACTGGTCTGAGTCTGTCATTAACATTTTTCTTCCACCCACCACAGCATACAGCATGAGGTAATGGGTCAGCCCACTTCAGCCACTATCTAACTTCACTGAGAGTTATCACATTCCTCCCTGTCACAAGGAGCACATCCACACACAAAGTATTTCCCTTATGTCACAAAAACTGCTATGCCAATATTTTCTTTTGGCGACCAAACAATATTTTAGCCTTTTTTTTTTCTTTTTAGATTGACAAGGGCTTGGAAGTTTCTCCAACAATAACATTTTTAAAAAACAACAAGCACTGACAAAGCCAAATGGCTGGTGGTAGTGCTAGACCTACTGGCTTCTGGCCCTCTGCACCCCCCAGCCGAGATAAGCAGGGTTTCCTTCTGACAACACCATCTAGTCCACTACTCCCTAAAGTGGTGCTGCAGCAAAGCTGGGGGTAAGCAAGCTACTGGAAGCCACTGGAAGGCCACAAGTTGGACAATTAGCACGTATAGCAAGGTTGGCGGGCTGGTGTAGGTATAGGAGTGGAGTGAGTGAGTGAGTGAGTGTGGTAGTGGTGCTAGTCCTGCTGTTCCAGGGTTGAGCCGGAGTGGGGCAGTAGCGGCCGGGCTAGGTTCCCGGTGCGGCTTGCACCACTTCATGAAATCTCCTGCTCCAACCCTTCTATCCCCTCCCCCAGCATTTGTATGCATAGACTAAGCTCTTTATGGAGTCTTGTAGCACATACAAGACAGCCGATATACATGCTAGGTATTTGGCCAAATGACACTACTCTTCATCCAACGGGAGGCTCAAGAAGCAAGGCCCACACACAAGGCAGCTGTGTGAAATCCCTCCCGAGGGCAAAATCGGTTGTCGCCAGCATCCTCAAGACCAAGCTTAGGGCCCCAACTCGTGTAAAGGAAGCAAGCCGGATCTTATAATCCGTTCTCATTTGGTTGGAAATTTTCATATAAGCTCTTCCTCTGCAGATGTTTAAGCGCAATGGCAAAAAAGAAAGGCCCAATGTCAATTAAACTTGGAGCTGGCCCAGTCCTAGTTCAAACTTCATCCTCAGCGCCCGTTCATTTTGACCCAGACTGCCCCAAGCGCCTCAACAGCTACAAGTGAGCAGCTTACCATAAAAGGGCTGCGATCTGGAGTCCGCCTGAAGAAGTCCAAGCCTACATTGAGTCCCAGTGCAACGGCACCCAAACCAACCCTACGTAACATTGGCAGCAAACACCTACCCTGCAAGGCAAAAACAGTTGAATACATTATTTTCGGAGGGGCAGGAGTTCCCAACTTGAAACCATGGTGCTGTCTGCTTGAGTAGGCTAAGTGTCCCTGGCGCTCCCCGCTTACCTGGAGAGGAGAGCGCTACGATCATCAGGGGCGAAGAAAGTCACAATTAGCACTGTTAAAAAGGCAGGCTGGGGAGGCAGAAGCTTTATTAACAGTGCGTCCAAATCTTGGAACGAGCTTCCTTTTCAACTGAGGAGTGCCACAGACCTCCTCTCCTTCAGGAAGGGACTCAAAACTTGGCTGTTTAACCAATAAACCTTTTGCCAACTTCTCTCAGGTTCAGCAGGCAGTGCACAGCGCCAGGACACCCTCGGGTAACAGAGCGCTTTATAAGTTTGATTAACATAACTCAATCCTAGTTTCACCCATAGAAGCTAGCCATGTAGGGCAATGTTGCCGGATCTCTTCGTGCCCCGCCTTGTGCAGGGACCTCTCCATTACTCAACTACCATCTGACAGCGTATCACTGGAATGCGACCCAAGATTATTAATAAGTCCAACCAGGGGGGTATGCTCATCACACAATGCAATTGCTGGAAATGTATCACACGATGACACACACAACTCTAGAAACCAACATTCGGCCCCAGCCCTCAAACCGAGCAATTGCACTTTTAGTGCTTCTTTGGAGTCTCAAGTAAATGAACCAGACCAAGGAATTCCTGGGCCCTCTGACACCAACACCACGACACCAACATTATGCAGGCACTAACATCATACCCGACCGAGGACAATATGCTTCTGGAAGGGAATACACAGGACTGGCTGGATGCCTTCGGTAGCGACAGTCACTGCGGCACTAGCACTCAACAAGGCGCAGTTACTCCTAAGATAAATTCTGGTAAATGCACTCAAATTTCTATATTGAACAATCACTGGACTCCCCCGGACTAGAATATTAACCAGACGGAGCAACTAATTAATGGTACGGAATAGGCCATTCTTCCCTCCACACCAACACTGATCAGGGGAACTTATTGGCCTCCATTTATTCCACTCTGTCCGCCACAATACCTGCTCTCACCTGGCAGTCAGACAAATTGTAACTTCAACTGGACCCGATAAACACACTAGCGATGTCCATAACCAGGCTAGAACATAAATTAGATGCCCTGGGTCCAAGCGTCCACTTGGATCACAACAAAACCCGTGAAAGGGTCAGCACCTGTTCTTGTTGTCCAATAGTAGAAAGATTAAGCACTCTTCGGGATGTCCTGTCAACTATGATAGACTGGAAACAGGTTTTACTAGGGCCAATCAACCCAGGTGCACGCTGCACCCCTGAACCTCCGACTGCCTCAGTCACCATTGTGGTCCCAAATGTTACCAGCTTAAAATCAGCACCATACACTACAGCACTAGTGGCTAGTTCGGAGTCTACCTTCAGCCACTCACAAAACGCAGCCTAACCATTCGGCTATCAGGTTACTCCAGTGACCTTAGACACTGTGCCCTCCATAAGTGAATCAAGTGCAACCCAAAATATAGCTTCTCAGTGGTGCAAACTGGGCCCACCAGCAGACGCTGTTCTCTCAGTCATCGACCACCAATCAAGTGCAAACCTAATAGCAACTACCCAAATGGCTTCCGTGGTTATATCATCAACTATAGAGCCAGTAATCACCGGAGTAATGCGGAACGCATCTCTCTCTGCCAGTGTCAAGCTCAGTGAACCAATTCAGGGGACCAACCCATGGAGTAGAACCCTATCGAAAAGATCTAAAAAAAAAAAAAGGATGAAAAAGGCCCAGAACAAATTAAAAAATGAACGACAACTAGTAATACAAAAGCAGCACCAAGTACAGGCACAACCAGCAAATGAAATTTCAGACAATGTGTACCCCATGTTCCTGGGAATCCCAGCCCCAAGGAAGACCCGGAGTTGAGGATACACAAATGAACGTGAAGAATCCCTGTATGCCCTCCGGCCCGGAATTAGAGGACTCGGGAAAAGGGGCCAATACTAATACACACCCAGGGGATCCCAACTCAGTCTTATGATCAGTCAAGTCTCAACCAAAAAACAATAAATGACGGGTAAAAGCCAGCATTAACCTCATAAAGATCCTCAAACCCTGTAAATACCTCGGACCCTGACAACACGACTATCTTGCAAATTTGCGAAAATCCATACTGGGAAGGGAAACTAGGAGATAAAACTGCAACCAGCCACACAAGAAGCAACGGTTCCAACAATGATCACAGACTTGAACAAGCACCAGCAAAACTGATTCTCATACCACTTTATCACTCAGAGGGCCAAAATGATATCTTAAATCGATCCAACCTGTTGAGACGGTTTCACACCATCCCGCGACTTGTAAGAATAACCACAGAATACATCTTGGCAGGTTAATTTAGAACATTAACAAACAGCCAAACAGTTTTGAATCAACAATAGTAGTACTTAAATCCTCAGTACTAGTTGTAGACATCCTGTCTTGCAAAACTTCATTTGACGAATGGGGGATAGAGTTCGGGTAACCCCTGGCCCCAAAATACCCTCATCATTTAAAGGAACAAGGAGCCCGCTTAAAGCCCTCGATCCAGTCACATAGTAGCCTCAGGGGGGTGGAAATCCACAGCTCCATCTGACCCATGACAAACTGAGGATATCTTGCGCTCAAGAGACCTACGACAGCTCATTAAGGAGAACTATCCTAGAGCAAATCGGATCTCCGAAACAAGGTAAGGACTGGAGTTGGATATCCTCAACACTCCAGAATAATGTGAGGAATTACTTCTAGCTCAGGAAGTTACCCTCAACAGTGTGAACCTAAAAGGAGTTCTTGTATAAGCCTTATATCATGCAACATGGCAGGCCTTGCAAAGTTATTAAAGTCCGCAGTAGTAGCATCCTTTGTTCAGTCAGCAGATTTGTTCTGCTTCCAAGAAACTTGGCCAACCAGCTCTACAACAATCCCTGGCTACTTCAAACTTTTCCAACCAGCAGTAAAAATGAACATATTCGGGAGACCATCTGGCGGACTTTCGACCTATGTGAAACTTGCCTTAGACCTGAAAGTAGGTACTATCAAATCACATGATGAAATGCTCCAACTGGTGTCTCTAGAAGACCTACAAATAAATGAGGAGAATGTGAAGATTTTGCTTGTTAATGTATACTGCAACTGCTTTGGTGTAGGACACCTGGCAAGGCTAACCAAGTTCCGTCACTCACTTCAATCCGTCTTGTACGATAACCCAACGCATGAAGTCATCATAGGTGACAATTTTAACCAACGATCCCTGGGCATTGAACTCACAAACCTGGTATCGGGAAATTAACCTGGAAACATGTTAGCCACCTTTTTCAAGCGCATAGCCTGAACTCTATCCAGCATATAATAGAAGATAACGCTCCACCGTTTAAGTAGCAAAAATCCTTCAAGGGAATAAGCACCTTGGATTATGAGATCACCACTAGTAGGATACTGAATGCAGTAGCTAGATTTGACATCCTGTCACGTACTGAGAGTAACCATCTCCCACTTGAAACTACCCTCTATGTAAGCTCCAACAGGCTCAAAAACCTCATGATAAATCGCTGAATCCACAGGCAAGGAAAATTACAATCTAATCTGAAGGATTAAATGGGGCCCAGGGATCTTGCAAAAACTCAAAGTCTGGGAATCATCAAGAGGCATGCACCTCAAGACCTTAAGCAGGGCAACTGTTCTGGCCAATTGGGACCTAGCAGTCTGTGAATTACACAATGTGCATAGTAGCCACACTCACCACCAATTTAAAACTCCCACAACCCTACGGGAAGTAACCAACCTCCACATCACTGCAAGCAAACTGAGGCTACGTAGGCTCCAAAAAAAATTCCAAAGAGAAAGTAGAGCCACAGCTTCAGCAGACTTGTTAACAAGACTGCAAGCCTTCAGAAAACAGCACAAACGGATGGCTTGGGCAGTCAAGCGCGAGCAAACAGAGGCCGAATGGCTGCATGTGTACTCGCTGATGAGCCAACCGTGACAGGTGGATCTGTGGAGGTATTTAAAGAAAAAAACCTGTCCTCCAACAAGAGTTAACGCTGTCCCTGAATTTAAGTGGATTGCTCATGCCCGAAATGATTATGCTGCCGCAAATGCGCCAGAAGTGGATTGACGCCCCAAGTCAACAACCCTAAAATAGGGTACCAGGAATCGCCAATATTGGGGCCAGACATCTCCAGAACTCTGCAAAAGATCAGAGTCTCAGGGGCTCCCGGCCCAAATGAGATACCTGCAGCGGTCTTTAAAGGGGATCTTGAGCTACGGTCCGCTATATTGCTTCCCCTTTTCCAAACCTGCAAATTGACTGCGCAGATTCTAGAGAACTGGAGGGGATCCATTTTGAATCCCATTTATAAGAAGGATGACAGGGCGGAACCATCCAACTACCTCCTGATCGCCCTCCTGGGCATCGAAGTTAAAGCCTACGTATCCATCCTACTTAAAGAACTTGAAGACTGGGCAGAAGCCAACAACCTCACCCCATTTACGCAATCGGGTTTCAGGGCAAACTCCTCAACGTTGGACATTGTGGCCCTTTCCTACCCGTCTCACATGGCAAAGAGTAAGAAGCAACTCCCACTCTTTGCCGGTTTCATGCACTCCTCTGCAGCCTTTGATCGGGTGGACAGGAGCATTTTATGGAAAAAACTAAAAGGATGGGGTATACCAAACACTTTACTTTTAGCAACTTCATCTTTATATACCTCCACCTGGTTTAGAGTTCAGTTAACACCCAATACCGCCTCAAGGAAGATCAAGACTAACAACGGCCTCAAGATGGGCTGTGTGCTTGCACCCCTTTTATTTAATCTCTATACTGCTGACATGGGAGTAGCGCTTAAACACGCTAACCTCATCCCACCGAAGATTGGGAGTACCAAGATTCCTATAATGCAAATATGACAACAATATCATCCTTCTCAACCACTCGAGAATCGGTCTCCAGAGAGCTTTCAATGCTACAACTTGGCTAATAAAATGTCAGCAAATGGTTCTAAGACCAAAATACTCACCTTTGGCCACCCACTCAAAAAAAACAACCTATAGTTGTAGCCTAGGGAAGCTACAAATAGAAAAATATGATAACTACAACTATCTGGGTGTATGGTTCACCACTAAAGGTGGACATAATAAGCAACTGAGACATGCCATTGCAAAAGCTGAAGCCGTCATCATCACTCTGAGTAAATTAAATAATTCTTTGGAAAGCCCATCCACCGTTCCAATAAGACGGATCCTGGCAGCCACTCTGCTCCCAACGATTACATATGGACACGAGGCTTACCTGGGTCAGCTAGTACGCATCCTGGACAAATACCAGGTCAAGGCATATAAAAGTCTTTAAAAAGAACAATTGATGGACAGAATGCAGAACAATGTCATACATTCACCCCAGTACAGAGATCTGGGCCTAAATCCATTGTTTTTGTGCTCCCCATGCCATTCCAGTTTGAACCCAGCCATATGCAAATCAGTCTTGACCCTGCGCCCAATGGGAACAGTCCAGCCCGAACTGCCAGGCCAGGTCCACCCTGGACTGGAAACAAGCATCCTAGGACCGGTTTCGGGGTTTCACCCCTCATCAGCCAGGATAACTTGACTCCAGTGGCATGTAGAGCACGGGACCCACTTCTGGGCATACCCGTCCTACTCTGGGTGACAAATGCAAAAAAAAAAAAAAAAACAACTGATGGGCAGAATGCAGAGCAATGTCATACATTCACCCCAATACAGAGATGTGGGCCTAAATCCATCGTTTTTTTGCTCCCTATGCCATTCCAATTTTAACCCAGCCATATGCAAATCAGTCTTGACCCAGCGCCCAATAGCCTTCCTTCGTATTTACGAAACTGCCTGAAAAGGCTGGAATTTGGTCTGGTGGCACAAATGTGGGCAAGCATGGCATCATTTGTAAGCTACTACCACAGGATAATCAAGGTGTTGCCCAACACAATGATAGCAGCTATACGGCCCATTTTCAGCCACAGTGGGAACCCGTGGTCACAACACTTACAATTGATACCTTCCAAATTGATCAAAAGGTTTTAAATGGCCCGCAGCTCTTGTGCAACATGCTCAAATACGCCCTGAAAAAACAATCTAGAAGACTACCCAAGTAAAATGATATGAAAAAATTCAGAAACTCGAGAGCTCTGCGAGCCATGGAGTGGTCGTATTCTAGTGCACAATTAGATTTCCTCAGGCCACAGTCCTATTTGTCGAGTGCACTATGTAAAGGCTGCTTAAAACAAATCCCTTTTGGCAGACTAATGGGCCTACAAAAAAAGGATTTTATCCCAAGATGGCAATCTCTCAAGGCAAGAGCAAACTGCTGACTTTGCCACTATAAAAGCAAATCTTCTATCCATCTACTTTATTGTTGCCCTGTACGTCTTACACCACGCCACAAACCACTGTTTATCGCTCATGGCACCCGAACTTGCAACGAGGCAGTACATTTGGTGTTCAGCATGACAGAGCGAATGGACTTAGCAAAATTTGGCAAATACACGAAAATCATGAATCTAAGTTAGAGGACGCTATCCCTAAGGAATGGGTCGGATCGCTTCGTCTGGGATACCCGCTTTTCATATTATGAACTGCTTTTAGTGGCTAAAAACTCACAGATTCAAGTTGTCTTGCTGCTTGTTTTCTTTTAGAGACATTGATGAGCACTTATCTATTTCTTGGATGCTGCTGTTACACTTTGATCTTAGCTCTCTGCCCAGTACTTATTATACAAAGTGAGTTTTTCTCTTTTAACTGACCTTTTGCGATTTTATGGAGTTTATGCATAATGTTTTTTCTACATTGTAAATATTTTTGATTAATCATACAATAAAGATTACTTGACTGACATATCCGGTTATTGTAGTGTTAACTTGGTGTTAATCACCTTAAATAATGTACCCTTACTCAATCCCTACTTCAACCTTAAATCTAGCTCTACGCTGTAGTAGACATGTAAGCATTTGTAATTGATCAGCTTTAATTTATTTTCATTATATAGAAAATGAAACTTAATATTCTTGCCCCAACCCTTCAATGTCTCTTTTCAATAAAATGTGTAATTATTCTCATATTAAATTAATTAAGGAGTCTACCCTAATGCTAATGTTGAATACAATTATTTTTAAATTAAATGTAAGTTATTTTCTTTGTATGAAATACGGTATCCTTATCCTAGCCCTAATGCTAATTCTAGCGATAGGCAATGTTTAGCATTTAATGTGATTAATACAATGAAAAATGTAATAAAAAATGAAAAAAGAGGCAAACATTACTTTAAATCTAATAACTATAACCCAAACCTTACTCTCAAACAAGGGTATTTAAAAAGATATATAATTTCAAGTGCATTTAATGTGAATTAAATGATATTTAATTGCGTGAAATTTAATTAAAATAATGTAGCAACAAATATGTCATTATTTTAAAACTTTGACATGGTAATGGTGTATAATATTATGGCAAATGAGTTAATGTGTTGTAGAGGAAATTTTGCCAAGGTAATGTTTGGGAGGAAAGGGGTGTTATCAATATTTTGGTCCTGACAGCAGAGCCAGTGTGAAGCTCTGCATAAGTCACCCAATGAGGTAGTGGCATCGACCACAATGAACATTTTCTTACATTTGCACAAAATGCACATTTTTCAGCAATGCAACACTACACTAGGCTCACAATACACAATGATTACACTGCCCATTTACTACTATCCCGAAAGTGCTTTTATAAGAATTACATATACCGACACATTACAAGTCTGATAACAAAGGCATTGTAGATCACAAAAAAATAACCATTTCAAGATTTACATTTGCTAACAAATGTGCAAAAAAAAAACCACCATTTTATAAACATTAGAAAACTAGCACCATCCAGGGAATGTTAAAATGAATTCCTGTTGGCAACAGCACATGAATGTGCTAAACATCTGAAAAAAGAGAACAATTCATTAAAACATGTCTTTCAGAATAAAGCTTTTGATAATAGGCTCGTACCAGTTACATAAATGTGTAGTAGGGGTAGCAACGTACTAAAAATAAGCATGGAGAAAATCATCATTCAAGAGTAATCATTTGCTCCTCTGATTTTCATGCAGGGGATTTGCTGGTGTGAAAACACTTGCAGGAAAAGCACCCCGAGTCTTATAAAATGAGTTAAGATTCAAAGGTGGGACAGCCGAACAACATGGTTAGATTTTAAAATAGCATAGCAGTCAGGACAAAAGTTGCTTAAAAATTCTGATTTGAATATGTTCACCCTAAAATATAGTGCTTAGGTTTAAAACTAAGTTCTATTCATCGTAGTCTATTGTAATCTTTGTAATGGTGTCAGGGTTTGATTTGTGGTTGTTGGCCCTTGCATGGACTGAATTCAAATGTTTTTTCAGAGCAGATTTGTGTTTGAAATCCATGTCACAGCAATTACACTTATAGGGCCTGTCTCCGCTGTGAATGTTCATGTGGTCCTGTAGGGTGCTTTTGGCAGTGAAAGTCTTCATGCACACTGCGCACTGGAAGGGTCGGATCCCCATGTGCCCACGGATGTGCCTGTTGAGATTTTTCTTCTGGGTAAATGTCTTGCCACACTCCAAGCAGAGAAACAGTTTATGCATCTTTAAATGCCGGATATAGTTCTCAAGGCTCAAAAACCCTCGAGGACACTTAGGGCACTGGTGCCGCCATTGGCCAGTGCCTTCTTCCATGCACTGCAAGCCATGGAACATGGCTGCATTTGGCCCACTCTCCTGGTTTTCTTGAGAAAAGACTTGGAAAGAGCCCACTGCTATTTCAGGCAATCGGCTCTCGACTGTAGAATTGATAAAAGAGTGCTGCGTTTCTGCATAATACAAGTTTGAATTGGATGAGTTGCACGGTTGTGAAAAACGACCTCTATCAGAAGCATCTGCATTGTCAGCCGTGGATCCCATTTGAAACACACAAATCTCTCTATCTTTATAATCCACTTCAACTGTAGATACTTCAGAATCTTTTACTTCACTCTTGTCAGAACATGGACTTTTAACAACAGTTTGTGGACAATGTTCTGCGCCTGGTTCCATATCAATTTTTGGATCAACTGGACTATCCTCTGAAATCTCAATAATCTCACAATCTTTATCCAAGCTGGGGTCCCCATTATCAGGTTTGTCAGAAGATTCACATTTATCACTGTTGTGAGAACTGTTCAATAGTGGTTGTTCATTGTCAAAATATCTTGACAGCGCTTCAGTGCATTTCTCTACAATATGGACCATTTGGAGGTAACTTGCTGCCGTGAGATATTTCAGAAGTTCCTTTCTCCTGACCTCTAGAACACCAGTGTAACAGGACAAAAGTAGTTTTCTTCCAATCTCTGCACTCTGTAAAATAGATATCCTCATTTGCTTTGATTGGTTGAGCAAAAACTGATCCCTCATGAATGTAGAGCAAGCAGCAAAAACCACCTTGTGCCCATGAAATTCTGCATCGTTTATATGGATTGACACATCGCAAAACAAGTTCTGTTCACGCAGAAGATTCATCTTGTGCAACACACCATTCCCCTGCTGTTCAAATCGGAAGTGTAGGATATCCAAATCGGAGGCCATATTGTATACCCTGTTAAAAGAAAAAAGGAGAAACATTAGAAAAAATATCTACAGTCACATGATGATGTTACACAACCTCTTTCTCTCCTTGCAGGACCGTTACACAATTTATTATGAGGGGAACTCATGTGCCAGTCTTTGCACATAACTGTGCAAAGACATATTTTTTAAACTCTTCATTGTATTGAATATATTGCATAGAGAGGACCTTCATCAACACATTTGTATCAGAACAACTAGAGGGGTATACATAGTTGTTATGAAAGGGGTCAGTAATGGTCCCACTTGTTCCATCCTCTCTCCCTTCCAAATCTATCTCCCCCAAGTTCTCATCTGCATTGGTTGAGGTATACATGTATTTCTCTTTTGATTAAGCCCCTCGCTACAACCAGGCCCACAAAGCGTCACCATTAGTATTCACACACAAAATAGGTTGATTCTGCTATCAAAAGTTGTTTTCACTCATCAATATGAGAATAGGTGAAGAGCCTTCAAGCATGATGGGTAGGATTAGTGTAGGAGTGCCCAGTGAAACATAAGAGCTCCACACAATTTCAAAATTCTTGTACAAATCGCACAGAACCTGGGTTAGTGTAGTGAACAAGACCACGCTTGTAAGATGTAATCCAAGTGAGTTTATTCAGGTAAATATACAGGTAGTATAAATCCTTAGAAAGTCCTTATAAACAAGTATACAAGTCCTGTAGGGCAGCCTGTAAGTCATCATTAACAGCCCCACCAGGAGCAGCCTGCTAGCTGCTCAGCCCCTCTCACCAACTGTCATCACTCATCCAGTCACACAGGCATTCCACACATAGCCCACACACCAACATTCCACTCAGAACACTCACACACGCTGAGCAGCTAGGAACAAGATAACATAGGAGAAAAACCATAACATCAGAATACTGCATTACCTCTTCCCTTTTGAACAGAAGAATGAACGAAACCAATGCATTAAACTATAAACATAAAAATACAGCAATAGTAAATAGTCCACAACCCAGGGATGAAGGAAACACCACCCAGATCATAAGAACTATTACAGTAAGAGTCAAAGGCCCAGACCCAGGGATGACGGGAACACCGCATCACGAGAGGGTAAGGAACTAAATACTAGAAGGAAAGATGGATACAGAATACAATACCCATCCCCCTCCTCAAATAAGGAAAATAAACGTAAAGATGCAAGTTCTCCATGAAGGAGACTAGTCATGTGGACAAAAGGGACTGAAACCCCATATCCCGCCCCCAACTTAACCAAGGGACAACAATGTTACGTACGTGCTCTCCATGTAGAGAGACAAGTTATGTGGACTAAAGGGACTGAAACCCAATATCCTGCCCCCAACTTAACCAAGGGACAACAAAGTATGTATATGCTCTCCATGTAGACAGACAAGTCGTGTGGACTAAAGGGACTGAAACCCAATGTCCTGCCCCCACCATTAACAAGGGACAACATGTAAAAATATATATGCTTTCCGTGTAAGGAACTCTCCATGTAAGGAGGCACACAAGGACAAAACACTGAAACAAAAAAAACATGCGGCACAAGGGGTCTTATGCACACAGGGAACCCATCCCTGCATCAATATTGATCATGCGGCACAAGGTGTCTTACGCATGCAAGGAAAGTGTCTCCTTGCAACATGTTTAGCGTAAATGGGACCATGACCCGTAACCTAATGTAGTGGAACAAGACCCATACAAACCAACCCTGCGTAAGGGTTAAACATAATGTAAATATGCAAAACCCCAAAAACATACCCCATGTAAAGGTTACAAAAACGAAATTGTGTAAATGAGAACAGTGCCTATGCCCATACCCATCCCTCATGTAAGAGAGTAAGAATGGGAACCTAAACTGTGGCATACTATAACTTTACGACAAATACTTTAGGTCATGGAAACACCAATTCTATGACTGTTGTAACAAAATACGATTGCCGGTGAGCGAGCTCTCACCCGAGTAGCACCACCATTCCCTCTGCTCACAACAAAACTAACCACAAATATGCCGTAACCAAAGAACATTAACATTGAAAATCAATGCTGACAATAACCACTATGAAACTAAATATGAAGAATCAAATCCTCCAGTGACCGATGTCTCATAAAATGATAAAAAGGCACTCTCAATACTTCGTGCGTTGACAGGAAGCCATTAAAAAGTCACTGCTAAGACAAAACCTTCAACAAAGTCAAGACAGAAATAGAAGACTCTGAGGCAGTGTCATGTGCATCCTGGGGTCACTGCCAATACCAACCGTGTGTCTGCAGTCTCTCAAACCGTGCAAAACTTTCTGTCAATAAACATCCCATAAAGAAAAGTACCTTGAAAATCTTGTGTACCAAACAACAAACTGTGGAAAACCAGATGAGAAGGAGTGAAGCCGATCCTCTCACCGCGACGTCTACAAATGCTCAACTGTCAGTAATGGAAGAACAACGTGGTTGGCAAATAGAAGACAGATCACCATAGGATTAAATGTACCTCCGCCAACCCTAAGATGGCGGCACGTTATCGACGTCGCACCGGGTGGCTCCCGGTGAAAGCGTGCTTCCCAACGTTGACAGCAGCAGGCTGTGGCGCGTAGAGGAATGTCGTCACAGAAGATCCGTGGCAGGCAGCAAGTCATAGGTAAGTGCGCGCGCTAAATGTGACACGCGCCACTCTTTTGAATATGTCTGAAGCGGTTGAACTGGCGCTGGCTCAAAGGTGGCTCAAAAAATGCCAATAATAATAGACGAAAACGGCTCACCTCCAAAAGTCAATCCAATGCTCCGACGCCTATTCACCATGCGTGGCCAAAGTACTCCATGCATCTGTACATGTAGAGTGGATGGCCAGGAACGCGATCTTTGCCAAAACTGACTTCAAACGCTACCAACTTCATTTCCTTTTTCATGCATCTCCAAAGTAGCGCCCACATTTTGAAATAAACAGACCATGCGCCAGACAGATAGCCATGTAGATCATGAAATGTGCTGCATCCAAACATTGTGTACACATGTAGGAAGTCATTTTACAGGAGCAAGCTTCCCTTGATGGCGCAGGTCTTGTGGCAAATATACAGTACAGCACGCTATTGTGGGGCTCAAAATTTTCATGGTAATCACACAATGCGCAGTGTCCATGTAAAAAAATTAAGAGGCTTACAGTACTTGAAGGCTCTCTCTGCGCTTCATCCATGAAGCAAAAGAAACTGCTTACTGTACTTGTAGGCTCAGATCTTGTTGTTGTGACCTCTTTAGACAGGGTACAGCACGCTTGGGTAGGGGCTGTCCGATGTGATGGACACAGGTGGGGCCGCATAGCGCGCTGTTGTTGTTCCCGTTTCATTTGTTCCTTTTGTAACGCACTGTCTTTAAAGAGAAATTCTTGTGTGGCTTCTTGTAGCTCTTTTTTGTAGTGTCTTGTTGCTTTTGCCTGTCGTCTCTTCCCTGTTGTAGTTTCTTCCCAAATTGTTGTTGAAGGCATCTTGATGTCTTTGAAGTCCACATGTACCAACTGAAGAGCGTGGGAACGTCTTCAACTCGTCGCCAAAATTAATGTAGTGATCAAGACCGCGCTTGTAAGATGTAATCCAAGCGAGTTTATTCAGGTAAATATACAGGTAGTATAAATCCTTAGAAAGTCCTTATAAACAAGTATACAAGTCCTGTAGGGCAGCCTGTAAGTCATCATTAACAGCCCCACCAGGAGCAGCCTCCTAGCTGCTCAGCCCCTCTCACCAACTGTCATCACTCATCCAGTCACACAGACATAGCCCACACACCAACGAAGGCGCGCCAAAGGCAAGCCCGTCCGCGCCTGGACCGGGTCTAGGGCCACAGACCTTGGCTCTTACTCGGTACATAAATCTACAATTGTTTATTCAGGTAAGAGCCTTTTGTCTCTACGCTCGCTGATACACCAGAATTGCTATCAGTTGAATTGCAAACATATAATAAGACCGGACTACCCCCAATGTCTAGGCTGCGATAGTAAACTACCAAATTTTTGGGATCTGCCACTTAACTCCCTGAGAGATTTAACGACTCAAGATCAAATAGATACTGACCTACAGCTAGCACTTATTAATGCCAGGTCATTGGTCAGACATAAATATGAAATTGCTGATTTTATCACAGACTATAAACTTGAGATATTATTTGTTACAGAAACGTGGGGTGATGATTCATCTGACTCGGATTTTAATATTGCCACAGGGCTACAGAACCTTCAGATATGATAGGCAACTAAAAAGAGGCGGCAGATTGGCATTGATCCATAAGGCTGAATTAAGTTATTTTTGTTCAATAATAGCTACACCTGATTGTGAAGCTTTGCTTTTTAAAATTACTTCCTCTGGTCAAGATTTGTTTAAAGGTCTCCTGATCTATCGCCCTCCAGGCCCTAGATCCAACTTTCTAGTTAACTTCCACTCCTTGTTAGAGCTCAGTCTTCACTCTAACTTCTTTACAATCCTAGGGGATATGAATTTTCACCTAGAAACAACGGATGATAGAGATACGAAGGAGCTACTTGATATGACATCAGAGTATGGCCTTAGACAGCTGGTCCATGGTGCCACGCATACGGCAGGACACACCCTAGACGGCCTGTTCACAAACAACCCGGCCATCTCCAATTTATCCACCCTCCCGTTAATCTGGTCGGACCATCAAGCCATTCTTTTTAGATATAAGTTCTTAAGAACCAATAGCACTAACACAGCTAATTCAAAGATTATGGGTAGAGCGTGGCATAAAATTGACTCTACAACATTGGTCAACGAGCTAGCAAAAAGTGAATGGGAGGTAGAGAAGGAGGTAGAAATCTCAGCCAAAAAATATACCACCTGGCTTGAGACCAATTTTGCAAATCTAGTCCCTAGTATTTGGATTAATAACAATAGGAAATCACCATCTGCCCCTTGGTTTTCTGAAGCCTTGAGAGTACACAAACAGGCTTGCAGAAGGCATGAAAGGATTTGGCGTAAAAACTATGAACCTCTAGAGGAGGAAGAAAAAATAAATAAATAAAATCGCTATAAATTCATGCTTTCAGAGTTTAAAAAAAAGTTGATCGGGGAGAAAACTCTCTATTATACAGCAAAGATAGAAAAAGCTAGTGGTTCCAGTAAAGAACTATTTCAAACTGTAAAAAATCTGACCACAATCAAAAAAGATGATTCTGTCAATTTCAGTCAAGAATTCTGTGATGCTCTAGCTCTCTCCATTAGAACAAAAGTAGATCAAATCTATGATCAGTTCACCCATTCCACATCAAATGGTAAACAATTTGAACAAGAAATCAACGAAAAAGTCTCTCCTTTTGATTTCTCACTGACCTCTCCTATGCAAATCACTAAACTGATTTCCATGGCCAAGTCAGGTTCCCCGGAAGACCCCTGCCCTCCTAAGATCCTACAAAATATCTCCCATTTCATTGGACCGCACCTATCTAAGATATTTAACCAGATGATAGAACAAGGATCCTTTCCCACTGTGTGGAAGCAGGCTTGTATCTTGCCCCTTCTAAAAAAAAAAAAACAATCTGGATGCAACTGATACAGCCAATTACCGGCCCATTGCGAGAATTCCACTTCCGGCCAAGATAATTGAGAAAACCATGAATGCGGAACTCTCCGCTTTTATTGCAACTAACCAAATTCTAGATCACAGCCAGTTTGGTTTTAGAGCTAACCATAGCACAGAGTCAGCTTTGATTAAGACTACAGAAGAAATCCGCTCCTCATTAGACAGCGGTGGGTCAGCAGCCTTGGTGCTGCTTGACCTATCCGCTGCATTTGATACGGTAGACCATACCCTTCTGGTTCATCGTCTACAAGAAATTGGGATAAGAGGTAAAGCCCTCTCCCTGCTAACATCGTTCGTATCAGAGAGGACCCAATCAGTTCATCTGGGCAATCACTTTCAAAGGGCGTGCGCATCACACAAAGTCCAATAGTCAATTGTATTTACAAAAATTGTGATTTCTTTATTTTCATCAGTATAAAAAAGCATTGAACATTAACACTCCAGCCAACGCGTTTCATTCCCACACTGGGAACGTCATCAGGGCGCTATTGGGCTCGAGCGCGTCTCACCTCGCGCAACAAATCAAAAGGCCAGCGGAAGAAGTCACAGGGAGCATGCTGAGAGCTCCATGGCAACGTCAGTAGCAAACCAGTGTCAGGAATGTGAGCACTGCTCGTGCGCCACACGTCATTGCGAATGAAACGCGTTGGCTGGAGTGTTAATGTTCAATGCTTTTTTATACTGATGAAAATAAAGAAATCACAATTTTTGTAAATACAATTGACTATTGGACTTTGTGTGATGCGCACGCCCTTTGAAAGTGATTGATTTTCTGATCTGGAGCACAGTGACGCCACGCAACGGTTGGCGTAGGGGCAGATTTGCGCATCAAAACTTTATTTTTGGAACTGGCACGAGGTGCGGTACCTGTGGTCCGCCGTTGTTCAAACTGATACTCAGTTCATCTGGGCAAATTTAAGTCTGCACCTTTCACTCTTCCATGCGGTGTTCCGCAGGGCTCATCGTTGAGCCCTACACTCTTTAATATTTATGTAGCGGAATTAGCTCCACTGATGAGAAGTTTTAATTTGATTCCTACATCGTATGCCGACGACACCCAGCTGGTGATCTCGACAGTAGATAAGGACATTAACCACTCATTAAAACTCCATGACTGTATGCTTTCCTTAAGTCATTGGATGAGTTCTCATTGCTTGAAACTTAATTCAAGCAAAACAGAGGTGATTATGTTCGGAAATCTCTTTCCACCTTGGTGGCCAGATAATCTTGGTCCCCTCCCGACCCCGGTAGATAAAGCAAAAAATCTCAGGGTTATCGTAGATGAAAAACTCAGTTTTAAAGCTCAAGTCTCTAAGGTGGTGTCCTCTTCCTTCTTTATGATTAAGACTATAAGGAAAATTTTGCCTTTTATTCCTAAATCCTGCAGAAAGTCGGTTGTAACCTCCTTAGTCTGGTCTAAACTTGACTACTGTAATGGATTGTACATCAATGTGCAATCCACCCTTCTTAGGAAGTTACAGGCAGTACTAAACGCTGCCGCAAGACTGATTCTGGACATACCTAAATATCAGTCTGTCAGATCAGCATTGCGAGAACTCCACTGGCTGCCAGTTGGCCAGCGGATAAAGTTCAAGGCACTCTGCATGGCCCATAAGGCTTTACACAAAGAAGGGCCGAAATTTCTAGAGGACCTTTTTAGATGGCATTCTCCAAACAGAACTCTGCGTTCGGCTAATGCACATCTGATGCCGCCGGTCAGGATTAAAAAGACGAACTGGGGGGGTAGGAGTTTTACTTTTAACACCATCAAGGAATGGAACTCCCTTCCCTTATACCTCAGAAAAATTTCCCCCCCTTTTCGAATTCAGGAAACAACTGAGAACCTGGCTTTTTCAGTAGTAGTAGCATTAAGCACAGTATGTAGCACTGGAAGCGCCAAGTCACCTGAGGGTATTCGTGCGCTGTATAAATTCTATTAACATAACATAACATTCCACTCAGAACACTCACACAGGCTGAGCAGCTAGGAACAAGATAACATAGGAGAACAAGCATTGGCATAGCCAATAGGTCTCGCCTTTGGGACCTTATAAGTATTTAGTTATGCAGCAGGTCGCAAAGGCGAGACCTATTGGCTATGCCAATGCTGGTTAGTAATAGTAGTGCACTATTTCTATTTTAGTATTAGTGGTGTACTGGATATATTCAATTTACTTGAATAGTGATATATTGCACTTATTGCAGTTTTAGAAATAGCAGTCCAATGTATACATTTCATTTTAAGTCGATTGATCACATTTTAATTTGGAGGAATAGTGGTGCAAGGATCACATTCAATTAATTTACATGGTCGTGCATTGGAAACTTTTCATTTGAGGACTCGTGGTGCATTGCACACATTTAATTAATACGACTGGGGTGCTCTGAACCCGTTTTCTTTTTTATGAATCGTGATGCATTCAACGTATTTTTATTATTTTAAAAGTGTTGCTTGACAGATATTGCATTGCAGTTAACCGTGGTGCGTTGCACGTACTTCAGTTTTAGAAAGGATAGTGCCGAGCACACTGTTTTTTTGTTATGCATAGTGGTGCGCTGCACAAATCGGATTGCAATAAATAGTGAGACGTTGTGCACAAGGAATTTAGTGAACCCTGCTCACACAAGTAATGTGATCAATAGTGTCTGGGGCACATTTCACTCCTATGAATCACCGTGCACAGAACACGTTATTGATGTGAGCAGCAGTGCGCGGCTCACTTTCAGGCCCGATGGTGCGCTACATACATTTCATGTTTTAGGAATCTCGGCGCCTTCTGAACATATTTCATTTTTTGGAGTAGCCGTGCACTGCACGTTTCACTTATATCTGCAGCGCTTGGTGCACGTCATTGATAAGAATAAAGGCCCATTGCGCACAGTTCTTTTATGGGACTAGCAGCGTACGCCAAGCATTTCAACATATTTCATTTTAGGAAACGTGTGTCATTTCACACGTCCTTGGCGTGGGTAATGTTGCAAAGCACACAGTTTATTTTTTGGGAATAAGGTATTCGTTGCACTCGTTTTTATTAGTGCTGTCAGGGCGTTGCACGTTTTATTGGTGATAGTGGTGCATTTCAACGCCTCGTCAGGGGTAGTAAGCGCTATAAATACAATTACAAGTGCAGACATGTCATTGCTAAAACAGCGCAGTGTACATATTTCGTTGTGTAGGCCTGGTGGTGCACTGCACAAATCTTATTTCAAGGAACAGTGATGCATCCCACACGTTTCAGTGAGACAGATAACAGCAACACATCGAACCCATTCCATTCCATTAGAAATGCGGTGCACAGTTTATGTTGAAGATATAAATATCAGTGCACTGATCTTTAAGAATGGTGGTGCAGTGCGCTCATTATATCCATAAACATTACATTGCCCCGCACATATTACTTCAGTCCCCAATCCAGTCCATCTTTTTTGCCCACCCGCCACCTCAGGAAGTGGCCATCTAGAGAGCACCAAGGCTAGCAGTTCGTGCTGGACTGTTATTGTAACTGAATTTATATTGCACTTACTACTCCTGGTGAGGCACTTAAGCACTTTACAGAGAGAGTAGCACAATACTCTGGAACCCAAGGTTAGTGGTTAAACCAGTGGTTAATGAGAATAAGCTTGTGCTGTCAAGGAAACCCTTTTCAAGAATTTTCTCCGTTTCTTTAGCACTTTGCTCGCTTTCTGAAGACGTGGATATTGGCACCTGGCTAGAGAAGCAAGACAATTGGCCAATAATCTCCGAAAATACTAAATGCCAACAACAAATACCTGTGACGCATCCACAGCCACTGCCCCGAGTTAAAAGCCATGCACTTTAGCCGTCGCTGGGGCTTTATACACACAGCACTGACTAGAATCGACAGCAAGAGCAGATAAAATGCACTGTGAAGAGAAAGCGGGCGACACTTACACACCGGTTGTAAACGGCGTGAAATACAAAATGTCTTTCGGTTTCACACGCAGTTTGTCCGTGTAAGTATAGACTTGGCACAAGTTTCCGAAGTTCGTGTGACTCGTTTACTTAAGACGTAGAAAGAATGCCTCTTAATATATACCCCAAGCTGTTCACCTCTAAAACAGCGGCAGCCCTTACTGGCCGCCTCTTAAACCCTGCCGACCTGGTGCAAGTCCGGGCACAGTCACCATAGAATCGTGAAATCTGAACGAATCCTATCCAGGAAGACTCCTAAAATGGATATCCCGAACACATGCACGGGTCAGGCACCCATAACGTCGTCAATTCAAGTTGACCCTTTTGCACACCCACGCACGTTAGCCGTCAGTGCAAAATGCGATCCATCGGAGCCTTCTTAAATGCGGGCGGCTACATTTGTCCCGGGTTCGAATACCCCAAACCGATGAAAACTGTAAAAAATGCTCCATAATGCCAAATCCTGCAGCCAGCTAAGAGGCGCATTGTAAGCCACCCGCCCCTCCCCCTCGGAGCCCAGCTGCAGATCGCCAGACTTTCAAGGTTTTAAAAAGATAATACAAGATATTTCTGTGGATTTACTGTACGCGGCCGCGGTGCTGGCGTCGGCGGCCCTGCGCCTCGACTCGGCTGAAGCAGTCCATGCTGCCTGCAGTCCCTACCGCTCGTCTGGGAAAGTGCTCACCCGTCCCTGCCCCTTTACATGCCAAGGCAAGCAGTTAAAGTGTCACTTAACATTCTAGAGATTGTGAAATATATTGTACATGGTCAACTCCCCAAAACCATAAAACTAACTTTATGGTCCTCACGAGACTTTTGAGAGCCAGTGAGGGGTATCTATCTGAGCCCTGGCCGATTTTTACGAGCTAACTTCTCGATAAAACCCTATCCATTTGACATCTAAATGTCATAACCACTTTTGGTATAGTTTGGCATCGCTAAAATATCCGAAGCGAGAAAGCGTTCGAGAGTAACGCAAAACAGGGAGCGTGCGGCGTGGCATCGAATTGAAAGGCAACTGACACGGCCACACAGCGTTTCCCTTGCGGGAGCAAGCAGGGGCACCATCTGTTTGCAAGATAATTACAAACAGATGTCGCCAAAGCTCGCTCCCGCAAGGGAAACGCCAAACGTGCACGTGTTGCAATTGAAAGCAATGCAACGCGTGCACGTTTTTAGGTTGAAAATAGAATCGATTGCAAAAGGTCTTTTTTCCTATGCAGCGCATGCGCGCTGCGTAGGCGAGACCTAAAAACCATAACATCAGAATACTACAGTTAGACTGTGGAATGGGATGACAATAGAAAGGCTAAGGTCCCACTGTGCATTCAAGGGTGGTGTTTTCCTCATCTATTAGAAAGCCTAGAAGAGTTCTGCTGCGCCCACACAGTTCCACAAGAGTGTGCTATCTGACTTAGATTGGTATTACAAAACGGGTGATTGTAAGCTTAAGAGTACACATGTAAAATGATCTGTAATAGGCTTTCCCAGGATCTCCTTCATAGCTGCTAAGATTTCTTCCCAGAATGGTCCGCCAAAGAGGACGTCCGAACATATATGATAAATATTTCCCAATAGTCCACAGTAGTTAATCTGTAAGGGCAGTGAGAAAATTCATTCCTGTCCCCCAAGAGTTCCCTAGAAATATCTTGTGGTCCTTGGTTTTTATGGTTTTACTTAGTTTTAAAAACGGGGTGGGATGTGTGCCTCCTACATCTATCCATCAAAGTGTTCCACACCAGATTAAAGACTCCAAAGAGATTCAGATCACCCTTTGCAAAACCTGCAGAGATGTCCAAGAAGTTCTGTTAGAATCTCTCTTGCCAAGTATAGGGGGCGCAGAGTATGTTAATCATGGTCAGAGGACCGTGTAGTTTACCTGTGGCCATAATGTACCTCCTCTCTTTATTTTGTTTGGTGGTCTGTGGTTGAAATGGCCATTGTGTTTTGTGGCTACTAAGAATGCAACTGTTAGTGTTTGAACTGAAATCTGGTTTAATCATTTTTCTGGAGGTGCGTTTCTCGCAAAGCAATAATATAGTTCCTGCCCTACAATAAGTACTGCCAAATGCTGACCTTTTTGGGCGAGTTTAGCTACTTAACAACAAATGAGACAAACTGTACATTCGTGAGAAATTGGGCGTTTCAACCTCCTAGTGTCTGCTGGTAGGGGGTCTGTGGAAGGTTGGTTGGTGTAGTAGAATCTTGAAATCTCTAAAAAAGAGAGAGGGGTCCAACACACCAAAGGGACAGGACACCAGTCAGACACTAGGTCTAAAAAAAACTCCCTTTGGGTTGTTAATTCAACATTTACATCAAACTCTCATACCACAAACAACATATAATTATCACCAGATACCAAAATTACCAATTTATTGGCAAAATATATCTGGTGATAATTATATGTTGTTTGTGGTATGAGAGATTGATGTAAATGTTGAATTAACAACCCAAAGGGAGTTTTTTAGACGTAGTAGAATCTTGCCCATACTAGACGTAAATAGTGGCAGCTAGGAAGTGGAATGGGGCAACATGTAGAGACCCTGTCCCTAATCCCACCCCTAGCGTCCCTAGGAAACGAATAAGAAACCCATCAACAAGGTAACAAGTAAAATGTAAACAATGTAGAATGAAAGACGTGGCCTCACCACTGTGTGTATCAGGAGGGTCATCCTGGCATTGTGCGGGGAAGGCCCATTGAGAGAGAGTCCCTCGTTTTAAGCACCCAATACTTCCCTCTGTGTACTTTACTGCCAATCGTTAGCGGTTTGTTGCAGACATCCTACCCAACTTCCCAGAAAGGAACTAGAATGTATTTTATACATGCATACATATATGCATTTTTTGAGCTTCAATTTTGTCTTGTTACATGAACTAAAGTGCAATGTACAAAAGAACATGAACTTACAATGGTTTAACATTAAACATATTGTTCCTAGCAAAATGTGATTTAACATGATGGTCAGTTCACGTGAGACACAAGTAAAAGAAGTAGCCATGCTCCCCAGCATGGGTGCACTAGCGATACAGAATCTGCTGTACGCCAATTCCTGGCCTTCCCTCCATTTGCATCTGGTGTTCCAGGGCACACATTGGCTGGCTTGAGCAGGTGATGGTGCAAAGGGGGCTACTCTTTGTCAGCCACAGACAGTAACCAGCCGTCCAGCACCTTTTTCAGTCTAGCACTTGCAGGCTGTTGCTGAAGGGCAGTGTATGGAGTGTACGAAAGGCGCTGGAAGAGCCATGCCTCGCATAGCGAAGTGGTCGTACAGATTTGCAGGAATATTCATTCAAGATCGAATACGTACCCGGTCACAGGAATGTGAACGTGGATTGCTTGTCTTGTTTGCCTCTACACAGTGATTTCAATTGTAAAGAGGACGATTGCGTGGTGGCACAAGTAGGTCCCACTTGCAAGGGAGCCATATGGAAGGATGAATAGTTAAGGGAGGTTGGCAGAGAAGCATTGCACTGGGACGTGTGCAGCACTCGTGTGTCCACAAAATGTGTGTGGAACGTGGCGAGAATGAGCAATTCGAGGCAGCATGGCCTTGCAGGTGGAGCCATGATATGAGTGACGAACCATCTCACTCCCACTGCATTGCCTATTTGATCTACTTCTCACCATCTGCCTTCAGACGTTTCTTACGCTAACTGAATTCCCATTCTTTCCACACCATGCTGTCCCTTCTTTTTGAACTGTCTTTTTCTTCACAATTCCCGTCCCTCTGGCTCCATTTCTCTGTCTCACTCCCTCTCCTTCCGTCTCTTACACCCTGCCCTCATTCTCAGTCCACTACTTTCTTACCTGTCTCTCACTAACTTCTATAGCTGCCCCACTCTTCCTCTCGCTTTTCCTTGTCTCCCTCTTCTGTCTTGATCTCGCATCCTACTCCTTCACTCTCTAGCCTTACTTCTCTCTTTTCTTTTTTTTTTTTAACTCCTCGTCGAATCTGTGTGACTCATGGCCTCTCTCCCTCTTTCTATCCCTTTCCTTTTTTATTGTGGCTTAGGCCTCGTTCCCAATTCCTCTATACTCCTAGTGGTATCCCCCCTGCCACCAGAGAAGACTGTTAAGCATAGGTTATTTTTTACATACATTGAAAGCTGATGGGAAAACTCCCACCCCCCACTACTTCTTCGCCCTTGCTCTGCTCCCCAAACATACAAACAATTAGGAAACAACATTTTGTGCCTCATCTATAGCAAGTGTAAATCTCTTGAATTCCTTCGGGTAAGGATGAAGGGCACCTGCAAAACTTTTTAGAGTATTACTCTTGTTAGAAATGTTCAGTATGACCTATTGTGTGTTTATTCAGGAGTATGTTCTTCCGGTTTGTCATACAAGCAATAAATGTGGGGTCTCCAGCAAAAGAATGAACAGCCATATCAATATTGGTGCAGTGAAGTGTGAGGTCCCTGTACCTAATTGTCATTAACATTTCTAAAGCAATTGGTAACAGACAAAGGGCAGGTCAGGCTTAGAAACGTCTCCACTTTGTACAGCAGAAAGTGCAGTTTCACCACTCACCCATGAAATATACAAAACAGCAGTGCTCAGGAAGAAACTATTTAGCAGCACCTTGCTAACAGAATAGCTGAAAGTAGACCTATATCCCCCTCACTTCATGGTCTTGGTCTCCACCCTCCAGCCGCAGGAATGCAGGCAATACACGTCTACTGTCAGGGAAACTTTCCTCACAGGGGCCATCCAAAATGGATACCATTCTGCTTTTGTAATTAATACTCTGATCCAAACTTTAAGGGTGAACATCAGAACACACCCTCTCCTGCAGTTGCAGAATCTCCTTTTCTATGTCTGCATTATTTATGCCGCATACTTTCTTACCTAGCTATGATCATGAGGTTACTGCTGCCTTTGAATGTAGCCTAAACATCTGAAGCTTTCCCTACATATGCAGCCAGCCATTACTTTATGCTTTCAGTCACTGAGCGGATCAGCTGCTCTTGCTGAAGCAGTGGTCTAGTGTTAGCCTTTCAGGAGATAGAATATTTGCCCGATTCCACTGCTTATCAAAAGTACCTATTTAGCAATATATGGAAATGTCTCACATGCAAATAATATTGTTTATTTTTACAGTTTTGCATTCTCAGATTGCACGCAATCTAAAAAATAAAAAGAGACTGTATTAACAAGAAAATTTGCCTTGCCTTAAAACTCAAAATTGAATTATAAATGTTGCAATGCAATGCATATCTACTATGGTTAATGTAAATGGCCCAAGACATGTCTATGATGGAAAATGCTTGTTTTAGTGTTGGCTGTGCACTCGTTGAGTGATTCAATTTGGAACAAGCGATTTAAGCAACAAGGCTGTGCCGAAAAGCTCTGTGATAAACAACCGTTCTAGTCAGAGTTCTAGGTCGAACGTGTAGAATGTTACAAAATGCCTCATTTAGCATACAATATTTCAAAATATTTCCACATTTCATATCTTTATTAGCATAAAAACAATCAAGAGATTGCGACTATCCCAGCCCACTTGCACAACTAGTGTGGTAAATTATTGCTTTTGCAAAGAGATGCTACGCAATCAAAGCACAGCTATGTGGGACAAAGCAGACCTTTCTGATGTAACTGCAGCACTTAGGAAATACCACAGCAAAAAAATTGAGTGCATAGGAAAATAACTTCGAAATATTTGCCACCAACCCTACCCACTTGGTGTCGTGGCTCCTAGGTTACACCTGGGCTACCTGGAAGAGACGGCATCATTGAAGTCCAAGACTTATAACGCTCCCTTACATCATGAACAGAAATAACAAGCATTGGTAATGCATTGGTTTCGCCTATGTAATGAATAAAGAGCTGTTTTCATCAATCATTGTCTGGAGAAGGAACGAGCTCCCTGACAGATAACACGGGAGAGGATGTGGCGCAGTGGCCAGAGTTGCTGACTCTAGAGCTGGGGATCCTGGTAAGTCTCAGTGGCGCCGGGCAACATCCTGTGATTCTATGCAATCACTTAATCTGTCAGGGTGATAAATTGATATATAAATATGCTGCAAGAGTAAAAGGCAAAACTTTATGAAAATAGAGTTCCACCAAAGCAGATGTTAACAGAATTTTGGTGGCGGGAAACTGATAAAAGAAGCAGATGAGGAACATATATTGGTAAATATGCTACAGCCAATAGAAATGGAGGAAAGGTAAGTGGCACGCACAGGAACCAATAAGGAGCCTTGAAAGAGAGGAGGCAAGATGTAAGTCCCTTTTAATTTTATATGAAAAACAATAGATTTCTCAATCACAGCGCGAGGGCTGTGCAGGCAAAACCTAAAAATGACCCACATGAGCTCCAGCATTTTAAGATCGCTACATTTGGTTTGAAATTTTTGCTTTCCACTTTCTAGCAGCTTTCCACTTTCTAGCAGCACATAAATGTAAGGCTGTAGAAAATAGTATTTTTTTTTAGTTGGGCTTTATTTTGTAAAATCGGAAGAAAGTGCTGAGAAATCATATTTCCAAAATCGATTCGTTTTGGACACAAAAAAGTAGTCTTCTTATCCATTTCTCTTTTGTTCTCTTTGCGATAGCAAAACAGTATTTTACTCCTTTATCTTTAGAGATGTTCTGATTAACGATTTTATGGCTTTGCACTAATGAGATTCTAAAGACCATGGGGTATTTAGTGGCTAATATAAAGTAAAATTGTACACCGATGGGGGAAGAGTAAATAAAGTGCAGAGGAGCGGTTGCCTTCCTTAAGAGCCAGCTTTAAAGGGGCACTTTTTGAATGTCAAAATAGAACGAAAACTGAAGCGGACATCATCAAACAAGCAGCATTCTGCATGCCTATTGTTGATGTGATCGCTAGAGAAGCAGGGCTGAACTAACTAGGAGGTTTAACGTGACTTCAATGGAAGGCGACCTGTGGTGAAATCCAGCAGCCCAAATTAAATACTTCAACAGATTGTGTGCAGGCCGCCGTGCTCGTGGGCCCCAGTACCGATCTGCTTGCTTTTACTAAAAGCTTGCAGAAAGCCTTCCCTCTCACGAAGAGCACTGGGGCGGGGCCTGGACAACGTTCTGCAGCCACCGAGAACACGTCAAAAACTTCAAAGAGAGTTGTTCTTTCACAGTCTCATCATTTCAAAACTGGAGCATTTTCAATATGCTATACTACGAAGCCATGGCTATTGTTTATTCATGTTATGCAACTAACACCCATTGACAAAGCCAATAGTACTGGCTTGTTGCAAGTGTAATGTTACTTGCTGAATTATATATCTGGATGTAATGACAGAAGTACCAAATTACCAGTCGGACGGTAACCTGAGAAGCTAAGCATAGATTTTCAGCTTAGGTGCTCTTAAGCCACACCCTTAATTACATCGGTCACGCCACTTTGCGAGACCCCCCAGTTTTTCCATCCAACTTATAGCCGTGTATGTATATATAAAAATATATATATAAAAAATATATATATATATATATATACACACACACACACACATATACACACACACACACATTTTGTTATATAATCAGAGTTAACAAGATAGGTTTTTGACGTGTTCTCGGTGGATGATGTCCGCTTCAGTTTTCGTTCCTTTTTGACATTCAAAAAGTGCCCCTTTAAAGCTGGCTCCTCTTAAGGAAGGCAACAGCTCCTCTGCACTTTATTTACTCTCCCCATCGGTGTACAATTTTACTTTATATTAGCCACTAAATACCGCATGGTATAGAATTTTAGAGGGGGCTGCATCTGATTATTTGTCAGAGCGCTTACACAGCAATACATTTATAGCCACGGAGATCTACATTGCACTAATGTGCGATAATTTGCTGCATCACTAAATACTATTAAGGTCCCAAAGGCGAGACCGATTGCATTGCAAATGCTTGTTTACATTTTTATTCCCAGAATGAGATGAAATTAGTAGTCAAAGCAAGTTTTGTCTTCCTTAGAATCTCAATAGTGCAAAGCCATAGAATCGTTAATCAGAACATCTCTAAAGATAAAGGAGTAAAATACTGTTTTGCTATCGCAAAGAGAACAAAAGAAAAATGGATTTAAAAAAAACTACTTTTTTGTGTCCAAAACGAATCGATTTTGGAAATATGATCGCAGCAATTTCTTCCGATTTTACAAAATAAAGCCCAACTAAAAAAAATACTATTTTCTACAGCCTTACATTTATGTGCTGCTAGAAAGTGGAAAGCTGCTAGAAAGTGGAAAGCAAAAATGTAATGCCTAATGTATCGATCTTACAATGCTGGAGCTCATGTGGGTCATTTTTAGGTTTCGCCTGCAGAGCCCTCGCGTTGTGCTTGAGAAATCTATTGTTTTTAATATAAAATTAAAAGGGACTTGCATCTTGCCTCCTCTCTTTCAAGGCTTCTTATTGGTTCCTGCGCGTGCCACTTACCTTTCCTCCATTTCTATTGGCTGTAGCATATTTTCCTGCATTTACCAATATATGTTCCTCGTCTGCTTCTTTTATCAGTTTCCCGCCGCCAAAATTCTGTTAACATCTGCTTTGGTGGAACTTTATTTTCATAAAGTTTTGCCTTTTACTCTTGCAGCATATTTATATATCAATTTATCACCCTGACAGATTAAGTGATTGCATAGAATCACAGGATGTTGCCCGGCGCCACTGAGACTCTTACCAGGATCCCCAGCTGTACAGTCAGCAGCTCTGGCCATTGCGCCACATCCTCTCCCGTGGTATCGGTCAGGGAGCTCGTTCCTTCTCCCAGAAAATGATTGATGAAAACAGCTCTTTATTCATTACATAGGTGAAACCAATGAGTTACCAATGCTTGTTATTTCTGTTCATGAGGTAAGGGAGCGTGATATATATACATACATACATACATACATTTGCTAGGTTATCTATGTAAATGCGTGCCTATGGCAGGATCGCCACCCTGAGCCCCCTGCCCTCCTCCCCACTCTGACATGCAGCCGGCCTCCTCCTGCGCTGCTTGAAAGAGGCAGATACATTATTTCCAACGTTAGACGCGCCTTTAAAAACTCTGGAAACATGAGCACAACTTTCAACAGTGCTTTGGTTTGCAGGATGACTTGACCTTTGTTCTAAAAACCGAAACGTACTTAAAATGAAGAAAAGCTTCGGGACAGTCCTCTGAAATCCGGGACTGTCCCGGGAAATCCGGGACGTCTGGTCCCCAAACCACGTCCATACCACCACCACGTCCCTCTTCAAGCGTGTCCTTCCTTACCACTCATACCGAAGCCCTTCGTAATAGCATATGTAATTAAAAAAAATACGAACTTGCACTTGGTTTCCTCGCTACTTGGTTACATTTATAAAGCACCTAGTGGCTAAATGAAGCTTTGGGACGCTTTAAAATGTACGTCTGGTGCGACAGGGATAAGTACAAGGAAAACAGGAGGCTCACCAGCTAAGAACCGAATGAACGTTTGTGTAAGGAGACTTTCAGCAGCTTTCTTCATTTAAGAGGCCTCATTACGAAATAATATTAACGCGGATAAATACCCAGAGAGAATGTGTCCTTGTAAAGTTAACTGGTGCCTGTGTAAAGCGCTCCAATAGTTCGCGCTATATACAACTGCCCAGAATCACCAAATGTTGTTGAGCCAATGCCGAGACTCGATTGCAAGGATGTGGCGTAATGGCCAGAGCTGCCGACTTTGGAGCTGGGGAACCAGGTTCGAGTTTCGGCATCGGCTCAACATTCTGTGATTCCGGGCAAATCACTTAATCTCCCGTGCCTACCACAAACGAATGCGTGCTCATGTAAAGCAGTCCATTACCTTCTGCCGAGTTTGTGCTATGAAAGAAAGAAAAAATGATTTCAACGTGTAAAAACATATGACATTCCAACGAGGAGGGGCCATGGTGCCTGTGCAAGGAGGAAGCTGTGATGGCCAACTAGAACCATCACTTAGTGAAATCGCCTGGGCTACACCAAGCATCCGAAGGAGGGACAATTGAAAGCAATAGGCAATTAGAAAGCCAGCATTTCTGACTGGCACAACAAAGACTCAATGGCAATACATGGGCGTGCTTACAACCGATAGACTGAACACACCAGTTCTCACAGACCGCGCATGCGCGGCCAGGCTCGACCTAAAAATGAGATTGATGCTCAAGGAAACAAGCAAGAAAAAAGTGAACTTCAGTGATATTTATGCAAATAACGAATTCATATTATTCCTGAATGACCCGTCTGACTCTTCCCAAAGTTTCAAATCACATTGGGCTCGATTCACTCGGCCATTTTGCTCGTTGTACTGCGTTACAAGTGCAAACTGCTGGATTTACTACTGGGTAATATCACCCCAGAATTGCATAATATTACACGGGAATGAATTCCATGCAAGGGGTTGCGCGCATTCTGCAGTGTGGTTAAAGCAGAGAATAAAAAATTTGCTAGCATTCGCGCCAAGAATTTTCAATTCTATTAAGGACACGGAGGCGAGGATTATTGCTTCTCTTTCTTTACTGTTAAATTCACAGCAGCCAATTAAAACGTTTCAACATAAAATTAAACTACATTTCCCATGATGCTCTTGCACCAATCATGTCCCATCAGACCGTATAAGAGCCACCATCTCCTTTTCATGAGCCTCTTTCTTTGCTCGATAGTCTTTAGTCCAAGTGCGTACATCATTTTGAAGTCCAATATCGTTGACATCCAACGTGGAATAACTTTAACCAAGAACTTAGGACGTCGTCCAATCTCTTCAACCAGAAGAAAGGTTACTCTGCTTTCTTTTCCGATACTGGAATAAATGAAATAGAAAAAAACCCGTAATCTCTGTTGATCAAAATGCATATTACATACGGGTGGGTACTTTATTACAAGAATCATTGAAATATAACCGGGTGGGATAATCCTCGCCTCCGTGTCCTTAATAGAATTGAAAATTCTTGGCGTGAATGCTAGCAAATTTTTGATTCTGTTACAGGACCGGAGGCTCAGATTATTGCTCGTTTAACGCTTATCAAATACCACAGTAGTTATATCACCCACCGGTTTATAATAAAATTGTTTAAATGTAGACTCTGATGACCAATCTGCAGATTTCATAATGTCTTGAATAGTTGAACCCAACATAAATGTTTTGGATGCCATGGCACCACGTACAGAATGTGCCCCAAATATCTGGGCATCAATACCAGCTTCTTTCATGACTGATTTTAATCATCTGGCTATTGTAGCCCCTGATACTGGTTTGAACGGTTTTTGCAAAGCAATTAATAATTGCGTCAAACCCTCTGGTCGCAAGGACCGTGTGCATTCTTCATAGGTTTTTAGGCATTGCACCACACACAATTTAACATTACTGGGAAGAGCATTATATTTATACTACATGACAATGTTTTCGTCTGCCAGTAATGTTAAAGGGAACATCTTCAGGAGTGAATACTCTACCTGTAAGGTCCAGAGCTCTCACATCGGAAGAAAATCTGCAGGCAGATGAACACAAAAGCATAGTTAATTTAGATGATAATTGTTTTCTGGATAACAGAGCATTATTCGGCCATTTGTCAAAGAGGGATAAGACCAGGGATACATCCCACAAACATGAATATTTCGGTTTAGGGGGGATTAGCCACTCTGTTCCTTTAAGTAACTTACACACCATTGGGTGCATACCTACCGGTTTCCCGTCCACCTGGCTATGCCCTGCAGAAATTGCCGATCTGAAATTATTTACTGACCGGTATGCCAAACCTTCTGAAGCTTTCTCTGACAGGAAGTTTACAAAATGGGATAATTCTGCCCCACTGGATCCACGTGCCATTCCACGCACCAATGTACCCAGCACTTCCAAGCTGATGCATAGCTCTTCCTCGTGGAAGGGGCCCAGGCTTGCTTGATGAACTCGGAAGCTTTGTTCGAAATGCCTGGCATTTCCCATTGTTGCCGGAAAGCCTCCATGCCATCAGGGACAACTGCTCCGATGTTACCATCGAATGCAGTTCTCCGTGTGGGCCCTAGAGCATCGTCCGCGACCAAGGGAGCATCCTGGGGAAGTCGCAACTCATCTCCAATAATATCGGCAACCAGGGTTGCAACTTCCACAGGGGGGTCACCAAAATCACTTCTGCCTGTTGTCGTGCTATCTGAGTTGTCACTCTGGGAATTAGAATGAATGGAGGAAATGTATAATTCAGGTCCATTGACCAATTCTGGGAGAATGAGTCTGTCGCTTTCGCTAGTGGATCCGGCCTCCAGCTGTAGAACGTCTGCAATTGCCAGTTCAGTCTGGATGCAAAAAGGTCTATTCTGCAAGGACCCCACACTGCCTGTAACCATTGGAACAGTCGAGGTTGGAATTGCCAATCGCTGCAATCCTTTAGATACCTGGAATTCCAATCCATGACAGTATTCGACTGTCCCGGAATGTATTCCGCTATCACCAATATCTGGTGACTCAGGCAATAGTGCCAAAAGTCATTCGCTATCTCCATTAGCAGGGACGACCTCGTACCTCCCAACTTGTTGATATACCTCACTGCTGATATATTGTCCATCCTGAGTAGGATGCAACAAGAGACCTGTTTGGGGAGAGTGTCTGTATCACAAATGACTCTGCCAACAACTCCAGACAGTTGATGTGGAGGGATAGTTCCTGAAGTGACCATCTTCCTCCTGTGGAGATATCTCCGCAGCCTGCTCCTCAGCCCCAATGGCTGGCATCTGACTCTATAATGACTTCTGGTTGGGAGCCGAAGATAGCTCTGCTGTTCCACGCTTCTACGTGGCACAACCACCAATGCATTGCTTTCCTTACTTCCGGAGTCAGAAGGACCAGATCCGTATAGGACAGACCCTTTTGATGGTGTTGGATTTTCAGTCTCTGAAGGGCCCGATAGTGCAGAGGGCCCAGGAAGATAGCCTGTATTGACGATGCCAGTAACCCCACTATTCTGGCAACTGTCCTGAGGGAGACTGTTTGTTTGGTTAACACTGATGTGAGCTCCTTCTTGAGATCCCGTAATTTCGACCGAGGGAGACTCAGCTGTGCTGTCTGTGAGTCTATATCAAAACCTAGGAAGTCCATCGTCTGAGAAGGACATAGGGCCGACTTGGGTTCGTTGATTACAAATCCCAAGCTCTGCAGAAGGGACACTGTCATCTGTAATTGAAGTTCGGCTAGTGATTGTGTCTGAGCCATGATAAGTATATCGTCTAGATACACTATCATTCGAATGCCCTGGTCTCGTAGATGGGCTATCACCGGCTTCATTACTTTGGTGAAACACCATGGAGCCGAGGAAAGCCCGAAAGGAAGGGCCAAATATTCCATCCACTGGTTCCTCCATTGAAACTGCAGGAAACGCCGTTGGGGAGGAAAAATAGGAATCGTCAGGTAAGCATCCTTTAGATCCGGCCGGACCAACCAATCTCCCTTTTTGAGTAGATCTGCTAAGAGATGGATACCCTCCATCTTGAAGTGCTTGTAAACCATGAAGTGGTTGAAATCCCTCAGATTTAACACTAATCTGTGACCACCACCCTTCTTCTGCACCAAGAAGATGTTGCTGCAAAAACCTCGAGTTCCGTTGTCGCAATAGGCAATCGCGTGTTTCTGCAGCAAGTCCTCTATCTCTGCGTCTATAAAAGCACATTCTTGTTGGGAAAAACGGAGTTGTCTCGGGTATGAATCTTGGTGTGGAGTTTGGTAAAATTCTAGGTGAAAACCTTGAATGGTCTGCAAAATCCATGCGTCTTGTGACAACACTCCCCAATTGTGTAGAAAAAACTGAGTACGACCCCCCAATGGAAACTGAGATATCCCGGTAACTCTTACCTGTGGAATTTTGGGCCTGAAATCCCGCTCTGTGTCCACCTCTATTAAATCGGCATTTGTTGAACCTTTGTCTTGTGGGATAAAAGGTGCCACATCTGGCGGAGTCCCAGTCACCCCTGCGGCGTCCCGTAGTCTCCTCTGGGAGGACCTTGATAATATTGGCGGCCTGACGAGCCCTGTTAAAAAGGACTGCCTCAAACACTCTTGATTCCCGACTTGGCCTTGTCCAAAGAAGTAAACGTGCCTATGTACTGTGAGACATCCTTTACGAATCTGTCTCCGAAGAGATTACCTTCTGCTAGGGGACCTGGTTTGGCCGAAGCCAGTTCTGTTAGGTTCGAGTCCATTCTCATAAGGAGGGACTTCCACCTCTCTGTAGAGATGGCGCAGTTTGCATTTCCCAGAAGGCATATCGCTCTCTGTGTCCAGCCCGCTAAAATGTCTGGATCCACGGGGCTAGCTGATTCTTTCGCCACAAAGGCCATCTCCGGGATCTTGGCCAAGGGTCCTGCCACATCCAGTAGTTTGTCCTGGCAGCCCCGCCAGGTGCGGTCAATACCCTTTTTGGGGTCCTTTGCAAACTTTTAAAGAAAGGTCAAAAGACTGGCATCAATATCAGGTGTCTCCACCACTTTGTCTGGGATATCTGGCCTAGGGCACTCGGACCGCAACCCGTTTCAAACTTCCTTGTCAAAACCTTTTCTGAGGTTTTCATGGAAGTATTCCGCCACCTCAGGGGCCGGAGCCCAATCTGAGGACCGGGTTTGAACAATATCTGCTGGATTGAAGGAGAAGAGGGTGTTGGGATTCTGGGGTGCAATATCGGGTACTAGGATGACTGCCTTCCTCGATTTCTTCTTGGGGGGGACCCTCATTGTCTGATTTTGTAGAGTCTGTATCAGCAGTGTCAGTGTCTATGTATATTTTTTGCTTCTGCTTCGCCACCTTCGTTGGTAGGTGGTGTGGAGTAGCCGTGCTCGTCCGTGGTTGCCTGTGGCAGACTAGCTAGAGCGCCTGCATGGGGCCATGGCCCTGACTTAGCGTTGCTTTTGCCTGCGGAGGCGTCTTTCTGGAGTTCAAGAGGGTTCTGAAAGCCGTGGCGCTTTGCGAAGCTCTCTAGTTGCTTGGTGATAGGCTTTAGCGCTGCTGCCAAGGCTTGCTGAACAGTGTTGGGTACAGTACTCTCAATTGCCCTGTTGAGAGACTGCTGGACCGATGCATCCAGAGCGTCAACAATATTATCTTCCAAAACAGTCTCCTGTTGCTCTTCAAAATAGGGTTCATCCTCCTCATCCCGATATCTAACCCACTCTTCCATTTCAAATCACTTCAGTTTTGGACAATTTGTATAAGAATATAAAGTAAAGTTGATTATCGGAGGAGTCAGGGGGGAGCCAACCCACGTGCACTCAAAACAGTCAACAGTTTACTTAGCTCCTCACCAATGCTGTAGGCAAGGATTGTTGCAGCCCCAGTCTCAGGGCATCAAGACCCAAAAATCAAACTTTTCCGGAGTGTGCACTCACTCCCAGAGCAGACTGTTGTTGCAGCTGGTCAGGCGTTCAATCAGAGGTGCAACTCGTATGAAAAACCGGGCTTTCTGAGCCTCGGTACGAGAAGGGGACACACTGGACGTGCGTAGCCCAAAACCGCCCAAATGTAGCCCAATTGGGCTACGCACGTCAGGCGACGTAAGGCTCTGTGTGTGAGGTCGGGCACCATGAGGGGAGGCTTCTGACATGCAAACGCGGGAGACCGCGATGCCAAAAACTTCCACAAAAAACTGTAATCAATTTCACAAAGCGCTGCCAGAAAAATGCGCGATCCGGGCCTGAACGCGGGAGACCGCGATGTCAGAATCGGCCCCCCCAACACCGCTTACCTCAGTGTCACCTCAACGCTCCCGAGCGTGAGCTCCGAAATGCGATCCGCTAGCAGGCGCATGCAAGGCAAAGTCAAACTGCATGAAACACATTCAAAATATGCTGTAAATTGTCGGCAGCTCGTTCCCTCAAGCGCGCACGCGTGTGGGAAGCAGCTGACCGTAAAGTCACAATTACACTTCAATAATGGAAGAATGAAAATATAGCGCTTATCTCTGCCGTGAGCAGCAAAGAAAGAGGCTCATGAAAAGGAGATGGTGGCTCTTATAGGGTCTGATGGGACATGATCGGTGCAAGAGCATCATGGGAAATGTAGTTTAATTTTATGTTGAAACGTTTTCATTGGCTGCTGTGAATTTAACAGTAAAGAAAGAGAAGCAATAATCTGAGCCTCCGGTTCTATAATAGAATTAGTTAAAGCCAACAGAAACGTGTATAGCATGTTCGCTCATCTGGGCACTGGTGAGCTGAGCATTTCCTCCATCCAAATAACACAAGGTGGGGTTGTTGAGCTTGATTTAGTGGTTGACTGTGTTAGTTAGCGAACTGCGAGGAGCAGGAAGAGTTAGAGAAACACTCTAGAAGCAACAAAAGGTCATGAAGTGAGTTCTAGCCTTAAAATTAAGAACGGGATAAAGAGTAACAACCATCCCAGAGATCAGACCAGCTAGAAGTGGCGGAGTATGTCTAAAAGTAGATGCATAGAATCTAAAGAGGTTTAGAAAGTAGAAGTCTAAAGCTCTGGCTTGGACTACCAAAGTTATATACAGACCAGAGTTCTATAATAAGGTTTTTCATTTGTGGGTAAGCAGGGAAAGAATAGACATGACAGGGATAAATCCAGTTACTTAAAATGGCCTTCTGCTATGCGCAAACGGACACCTTCCAACTCTGTTGGCGGTCTTCCCCCTACTTGCATATATACAGACCTGTTCCAGTTCACCCTAGGGTCCAAGAAACACCCATAAATATGCATTTAAATTATATGAAATACAGTTATTAGGTTGCTGTGCATTAAGTAGCAGGTGGTCCATGTGAAACGACATCCTGGCTTCAAACCCGCCACTCCACTGGAAGCCCGTCAACTGCGTATCACGACGCAGCCACTCTGCCAGGGGCACAATCGAAATTATGATAGTGGGCAACATTGGAGTGTGCCTTGCTTGATGGGAAAGGGTGCAGCATTTACCACATTTACTCTCACTTGGGTCTTGGGGGCTGTGTATAGTACTGCTACATATCTTAGTAAACAAGCATTTGCAATGCAACAGGTCTCGCATTTACGCAAGTTTGAGCTATTGGCATTGTAAATGACAATGCCTTTTATTTATGTTTTCGTTTTTGAAACATAAATAAAACGCATTGTCATTTAAAATGCCAGTAGCTTAAACTCGCGTAAATGGGAGACCTATTGCATTGCAAATGCTTGTTTTCTTTAAAATCAGGAGGGTTTGCGATTACAGAGAATGCTATATAGTACCCAGCGTTCAGAAAAAAGAGCTGCAAAAGCAGTGCCAATGCCAACCATCACGGAAGGTTCTAAAGAAAGTGTTGAAGCACTAACAAGGATTGGCAAAGCCAAAAAGGTCTGGCCTTTTTCTCATTATGTTTGATTGAGTTATTAGGTGCAAAGTACAAAAGCATTTGATTAAATTCATTCAGCTCAATAATACGCCAATTAAACCGACATCCTATACTCTCATCAGCATTACTCTTGCTCTCATGTGCAGAAAAGTGCTTAAAACTGTTAGATAAAGTGCCTTTCAATTTGAATACTTTCAGTAATTTAATTTCAGTAATAAAGATTTATTTTAAAACCTGCATTCCTAAATTGGTACTACGCATTAAATTACAGTTTCAAGAGCACTGTACTGAGTTTAGAAACTATGCAATATGTAAATCGTTGTGATCACACCCATGCTCCAAAGCAGTGCGATAAAAGAACCTGCAAAACCGTAGCACAAAACAAAAGAGCTAATGTTTCTCAGCAGGATATGCTAGTGTGGGTGGGGGGAGTACGGCGGTTTTTGCTCCTGGTCAGAACCTTACCGTCCCGCCCTCCTGTCCCGCTGCGTGACCCCTTGTTGCCAGAAGCGGTTTTGAGGAAGTAAATTAACAGCCAGGTAAAAGGCCGGTAATGAGTTGCAGAAGGCGGGCAGGATGGCCGTGCTTGAGAATTCATATCGAGCGCTGGAAGGACTTTATTTATTAGTGTCTCAGGGGACGGACTGCGCATGCTGCACGTTGTTGACTTCGGATGAAAAGTCAGAATGTTTTCTGTCATTCACGCTCTCGCAACAAACCCCTGCATTGTTCTCTCCGCGTTAAAGATTGGTCTCGTCAGGCGTGTACAGGAACGCATACATGCCAACATTTTAGAAGAGGAAAGTGGGAGATTTAAAAAAAATATCCCGGAGAATCTATTTTTTTAATCTCCCACTTTCCTTCTTCTAAAATGTTGGCATATATGGAAACTGAAAAAACAAGCGCGCGCGCCTCGCGCTGAAAGTTAAAAATTTTTTTTTTAAAAAAAGCCTGCAGACTGCAGCAGTAGGCGTGTGCTTGGGAGAGCAGTCTTCACTTTTTCAAGCACTGCACTCGTGCTTGTGGTGCGCCGCTGCGCGCTCCCGCAAGGTGGATGCCGCCACAAGCACGAGTGCAATGCTTGAAAAAGTGAAGAGCGACGGCTAAAGGCCCTCCTATTTGCGCTGCGTAGGCGAGACCTAAAAAGGGCTGAAGGCCATCCTCTCAAGTACCTGATGCATGAAAGGCCAATAGACTGTATCAAATGCTTTTTCAAAGTCCACTGACAGTACAGCTGTCGTACCTCATAGTTAATTTGTGCGCATCAGTCCACCTGGATATGCTGAAGACAATGCCAAGAGTTCCTCCCTGGCATGAAGCCATTCTGATCACGGTGAACTAAGGAACGAATCACCTTAGTCAGCCTAGATCCTAGGACACTGGCAAAGAGGCTTGCTTCAACGTTTAGCAGTGATGCTGATCAATAGGAGGGGCATTCATTAAGAGGTTTGTCAAGTTTCTGAATTACAGATACCAAGGCACCCCATAGATTGCACTAGAATATGCCAGGGCTGAGCATGTTTAAATAAAGCCCTTTAGGTGTGGCAGTAGCAACAAAGCGTACTTCTCGAGGAATTCTAATGGAAATCCATCCAGACCTGGAGCCATTGTGGAAATGTGCCTTTTAATGAGCACACCGGTGCAGGGGTCACCCTTCTCTGTCCACGGGTCCGTAGACCAACAAAATAGAGATTGGCACTGAAGCTGGAATTCAAATAACAAGTTTATCACTCATGAGTGGGACTACGTCCACACAGCACTCTCAAGTGCTGCCTGAGGTAGTACATTGAAGTCACAGAACACATGCCTTATATACAGCTTTTTCTGCACTTGTAAGCATGTGAACAGAAATAGGAAGGACAAGTTTCACAAATAGTTTTCAGCAAACAAGGACAGATGAAAAACCACATGGTCAGCAAAGTGGGAGGGGGAGCAGGAGTGCTTATGGCAGCAGTGAATGATTGACAGTTGAGTCTGAGACCAGGTGTTCTGGCAGCTACAAACTCTTAGCACGTACATTGCTTTTAGCCGAGTCAGGAAGTCAACTAAAATAGACAGCACAGGCAGGGAAAAAGACGAGCAGCAGAGGACGGCTTCAGCTTATGCTAACGGAAATTATTTCAGATTTCCACAGACGACCCTTTTAGCATATGCTGAAGACATCTATGCTTTTGAGGAAGTACGGAAAACACTGTGCACATCTATCTGCATTAATTCAGTAATTTCTTGGTCCATTGCCACGCGAGCATTTACATTTGTAACATTTCGTTTAGTCGGTATACATGAGGTACAAGTAGAAATACAAAGGGAACAGAGCATTGGGACGCATTGAATACATAGGCAACAAGTGAAGAGAATCGCAAAAAATATACATAGAGCTGTTAATACTTTCCATCCCCATACAGTAAATACATTCCATAGCCATCCAGTCGAAGTCCATGTTCCTGAATCCTCTTGGATTTCAGTGGCTATTTTGTGCAACTTGGAAATTGCGTCAAAAACAGAAGGGGCGTGGTCAGGGATATAGACACAGCAGCTACTCCCTATGATGCGACATGCTCCACCACGGTCGGCCAGGATTACGTCAAGGACCATCCTATTTTGGAGCGTCACAATTCTCGCAATTTGTAGTTCCTCTGTGATATTTCCAAGCGCCATTGCGGTCTGGTTCGTTACAGCCTCTACAACACGTGTCAAACGCCTGATCTTCCTACTGTTTAAGGCCGCACCAACAAAGAAGAATAGTCCCAAATTAAAGTCGATATACTGCTGTAGTGCAGTATCAGTTTGATCCACCTCATCATTCTTTATTGTCCTCTTGAATCTATTTTTGGAAATGTCATTATACAGTTTATAGTCTTTATGGTAGGATGCAGGTGCCAAAAACACAGGTGGAAGCAAAAAGGACACGTAGCAGCTTCCCGACCAACCAATAGGTAGATGGTAATAACCTTTACTTACGCAAATGAAATAGGTGTTGTGTGAGGACAAAAAACTGCTATTGTTCGTTCCAGTAATATTCAATACTGTAGTACAGTCACTTTTTCCCACAGGTATACTGCCAATACTGCTCACACAGAGATCCGCTCGAGCTCTAGTAACAGCGATAACAGGAGGCCCATTACCCTTGATGGTTCGAGTGTAGGGGAAAACATAGTGTGTGGAGGAATTTCCTCGGCGATACTCCTCCATTTCCCATACAGTTCCTTTGGCTTGTGGGTCTCCTTCCTCATCAGGGTAGCAGACTTTGTTCAACTGAGCGTTAAGTCTTCCTACATCATAGTTAGTAATATTAGCGATATGAGAAGCCCACAATAATGCAAACCAGGCTCTGCAGGAGCCATTATGTGAAAACGACAAAGGAATGAAAGGCGTTCCTCCCTTTCTCTGATGAGCTGGCATCATTCCACATACCCAGCAGTTGGTAACGTTCGTAGCATTGTGCGTGTTGTGCAACATTTGAATGAAAGTGTTATTAAAGTAGGACATTCTGTTCTTTTGCTCATGATAAGGTAGAGTAAAATAGTGATGTTCAATGGGGACAGGAGTAGTAGCAGTCAATAGATTTCGAACAGGAGCTACTTCCTCTACAACCCAAGTTATTGTAGCGATGACAACAACAGTCAAAGTGAGTCCAGTAGCAATCATAGTTTGTTTATTACAGATTCTCGCAGCAGCCGGTTTCTTCTCCTCAAGCATATTCATTCCGTCATCAAACAACAAAGCAGATGGTGCCCTAAGGTCCTGGGCAGGCGTTGATTTCTTCACTAACATTGAGACGAGTAGTCACTAATAGACTACCCCCCTTTGAAGTCAGTCTTTAACCACCCAGGACAGTGGCTCAAACAGTCTTTTTCAACGAAGTGTCTTTCTTCCTGGCTCGCAGCTGATATCGAGATGTACCAGGGATCGTGTGGTCCGGGAAGACTTCCTCAGGTCCTTCAGGTGATGTAGCTTGTCCTTTCTCTGTGACCAGGATATCGCGGTGATCTGTCAGCGCAGCTGGGCTCACTAGATCCTGCAACACTTTGACAGTGGACCCAGTTCACACAGTTCTTCCGATTGGTCACTCGAACTGCAGTCCTGGTAGCCAGTAGCACCTGTTCAGGGCCTCGCCATCTCGGTGCTAGGGAGCTGGTCCTCTGAAAGGATTTAATCACCACGAAGTCACCAGGGCGCAAACAATGGCCCTCACCTTGCGACCTGTCTGGACGAGTCTCCCGAACCTGTTGATAAATAGAAGACAAACTATCAGTCAACTGTGACAAATAATCATTCATCAACACATGTGGTACATCATGAATAGGGCGTGGCTTAGGAATCCCCCAAATATTCATAGGCCTTCCGAAAACCACCTCATACGGTGTGAGGCCAGATCGTGAATGTGGTATCGATCTGATAGATAACAACGCCAGAGGCAGCGCATCAGGCCATTTCAATGACGTGGAGGCTTGTATCTTAGCCAATTTCAATTTCAGAGTGGAGTTATATCGCTCCACTAGCCCCGCTGATTGTGGGTGAAAAGCAGCATGAAACTTCTGCTTAATTCCCAACCCTTTCATGAGAAACTCAACAACTTGCCCAATAAAATGGGGTCCGTTGTCACTCCACAAAACTCGACAAATGCCGAATCGGGGAAAGAACTCCTTTAGGAGCACCTTTGCTGTCGTAAGAGCTGTATTATCTTTCATAGCGTATGCCTCTACCCATTTACTGAAGGCACAAACCACTACCAAGACATACTTTAGGTTGTTACAGCGCTCAAGCTGGATGTAATCCATTTGCAGGACCTCAAACGGTGCAGTTGGTATTGCAAACCCTCCTGTTGGAGTTAGTGTTCCCTTTCCAGGATTATACTGGAGACAGATCAGATAGGACTGAACTATCTTTTTAGCCGTGCCGGCAATCTCTGGATGATCCCAAACTTGCATAAGTTGCTTTGTTATTGAGGCTGCTCCAACATGTGCCGGGCCATGTGAATCATAGGGTGTAAATAGGCTGTGGGTAACTTCCATTTTGTCATTTCTTTATTCCTCCCAACAGCCCTCATCATCCAATGCTCCCTCCTTGGACCATTGGTCTAATTCGTCAACAGAAGCAGATTGTTGCATGTCCAGCACCTCTTGCCTGGCATCATGCCAACGCTCAGCCTGTGACTTAACTACATACATAGATGTGGTCCTTCGCTGCATTGCAGTCTCACGGGCTGTGTAATCTGCAAAGGCATTGCCTGCTCCTATTTTATCAGTCACTTTCTTGTGTGCACTACATTTAACAATTGCCACTTTCTTAGGATAGGTCAAAGCAGTAAGGAGATTATGTACTAATTCCCCATGCACTATTTGTGTCCCATGTGAAGTAAGAAAGCCTCTTTCTTTCCATAACTGCCCGAAACTATGAGCCACACCAAAGGCATATTGGCTATCAGTGTAAATGTTAACAAGCAAATCTGTACTAAGCTCACATGCTCTTGTCAGTGCTATTAACTCGGCTGCTTGAGCTGACTTCTGTGGGATGCGAGCTGTCTCAACTACTGTTTGAAGTGTTGTAATTGCATAGGCGGCAGATGTAGTGCCATCAGGTAACTTCAGGCAGGACCCATCAACCCACAACTCCCCATCAACACTAGAAAGGGGTGTATCTTGTAGGTCAACACGACCCTTTGTTTGTTCTTCAGTAAGGGATATACAGTCATGCAACTCTTGTGACTGAGACTGAGTAGCTGGAAATGGCAATAATGTAGCAGGATTCAGAGTCAAACATCTTTTCAACGTAATATGAGGGGCCAAAAGTGTCAATTCATATCCTGTCAAGCGGGCACTAGTCAAATGCTGTGTTTTTGTTTGATTGAGCAAGGCATCGACTGAATGGGGTACTAACACAAGCAATCTATGTGACAAGACTATTCCCTCACTCTGACGTATAGACACAGCCGTTGCCGCCACCGCTCGAAAACAACCAGGCAGCGTGCGGGCAACTGGATCAAGGACAGCCGAAAAATATGCACAAGGACGTTGTTTATCACCGTGTGTCTGTGTTAAAACGGAGAGGGCACAACCTTCCCTCTCGTGTACATAGTGTGTGAAAGTCTTAGTGTAGTCTGGAGCTCCTAATACAGGTGCAGAACAAAGAGCTTGACTTAACTGTTGGAAGGCATTCTGTAGTCCATGGGAGGGGCATTGGAGTGTCTTTAGTCAAAAGGGCCAACAAGGGTTTAATAATGTGTGAAAAGCTAGGGATCCACTGCCTACAAAAAGAAGTAAGGCCAATCAGTGCACGGACATCCTTCTGAGTACGGGACACAGGAGTGTCTAAAATAGTTTGAATGCGATCTGATGTGAGTGCACGTCCCTCCTTAGACAGGAGGTGACCTAAATAGGTACAAAGATCAAAACCCAAGGAGGAGGGGGGGGGGGGGAATGGAACACTTGAACCTGTTTACCAGGGTTGTCTTACATTAAAAAACCCTCATATACGTACGTATGGAGTGGGCGGTATATCTTGATTCTCCACCTATACGTCACGTAACAGCATCATCATCGGGTTAGTTTGTTAGGTATGCTGACCTCCACCCGGAGGCAAACCACTGGAGTGACAGTAGTGTCCAGAGATCAAAATGTTTTTTTCAAAAGCGAAGTGCTCAGTGACAAGTAAAAATAAAATTCTTTCTACCTCCTTAAAAAAATGGTATTATTTATTCAGCAAAAAAGGTGTGTAGAATATCAAAAGCAGTGAGTGTGCATGCGGATCGTGTTACTTAATCCAATGCACCGAAATAGTCCATATATAGGGTTGACATGTTTCAGCCCCTAAGTGCCCAGCCGGGTCTGAGGGGCTTTCGTCAGGACCGTTAAAATAAGCTAGCGCAATTTGTGCTGCCTTCGAGAGCGAATTAAATTATGTCCACTCTTCCCAGTAGGTCAATAGTACCTCGGAGTCCCGATTGTGGGCTTCCTCGAGGCACCGGCAAGCTGCTCCCAAACCTTCTGCGGTCTGACGGGGTACTTGCTTGTGCTTGCTCTGCAGACGGTGCCCTCGGTGGAAGAGCAAGCACAAGCAAGTACCCCGTCAGACCACAGAAGGTTTGGGAGCAGCTTGTCGGTGCCTCGAGGAAGCCCACAATCGGGACTCTGAGGTACTATTGACCTAGTGGACATAATTTAATTCGCTCTCGAAGGCAGCACGAATTGCGCTAGCTTATTTTTAACGGTCCTGACGAAAGCCCCTCAGACCCGGCTGGGCACTTAGGGGCTGAAACATGTCAACCCTATATTTGGACTATTTCGGTGCATTGGATTAAGTAACACAATCCGCACGCACACTCACTGCTTTTAATATTCTTCTACACAACTTTTTTGCTGAATAAATAATACAATTTTTTTAAGGAGGTAGAAAGAATTTTATTTTCACTTGTCACTGAGCACTTCACTTTTGAAAAAAACATTTTGATCTCTGGACACTACTGTCACTCCAGTGGTTTGCCTCCGGGTGGAGGTCAGCATACCTAACAAACTAACCCGATGATGATGCTGTTACGTGACGTATAGGCGGAGAATCAAGATATACCGCCCACTCCATACTTACGTATATAGGGTTTTTTAATGTAAGACAGCCCTGGTAAACAGGTACAAGTGTTCCATCCCCCCCCCCTCCTTGGGTTTTGATCTTTGTACTCTAACTTGGAAGCTGAATGGATCATCGCTTCTCTCTCCCTCCCCATCCTTTTTGATGAAAGACCTAAATAGGTAACCTGCTGTCTACAAAATTGCAATTTCTTCCGAGAGACTTTGTGATGATGAGAGGCAAGAAATGATAATAATGACAGTGTTCCTTCTTCACACTGTTCAGGGGTATCGGCAGCCAACAAGATGTCATCGACATATTGAATAAGAGCCACCCCTTTAGGTAGAGGAAAAGAATCAAGCTGCCTTTTCAATGCCGGACTATAAATGCTAGGACTCTCTGTATACCCTTGCGGAGCTCTACAGAATCTGAATGATCTATTATTCAAAGTGAAGCCAAACAAATAACGGCTGTCAGGGTGAATAGGTATCGAAAAGAATGCATTCTTCAAATCTAATACACTAAATGTAATGGCAGTAGGAGGAACCATAGTAAGAAGTGTCGTAATGTCAGAGACTACCGGATATTGGGGCACCACGATTTTGTTAACCTCTCGTAAATCATTCTGTAAATTTTAGTATCAGTGTCTTTTTTCAAAATAGGAAGGATAGGACTATTACAGGTATTATAAGGTACTTCTTCCACAACCCCCACCTTGATCAAATCCTGAACAATGTGCGTCAATGCTTCTTCGCCTTCCCGAGATATTTTATATTGGGGCAATGAAGCACCTTCCTGCACTTGAATATGCACTGGTGGAATAACCATTTGACCCACATCGGTATCTGATTCAGCCCACAAAGTACTAGGTAAAGATGCCAGAGCAATATCCTCTTTAATGAGACAAGACCTCTCAACCATTGGATAATGATCATTTAAGATAACACGCACACTTTCTGGGGAACAACGTATTGTAGCACGAAAATATTTAAGCATATCGATACCCACAATGTTATCCGGGTTGTTAGGGGAAAGCAGAAAAGGACATACTGCAGTGAATTTATCAAGACTAAATGCAAGCGGCTGTGACAGTGGGCTAGGTGTAGGTGTCCCATCGAATCCTATTGATGTTATCATTGCGCCAGACAGGGGAGCCCTAGGAACCAATTTTTTTTAGACAGAGCACTACGAGTAGCTTCTGTATCAACCAGAAACCGATCAGTAGAGCCCAAGACATTTGCATCAACATAAGGACCTTTCTGATCTACTGGGACCTCAACCGGTTCCTTACCCCATCCTAGGCATTCCTATGCGTAATCAGAATCCCCAAGACCAACAGCCGAATAATCTGACATTTGATATTGATTTAGTCTATCAAAGGTATTAGAATAATTTGGTCCGTGTTCAACTGCCTCAAATCTGGGACGATTGCCCATGCCTCCCCTATTTCCTGAATTCCCTGGGCGCCCTCTCATATTTCCTCTACCTCGTTGGTACTGCTGACCTCACAAAAGGGGGCACTCAGAACGCCAATGTCCAATCTCTTTACAATAAGCACACTGATCAGAGGACAAAGTTGCTCGAGGGAAAGGGGGTACACCAGGTGTATATACTGCACGTCCGCCTCTTCCACCACCTCTGAATGGTGGACCATATATTTGAGCCAACATAACTTTAGTCTTTAAATCCTTAACCTTCTTATCCTCCTTGCCTTTTGCTTCCAATTCCTGACGCTCATAATACTGGGCCATAGTCAAAAGGGAGACTGGGGAAGACGTAGTCCACAAACTCTCGCTGGCCTTGAGGCGACTAGCTATTTCTGGCAACATGTTAGTGACAAATTTGTCGACGAACAGATGCTTACCCGTGTCATCTGTCAAGGACTGCCCACTAAAATCATGGAATGTCTCTTCAAATCGTGTAAAGAAATCGAAAACCGACTCATCCGCTTTCTGTTTACAAGACGCTAATGTAGTCCAATCTATTTTCTTAGGGGGTATGAGAGTTTTCAACTTAGTCACAATAGCTTTAGGAAGATCTAATATCACCTGTTGCGGTTTCTGCGCAGGCTCTCTAGCCACATCTATTTCTTCTAAATGCACCCAAGTATCACCATATGCTACATTATCATCTATTTTCCGAATTGTTCTCTACATATCAGGGGGCAAAATAAGTCCAAAAAACATATCAATATCTGGCAAGGTCATAGTGCAGGAGCTAATAGCTCCTTCTACTTCTTCATAAAAAGCGGCAGGATTTTTTCGCGGATCGGGCAAAGCAGCCTTAAGAGCCATAACATCTGCTCTACTCCAAGGAGTATAGACCCAATTATAAATAAAATAGCCCTTTGCATCATCTGAAGTTTTATCGTCATTTGTTCCTGCACCCTACGGAGGAACATACAGAGGCGCAGCTTCACGCATTGGTTTTACAGTAACCACAGTATCACTAGGGTCATTGTCTGTCCCCAAAACTTCTTCTTTTTGCACTGGGGTCTGAACTGTTTGTGCAGTTTTAACTTTACTAGCTGATTTTTGCTCCGCTTTTAAACGTAGTGTATCATGTCTTAATTTAACCACTCGCCTAATTAGATCAGGTAGATTTGAAAAAAGGAAAGTTCCATCATTTAATTGTTTATAATCAGAATTGATATCAGTGGGCTCTAAGTTTGTAGAAACGTTTCCAAAACCAAGTATTACCTCCCAAGTGAACTTCTCGGCAAAATATAACTGCTCTAAATCCTTCCACTGCTGAACCATTGCTACAAGGTCTGGAGCAGAAGTAGTCCCACGAGCTTCTTTGCGAGCAGTGGATCTGATAGTGGCTTTTTCGTCAGTAGTCAAAGTAGAGCGAGTCTGCCGCCCATCTTGCTTATCCAAGTCTTTATCGTCTGAGGAAAAATGTTCAGAAAGATCATTCTCAGGGGCAGAGGGAAATTTATACGGGGGCGGAGGTCGATCTAACAAAATGGAGTCATCCTGAGGTTTATTAAGAATGGGATAAATGGGGCGCGTAATAGTGTACTGGCCAGTTACCTCTAAACGACGCTCCCTTTCCTCTTTCTTTTATTGCCTTCAACTCTTTATTTTTTAATTCCAACGCTTTTTGATATATCGTTTTTCGCTGTTCTTTTTCTGCTATAGCTTCTTCTTTCCTCACTCTCTCTTGCACTTCTTTCTCCCACATTCGTACACAATCCAACATATCTTGTCGACTTTTCCTTTTAAACAAACACTGTTCTACATATTGAATCTTCTTAAAGTGGAATGACCCATTCACTGGCCATTGTAGATCAGGATCCTTTTTCGTATATTTGTTCCTAATGGTCACTGCAAATTTTACACCAAAGGATACCTCAGTCGGGACCGGCCACCACCCGGAGGGTCAAATCGAAAAACCGGAAAAGTCACTTTGGCTGCAAAGACAAGGGTCTCCTCATGCAGGACGTCTCCTCAGTAATATTCCACTCTTCCGTCAAGACCACTCCTTCAGACGGCCGCGCCCTCCATGAGGCCCCACGTATCAGGCGACAATTGTGGAAATGTGCCTTTTAATGAGCACACCGGTGCAGGGGTCACCCTTCTCCGTCCACGGGTCCGTAGACCAACAAAATAGAGATTGGCACTGAAGCTGGAATTCAAATAAGTTTATTAATCACTCATGAGAGGGACTACGTCCACACAGCACTCTCAAGTGCTGCCTGAGGTAGTACATTGAAGTCACAGAACACAGGCCTTATATACAGCTTTTTCTGCACTTGTAAGCATGTGAACAGAAATAGGAAGGACAAGTTTCACAAATAGTTTTCAGCAAACAAGGACAGATGTAAAACCACATGGTCAGCAAAGTGGGAGCAGGAGTGTAATGAAGATAAGGGATAATATTAAGAAGCACACGCAGGGCTAGGATAGCGGAGGAAGTTTATTCCGTGCGTACGAGTTAGTGTCCAGTCTCCGAATCCCCAACCGCTTCACCCGTCACAACTCCCCCAACACGCTATACACTTGAAAAATGCCACAAGGCTAAGAACGCAATGACACACGGCACTGAGCGAGACAACCACGAGCTGTGACGAGAATCACACTCGTGACAGCCACGCTCAGAACCCAACACACCTCCCCCCTTTTTAAAAGAAGTAATACAGTGCAGAGGTAATATAATACAGCATCAAATATAGCCCAAAGAATAAATAAATAAAAACAAAACAAAACAGAAGCAAAAAAAACACCAAAATAAAAAACACATTACTTCATAATAAAATCTTTGAATCTGGCAGGAAGGCGATGATCACGCGTGACTCTGGTGGGAACAAAATCATGGTTAGTCAGAGCAAGGTTATGTTTTCTCACCTCATCACTGGCCCCAACATCAAGAAACACATTACTATTCGAATCTTCATGCGTAGTTACCGCATTCTTAAACAAGGATATCCTGTTGAGATTCCAAACACTTCCACCCTCAATTCTGACAGCATTCCTAAAGGTTTCTATGACCCTTTTAGGAGCCGACCATATGGGAGAGCCCTTACAAACTCCTTCCTTTTTTTTATGCGTATGAGATCACCAATGACCACTCTTCGTTTACTCACACCGCCTAGTCTTCTCTCCAAGAGTTCCTTCATTCTCGTTTTGTAATCTTCAACCCTGTTACGAATCAAATCATAATCTACACAAGACGAATTTTGATTTTCACCCATACTTTTTTAACCACCAAGGAACTAATTTGGTGCTTGGTTTACGTCCCCTTAAAAGTTCAAAAGGACTAACTAATGTAACCGAATTGGGTGAAGTCCTGTAAGCCAATAGCATGGATTGTAGGGCGTTGCGCCAGTTTAATTCTCCCTTAACTGATAACTGAATGGCCTCCTTAACTACTCTATTAAAGCGCTCCACTTGACCATTGGCTTCGGGATGGCAAACAGCTATTTTCCTATGGATAATACCACACCTCTCAAAAAATAAACTCATTTCTTTACTCACAAACTGAGGTCCATTATCTGTAACGATTTCTTGGGGAATACCTTCTCTGCAAAACACTTCGTCAAGAAATTCTATGACACTGCGTGAAGTTACCTCCTTGACCATTTTAACCTCTGGCCATTTTGAGTAGTAGTCTATCAAAACAATACCAAAACTCTCTTGCCTTGGTAGGACCCCAAAAGGACCAATGATGTCTAACCCTAATTTTACCCATGGACCAGAAGGAAAATCCACCGGATGGGGTTCAGCACGCATCACAACTGCTGATTTGTCACTATTTGCGCATTTGTCACAAGTGCGTACAAAATGTTCAACAGACAAATCAATGCCAGGCCACCAAAAGTTTCTCTGATGCGTCTCCTGGTGAACGATATACCCATATGTCCTTCATGGGCAATCTCCATAATCTTGCCTCTTAAACCCCAAGGTGGTATAACTTTATCACCTCTCATAATGAGACCATTCTCAATACCCAACTCATCTTGAATCTTAGAATAGCTCATCATATCTCCGGACACCCTTCTTTGATCTGGCCATCCATGGACTATATAATCCCTTATTTTTTTTAATTCTACATCCTTTTCCATCTCTGAAATCCAGAAATCTTCACTCAAATTGGGTTGTTCACCATATAACAGATTCATGTCAGAAGTGGTAAAGGCAACTTCACACTCATCCTCACTAGTATCTATTTCACTTACAACAGGTAATCTGGACATGCAATCCGCATGTATATTGGCTTTTCCCTGCACATACTCTATCTTGTACTGAAATGATTGCAACCTTGAGGCCAATCTAGCCAAACGTGCTGACATTGAATGTCCTCCTCCTGGAGACATGAGGAAAACTAGAGGCTTGTGATCAGTTTTGATAGTGAATTTCGTTCCCCATAAAAATGTTCTACAATGTTCAGCCCCCACACACAAGCTAGGAGTTCTCTTTCAATAACAGAGTAGTTTTTCTCCGAATCTTTTAACACTCTAGATGCATATGCAACAATCCATTCCTTACCATTATCTCTCTGTAATAACACACCCCCAAGTCCTGTGTTGCTGGCATCCACCATAATAATACATCTTTTCCCAGATACAAATGGTTTAAGACATGGCGCATTAACAATAAAACTTTTCAATTTGTCAAAAGCATGGGACATCTCATTAGACCAAAAAAACTTAGCATTCTTTTTAAGAAGACATCTGAAAGGATCAATTATTGAAGAATAATTAGGAATGAATTTTGCATAAAATTCAATTAAGCCCAGGAAAGCTATAAGCTGATCTTTTGAAACCGGAACAGGAGCATTGACAATGCTTTCAACATGTTTATGTTTTGGTTTGATCCCCATTCTATTGATGGTATGTCCAAGATATTCTACTTCCAATGCTTTAATTTTGCATTTATCTAGACGGAGAGTAAGACCCTTTTGAGACAAGGCAGCTATGACCTTTCTCAGATTAAGATCATGTTCATCATTGTCCTTGCCGTATACTAAAATGTCATCTTGGAAAGCGATTGCTCCCGTGAGGCCTTCCAAGGTGTCCTTCATTAATCTCTGGAAGACAGAGGCTGCACTGGCAAGGCCGAAAGGCATACGACAGAACCTAAAAAGACCTTCAGGGGTGATAAAGGCTGTCAAATTCTTGGATTCCTCAGCTAATACAACTTGGTGGTATGCACTTGCCAGGTCAATGCATGAAAATACTTGGGCACCTGCTAAGGTGGATACCAGTTCGTGTAAGTTGGGCAGGGGATGGGCATCCACCCAAATGGCATTGTTTAAACTGCGCAAGTCCACACAGAGTCTCAGTTCGCCAGAAGGTTTAACAGAAATAACAATGGGAGAAACCCAAGGGGATGACTCAATGGGTTCAATGATGCTCTTCTCACATAATTCTTTAAGCATATCCTTTAACTTGTCTCTGTATGATAGAGGTACATTTCTTACTTTATGGCGAACTGGTATTGCGTTCTCATTTAGCTTTATTACATGCTCAAACCCTTGATATTTTCCAAGTTTCCCACTAAATACATTAGGAAATTGTTCAATTAATTGTTTAATGTAGTTCCCATGAAGTTGATCAGTAAGTTTTTGAGGAGAGATGGAGTAAACAGGTGGATCAGCGTTGGGATCAAGTTTAATTCCTAACTTCTCTTGGTCGGGCCATCCTAATAGAGAATGTCCAGACTTGGCAACATAAACTTTGGTGAATGCATGACGTCCTGCAAAAATTAAGTGGGCTTTAAAAAACCCGTTAATTCAATTTTATCTCCCGTATAGCCACTAGGTGATACATCAGGTGTGAAAAGGGTTCTATCAGGCCAGTTATTATGGAAAACGCTAGAGGATATAATAGTGTACCATGAACATGAATCTACTAAAAATTGCAAATTTACGTTATCCACCGACATGGAGCAGGATGGAAATTTAGAGAAACCTGTATGATCACACATATTGATGACAGTATTAATTTCATTCTCTACGGTATCATATGGGTCATCGCCGTCTTCCAGGTATTGTATGTAATTGACTTTTTTGGGAGGAAACTTACAAAATTTGGAGAAATGCCCTTTCTTGTTACATTTGGTGCACATTTTTTCCATGGCCGGACACATTTTGAAATTAGCTAGATGCCTATTACTTCCACACCTGTAGCAGAGCAGTTGTGAATTATTTCTCTCACCATTAGGATATCTGGGTCTATTTTCGAATCTTGTGGTGAAATCATTTTTACGAAGATTAATTTTTTTTTGTTTGTCATATTCCTTATTATCCTTGTTGACATTAAAAACATCTCCTTTATCATTTCCTCTTATTTCCTTGACAAATTTTTCTGAATGTTCAATAGATTTAGCTATGTCAATAGCTGAATTGAGATATAAATCAGACGTAGTCCATAACCTTTCTTGTACTTTTTTGTTATTAGTTCTCATAAGAATTTGGTCTCTAAGGACTTGTTCATACGATATATGCTCAAAATCACAGGAAACAGCTAGAGACCTAAGTGCGGAAACAAAGTCTTCAATTGACTCATCAGTATGTTGTTTGCGTGAATAAAATATAAATCTCTCCATAACTATATTTTTCTTCTTACCAAAACGAATGTTGAGTTGTAAAGAAGCATATTGGTAAACATTAATATTGCCAGGATTGAGTAAGGAAGGTAACGTAGCAAATTCTTTTAATCCAATACCCCTTAAGCAATGTTTTAAAAGAGAAAGTTTTCTTTCTGGTTCACACTCATTACCTTCTAACACTTCCACGTAAGCCAAGAACACTGGTTCCCAAATTTCCCATGCCATGGGAGGTTCACCTGGAGCGTTGAGAAAAGAAGGGGGAGGTAGTATACCTGACATAGTAGACACAGATGGTCCAAAAGTAATAGCACGGTGTGTGTGTCAAGGAAGGAGTAACTTAGAAAAGAAAAGATAATAAAATAATTGTAACTATCACTAGCCTTGAAAAGATAATAAAATAATTGTAACTATCACTAGCCTTTCCTCCAAAAATTTTGACTTAAGGGTGTACTTGTACAAGATGTACAAATGATGGTTATTGGAGTATGACAGTACCTTCAAAGGTGTGCTTGTCACCGATGCGCAAGCGCTGATGTAATCTCTCTGTTATTCCTCCGATCCGACGTGAAATGGGTCCTGAAATCCGACCTCCGATCCCACTTGAAAAATGACTTTTTTTTTACGATGCACGCAAAGGCGTGTTTAAGCGCGATGATGTCATACGTTGATATGAAGCATGCGCAGAGTTGCGGAACTTGTGATGGCTCCAAGAAGACTTACGTTCCAGGTTCCGATGGCGGTTCGATGAGGGTCGATGCAGGTCAGTGTATACGAGTGTACACAGTTTAAATCCCTCGATGCAGGCAATCCGGAAAGCAACCAACAGTTGGTCAGTTAAAACTAAGATGAAATAGATTGAATCTCCTCGCAAGAAAATTATCCGAAGGAAATTAAAAGAAAAATTTCAAAGTAGCTTGATAATCCCAGGTAGCACGATGTAGGGGCAGTGGATGCGTGCCCGCTCGTCGCCAGTGTAATGAAGATAAGGGATAATATTAAGAAGCACACGCAGGGCTAGGATAGCGGAGGAAGTTTATTCCGTGCGTACGAGTTAGTGTCCAGTCTCCGAATCCCCAACCGCTTCAAAAATGCCACAAGGCTAAGAACGCAATGACACACGGCACTGAGCGAGACAACCACGAGCTGTGACGAGAATCACACTCGTGACAGCCACGCTCAGAACCCAACACTTATGGCAGCAGTGAATGATTGACAGTTGAGTCTGAGACCAGGTGTTCTGGCAGCTACAAACTCTTAGCACGTACATTGCTTTTAGCGGAGTCAGGAAGTCAACTAAACTAGACAGCACAGGCAGGGAAAAAGACGAGCAGCAGAGGACGGGAGAATTACAAAGCCAACAAAATGGATGCCACAACCAAGATGGCTTCAGCTTATGCCAACGGAAATTATTTCAGATTTCCACACCATACAAGAGGGCATGTCAGTAATAGTCTGTTAGATCTATTTAGCTGTATTTGGGAGGCCTAGCTGTGTTCTAGCTGTCTCCAACAGGGTGGATAATAGAAGGTCTTTTACTATTGGGCACTCTAGTTCAATTCGCAGGGGAGTTCCGCCTAGTACGGAGTGTAAAGGTATTCACAATACAGACTGCATCAGTAATTAACTGCGATATCATCCAGTATAGAAGGAACAGTCTGTTTCTGTATCTCTGCTTTGTCCCACCTCGTTCGTATATTCTGTCTGGGGAATATAGCCAGTCACATTTTGAGCTGCCTATGCATACCTTCGGTTTGCATGGTGACTAGTTGCACCACCAATTTTCTAATATGCTTTTCTAGTTCCTCCACCTCTTGCTCCCTTTCACCATCTTGACACCTGCAACAGGACATGGCCTACCCTCTGACAAAATGTTTTGAATAATCCCCATGCCTGCAAGGAGATCAAGCCCTCGTTGTGGTCAAAGTATTCAGTGACTGCATCGGAGTAGGTAGGCTAGCTGTTTGTCATGCAGTCACCAGGCATTCAGCCTCTATATCTCTCTGGGACATCGGTCTGCTCCTCGTAAGCTTATTTCAATTGGGAAATGATTGGCAAGTCTTCTTGGGAGGATCCACACCCAAGAAATGGCAGCAAGAGTGATGTGCACTAGAATAATACGTGTACTGCCTTTCTTCTCTATGCCATCAGTGCCTTGTGTCAAGAAGACCCAGTGTAGTTGTCCATTTACATAGGTCGGTGATCCGCCTGAGGAGGTCACACTGTGCATGTCTGGTGTGGGGCTCATCGCTAGGTTAAAGTCTCCCCGAGAATGCTCATTCCCGGCAAGGCACTCAACAAGGAGCTTGGAGATGTGCTGGAGTGTACATTCTAGCATACCGAGAATTAAGTATGTACTCGAGTGTCCTTCCACCCCTCCCCTAACAAGGACAAATCACCCCAGGGGGTCTCTGCCTGTGTTGCCAACAGTATAAAAGGGAAGGTGTTCAGGGGGAGGATGGCGATCCCTCTGGAACCCTGGGCTAATCCTTAGTGAAATTTTCTCATATAGGCATATCGACTTAGAAAAATCATACTTGGTGCCCAACAAATGTGTCTCTTGTAGCAAATGGACATCAGGGGCATGCTTCTAAGCGTACAGCAAGACTGCTCCCAATTAGGCTTTATTATTCAACATGTGCACGGTTAGGGACAAGATACGGTACTGGCCTGAGGTCATGTCATGCATGGAGAGTTATGCACGGTGGGTGATGATGCCAATGGAGTAAGCAGGAAAGTGCCACATAGCTTCACAGCCCCACTGAACATAGTTCCTAGAGTGCCAGGACGAAGTGGCGTGACTAAGTTGATCACCCCCTCCCTGTGACTCCATCCTTTTTAACTTATAGGATGCTAAAAGCGTGGGAGTGACCGGCTGTCTCACCTGTAACACCTTGCATTTGTACTGGGGAAAGCTAAGAATGACAAACACCAAACAAAACTGTAAAGTACCTGCAACATTACCCAGACTCACACATCACCCCCACCTTAAACTTTGCCTTGAGATTGAGAAACAGAAGGAGGGCCGTAGGAAATAATGGGATTTATATTTCGGTGGAAGGGATATCCATCACCGTTGTGATGGAGTAACCCGTCCACCAACATCTAACTCAAGCCGTTTATCTATTGTGCAAAGAGTGTTCCCGGATTTCCTAAAAATTTGCCAAGTGTCCCCGCTTCCATAGAAGCTCTCATTTGACGCAAGAACTCTTATCAAAATCCATCCTGTCTTTGGAATCCCCTTCCTAGCTAAAGTTATTGAAAGTTGGTTAATTTCACAACTTATAGAAAATATCTCCAACAACGAACTTATAGCCAATTCTCAATTGGGCTTCAGAAAGGAGTGAAGCTCAGAAACCGCTTTGCTCAAGGATGTTCATGTTGCAACTTGCCTTCTTGACATTGGATATTTTGGTCTACTTGTTTTCCTTAATACTTTCCACTTAGCTATTCATGCTACCACTATCAAATTCTCAGAGTGCCTAGATATTGACTGTGTTGTCAGCTGGCTCATGCAATCTATGACCAATCAATCTCAGTCGCTCAAACAGTTCATGTAAACTTGTGCAGGGGGCACCACTTGGAGTAATCTGAATCTTTTTTCTAATACACCGATGACCCACAGACCTCTCTAAAAATATAATCTAAAAATATTTTTCATCATACCACACACTTCAGATGGTTCTCGGGTGTCTGAAAACACACCACTTGAAACGCAACGCTTTAAAACGGAGTTTCTACTAAATTCCCCTACCCACTCCAAGATACCTGTTCAATTCGGTCATTGGCAGCACAAAATCAATGGGCTTCATTTTTTATTAAAAACGAAACATACAGTCATATGCCTGTGTTTGAACTGGGCTCCAACCAAAATATCTGACTCATTCTGCTTCGTGGTTTGACTGTCAGCTCGGTTCAACTGCCCCCAAATTTGGAAATACACTGGTTTCAAGTGTGAAGACAACAGTGTACCTTCTTCTCACAAGAGACACAGCGACACTGTACCGAGGCTGCGCCACGCGAGTTTGTCAAAGCTCCCTGTTCCCCAAAGGAGTGGAGAGTAGGCTCGAGAAGCTGGTAAAACTATGTGTACCTCCAGAAACCTGCTGCTGGGAACGCCGTGCCTTTCAGGTATAGGTTTGAAGGACTGGAGATGGCCACATGAGCCTTGGCCTCTCAGCTATCCACCACTGACTTGACAGACTTTGCCAAATGATACATTTCTGCCTCGCTGAAAAGTTGCAACTTCAGTAACCTGATGCCCTCGGTGTTCCTAATGTAGGGGACTAGGAGAGCGCAAGGATTCCTAACAAATGCCAGACTCCTGGCCCATGGTCTTTTATTGACCACTGAGCCCCATATTATTCCCGATTGCAGTCAGTTTTGGTGCATTGATCACGAGCAGCTTGTTCTCTAGTAACAGTATTGGATTTTTTTTTATTTAAATATTGATTATTACACTTAACTTTACTGCTGTATATATATATATATATTCACCTGATTATTTAATACACTACTGCAGTAGCAGTATGTAAAGAAAATCTATGTGAAGCTGGTATAGAGCTAGTTACATATTGTTGCTTACAAGTACCATAGAATACCTTTCAATAAGATTCATATAACCTCTGCCTAAAAGAGTTAGGAACAGTCGAACACCAATAAGTAATGGTCTACTTTGGCTTCTTAGGTACCATGTCAAACATGAACATAGCATTATAGTCTGGCCCGATGGAATTATGAGATTCTGCAGCCACAGCTCTTTTTGCATAGTTATGGATTTGCCACTTGATCTATCATCTGCTGCATAATCTGCAGATTTTATCAAAAAATAAATGTGTTTCTAGCTCAAATGGCTCAAAAGTTACTGAAAACGTGGGGACGTGTTCGCGTGCAGTGGAAGGCCCTTCGCAAAGGTTAATCAGTGATCTGATAAAAATGAGGTGAAATGTTTGCACAGACAGTATTACCATGTATAAAAATCCCATAATAATGACAACACTATTAAAAATGTGCCCCATAATGCCGCATAATTTGCCTTTTCTTGCTGCATAATTTATTCAAGCCTGCAGCATAATTTGGTACTCCACTGCTGCTTAATTCCAGTGGCCCCGATGATACTTCTTCACATGAATATATCGAAGAACTTGGGCTAGAGGTTAGGAAATCTCAGTGCTTCTCGGCAAGTGCTCAGAACATCAGTGTAGCACCTACGGGTCATCTGTATGTTATTACTTTTTAATAGTCTTATATAACGCTTGAACACCTGTGAGGGCAGAGCATGGTTAGCTTCTCATCCTTCTAAAGTGGAAAAAATTAGCATGATCGAATTGGGTAATAGAAATATATTGTTTTATCGGCAGATCTATGAAAGCGCCACAGCAATATCAAGGGCTATATAAAATAAGTTATTATTCTGGTAATAGAGGAAATGCACATAGTAGTAATAAAACCTTAAAAGCAGTGGTGAATTGAACATGAAGCATCTCTGGTTTATCTTCATCTGATGTTGTAATTTATTTGACTTGTAGTCTGCTTTCGCAAAATGATGGATTACGGTTAGACAAGTATGGATTCTTGCGTTTGCGTGGGCTAAAATGCCTATCAAAATTTAAATCTACACAGAATGCATTTCTGATTTATCCTGGAATCGGGAAATTGGAACATGCCTTTCCTCACATGGGACTCAGAACTGGGCATTATACTGGCTCTGGAAAATACAATGTTATCTTAACCATCCTCACTGGAATCGGAGTCCACCTGAATCTACTCCCCTGGAGTCATAAACCTGAAAATTATCCTTCCTTTCTCAGATTCAGATTTGGTGTCTGTCCCAACTCCCGAGGAAAAAACCCAATCTTTCATCCCTGTTGATACTTACTTGAGTCATAATTTAGCACCTGCCCAGTTTCCCCACCATTTGTACCCCTTTTCGCATTATTATTGTCTTGACATTTTAATTTTAACCTAGTGAATGTGGTATATTGAGCATTCAGCAGTGACGCACACCACTGAATACCATTTTTGAACACCATTATTATGTGCCTCTATGGTGATTCGCACACCTTGTATAGTGTTGGCAACTGCATAACTGTATAAATACTGATACACAGTGTGGCTAGGGTTTACCTAGAGAGGAGAACATGAGTGTCCAAAATGTTGGCCGTACTCCCCCGGTGTCATTAATTCCACGGGCGGGAGAGCCTCAGATGAAATAGCCAGATTGGAAAGATTACTTTAATTAATTATATATCGGCTGTAGAGGAGGAGAATGAGGAAGAGTTTACTTCTTCTAGGAAGAAGAAAATTCTACTGCATAACCTTGGTCCGGAGGGCTAATGTGTTTATAGCCAGATGAAGAAAAAGCCAAGGCCAAATGCAGGTGCAGATGTGTTTAAGAAAGTTCTTGATGATCTAGATGCCCACTACCAACCTACAGTGTGTGCGAACATAGACAGATTTAGTTTTTTTCAACTAAAACAGTCAAAAACTGAATCTTTAGCGGATTAAGTAGCTGCACTCAAAAAATTAACTATATTGTGCAGATTTGGTGCTTGCACAACGACCTTATAAGAGACCAAATTGTCATGCATTCTAGTAACGCAGGTATAAAAAAAACATTGTGGGTGTGTGGAGATGCAGCACTCAAGGAAATCATTGCTATTGTAAAAAAGGCTGAAATGTCCAAAAGGTGTGCCAAGTCTACGCTCAAGAGTGGGGGAGAACTAGAATCGGTGTGTAAAGTATCTAGTGTTAAAGAAAATGAGAGTAAAAATGAAAAACAGGATGGAAAAAGCCTCGTTTGGAAGCAAAATGAAAAGAGCAAAACCGAGGTGATTGACAAGCGTCCAGTATGTTTTAGATGCGGGAACAAGAAACATATAAATAGAAACAAAAATTGTCCTGCCTTTAGATCCAAATCTTCATTTTGTGGGATTATTTGTAATTTCGCCATGGTATGCAGGAAAAAAAGAAAAGTAAAGTAAGTTTTATAAAGTGTGTAATGGAAAATGATGAAGAAGAACAGGAGGTGGAGAATGTGTCACTAAGCGATGAAGGCATCTTAAGTATTGAAGATACAGTACTGGATGTGAATAAAGTGATAAAGAAAAAGCCCATGTGTAATATGACCACTGGAGGGGTAGAGATACAGTTAGTGGCAGACTCTTGGTCACCATACACCACCATTGTGTAACGCTCAGTGTGGGCAGGCAAATTTGGGCGAGTGTTGGGGAAAATCAGTTGAATACTACTGACGTGCACCCTGTTACGTTCACGGGTGAGAAGATTCCAATGGTGGGGTACAAAATGTCACATTCAAATTTAGAGGAAGAGAAACCCAAGGTTTCACTCTGTTGTGAAAATGAATTTACTAAAGATGCAGAGGTTGTGTAAGGAATATTACAACAGGAGGAAAGGAGTGAAGGATGTGTACCTGGTACCAGGTGATTGGGTAAGAGTAAAATGAGGCTGCAGAACTAGAAAGGGATGCAGCAAGTTTTCAGAACCTCTTCAATTGGTGGAAGTTTATGCGCAATATGCATTACTGAGTGACAAAAAAGTTTGGAATTTTTGCAAGATGGCGCGATGCAACAAAGTCCTGAACTGGCAGCACAACAAACATTTACATGTGAACTCTTCTCAGTCTAATGAGTGGATGTGGGATGAAAATGAGGATATGTTGGGTACCGATTTGGAGGTGCCTGATTCCAATATGGTACCGAACAGAGGAAATGGAAGTAATCCGGTCCCCGATGTAAGTATTACTGGAATGAGTGAGAAGCTACTTGCACTGGAAGAGCTGTAGTGTTGCCTAAAAAAAAATTCAATGGTTTTGTGATGGGTTAGAATGTATAGGGTTATAGGAATTTCCAACGCATTATGCAAAATTACCTAGTTGTATATTTTACTATGCATCCTATATTAATGTGTATGACTTATTACAAGTATTTATTTAATTATTTATTTGGTAAGTTAGTTTTCTGGTATTTTGAAGGGGGATGAGTTATTACATGCAATAGAGTTTTTGTAGTGCTTTGTGTAGTAGTGCTTCCCCTGGTTGTAAGGAAATTGTGCAATGGAATCATAACCATCTTACATGTACCTCAGTCTTCATTATCTTACCTATTGCAGTTAACTATTGTTTATATTTTTAAGAAGGAGAGATGTGGTATCTAGGATGCCTGACCTTGGGGGTTCTAGAATGTGAGGATTAGAATACAGTGGTATGACAGTTGGAGGTTGTACTTGTGGCGTGAGGATGCCACATGCTTGTTCTCCAATAAACAATATACTTACATGTCAGCTGTGCGTGTCCTTACTACACTGTGACTTTACATCTCATGTGACCATCACTTAGCACCCTGAACCAGCCAGCCATCGCCCCACAAGAGATCCAAATTCTGCAGTGCACACTGTTCCGCTGACTGTGCGTATCCCGGCTCCTTTGGCTAGAGTGTCCCAGAGACACATTGCCTACTCCGTGATGTGCTGGTTCCAGTTGGGCACATCAGAATTGGAGCGGGTTCTCAGTGCATCTCCTCATGAAGCTCAGAGCCCAGTGACCTCTAGTTTCTGGGTGTCTCAGTCCCGCTTGAACAGCTCGGAGCTCAATGATTATGAACCATCTACCAAGATATGTTTGAGGCAAGACAGTCACTGAAAATACTATGGATCCCACAGTTAAGAAAACACTGAAATAAGGATTCCTTCGTAAAAGGACTACAGAACACTACGTGTTTTAAGTGTGAATTTGGAGGTGTTTATGTAATATGCATCCAAAAATTGGATAAATAATATGCGTTTACAAATATATTCCATACATTTCTTTTCACATTCTGTAAGTACTAAGTCAGCTGAGATGTCAAGTATAATAAAAACTTAAGTCCAGTGTTTACCAAACTGTGGGTCGTGCTCCACTGGTGGGTCACCGAACTGATTTTTGGTGGGTTGCTAAAGTTCAAGCAATTAATAAAGATGCCCAGGACATATTGTTTGGGGTCAAGGACAACAGGTTTTCATGTGTATTTTGTCCTTGGGACAAGTAGGCCCATCCCCCTGCAGCACAAACAAACCCCTTTGGCTGCCAGTTTACAGTACCACATTATGGATCAGGGAAGGGCATTGACTGCAGTTAAGGTAATTTTTGTGTTCATATGTTAATGCTGTTCAAACTTGTATTTATGGTTCATTAATGCAAAGCCTTTATTATTAGGGTGAGCGTAGTAAGGAAATATTGTAAGCACTACTGACAGCGGTTCCAGTATAAACATGTGTTCACACGTTTTCAAAGCTTAGCAGTATGAGACTATGTATAATGCTCCCAGAATGCTCTCTGATTAGATGCAAATATTTGAGGAAGCTTGAAAGCAAGATGGATGATTCTTGGCGTTCAGAATAAAATGTTCACAAAAAAATGCAACTAGGGAAAAAAACATTTTGCTAAACTACTGTAAAATTGTAGGTTAGATTGCTTTGCAGCATCATTTATAAAATGTGTTGATGCATGTCAGCATTTCCCAAAAATATTCATAATGGAAAAATTGGTGGAACCACTTTCGACAAGATTATAGGAAACATAAAAATAAACAACATTGGCAAAGTCAGTAGGTCTGAAATTGGTGGTAAGCCTTTTGGTTTTGTCAATATGTCTCTTGTTTTGGCATGGGGTTTTGTAAAACCTTATTGAGTGGGAGCTGCCGGGCCCTCACCATTATAACAAGCATTAGAAAAAATAAGTTTTGGTCTCAAAAAGCACAAATTGCCACATTAGTTCCTGGCACTGAACAAAACTACTTTGTGTGCCAATATGCTCCTTGTGAAAGAGCAGAATGCGGTCGTGGATAGTGAAACCAGCCGAGAGAGAGAGATAGAATTTTAATAAACACAAAAGGTCTTGATTAACGCCAGACCTAATTAGGGGCCCAATTATTAAAGAAATCTCAAAAGTGCACCCATGGTATATATCCTTGCATTAGTGCAGATTTACAGCTTTCATGAAGTCACAAGAATTTACAGAAGTAGGTCAAGAAATCGTAGTCCTAGGAATATTTGTGAACTTCATTTTAGCACGAGCAAACATGCATGTGCAGATTTGCTCATGCAAAAATCTGTTGAGCGTTTGCAACCCTGGAATAAGTCTTTAAAGAGTAAATTTCCAACCTTTCTCAGTATGGGAAAAGATTATAGAAGAGCAGGTGCAAGCCCTTAAAACATGCACCTTAGTAGGTTTGCAGAGACTCAAATGGCATTCCAATCCTGGAACTATTGTTTACCACTACCTTCAACCTCAGTATGTAGATCAGGGGAGTGGTGGCAAAATATGGGAATTGTTGCTATTCAAACCCTACTTTGGTATGAGCTCTGGCATAATCTGAGAAACTATATCAGAGCTCTTGCATAATGATATTACTGCCATAATTTATCACTACATGGCACGGAAGGGACAATTGGATTTTGTTACAGGGCAAGTAGATTTATGAAGCAACCTGCCCCATGGACAAGTAGATATTTTAGTGAAGTCCACACCCCTGATGGAGTGTGAGAGGAAAGGCTGTAGGATGTCATTTTTTGTAACACAACACAATGTAAATGCCTACAAATTAACTGCATACATTCAGGAGTTGGGAAAGCAAAAATTAAGCAGATTTTTGTAATTCTTAAGTGTGACAGAAACTAAGTTTTTAATAGAATCAAAACAAATCAAAACAGTTTACTTGGTGATGAACAAAGGACAAATATTCACTGAAAGCCAATTTCCACACAATCATTTATGTGCAACGTAGTTATTATCCGTAAAACTTTATGTCTGTGAAAATTTAGTGGCCATTTCAAAAGAAAATGAGCGGTCTGTAAATGACAGTGTGCTACCACACCATACTTTAGTTACATTAATGTCCAATAAAGCTAGATGAGTTGCAAAAGTTTGTCATTCTAAAAATTGGCTCATGGTTCTAAGACGTTTGGGAAGCACTGCTTTAGACAAAAATCGCCATATAGACTGAAAATGTTATTACAAAAGAGAAAAAGAACATTTTAAATTTGTGCACCTGCCTTCTGCATAAAAACCCAAACCCTTCAACTATTACATGTTTATACATTCTTCATTTAAAAAATAAACTGTTCCTCCCTTCCTTAGTAGAGAGCTTACTCGCATACTAACAGGCACATTTAGTCCGACCATCTACAAAATACCCTGGCTGAAGTTGTTATGAACCTGGTCCCCAAACACATTTTTAATTCACGGCCTGTACATTTAAAACATCCTCAATCTGACCTCACAAACCTCCTACTCATTCTTTGTGTGTGGGCAACATAAGAATATTAGTCCTGTGACACAATAATTTTGGACACTACCATGCAGTTTCATAGCAATCAAGTTTTGTCTGACAATGCACTTAAAATTCATACTGGATATCTCTTAGCTGCTGAAAGGCACGAGCTGCATGTCTTGCAACAACAGTGATATCTGTAGGAAAATAATATTGCTCAGTCACTTACCTGCAGGTACGCTAATTCAAAAGTTGACTCTAGGATCAGTATACAGTGATCTTGTACATCCTTAAGCTAAGAGTTAGGAGTCAATGTGCTAAAGTATAAAACATTAACTATCTCAAAATATTTTTTATTTGGACTATAAGTAAGCTGTCAACAACATCTTCACTGTAGATTAATAACTTATTTTAAGAGAACAATTCCTGGCTAGACTGAAGTTATGAAAGTGTACCTCCCCCACCCCCAAATTCCCCCCTCACCGCCCCCAGGTGCAAAGGTCATCCTGCCATAGAAAGTCCTAGTACACTGCTGCTTCATCTTAGGTTAAAAAGGCATTTAATTAGCAGCGCCAATGTGACACGTTGTGCCAGTCCTGGCTATTTATTTTAAGCTACCATATCACATCTAATTGTAATGTTAAAAAGCGAAGCAACAAGGCACAAAATGCATTTTTCTCAGCTGTTGGGTGAAAAGACAGTTTTGATTGAAGATGTTCCACATCATGGTGTCACATCAATACAAGACAGTAGTATGCTCGCCTCCCTATTCATGACATAATGCTGATGCAAAGGCAAACATCACCACAGAATTTTAACTACATGCAGTAAAAGTGAGTTGCCTATGGCTCGGTGGCCCTTAGAAATCACATATAAAACATAGATTTGACAGTAGTGAGATGCAATATTGCTAGAGACCTCACAAAAGCCTTTTAAGAGCAGCTGTTTTGAGAAGAGTTGAGACCATTTCATTGCCCACGTGAAACTTTCTTTCTGGTACCGTTCAATCCTAATTTTGGAACGAAAGTGTGGTAATTGATCCTGCTCACCTAGATTTAGTGGCCACTAAATCAGTTGAGAGTGGGAAATTGCCTTTTCTTTTATGTTGCCCTCCTTTTCTTAGATTTGTTTTTAGGATTGTGCAGTGCTCAAACCGGACCATTCGGTTCTTCCTAGATGCATTCTTCTGTCAATACCTCCCAAGAGGTTATACTTTCAGCTCTTTATTCTTTGCCTTCCTCAGAGGAGGAAGAAACCTTGCATTTACTTTATGTAAAAGGGCATTGTTAATTTATATCAACAGATCTAGTCCATTCTGAATATCGGATAATTTGTCTGTTATATTCGATTTGGCTGGTCAAGATAAGGGGGCTTCTTCAATGACTAAAATTAGATTGATATATTCCACTATTACTTTAGCCTACTCAGGACTTAATTAATCTCTACCACGAAAGATTCAAGGATGTTCTACAAAACGTATTTCTCCTCTCTGGCAGAATTCAAAGAATGCCTTTTAAAGAAATATGGTTTCTGAGTTCCGGAATACACTTTCAAAAATCATTACTGTTTGCAAAGAATTCAAAACGAGGCACAGAATTTTGTTTCAGGTGTTCTCAAGGCAAATCATTATTGTTGATTTTATGATTTGCATTACTTTATTTCTGTAACATGGTTCTTCATGTATGCATTAAAATATAAGGGAGTTGTATCTGGTGATTATTAGTATTTAGTTTTCTTAGTGAAAGCTTCTAGACTTGGGTATACCCCAGAAGTAATGACTGGGACAGGGACTTGGAGATAATGGCCCCCTTACTGTTAATCTTCATTACTCAGTCCTGTTTGTCTTCCTCCCAGTCAGTATGCCTTATCCACCCTCCCTCACTGTCTCAGCCTTTGACAGGTCTTAGTAGTGCCTGAAGGATGCTGAGAATGCCTCCCTTATTTTGACACCCACTATAGGGTGGGAGAGGTTGACATTTTTAGCTTTCCTGGTGCTTCTAGAGGTGGGATTCACCTCACAAGTTTTTTTTGTAAGCGTTTTATATATCGCTAGCTAGATCCGAAGGTATCAGAGCGCTTTACAACAGTAAATGTTCACATCAAAGATAACAAATATATACAAAGCAGCTGAGTCACATAAGATCAAATCAGTGGTTGAGTACGAGAGAGGAAAGATAACAAGGAAGGGGTATAGGGAGGACTGGGGGTAAAGAGTCTGAAGTAATGACTGGGACGAGTAGGACTAAGCGTAATGGAGATCATAAGTAGGTAACCACAGACCTGCCAACTTGAAAATAAAATGTGCGTGTGAGAAGTGCTGAGAGCTACAGTTGAAGCATATCTGCCCCTGTGCCCTGCCCCCAACGACCTCCTTTCCCCTCCAATAAAACAAAAAACACAAAGGTTGCCGGAGCTGTGCTGATGTCCTGGGGTTAGGGGCCTGTGTTTTAACTCATGCTCACAGGTTCAAATCCCAGCGGGTCCACTCAGCCTTTTATCCATCTTAGGTCGATAAAATGAGTATCACTGAGCTGGGTAACAATAAACAACTGATGTTCAGGGCCAAGATACCCTTCGTGGTGAACGTGCACTTTACAAATACACGTTATCTCTTACCATGGTTGTCACTTTTCTCAGATAAAAAAATGGCCATTTGTACGGACTTTGAGGTTCTGAAAGGGCCAGGAGATAGTACATAAAATAATCGTTTGTGTAAAATCCCACTAATTATTTTTAACTATGGAATTCTACATCTGTTTTCTTTAACAATAATTGGGGCAACTGTGGAATGCATTTAACGCGCTCTCATTTTGTATTTGTTGTTAAAAAACAAAATCACACGGGGAAGGATTGTGAATATTTTCCTATTTTTTCAGCCACTCTTCGCATGACAATACCGGCCAGTTGGGTAAAGAGCCGGTCAGGTGGTAATCCCAAACACTGCTCGTTGAGAAACCTGATCTGATAACTAGACCTTGTTAGGTCGAACCTAGCGCAGCGCGCATGTGCTGCTCTGCGAGGCTTCTTGTAACTACTCAAAACTACTCCGTGTGGGTCTGACTCCCCCCACGCATAGGATTGGCTTTTGCGTGTGTCTTTCAAGAATGAAAGCACGCAAATGGGTAAAGGCAGGTGCATGTCCCACCTCTTTTTGTAACGTTGACTCCCACAGCGTTTTGCTCTCGGGAGCGAGCAGCGGCGCGCAGGGCGGCAGCTGCATTCCTGTGCCCGCCGCACCACTCCTCTTGAGCTGTTTGTTTTCATTTGCAGCCTGCGCTCCATGTTTGCACCCCCTCCCACTCTTCCTTGTTTGTTATCTGTAGCGCGGTCCGCTTTCACTTTGGGGACCGCGCTTGTTTATTTAATTAATTTTCAGCGTGATTTGCTTTCACTTTTGCGGCAGTTCTTGTTCCTTCTGTTTTTTTACAGCGCATTACAAGCGCCACAACTTTCTGGATTGAAAGTTTACTACATAACTTCTAGTTAATTAGATATCCCAGCAGCGCACACATATTCACAGTTCCTTATCATATTCATACTTTTTCAAAACTAATCAGTGAAACGGCATAGCTGGCATGTCACGGGCTACACGAAGCTTTCAAATTTACATAATTAGCAGACTTCCTAGATTAACACAAAAACATACAACTTTTGCTCGGCTTTACCTCCCCACTGCTTACCGCTACTTTGTGCGACCACTGTGCTTACTCACAAAAAATGCCTGTTTTTGAGAAACCCATGTTAATCATTGGGCAGTTTTGCGAAATTTCTCCCAGCACACGCTGGTAGGCCGCATATCCAGTTAAATAGATGTCCCAGCAGCGCACACACATTCACAGTTCTTTATCATATTCATACTTTTTCAAAACTAATCAGTGAAACTGCATAGCTGGCATGTCACGGGCTGCACAAAGCTTTCAAATTTATATAGTTAGCAGACTTCCTAGATTAACACAAAAACATACATCTTTTGCTCGGCTTTACCTCGCCACTGCTTACCGCTACTTTGTGCGACCACTGTGCTTACTCACAAAAAATGCCTGTTTTTGAGAAACCCATGTTAATCATTGGGCAGTTTTGCGATATTTCTCTCAGCACACGCTGGTAGGCTGCATATTAAAGTGTCCTTGTGTAACGTAACTAGAGCTCATGTAAAGCGCTCCAAAACCTTTGGGTCGAGTTCGCGCTATATAAATCTGCAGAAAAAAAAAAAAAAAAGAGAAATGACCTGCCCCTGTTCCAATGCAGGGAGAGGCATACTGTAAACAGCGCTACAGGTGGGGCCTGCAGCTTCGTGGCGCTTTAAAGCACAGCCCTGTGACCACAGCGCACCTAATGCTCCAAGTACAGCCCTGTGACTGCTGCGCACCTAATGCTCCGAATTCCGTGCAGGGCATGCACCAGGTAAGGTTTGTAAATCAATCAATCAGGGAATTGTAAGCGCGCTACTCACCCGTGAGGGTCTCAAGGCGCTGAGGGGGGGGTCCGCAGATCTGTTTAGCCGAAGAGCCAGGTCTTGAGGGTCTTCCTGCAGGTGTTCAGGGAGGGGGCGCGTCTGATGTCTGCCGGTAGCTCGTTCCAGGTCTTGGCTGCAATGTGAGAGAAGGATCTTCCGCCTGCTCTGGCTCTGTGGATGCGCAGGGTTTCGGCCAGTGCGAGGTTGGAAGATCGGAGGTTTCTTTTGGGTACGTGGAAGTTAATTCTGTCATTGAGGTATTTGGGTCCGTTGTTGTGTAGGCATGAGTGAGGATTTGTAAGTGACTCTTTTCTCCACGGGGAGCCAGTGGAGACTTCGTAGGTGTTGGAGGATGTGTTTGTGTCGGGGGATGCCGAGGACGAGTCTGGCGGCGGTGTTCTGTATTGTTTGGAGTTTGCGGAGTAGGGACTTGTTGATGCCGGCGTAGAGTGCGTTTGCATAGTCCAGTCTGCTGGTGATGAGTGCGTGGGTGACTGTCTTCCTTGACTCGGGGGGGGGGGGGGATCCACTTGAAGGTCTTGCGGAGGATGCGGAGGGTGTTGAAGCAGCTGGAGGTGACGGCATTGACCTGTCGGTTCATGATGAGTGATGAGTCGAGTACGATGCCGAGGTTCTTGGCGTGGTCTGAGGGGGTAGGTGGGCTTCCAAGGGCGGTCGGCCACCAGGTGCTGTCCCATGCAGAAGGGGTGGTACCGAGGACGAGGACTTCTGTCTTCTCGGCGTTGAGCTTCAGGCAGCTGTTGGTCATCCAGACTGCGACGTCTTGCATTCTTTTCTGGAAGTTGAGTTTGGCAGTGGTGGGGTCTTTGGTGAGGATGAGCTGGGTGTCGGGTGTAAGGGGTGGGGGGCACGGTGTTGTTTGAAAGTTAACTACATAACTTCCAGTTAATTAGATATCCCAGCAGCGCACACACATTCACAGTTCCTTATCATATTCATACTTTTTCAAAACTAATCAGTGAAACTGTATAGCTGGCATGTCACGGGCTGCACGAAGCTTTCAAATTTATATAATGAGCAGACTTCCTAGATTAACACAGAAACATACATCTTTTGCTCGGCTTTACCTCGCCACTGCTTACCGCTACTTTGTGCGACCACTGTGCTTTTGCAGAGAATTTTCCAATTCTAATTGCTTTCAAATAAAGCCTTTACGTAGCCATATAGAAAAATAACACACAACTAACAAAACAATGTATTTGATTTTAAAAAGCTTACAAAAGACATTAACCGCATCACACTACACACATAATGAATATCATTACAATTGGGTTTTTGGGGGGGGGGGCGGTGTAAACTTACATATACCACCAACATACACACCAGCAAAAAACACTACACACATACATACCACCAACACACATCATATCACAACTCACCACTACATTCCACACCATGCCACTGCCCTAACGTCACTACACTAAGCACAACTTGCACACAAAATTTACAGTATAGAACACAGTAGCTACATTGCTCTACAACATACCTTAAAAACATTGCCAATATCTCTGGTTAAACACTTATAAGGTCCCAAAGGTGAGACCTATTGGCTATGCCAATGCTTGTGTTTCCTGGATGCTAATGTCTAACTACCTGCCGCTCTCCCAGGCCCCGCCTTGTTGTATTGGTACCTGTTAAGCAGCCGGTTTTACCCAATTGGGTCTGAAGCTTCACTCCGCCGAGGAAGGGTGAAACGGCCTTTGTTTGCTACTCCTGCGACCAATTATAACACCAACAGCCACCTCCTCTGTATATAGTGTGTTCAATCCACCTCCAGACTTGTATTCCATTTGAGCTCTTCCCTCTCCTGCAATGCGAGATCTCATTAACCAAGAAGCATTAGTTCGGCTCCGACCTAAACAAAAGCCCCAACTCCCCACAAGATGAGCCCGAAACAACCCCCGCCCACCTAACAAAAATAGACTTGCAAATAGCTATTCGTTCGATTACTAAAAATGGAAATTGGAAATAGTTACAAGCATAAATGAATGTATCTCGCCGTTAAGTTGCATAGTTATATATTTTCTCTATCATGCTTGTACTAATCGTTCCCGTTCATCGACTTTGCAGCTCGCGTACGGGAAATTTGCCTACATTCAAGGGAAAGTGGAAAGACCCCACACAACAGTTTCAACATCTAACATGGCCGTCCTCTTGGTCCTTTCAAGCGTATGATCAATAGCTTGTTCGGTCTAGTTCCAGTCATTGGTGATGACGTCATTAGCTTTCTTCTCGCGATGCTAAGGCGCAGGTAATGGTCTCGCGATAGTTCCAGGGCAAGGAGTCTCTAATTCATCAAATGGAATTTGTATCTTTGGGCTAGGTGGTTTGTGTCACTTAGGGTTTGGTATTTGTAGCCGTGCCCTTCCACCAGCTTCTTGTACCGTCACCGCAGGCCGCGGGTGCTGGGAAGGTAGGGTTTGCACGGCAGCTGATGGCCAAATGTCTGGGTCGGGGAGGTTAGTCCTGGGTAGTGATTCTCTGTGGGAAGGCCAGCAGGGCAGTTGAATGGACCCTGTAGGTTGAGCAGTGTGAAGGCACCAGGACAGTTTACCTGCCCGTGATTCAACATTGTGCATCCGTGCAGTTTATCAGACGTTCATTACACAGTCTTTAAGGTATGCGAGAGAGCAGCTCATTTCAGTGAGGAGCAACGACTGAATGTGCTGTGCTATGCTTCTACTCTTTGTGCGTTGTTATGATTGTGCATCTGACCAAGCGGCGTTGTGACAGTGTTTCCGATGGCTGACTGTGTATGCTTGCGCAGTTTGTGGTTCGTGCCACACCTGTATTTGTTTTCTTTACAGTAATTGTTCGTTTACAGTGTGTGTGCAGCGCCAGAACTTTATATCTTATGTCAGTTGCAGCACCAATACCGTGCAGCTGTTGTCGGTGAGCCCTGACAGACCTCTGCATCTTGAGTTTTTGCTGTGGCTGTATAATACATAGAAACACTCAACGTACCATAACGTACGTCTGCAGGGCAAAGTTTGTACATTGCCATTGTTATACGTTTGCTACGTGAACTCGATGAGGATACTTGCATTTGCCTGGTGACAAATCTGTACTACAGCCACTGCGTAGGTATTGTCTTTGTACATTACACAGCTGTTCAACTTCGCTCTGCCTCTGCAGTTCCAGTGCAAAGTCTGCAGACGGGCACGATTAGTTGTCTGCTAACGTCTTCTTGCCATGCTGAGGTTACATGTCTGTGCGCATCACTAGTATTTTGTTGTACGTTGTAATTAAAGTGCACATTGCGAGGATGTCGTGCAGTGCACTGTTGTCGGTGTGCTCTTTCAGAGAAGTGTGTACCCGGTGTGCTCTGTGATTCAGCTTCCTTTTTTTTTTATCTGCAATGCAACGCAAATGCTGCCACTACATTGTTTATTTTCTTTGCGCAGTCTCCCAGCACTGCAGTTTGCATCCAATGCCGTTGCACTATTTTTATGCTTTAATGCTGCCATTATATGTTTTATCTGAATGCAGAAAGGGCTGCTTCGTTATGTGAAACATTTACTGATGTATTGCAAGATTTTTTTCCGCAGCGTTGTATGTCTACACATTATCAACGGCAGCTATTTAAGAGTACCGTATGAGTCAAACCCAGTGCATTACACTTATAGATTTGCATATGAGGAATATGTTTTTTGTGGGTTGGCAGCGATAACAGGCTAAAAGGTAAACCATGTGATAAATAATGCCGAATGTGTATTTGCAAAAATGGGTGGGCAGGTAGCAGAATGTTCAAATATTTGGGTCAGGGCAGGACGATGGATGAAAAATAAGTTTTACCCTATGCACCGCCCCCATAATTTTCATTCACCCTCTTCCGTGTTCTGCTTTCCAAAAGCCTGCAAGCCACCGACCCGCTCTTATGTAGCCAAATCCACAACATACAACTCTAGCAACAGGTGGAATTCAGCAATCTTCCCAGGGACTTAGAGGGCTCACAGGCCGCCATACATAGTCCCACACTCCAGATCGAACTAGGAAATGCCTCACTGAGCTTGCTTGACGTGTGTGTGTGTGTGTTGACTCTACATTAGTATTTCATGCTCATTCCCTCTCCAACCCAATCGGCCATGCATTCCATCACATCTACTCAAGTGATCCTCAATAGATCATTCTGAGAACATGCAGATGTAAATCAAATTGTAAATGAGGACACATTGTATTGTAAGATGTCCCTTAATTAGCATTTTGATGTTTTTAATTTTCCATTTCACAAAAGTATACATGTAGAGATACTCTATTGGCATTCTTTGTCTACATGCGGTTGTAGATTCCTAGTTCATAATCTCAGCCCGATGACTGAGTGAACTATTTTTGACCTTATTAAGCTTGTCTTAACGCCTGGCACAAGATCGCATGTAAGCGTAATACTCCCAATAGATAACATAAGCAATAACAGAAACAATGAACTTTAGTCAAGGTTACATCTAGTAATATTTCTAGATCAGTGCTGCAAGAAGGCACCCTACTTTCATATCTGTCTAATCTGGAGAGGCCTTAAGGAGCAAAAATATTATTTAATGTTTGTGAACTTCCAGCTATAAAGTAACATTAAGTACTCTTGGCTGATAATTTTAATGTATTTATTAATTCTCTATCCTTGTTCACAATGTAATCTCTTTATTCTCTCTTCCGAAAAGCAGGGAGTAAAATATTAGTTTGCAGATTTTATATGGAGCCTTGATTGCTAGGAATGCTTACTAGTAACCCCCATTACTTAAGTTGTATTCTTAGAGTCGAGTAATGCGGGTACCCTTCGAGACCGAACTATCCTTTAACCCGCATGGAATTTGAATCGAGATTTCCAGGCCTCTGATGCCCTCGCTCTTCTGGGTGTGGTTTGGGCGGGTGGGGGGGGCGGGCAGCATGTAAGGACAGTGACTAGGAGGAGTAGGCGTAATGGGTACTGCTGATAAATGATCTAGGCCAGTGCTTCCCAAACTGTGGGTTGCGAGCCGAATTTTGTTGGGTCATGAAAGTCCAGGCAATAAATAAAGATGCCTTTAAATTCTGTAGTGTCACATTTGCTGCGCTTCAAATACAGAGGTCAAATGTCAGGCAGTGTCTTATGCTGCTTATGTTTTTTAACACGGAGGCTGATATTTACAAACTCCTGTCACTTTGCAGTCAGAGAAAGAAAAATGTATGAATTACCTGACAATCCTGCTGGGTCACATGAGGCGTAAAAGGAAAACTGGAGGCTGCCATTTTTCGCCAACTTACAACAAAATGTGAATACCCGTAAACTAACTTTCAGCAGTTAGGAAAGCAAAATGAAGCACATTTTTTTTGTAAGTCTGATGTGTGATGGAAGCAAAGATTTTAGTAGGATCAGAACAGATCAAGACGCTTTACTTGGTGATGCACAAATAATATCTTTTCTCTGAAACCTGATTCCTGAAAATTATCATTTCTGTGAATATAGTTTTATCTGTAAAACAGTATGTCTTTGCAAATTTATTGACCATTTAAATAGAAAATGTACTGTCTGCAAATAAAAATATGCTACCACATGATGCTTTATTACATTAAAATACTGTCCGCCTCATGCCTATTTAAGCTAAGGTGGTTGCGAAAGGTTGTCGTTTAAAGTGGGGCGTGGTTCTAAAATGTTTGGGAAGCACTGATATATGCATTACCACTACATTGTTCTTCCTCATCTAAGTCCTTATTTGTTAGGCATGTCTAAGTACAAAGAAAGCTGATTGACCTCCAAGAACACACCAAAGCAAATAGTGGATCATCAACCCAGAGAGACTTCCAGTTGCTATCCCCTCATTGGGTGGCCACCTGGAGAGACTCAATTTTTGACGTGATTGAACCAGAACTAAGCTCTGCTGAGCCGTAGAGGTAGAAATAGCAATTTCAGATGGGACTATTAGTGTCTCCTGACATGTCAGAAACCGTCACTTGCTAGTCCAGAGTGGAACTGCCAAAATAACGTTTGCTCTTCCTCTTTGAAGTTTCGAGAGTTTAAGGCAAAGGCGGATAGTAATGGAAATCATACCAAAGCCTTGATGTCTACCTCCAAGCTGGTCTGTCAGACCCTAAGCCTGGGGCTTGTACGTAGTTTCTAGTTTGCTACACATTGCAGGGATTCAACTTATTGAGAATTGAAACCCAAGTTTCCTTGTAAATTACCTGACTGCTTCACACGAATGACAACACTATGTTTATTTACTGTCATGAAGGAGAGAGAGAGAGATATTGTTCCAGGGTTGGGCCCAGATGGAGGCTGGTCAAGGAAAGGGTTGCCAATGACCTGACCACTGTTGTCAAGGGCGGGAAGGAGCAGGAAATGGGTAGTAAATTTAGAGTTGTTCTAATCAAGGGGCTCCAAATTATGTTTGGCCCGGGCCCCTTAAAATCTTAAGATGTCCCTGGGAGTACATGGTATGTCCCTTATGAAGCGACCTGATTGACACCCTCTGTGAGAAGTTCGTACTGGACACACCGACGTCACCCCGGGCGGTGCACAATTTATTTTCCAGAACTAAGAATGAATTGTTGCTGGAGGTTTATGAAGAACTCGAAGCTGTTGATAGAAAGCGCTGGCATAGTCAATATGTCTTGCCTGTGGGACCTTTTATAAGTGTATAGCCATGCAGCACATTCTTCTGACAAAGTTTGTGGTACATAATCTATGAAGTACTGACCCTATTACTACCAGGCATTAGTTAAAGTTCTTTTACAGTGTTGGCATGTGTAGTTTATGGCACTGGTGTCCTGCTATTATCAAGTCATTAAAGACTTCAAACTGACTATCATACACAGTTTTAGGTTTCGCCAGCACAGCACTTGCGCTGTGCTTCAGAAATCTATTGTTTTTAATATAAACTTAAAAGGGACTTATATCCTGCCTCCTCTTTTTCCTGGCTTCTCATTGGTTCCTGTGCGTGTCACTTGCCTTTCCTACATTACTATTGGCTGTAGCATATTTTCCTGCATTTACCAATGCTTGTTCATTGTCTGCTTCTCTTATCAGTGTCCCGCTGCCGAAATACTGTTAAGATCCACTTTGGTGGAACTATATTTTCATAAAGTTTTGCCTTTTACTATTGCAGCATATTTTTATAACAGTTTATCACCCAGAGAGATTAAGTGATTTGCATAGAATCACAGGATGTTGCGCGGCACTGCAGAAACTTGAACCGGGATCCCCAGCTCTAAAGTCAGCAGCTCTGCCCACTGCGCCACATCCTCTCCACTCCAGTGTTCTCTGTCAGGGAGCTCTTTCCTTCTCCCGGACGATGATTGATGGAAACGGCTCATTACATAAGCAAAACCAATGCATTACCAATGCTTGTTCTATCAGTCATTAATGCCCCTTTACAAATTTGCCATTTGCAGTGAATGGCATGGGTCACCTTCCATATGGCCATGGACTTTACAATGCCAGCCACATAATCTCTATGGCTCAGATGTGCTAATACTGTCAGCCATTTGATGTCCCTCACGCTACCCAGCACATGGCAACTAAGCTGCAGGGTGCCCATTAATTACCACTGACAGTGATGCCCTTATAACTCCTGGAGATGTAGTTTACGCCTCTCTAGCCCATACCTGGCACAGAAGTCCAGTGGCTACTCCCAGCTCTGTTGACGAAGGCGCAGGGGCTGGAAATGCTGCAACCATCACTCCCACTCACTGCCTCAGCCAAGCACAGCCCAGTCTTCAAAGACTGAGTGTGCACGGCAGGCAGAGAAGACAAGAAAAGCTGGGGTGTGCAGGCATGGTCAAAAAGAGCGCAAGTCCTGCTCTATTGAGGACCATATTGTTGCAGATCGATAGTTAAAATGATAGCGGTAGAAAGATGAAGGGGGGGGTAGATAGATAGGTTGGTAGATACGTCGAGAGACAGAGACAGGCAAGCAGACAGATCGATGCAGGCACATAGATAGATATGGGTACTACAGAAGTTCCCACAAAGTCCCACAAAGACACTGACATAGAGACTCTCTCAGAAACATTTTTGCTCTGGGGGATTGTTTGTTAAAAACCGCACAACCAAGAGGAGCCTGACCATTCAACATTACCACATTTTCTCTCCACAAATCACTCTGAGAATTGAGGATGGAGGCTGCTCTCATTTTTATATATATATATATATATATATATATATATATATATATATATATATATATATATATATCCAGAGTTATCCTCAGTGAGAACGCCACACACAGAGGGTTCCGCACATCACCTTGCAAGCGGCAGCATGGTGGCAGGCTACTTGTCTTCCTTGTGGCCATACGCGTTTCGAGCTCCCATGAGCTCTTGATCACTGGCGGTGTGGAGCAGGACACAAGCAAAGTAAGAACAGCTGAATTTTATTGAATGCGAAGTCCCGCCCCTGTGGGCGCAATGGCATGCTGGTAAAGGTAGTTCCATATACTGCCAAACAGACTCTAATGTTCTTTAACCAAGTGGATGCTGTTCCCACTTCACAATTATAATCCCTGTGGGGTAGGAAAGCAACGTCAGCACTGCCTTCCAGCTGTCAAGTTTCCAAGCGGATGAGGCTCCCTCTGCCCAACGCGCACTCGTGATTAAGAGTGCACAGGAACCGCTGTTCGCAGCCAGGGCATTCTCGCGGCCGGACCAACCGCATAAACACAAATCCAGAGTTATCCTCCGTGAGAACGCCACACACAGAGGGTTCCGCACATCACCTCGCAAGCGGCAGCATGGTGGCAGGCTACTTGTCTTCCTTGTGGCCATACTCTTAATCCCGAGTGTGCGTTGGGCAGAGGGAGCCTCATCCGCTTGGAAACTTGACAGCTGGAAGGCAGTGCTGACGTTGCTTTCCTACCCCACAGGGATTATAATTGTGAAGTGGGAACAGCATCCACTTGGTTAAAGAACATTGGAGTCTGTTTGGCAGTATATGGAACTATGGAACAGTATATGGAACTACCTTTACCAGCATGCCATTGCGCCCACAGGGACGGGACTTCGCATTCAATAAAATTCAGCTGTTCTTACTTTGCTTGTGACCTGCTTCACGCCGCCCGTGATCAAGAGCTCATGGGAGCTCGAAACGCGTATGGCCACAAGGAAGACAAGTAGCTTGCCACCATGCTGCCGCTTGCGAGGTGATGTGCGGAACCCCCTGTGTGTGGCGTTCTCACTGAGGATAACTCTGGTTTTGTGTTTATGCGGTTGGTCCGGCCGCGAGAATGCCCTGGCTGCGAACAGCGGTTCCTGTGCACTCTTAATCACGAGTGCGCGTTGGGCAGAGGGAGCCTCATCCGCTTGGAAACTTGACAGCTGGAAGGCAGTGCTGACGTTGCTTTCCTACCCCACAGGGATTATAATTGTGAAGTGGGAACAGCATCCACTTGGTTAAAGAACATTGGAGTCTGTTTGGCAGTATATGGAACTACCTTTACCAGCATGCCATTGCGCCCACAGGGGCGGGACTTCACATTCAATAAAATTCAGCTGTTCTTACTTTGCTTGTGTCCTGCTTCACGCCGCCAGTGATCAAGAGCTCATGGGAGCTCGAAACGTGTATGGCCACAAAAAAGACAAGTAGCCTGCCACCATGCTGCCCCTTGCGAGGTGATGTGCGGAACCCTCTGTGTGTGGCGTCCTCACTGAGGATAACTCTGGATGGATATATATATATATATATCACAAGAAAACAACAGCCAGCCAGGGCAAAAATCTGGATCCCAAAGGATACAATAAGTCACAAAGAAATAAAATATCCAAGAAAGAAGTGACTCAAACAGATTCACCAAAGAACAAAAATATATTTCCACTACAACGTTTCAGCTTCCGCCTTCCTCAGGTAGTACAAGATGGTTTGCTCAGTGGCTGCACAGATGACACAGCTGAATTTTCAAAAAGCATCATGAGTGAAGATTCCATTTGGAATGTGGAATCAATGCAGTCCTGAGAGCTCTTGAGATATGCAGTAATCAGATTGTATTATCAGTAATGTTCAGTCCATCTGGATGCAGTGTTATAGATTTGTAAATGTGCTATTGTAAATTGGCACTTACTGATTTTCTCCTGGATGAACAGCGCATATCTAGGATGTAGATTTGTTCACTGCATCCAGATGGACTGAACATTACTGATAATACAATCTGATTACTGCATATCTCAAGAGCTCTCAGGACTGCATTGATTCCACATTCCAAATGGAATCTTCACTCGTGATGCTTTTTGAAAATTCAGCTGTGTCATCTGTGCAGCCACTGAGCAAACCATCTTGTACTACCTGAGGAAGGCGGAAGCTGAAACGTTGTAGTGGAAATATATTTTTGTTCTTTGGTGAATCTATCTGTTTGAGTCACTTCTTTCTATATATATATATATATATATATATATATATATATATATATATATATATATATATATATATATATATATATATATATCCATCAACCACCGATTTACAAACAACCTCATGGGAGCTGTGTCGCGATTCTGTCTTCGAGGCAGAGTCCTAAAAAATAACTCCAACTTTATGGCAGGGAAATCGACATAAAAAAAGTTTTAACTGAAATCACCAACATAAACTTTTTTCAGAGAAGGGGGAAGGATCGTTCCTTGTCTTGTGGACCGACACAGGAGCATTATACCATATGGTATGTTTAAGCCTTCAAATCCAGCAAGGGTTGATAATCCTTCGGCGGGCGAGATGCTCTTGTGCCAGATGGCACTACCTTTGCTTTCCTTTGCCATTAAAAACCTTACATGGCGATCGTAGTGCATGAAAACAAGCCGCAACAAGGGGATTAGTGACGAGCAAGCGGCGACCTGGAAAGGGTAGTGGGGGCGGGCAAGCAGTGTTGTGGGAGGGGGTTGCGGAGACTGGTGGAGGTGCTACGCTGGGGCAGGAACAACATGCTGCATGCAATGGATCTCAAAGCGGAGTGACTGAAAGGAAAAAAAGAGTCCCTGAAAAACAACCCATAAAGTCAAAAGCATAAATATACGGGAAATTTGGCGCTGCTCCATGGGAGTTTACAAATGACAACAAGGCGGGACAAAGAAGGCGGCTTAACCACTAGCGAAGAAGCCTTTTTGAAAGACAATCCAAGTTACCAATAAAAGCCAATGGGTGGGCTGTAAGCCCATACAGTAAATACTTAGACAGTGATGTGGAGGAATCAATACAATGCAACTATCAATAGGACACATACAAATTCAATCCTATTATTTGCTACACAGTCCCTTCCTATTTGACTTACTAACATTAAAGCACATGCCACCTCTGATTCCAATAGGAACAATTTATAAATTCTTTTAATTGTTCTCTTGTTTTTATCAACACATAAAATACATCAATACAACAGTTTACAACAATAAACTAACTACATAAACAAAAGACAATTACATACATTCAATTATAGATGATAATGCACATAATCATATATTCCTTCCTAGCCCAAACTTAGAATTTAGTGGTTGCTACATAACTATGAGCAATCCAACTACGAGATAGTCCTATACACACAGGAGGTGAACACTTCAACCTCTGAATCAGTCCACAATATGTGTATCGAATTTCTTAACAGGAACTTAATAATCCATTGGACTCCTCTATTCATGCAGTCGACACGTTTCGGCCCTTTCATCTGGGCCTCATCGGTACAAGGAAATTACCTATAAAAATATGGACCATACTGAACATCAGTTGCCTACACCTGTATGTCGTCAATGTGCTGATGAACTTAAGAAATTCGTGAAGGAAAGAGGGAATTCCAAATGTGTATGTAATCCATGCTCCCACAGTGACTACACCCCAACATCACACACAGAAAACCAAAAAATACACTGCATGCCTCCTGAGTGCAAAAAACACAACCTTTAATCTTGGCACGTGCCGACAAATAAATCACTGTGAACAAAACTATGATAATATAAAAATAAAATTGCACAAAGTAAAAATGTTGACATAAAATAAAGGCAAATCCACCACAATTCATCCATGTGTCTATTAGGGCTATTCTACGGTTTCTACTACATTAATCAGACAGACAATGTAATGTAAATAACTTGCATCGCCCAGTCGGGGAAGCGCTGGACATCAAAGTTCAATCAACACTAATGGTGCACTCTCGAAGGAATGCAGGAATTCCAAAGTTAAACGAACGGAGAACTCCAAAAGGAACAACCAAATTTCATCACCCTTCTAGACACATTCGAATTATTTGCATGGAGCTGGCTATCTAAAAAACGGAATAAAAATCCCCACTGCATACCGGTCTCCTTAGCTAGTTCACAATCTCCAGCCTATTCTACGATGTAGGCAACAACTAATGCGGGCCCCGTGGGAGAGTCACCACATGACCCCCTGGCGTGCTAAAAAGACAGCAAAAACAAAGGACATCCAATGGTTATTAAACCATGATGGCTGTCGCATGTTTGAAGCTAAGAGTTAGACTCTTGACGACCCATCGGTGCGGCTTTGGAAGGACCTCCAGGTTTAATAACCGTTGGATGTCCAGGCTGGAGATTGTGAACCTGCTAAGGAGACAGGTACGCAGTGGGCATTTATCTCCGTTTTTAGGTAGCCAGCTCCATGCAAATAATTCGAATGTGTCTAGAAGGGTGATGAAATTTGGTTGTTCCTTCTAGAGTTCTCCGTTCGTTTGACTTTGGAATTCCTGCGTTCCCCTGAGAGTGCCCCATTAGTGTTGATTGGACTTTGATGTCCAGCGCTTCCCCCGACTGGGCGATGTAAGTTATTTACTTTACATTGTCTGTCTGATTAAAGTAGTAGAAATCGTAGAATAGCCCTAATAGACACATGGATGAATTGTGGTGGATTTGCCTTTATTTTATTTTGTCAACATTTTTAGTTTGTGCAATTTTTTAAATTTTTTTTATATTATCATATTTTTGTTCACAGTGATTTATTTGTCGGCACGTGCCAAGATTAAATGTTGTAATTTTTGCACTTGGGAGGCATGCAGTGTATTTTTTTGGTTTTCTGTGTGTGATGTTGGGGTGTAGTCACTCTGGGAGCATGGATTACACACACATTTGGAATTTCCTCTTTCCTTCACAAATTTCTTAAGTTCATCAGCAGATTGACAACATACAGGTGTAGGCAACTGATGTTCAGTATGGTCCATATTTTTTATAGGTAATTTCCTTGTACCCTTGTCCTGATGATGCCCAGATGAAAGGGCCTGTAAGTGGTCAGGTCCCAAGGGTTGTACTGGAGAGGTCTCTCTCTCAATGACACACTAGTCTGAGGTTTTAGCGTTAGTTGTATTTATTGATAACGTAGGTTAGTCCCAATGCTTCTTGGGATGGCCAAGGTGAGGTCAGTGTAAAACAATACAAGAACAGAACTGTAGACTCGACTTTTAGTCTTGGTCCGGTCTTCCCGATAGGCAGAGGATAGGTTCTAATCCTTCCGCACTTCTGAGGTCCAGGGTATCAAGGTCATCTCCTCCCACCGGAAACCGGAAAAATAAAGTAAAATGGGGTAAGGGGGTTGGTCCAACTAACACTTTATGTACAAAGACGGGGGGGTTGTAGTGAACAGCCTTCATCAGTGCTCTATCGTTCTTTGTGCCTCAGAGAAGGAGGAAAAACAGTGACACTTTATGGTGAGGTGGCACGCAACCCTGCCCACCACCCCTTTATTGAACTTAAAGGCATGCGCTTCACTTGCCTGAGCCCACGACCCTCCGGGGCCGTGGGGAGGGGAGTCACAGCCTCCGCTTCCCCTGTTGGAGTGCTGGACTCGATCGCAGTGCTCCTTGAGCGGTAACCCCCAGCATCGTCCTGAGTCTCCCTATACTCGCCGCCTCTGACCTTTACACGTTTGCTTCTCTCCTCTGGCTCTGTCTCTCTGCCGTCTCCTGGTCTCTGCTCCTCGCTCGTCCTTCTCCACTCCGTTCTCCCCTTTTCCGTGGTTGACTGCTCTTCATCGTCGCTGGCTTCCTCCGGCTGTCCAATTTCCAGGTTTTCCCTTCCCGGCATTGCAAAAGGACGTAGAGCGCTGACCTCGTTTCCGGGCTGGGATAGTGCGGCCACCATCTTGGAATTCTCAGGACTATTCCGTGTCCCGAACTGATCACACTGCCTTCCCTCCGTGAATGGACGGAAGGGCCATACGGAAACAGGGTAACGGGATAAGAAATCCACATTGGACTGCAGCTTATGCGGGACGTGCAGGATTTGAAAGGTGAACGGCTGTAAAGCAAGGAACCAGCGTAGAACTTTAGGATTGGTGTCTTTATGTAAGGAAAGAAAAGTTAAAGGGTCGTGGTCTGTGAGTAGTAAAAAGGGACGTCCTAATCGGTAATACTGAAGGGCCTTCATGGCCCACTTCACTGCTAGGCATTCTTTCTCTATGGTTGCGTACCGGGTCTCTCTGGGGAAGAGTTTCTTACTAAGGAAAAGAATGGGACGTAAATCCCCTTTACAGTCCGGTTGGGATAGAACTGCACCGAGACCCCTATCAGAGGCATCAGTTCGTAGGACAAAGGTTTTCTTGTAATCAGGGCGCGTTAAGATAGGAACGCTACCTAGGGACTGTTTTAGCTGGGAGAAACTGTTTTCCAGAGCAGTGGACCAAAGTATGGGTTTGCCTATCTTTGGTTTTGTTAGGAGGTCTGTGAGGGGACTGGCCATATCCGAGAAGTGTGGAATGAACCTCCTATAATAACCTACCAATCCTAAAAAGGAACGAACATCTTTCCTAGTGGTGGGACAAGGGATTTTGGTGATGGCTTCTAGTTTGTTTACTTGTGGTCTGATACATCCTCCTTGAATATCATAACTTAGATATTCTATGTGGTTGGTACCGAATGTAGTCTTCTTAGGGTTGATGGTTAGGCCTGCCTGTTGAAGTGTGTGCAAAATTTCCCTTAAATGAAGATGTGTTTCCCAGTCTGGGCTATACACGACTATGTCTTCTAGATAGGCAACCACGTACTCCTGGTGTGAGCATAAAAGAACGTCCATTAACCTTTGGAAGGTGGCGGGGGTGCCATGAAGTCCAAAGGGGAGTACTTTGAATTGGTACAGGCCTGAGGGGGTGGAAAGAGCCATTTTTTCTTTGGCTTCAGGCGATAGGGGAATTTGCCAATACCCCTTAGTCAAATCGATTGTGGACATCACTCTGGCATTTCCCAACCTTTCTATTAACTTATCAACCCGGGGCATTGGGTATGCGTCGAATTTGGATATCTCATTTAGTTGACGGAAGTCCATACAGAATCTTATACTTCCATCAGGTTTTGGTACGAGAACTATTGGGGAGGACCATGCACTATGGGAGGGTTCTATGGTGTCTGCTTCCAGCATGGACTTTATTTCCTAGTCCACAGCCTCGCTCCTTGCGGCTGGAATACGATAGGGTCTTAACCTTACTGGTCCGGCTTCTCCTGTGACTATCTTGTGCTTGAGTAGCGTTGTGCGTCTGGATTTCCAGAGACTACCTTGGAGAAGGAGTCACAGAGATTCTGGAGCTGGTGTTTCTGTTTCTCTGTGAGTTGTCCGAAATGAACTAGTTTCTGCTGGGATATTCTGGGGCTAGGGAGATCTCTAGGCGTCTCTCTACGGTCACCTGTTAAATGCGTGTTGGGGTGCACAGAGACACAGGCCGAGGACCTTCCCATGCTTTCAAGAGATTTACATGGTACGGTTGGCCTTTGTGAGGTACTGACACGCGATAGGTGACAGGAGTGATCCGTTCTAGGATTCGATAGGGACCCTGCCAGGTAGCTAATAGTTTTTTCTCTGTACTGGGCAGAAGAATGAGTACCTGGTCTCCCACCTTAAATTCCCTTAGTTTGGTTTTCTGGCCATAGTATCGCTTTTGTTGGCCTTGTGCCTTCCCCATATTAGCATGTACCTCCTCCCAGAGGGTAGCAAGGGTGTCCCTTAGGATCGTGCTGTACTGTAAGAGGTTTGCTTTCATCTTACTCCTCTACCCACTGCTTAACCGCCATGTCCAGGATGGTACGGGGTTTTCTACCGAATAGGAGTTCGAATGGGTAGAACCCTGTAGATTTCTGCGTGTGTGTCCAAATGGCAAACAACACCAAGGGTAGTTGGCGGTCCCAGTCGCGTCCTGCTTTGTCTATGACTTTCCTGAGCATTGTTTTAATGGTCTTGTTATACCTTTCAACTAGACCGTCAGTCTGAGGGTGGTATACTGCTGTTCGTATCTGTTTGATCCCTAGAATATCGCATACTTGTTTCATCAGTTTAGACACAAATGGAATGCCCTGATCGGTTAGGATCTCATGAGGAAAACCAACACGAGAAAAGAAAGACACCATGGCTTGCGCTACTGCTGAGGTAGTGGTACTGGATAGAGGTATTGCCTCTTGATATTGGGTAGGATAGTCAACCAATACCAAGATATATTGGTGTCCTCGACCTGAGGGAAGCAACAGGCCTACTAGGTCCATCTCTATCCTTTTAAAGGGGACATCAATGATGGGGAGGGGTTGTAATGGAGCACGGGGGAGGACCGGTGCGTTGACTAACTGACACCTAACAAAAGAAGCCCAAAATCGGGCGACTTCCTTGTATACTCCTGACTAGTAGAAATGGTCTAGCAGATACTTTAGGGTATGCTTTTTACCATAATGACCACCCGATGTCTGACTGTGTGCTAGGTCTAGCACTTGTTCCCGAAAGGCTTTTGGGACCAACAACTGTTCCTTATTGTTTTTATTCTCCTGGGTAATCCTATATAACAGGCCTTTTTTTCACAAAAGAAGGGGCCTTCCTTTTCGGGGTGATCCTCTTGTGCTTGATTCCAGGCCTGATGTAGGGTATCATCGTCTCTCTGGGCTGTTCGAAAGCTTCGACCCAGTATTTGTGGCACATCTGGAGAAAAAAGGACAGGTGCGGGCAAGACATGACAAGGTGCACAATATAAGGCTCTTTCTTCCCTTTTCTCTCTCCGAGACTTCGGGACTTTGGGTGAGGACCCACTTACTTTTTCCCTAGCAAATGGGGCGTTTTCTAGCCATCCTACCATCGGGGAGAGGGAGGTCAGTGACAACAGGTAATCGTGGAATCTAGGGAGGTCGGTGCCCAAGAGGATAGATTCAGGTAAAGACGGTACCACTCCAACCTTTCTCAATTGTGGTTCTCCGTCAATCTTAAGTAACACTTCTGCGAGTGGGTATATTTTCTCCTCTCCATGGACACATGTGACCCGTACACTTTCCTTCTCTAAGAGTAGGGCATCTGATTAATTATTTACTAACAACCGTGTGGTGACACCCCGTATCTAGAAAGGCCATTACCGGCTTCCTATTAAGATGTATTTTCTTTTTGTACTTCTCTGGAGTTTCCCCGGCCACTAACACCCGCCCCCGAGTATACCCTACTTCCATGGGTTCTTGGGGAGGGGTGCGTCTAGGGCAGTGACGAGCAATGTGCCCCCATTCAGCGCAATGGAAGCACTGAGGTCCCTGTAGGGCACCTGGTCCTAATGTGGGTCTGGGCTGGTGTTTTACTACTGGCGGACCTTTATGCTCGGCGGGCGGAACAGGGACTCTACTTCCTGATCTGGGAAGGCGAGGGGGTTGGGCCTTAAACTCAGGGGACCGATGATAGGCACAGGCGAGGTCAACTGCTATTGTGACTGAGAGGTTGGGATGTTGTTTGATCCATGCCCTGGTGTTAGAGGGAAGTGCTTCTAGATCTTGTTCCAGGTATACTTTCTCAGTGAGCTCGTCTACGGAGGAAGATGTGGGTTGTAACCATCGGTTTCCTAGATCTTGTATACGATAATATAGGGCTCGTGGATTGTCACCTGCAGACCATTTCTCGTTCCGGAAACGGCTGCGATAGTATTCCTGGTCGCAACATAAGCGCTCCAATATAGCCCTTTTTATGTCTGGATAAGCAGTTGTACTTGCTGGATTAGCCACCTGGTATGCCGCTTGAAGCTCCCCCGACAGCAAGGGGGCTATGTATTGACCCCATCTCTCTGGTAGCCAGGTAGCTGTGGTGGCAACTCGTTCAAAATTCACAAAGAAGAAGTCCGGATCATCACCCTCTTGGTACTTTTGTAGTACGCTCCCCGGTACGTTGGGGTGTACTCTTGCGTTTGAGATGGTGTCAGTTAACCGTAGAATAGCCGTGTCCTGTACCTGCTGGTTAGATGTCAAAAGGGACGCTTGATCTTTCAGAGCTGAATGGAGGACATCGCGTTCCTTCTGGGCTATTTTTGTCTCTTGTTCAAAGATTAGCTGTAAGTGTCGTTGGCCCTCCGCCAGTTGTGTTATTATGGACTCCATTGTTATGGGCTGTGTCATTTTAGCTAGACACTATGATCCCACTTCTGACACCACTTGTAAGTGGTCAGGTCCCAAGGGTTGTACTGGAGAGGTCCTCTCTCAATGACACACTAGTCTGAGGTTTTAGCGTTAGTTGTATTTATTGATAACGTAGGTTAGTCCCAATGCTTCTTGGGATGGCCAAGGTGAGGTCAGTGTAAAAAAAATACAAGATCAGAACTGTAGACTCGACTTTTAGTCTTGGTCCGGTCTTCCCGAGAAGATAGGTTCTAATCCTTCCGTACTTTTGAGGTCAAGGGTATCCAGGTCATCTCCTCCCACAGGCAACCAGAAAAATAAAGTAAAATTGGGTAAGGGGGATGGTCCAACTAACACTTTATGTACAAAGGGGGGGATGGGGGGGGTGTACACAGCCTTCACCAGTGCCCTATTGTGCGTTGTGCCTCAGGGAAGGAGGAAAAACAGTGACACTTTATGGTGAGGTGGCCCGCAACCCTGCCCACCACCCCTTTATTGAACTTAAAAGCATGCGCTTCACTTGCCTGAGCCCACGACCCTCCAGGGCCGTGGGGTGGGGAGTCACAGCCTCCGCTTCCCCTGTTGAAGGGCTGAACTCGGCTGCATTGCTCCTTGAGCGGTAACCTCCAGCGTCGTCCTGAGTCTGCCTATACTCGCCGCCTCTGACCTTTACAGGTTTGCTTCTCTCCTCCGGCTCCGTCTCTCTGCCGTCTCCTGGGCTCTGCTCCTTGCTCGTCCTTCTCCACTCCGTTCTCCCGTTTTCTGTGGTTGGCTGCTCTTTATTGTCGCTGTCTTCCTCCGGCTGTCCAATTTCCGGGTTTTTCCTTCCCGGCATTGCAAAAGGATGTAGAGTGCTGACCTCGTTTCCGGGCTGGGATAGTGCTGCCGCCATCTTGGAATTCTCAGGACTATTCCGTGTCCCGAACTGATCACAGGGCCGAAATGCGTCGACTGCATGAATAGAGCATGGATTACATACACATTTGGAATTCCCTCTTTCCTTCACAAGTTTCTTAAGTTCATCAGCACATTGACGACATACAGGTGTAGGCAACTGATGTTCAGTATGGTCCATATTTTTATAGGTAATTTCCTTGTACCCATGTCGTGATGAGGCCCAGATGAAAGGGCCGAAACGTGTCGACTGCATGAATAGAGGAGTCCAATGGATTTATTAAGTTCCTGTTAAGAAATTCGATACACATATTGTGGATTGATTCAGAGGTTGAAGTGTTCACCTCCGGTGTGTGTATAGGACTATCTCGTAGTTGGATTGCTCATAGTTATGTAGCAACCACTAAATTCTAAGTTTGGGGTAGGAAGGAATATATGATTATATGTATTATCTATAATTGAATGTATGGATTTGTCCTTTGTTCATGTAGTTAGTTTATTGTTGTAAACTGTTGTTAGATGTATTTTATGTGTTGATAAAAACAAGGGAACAATTAAGAGTTTAGAAATTGTTCCTATTGGAATCAGAGGTGGTATGTGCTTTAATGTTAGTAAGTCAAATAGGAAGGAACTGTGTACCAAAGAATAGGATTGAATTTGTATGTGTCCTATTGATAGTTGCATTGTATTGATTCCTCCACATCACTGTCTGTGTATAGTTAGATGCTCTTTTGCCCAGATGCTGGAGGAGGATTAGGGCAAACCCCGTTGTTATATATATATCCATACAGCATGTCTGTTGAAGGTCGGCGCATGCGCGCTGCCTAGGCTCGACCTAAAAACAGTCTCTTGTTTTGGCCTGATCAGAATCGTACGGAAAATCCTAGACCTTTTACCCACACATTCTAGGAGGTCAGTGATCCATGCGTTCATTCTTTCCCTTCCAGACTGCGGGAACTCCTTGTATTTGGGCTCACCTAAATATATTAGGAGACTCCAGGTAGTCCAGAACGCGACTGCAAGGATCATCTTCAAACTTCCAGAGTACGTCTCTGTGTAAAAAAAAAAAAAAAAAAATGGCTGGCCTCCTTGCATTGGGTACCTGTGGAGGATAGGATCAAGTTCAAGGCTTTTTATCTGGCCCATAGGGGAATCCACCATTAAGAGCCTTCTTTGATTAGGAATCTTACACCCCTAGTAGGATCTTAAGATCTTCCAAGGCACATCTACTAAATGTGCAGTGAATACAAAGGATCAAGTGGGTAGGCAGATCCTTCTCGCTTCTGATACTTAAGCAGTGGATATAACTACCCCAGTAGTTGAGAAACTAAATGAATGAGCAAAGTTTCAGGAAAATGCTAAAAACCTGGTTATACCCCCATTAACTCAAGTCATTTACGGTCTCTGCAGTTTGCATGTTCGCTTGTATTCACTAAGCGCTGGGAAGCTTTCGGGTAGCTGTGTGCTTTATAAATCCCCACAGCATACTATTTGTCTACTTCTCTAGCCCAAAAGTCCGCTTCACAAGATGCCTTTAACAATCATCTTTCTCCTGCTTACTCACATATGCTTGAATCACCATGTTGTCTGTTTAAAAGAGAAACAGTTTCTGGAATATGTGAGCCACTGGTTTTAGAACTTACAATAACACACCCTCGTAAGTCATTTCAGTCATAAAGCTTCTGTCTCTCTCTTGATAATTAATGACCCTTTACATCCGGGGACTTCATTTTTTTGCAGGAAACAAATGCACATGTAGCTGTCTGTGTACTACACACAAGACATTACTACACTGAAGCCTCCAGATCATGAAGCTTGAAGCTGTTCTCCTAGTTGGATTCCTAGCCTGCCCTACCCAGTTCTTGAGTGGAAACGTTGCACTTGATCAATGAAAAATTGTGTCCCGGTTAAAGACTTACCACTAATAATGTAGGCATGATTTTGTCGCGATCTATTCCACATATTACAAAGAAGGCGCATGAAGCTACCAGTCACTAGGGTTAAAAATAGATGAATAGACTTCCTGCTTGTAGCCTGTTCCTTGCATCAGACTGGTTAATTCCCATTGTGCTGCCTTTGTGCCATGGAGTATGTTGGAGACCTGGAGCTGCGCACCGTTCACCACAAACAAGAGGTACGAGACGGTGCGGTCAGTTAAGTTTGAGAAATTAATCACCAGTCAGTTTTTTAAGCCTTAGAACAAGATAAAAACCTCATGTCAACTTGTTGAGCGGAAAATGATGGTCTAGATGCTGAATTCCCTTCAAGGGAGTAAGACCAACACACATTTTTTTATATGTAAATTTTGATAAATTTTTCACGACTGTCATGCCAAGCAACCCTAAAAACTGTAGACGGCAGCAACCCTGGGCCATCGTTTGCTTAGTTAGGACCTGAGATTCGTGCCATGCAAAGTGATTCTTTGTTTCTTTTGAAGCAGACTGTCGACATTTTTGAAAAACGTTCAGTTTTTTCCCCCCCCCGACCTTTTAACTGTATGATTCAAACGTTATCACAATGACATTGCTTCTCTGTACATCATTGTCAGATGTATTTATCCATACAAAACTTTTCCAGTGTAGCAACTGGTGGCGTATGTGGGGCCATGTTATATCTTTTTTTTTTTTTTTTTTTTTTTTTGCCACCAATTATTCTTCATTTTCTCATAACAATACATAATCATGTCTTGTATATGCAGATACAAGAGACTAAATCATGTCCATTATTCCCAAAGAGAGCGGAAATGTTACATGACGACAAATATCGTACAACAGGAGGTCTTGGTTCTGATTTATAAACAAGTTAATAAATAGTAAAAAACTTTCAGGTCATAACAACTGCACATTCAGTAGGAGTAAGTAAGGAATGGTGAATATGCGGGTCGGCTCCCATGAGCGAACTCCCCATCTACGAGAGCTTTTGCGGCATAGCGTAGCAGTGCAATGCATATAGTACATCCAACGGTGTCTCATGTTAACAATTGCGAGGGGAGGCACAGTTCAGTGAGAGGACAAACCAGTAAGGAGCTCAGGACAACAGAATGCCAGGACAGGTAACCAGCCTACTAAGGATTCCCTTTGTTCGTAAGGACCTCTGCAAGTTCATGCAGTTCGTGGAGCAGGGCTTCCCATTCTCTTTCTATGGGGACCTTGTGAAGGCCGCAAGCCTCCTCTCACCTAAGGGCCACGGATTCAGCCTTGCTCCATTTGAGAGTCGCTGCAGACCAATACTGTACACCTGGCAGTGTGTTGGCTTTCCTGTGCATAGCAATTCATCCACTGACCATGAGCAGAGCCAGACCTAAAAATCGATTTGTAGCACTCCCTGACTTCTTATGCTTCAAGAGACCCAAGAGGCCACCCTCTATGGTGCACAGCTCAGTGCGGCCAGTTATGTTAGTCAGCGCACCAGTTACCTCATGCCACAGCGTTGCCACCACCGGGCAGCTCAACAACATGTGAACCATGCCGGCTTCTTGCACTCCGGATCTGGGGCAGCACAAGGCGGAACTGAATGCCCTGTCTAATTGTGGCACTGTGAGGTTCGCTTTAAGCAGGATATTATGCTGGATTTATTGAAATTTAGCATTGCAGGAAAGTTTGCGCAGGTACGCTAAAGTCCCATAACACTCCTTTTGGGTCAGGTCATGTCCTAAGTCGTTCTCCCACTTCTGCCTAGTGGACTGCAGAGGGTCATGCGGTGTGTATGCTAGGCCCCTAGTGAACCACGAGATCAGTCTACGGCCTCCGCCTATGGTGTGGAGAGTGTTGACAAAGCGGTGCTGTTCCCGTTCTGTCAGTTATGTCATAGTTGCTGCAGTTGGGTCACTAGAGCATTATATGCCAGGAAGTGGCCCATAGGTAAATTGTAGTCTGCTTCCTTTCCAATCAAGTCCCTGAAGGGGCAGACCGAGCTAATACGGATCTCTGGTGTTTAAGTTATGAGGGCTGGCATCAGTCGAAGACTCCGGTGGTAGCTAGTGTGTGCTATATGGGGGAGGTTGTTGGAATTCCTGGGGGCTTTACTCTGTGGTAGGAATACCTCTCACACTATGTGCTGTGCTGGGTCCTGCGGGGGAGATCCTAGGTCTTCCAGAAGTCATCCCGCTAGCCATCGGGATGACCATTGCATTTGCGCCGCCAGGTAATAGTGCTCAAAGTTAGAGGCACCAAGTCCCCCTTTTTTCCACTGAAAGCTGAAGTTCGTGTAATGCAACTCGGTGCTGACCTTTATTCCAGAGAAAGCTCCCCAACATGCTATTGAATGTGCGGAAAGTGGTGCGGGGTACGTGTACTTGGAGGTTGTGAAAAAAATATAGTATGCGCGTGAGCATCCCTACTCTGGATAGTGCTACTCAACCTTGAACAGTGAGCGGGAGCGTGCTCCAGAACGCCAATTGGGGGACGCAGGGTGGCAATGGCTCTGGTAAGATTGCCATCAGTGAGGTCTAGTGTGGTATGATGAATCTGGATACCCAAGTATCGGAATGTGCGCGGTTCATATCTTAGCGGTGTGTATTCACCTTTGGGAGCTGCGGCAGGCAGGCTGAGCTAAGACGAAACAGACAGAGCTTAGCCAAACCTGACGCCGTGCGGACCTCCTCTAGGATATCCTCAATCTCCGCTATTCCGTGCTGTATGTCTTGAGTATAGATAAGCATGTCGTCTGCGTAGAGAGAGTCAGAATGCATCTCGTCACCCAGCGGGATACCCCCTGCCCGCTCCTGCAGCTGCTCGGCCAGTGGTTCCATCACGAGGGTAAACAGGAGAGGAGACAAGGGGCTCCCTGTCGTGTTCCTCTAGTTATCATTATGGGGTCTAAAATGCAGTGCCCAATCTTCACTCGGGCTGTGGGGCCTGTTTAGAACAGTCGTATTAGTTGCAAGAGTCTGCCCGCAATACCCATTTTCGACAGCATCGCAAACATGAACTCAGTCACCCATGTCGAATGTCTTCTCTAGGTCCAGCACTGGGAATGCTGCATAGGGCCAGTGGACCAGACGCTAGTTTCATCACTCTCTGAAGCCTACGTATATTTAAGGTGGTTGATCTGCTGGGGATGAAACTGTTTTGATCTTTATAGACCAGTGAGGGAAGGCATTCGAGGAGGCGCCCCACAGTAATATTACTGAGTATTTTATTATCTGTTCCTAGCATGGATAGCGGGGGTATGATGTCACCTCGAGGGGATCTTTATTTGGTTTTAATAGAGAGACAATTGGGGACTCTCTCAGTGTCGGTGGGAGACGGCTGTCCGCCAGAGTGCTTTGGTAGAGCTCGAGCAACTTGGGAACCAGGAGTGCCTTGTAGAACTCAACTGAAAGTCTGTCAAAGCCTGGAGTCTTACATGTGGCTGACCCTTGGATAGCTCCCCGAATCTCCTGTTCCGTGATGGGCTCATTGAGGTCCTCACCGGCCACTGGGTCATAGTCAGCAGTGTGATTTTACTAAGGAAGTCCCTTATGTGGGACTTGCGGTTGACAGGGAAAGGATCGTATAGGCACTGGTTGTGGGTTGTGACAGCTGCATGTATATCCGATTGGCTGGTAACAAAGCAAACCTCTGACTGCCGAATCATTGTGATCGGGGCCACCAGTGATACACTGCACAGCAGCCACGCCAACAGGCGGACAGATTTATCACCTTCTGCGCACATTTTTGCCTGGTAATCCCAAAAGTCCTGGCATTTAAGTTGGTCTATCAATCGAGCATGACACTCTCTGGCCGCCTCCAGTGCATGCTGGGCTGCAGGGGCCTCACTCGATTCCCTCTTCCAGGTTGCCCAGTGACGTCTCCAAATGGGTTTAATCGTTATGAAGATCTCTTGCGCCTAATACCACATTGATACAGTGACCATGAAGTACCACTTTTAGAGTCTCCCATTCGATGGGCCTAGTAGTGGCTGTACCCTAATTCTTTTATGGGTAGCGGGACTGGGTCATGTCTCGAAAGGCAGTATCCTCCAGCAGAGCCGTTTGCAGGCACCATGTGGGGAGGAGTGGGTGAGGTGTGCTCCTGTCAAAGTGTATCTAGAGTGGGTTGTGGTCTAAGAAGGTCTTCCCTAAATACTTTGCATTGGTGACTTGGGAATGGACAGTTGGATGGCAGAGAATCTGGTCAAGGCACACATGCAGATCACGTGGAGACCAGTAGTAGGAGTAGTTTCTTGTGTCGGGGCACAGGGTTCGCTAGCTATGTAATTGGGACCAGTGTGTGAGCCATTGAGTGAGGCCTGTGGCAGCTGCTATCATTGGAGAGGTGGGCAATGGGGGTATGATTGGCCCAGGTTTCGGTAGATGATACTGTTAGTCTATAACACACAAAAAGGACGTAGGAATGTGTTTTCCGGTGGTGGCACGTGCTCAGTGAGTTAAAAACTGCCCTCACTCACAAATTTGTGACATGCTTCATCATCGGGCTTGCTAACTGACACCCCTGCGCAGACCAACGCCTGGGGTGGAGCAAAAGGGATGGGGAGACAATACAAACATAAAGTTGTGGGATCACCAAAGAGAAGTGCAGTTTGTGAAGGTTAAAACTAGCTTGGATGTGTCCCCAATTCTAATTTTATTCCTGGGCCACTCAGCCAGGGTTAAAAACATGAAGGATGGTGGTGATAGAAGATTAGGATCACTTCACCCCTCCTTACTGCAAAGGTGTCGACATGTTTCTGCCGATTCAACTGCGCCCACAATGTTGAGTTGCCCCGGCATTCATCAGGACCTTCAGGTTCCCAAAACACAACCCTCTCTGTTCCTAGTTTAGGATTTTCTGGGTCTTTTCCCCTCCAAGATAGGGTTTTTCAAGTTCAAACTCTCAGTATAACCGAGTTCCATTGAAAGTTTAGCTCGAACGAGCGAAGGGATGGGAGCACATTCATCAGGACGGCATCTCAGATCCACCGGAACTCCTCTGGTTAAAATTCCCAAGGTCGAAAAAGCACGAATGGGCGCACGCTCTTTTAGCTACCTGGCAGCTAAAAACTGGAATGCTCTGCCTTTGTTTCTCTGATCGGAGCCATCGGAGAACCTTTTCCGGAAAAGGTTAAAAACCTCGTGGCTTTTCCAACAGTGAGCCCCTACCTTTTTCCTTTTTTTTTTTTTTCTTTTCTTTTTTTCTTTTCCGAGCATCCTGTCCCTTTCTCCTCCCTTCATTTCCTTTCCCCTTTTTTGTCTGAAAGAGCAGTCTCAGCGCGGGGACACACCAGTTGGTGTAACCAAGTGCTTTATAAGTGATATTATTATTATTATCAAGGTAGGTCCCCTGCCTGGCTATTTCCTGCCTCTTGCCGAGGCTCGTTCAGCCATTTGCTATTTCAGAGCAATAGTGGTCGGGTGAAGTTGGATCATGGTATCTTTTCTGTTCTTGAACAAACACATTTGGTTAGACAACTCTTAAAGCAGACACCATTGGCCTCCTCAGAGTGCCACATAGTGTGATACTACCATGAAAAGCCAACACTGCAGCATATGATTCCACCAAGTCCTTGATGGTATTAGTTATTTGGTCCTGTAGCTGAATACATTCATGTTTTTTTAATATGCACATGCTCTTAAAGTAGCAGAGAGAGTTAATGAATTGTCTGTGTTTTGTAAAGTGCTCATGTTCTACTATTTTACCACTTTGAAATAGTTTGATAACTTGCAAGTCATGGCATTCGTTAGCCATGCAATAGCACATATACACCACAACATTACAATTGCAGAGCCCACTTGCAAAGGTTGACATTTCATAATTGTGCTGATTTCCAGAACTAGAAGTTGAAATTAATGTAGGGACAGATTCTGTAGCTATTTTGCAGTAGGAAGAGTATTACTTTGGTAATGGCACTGGCCTCACTTTTAAACTATGTGTAGATTAAGAGTGCATTTGTGGATTGGCATTGGTTGACATGGCAAATGGAATGCAAGGAGATAGGGAAGGTGAGTTTACTGTTTGAAGGGTTTGAGAGCAGATGCAAATTACTGGGAGGTGTTTTTATGCCATTAGTGAAAACTTAACTATTTAATTGTAGTTTTGTGTTTGATTCAACAAGGGAAATGCAGCCTAATTCAGTGCAGGATAACTGCATAATTTCAGTTATGGGTAGGATATGTATATGTTTGCAAGTATAGAAATAAGACTGTAAAATTGATGTCTTGTATCTGCTATGCCTTTGATTGTTAATGCTGATGAGGTGTTCTCACTTCTGGATATTTACCCTATGTCTGAAATCATCTTCCTAGATCTTGCATGTTAATTTACATCTGGTAATTGGTTTTGTAATGATCTGGATAAGATTAATTCATTGGAATTCTTAGGGAATCTCATAAGTGAACTTCTGTGTAAATATGTTTCCATGTAAATACTTTCAGATTGATAATGCAGGACTTTATGTACATCACTGCTTTGACATTTTTCTTGACCCCACCACAGATGTTCTCCAAAAATTATGCACAAGTGACCAATGTTTTTTTGCTGAGTATGGCACAGAGATTCTCATCAAACGGATGCTGACCGTTTCAATCGCTCTGTTAGTTCTTAACGGTAAATACACGTGTGTGTTTGGTTGCTCTTGACATCAAGGCACTGTTCCTTGCTGTTGTCATTCTATTGTTTTTTAATGCTGGAAATGTTAAAAGCTTGGACAATCTTGAACCAGGTCACATAACTATAATTTGGCAGTAGGGTTTCAGTATGTGCTATTCTGAAAGCAGTTATGTAAGTGTTATGTGGCTTAACATCGGTTTTGTCTCTTTCATTTAGAGTATTTCACACTGCATGCATGACTCCTGAGCCTGTAGATATTTAGATGTTAGCTCTAGGCAAAGCCGTACTAATGTTGTGAAAGTACTATTTGTGTTTTTTTAAATAAGACATTGCATTTTTTTTTAAATGGCTGTCATCAGTGGCCATTACAACAATTGTAAAACTCGTATTGAGTTTTTGATGATAGTGATGTTTAGTCTCAGGGATGTGCCGTTTGTGTTCCTACTAATTACCCGGCCTCATAAATCCAGGGCAGGAGGCTGCAGACCGGGCAGTCAAAAGCTACTGGACCCCATTTGAGTCAAATGGGGTCTTTAGCTTCTGTCCTGAGGTTCCCATAATATGTCCCCCTCAAACTGGAGACCAACAACCCCTTTGGGCACTTAACAGTCAAGGTAGTGAGGAAGGACAGTCCAAGGGTGACTCAGGGAGGTGTAGTGTGCTAGATGCTCACAACTTAGCAATGCCTCAAAAACCACAAACCCTATTTTCTCCTGGGGGCCACAGTTTTCCCACCTCCAACTTTTTCTTTTAAAAAGGAAAAGTTTGTTGAGGTGCGTGGCTTCGAGCCGGAACAAGATGGCTGCCTCAAGTGTGAGCTCTGGCAGCCGGGGGAGATCGTATCCATTTATCTCCCTCAATTCTTCACCATTCACCCCTAATAAGGCAGATAAATGCTCCAGATAACCTACTGAGAACGGAAAACAGCTTTCAAAGATCCTGAGCCATCCCCTTACGGCAATTTACTACCTGATCCCCAGATTCTCAGCAGGGCCGGCGGGATGAGAAAATGGCACCCACGGCTCCACAGGCATTGGCACCCCCGCCATGATCCCACCACCCAAAGTGCTTGCCGACCCTCCGAATGAAGATATGCACTCAACTACAAATGAGGTAAAGCGCTCACCCCCATTGCTCATTTCGCAACCCTTATGTGCAGCCCCCTCCAGAGGCCCGGTGCGAAAGAGTGGCAAGATGGCGCTGCAGAACTGCACTTCCATTAACACCCACTACCAGTGACGGAGGCATATGGCGATGTGTTCACCCCAGCCTTGACCCCCTCCCGCAGTGGCGCGTGCAGTGCTGGTGCGGGGCTGACGTGAGGGCTTTGATCTGCACCCTTGCATGCCTGTTCATACCCGCACAAGTTCGGCACCAAGGCTTGTGCGCACGAAGGCTAATTATTTTAAGGACCTTATTACAAAGCAGCCGCTCCGACCTACGTATCGCCGAGGCCGGGCCCGCTGTATCACTCTACTGCATACTCTGCTAATACACACTTATGCTACTCTCTTCTCTTGTCTTGATGCTGGGCTTGTGATGTGTTTCCCTCACTGACTCACAGTTTTAAATAACCACGTACTCTCACTCTGACTTGTAGGTAAGACGGAGGCCAGAACCTCTCTGTAGCTATTAACACATCTCAACCTCTCACCCCCTCTAATTTAAAAAGCTTATACCAAAAGGAGCAAGTAGCTCCGATGCCAGTACCGGGCCAATCTCTGGCCTACAGCCTAATCTTTAAGACCTACCATGTTTTATGTCCTACTTTGAGGCCCATCATGTAACTCTACACGTGGCTTTGTCACTCGGCCTGAGGTATACCTGACTTTAATCATCAAAATACAATCAAGAGTATGTAGTAAAATCCTGCAAGCTAGCACCTCCCGCAGGGCCCATTGCCACACACTCATGTCATAGAAAGTGCACAAGCCCTTATGAACTTTAAAGTACCTGGCAAATAGTGCAACACTTGCAAATAGTGAAACAATAGTAAAACACTCAATAACAGTGTCGCAGAGTGTGGCTTACCAAATCTCTAGGGGATAACAGCAGGATCTGAATAAAGTACAGCCCCCCTCTGCAGCTCTCCGGTCACTCCTACAGTGTGGTGAGCCACTATAAATCAACAGCAACCTGTACCTCTACAGCAAGGCATTGTAGGAGTACTGAGCACGTGGCAATAGTGTCACCCCTGTCTTGAAATCCAGCACACTTCTCTCAAATGCTGAATACTGAGATTTCAATCCACTGAGCTTGTCATATCATTGCCAGACCTTGCCAACACAAATAGCCCAAAACCTCCAAAAATGGGTCAATTACAGTATCAGGCAGACTCCATACTAGTGCTCATACCCACAATGGCGAAAAAAAGACTTCAAAGACAGGGACGCAAAGGATCATAAAGACAGCAAAGAACAAAAGGCATCCCTCAAAAGGGCCAAACAAGACCCACCTGCAATTGAGTCGCCTGTCACATTAAAAGAAACCCTAGATGCTAACGACTAAATGGACCTAGTCCTACACAACCTCTCTTCACTGCAAGAATTGATGCAAAGCACCAAAGTGAATACCAACCTACTAAAAATGGATATCTCCTGCCTGCGGAATGACTTTAAATCCTTATCCACACGAATAGGGGACGCTGAATCCAGAATCGGTGTGCTAGAAGATGAGCTTCAAAGACAAAGATGTCCTAGGCCACCACCAAGCAATTAAACATCCTCTCCCGAACCATAACAGTTTTAAAGAACGGGAACAGAAGAGGAAACCTCAGAATCTTTGAATTGTCTCTAGGGTTCGAAAACCAAACCTTCATATGTGTCTCCTTCCTCGAACAATGTATACCACAAACCCTTGGAATCAAATTTGAGAGACCATTCAAAATCGAAAGGACACAGAGTCCCAACCAGACCAATCCCGGGTGCCAAAACCCTATGTCCTCTTATCTTCAGACCTCTTGGATTCGAGCATTCAGAGACTATCTTAACACACATGAGGATATCAAAAACGCTAACCTGGAACAACATAAAGATCGGAATATCCCAAGATTATGCAAAAGAGACTGTGTTTCTCAGGGAAGGCTTCCTAGCTCTAAGGCACCCCCTCACAGCGCTCAACATCACCTTCTCCTTTATCAGCTCAGACAGATTTAAAAGTAACCACGGGGGAAAACTTTGATCTTCAGAGATCCAATCTTATCTCAAAAACTGACTGCAACAAGAAATTATTTCCTGATTTGACTGCTTTACACAACCCTGACGGTGGTTTCTGACTACTCTCCATTACATCAGATAAGACTCGCCCTTCTCAATTGCAGCCCGTCTTATGTATAATGGTTTCTGTATGATTTTAAAATGTGTATGTATGCAAGCATGTCTTATACGACCACATACGCTCACCCCCAGGTACCTTGTCCTTGACCTCTGCAGGTCATTTTCTGCACCCTGACTATCACACTCGCTTCTACAGTCTGACATAACTAGCACATGGCGACATTACTTTACGCCTCTGCGTTGGTTCGACTGCACTCTCCTATATGCTCTCCCATACCACCCGTGCTTCACCTACAGTTTCACACACACCTTTATACTTCCACACCCACACTTTACTGCTACCACATATACACTCCCACCTACACTAATATCATACCCTACACATACTCGCACACAGTCATACATGCATACACGACCATGCTCTCACATGCCCTCCCACTCACACTAGGGCGGATATATTCACCACTTTTGGCCAAAGTAAAATGTAACATCCCATCTGACTTGAACCATAGCTAATGGCTAGATCAAACTTCAACCTAACACAACCTGAGATGCAATCTCTATCTCATCACACATAGGGCATCTCATGCGAAGATTAAAATGATAGATGTTTAAGTACGTTCAAATGTGTTCTCCATGTTGATCGCCTCACCTCAACTATGCTGAATTTGTTGCTATAACTGTTCTCAACAGCAGGCTTATCAAATTGTAACCATGACAAATTTTCTATGAGGACTTTGTAACTGCCTGCCTTGCATATTGCGTTTTAGTTGGTACTTGTACCATTTTAGGGTGACTGTACTCCGCATTTATCGAGTCTTTAATCAATCAGACCTCTAATTAATTCTCTGATCAGCGATATACTATATTAACGTACTTTTTGATTGAGCTTCGATGTTGTCACCCCTGTTAGTTGCCTAAGACGTTTGAAATGTTTGTTTAAATTCTGTTACATAACGTCTGCTTACTCACAAGTTTTCTGTGCAAACTAACAGCCCAAAGGGTGCTCAAAGCTGCTCCAAATGATTGGCAACCAGTGTCAATTGAATAGCGCTGTGAGTTAGCCTTCCAACTCTCCACTCTGACCCTGAATGCCTATTGCTCCCTGCTTACTACTCAGCCGTCCACCAAACCCTCCCCTGACTGCCGTATCCCCTCCACCCCGATTTACAAAACTCCCACAGTTCGGATCCATGGCTACCACTGCCCTACCTTCCGTCTTGGGATGGGAATTTGTGTTTTGTATGTATTCTTTCTTCCTTGCTTTCCTCGCTTTCCTGTTCCTGGTTTTCTCTCCTCCCTATCCTTCTGTCGCCTAATCAGCCAAGTCCATTCTGCCCTACATATTCTACATGGCGTGCCCTACCTTAAACTATGCCTCTCGCGTCTCAGAACCTCTCAAACCATACATAGACCCCCACAGCATAAATTATGCCTAACAACACTCTTAAGATTCTCTCGTTAAACATGAAAGGGCTAAATCACCCTGTCAAAAGAAGGCAGATCATAGAATACTACCATAAACAGAAAGGCAATATCCTCTTACTCCAAGAGGCCAGAATAGATCGTGATATTACCCTTAACCTCTTAAACAACTGGTACTCTGAACTGGCATGCTCCCCTGATTCCGACAAGAAAAACGGAGTCGTCATGGTCTTTGCCAGGTCGGCAGGCATTAAAGTCATTAAAAATATGCACGACACAGAAGGCAGATGGGTCTTCTCACAAATATATGAGCGCAATTAGGAATTATTCATTGTGAACATATGTGCACCCACCTCCGACTGCCCCTCATTCTGGGTCAATCTAAATGAAAACTGCAAACTTAGACCAGGGAAATCCCACAAAGAAATGAAAAACATGTGTGCCACGTAACCTAACAGACATATGGAGGCTGTTCAACCCCACAGGTAGAGAGTTCACTTTTTACTCCCACCCACATAGCTCCCACTCAAGCATTGAGTACATCCTAACTAACCCGAAACTTACTCCTTCCTGCTCCAATCCCAGGATTGAACCCATCATTTTCTCGGACCATGCCTGTATTTCATTAGATATTACACTATCCAACGTCCAAAACCCAGATAGACTATGGCGTCTCAACGAGATGCTACTAAATTATCCAACCAGTCAAGAAGAAATATGCTATACAATCGTTAATTACTTCAATGAAAATGCCTCTCCGTAAATCTCTCCAGAAACACTCTGGGAAGCCATGAAAGCAACAATCGGGCAGAATGATCCGTATCATAACCAACAAAAACAAGACCACCAACAAAAATCTTGAAGAACTAGAATCTAAATTGAAAATATTAGACGCACTCTTCTGTCATATAATGTGGGGGTGCCCCACACTAAAGACTTTTTGGACTGCAGTTTTGCTGAAGCTTCAGACCACACTTGGAGGCACTTTTTCCGGCACCGTAAAGATCTGTCTGATAGGAGGTTTTCCGAGACCTTAAAAACGTAAAGTGGCTCTTGATTCGCAGACTTACCTTTCGCTTTAGCTAGACAAAGAATAGCAATGGCGTGGAAGTCGGAGAGGGGACCAAGGCTAGAGACTTGGGTGAGGGACGTCACAACATGGGCAGAGGCAGAAGGCCAGGCCTTTAGACTGGAAGATGCCCGGGGAGTTCGCATGCGCCTGCTGGCTGAGCTATGGGCAGAGATTACGCTGAGCTGGAGGGGGACACAGACTCGGAGCGGGGCGTCCGCGAGGGGTGGGGGCTGGGGAGCCGGAAGACCTCCTGCAGACGGAGACATAGATGAGTGGTCATGAAGGAGAATGAGTGCCCCGAGGGTAAGGCCCACCCCACACTAGGTTTACAGACCCCCCATGATCGGCTATCATACGGTTGAATATTACTTTTTGGAAGAATAAAAGAAATATATTATCTGCACACCTGGACCCACAAGTATTCATGAAATATAAGAAGAACACTTTATTTATCACTTCTTCGCTTTAACTTTGCGCATAATCATCCTGATTAACATTTTGTAAAGAAAATGTATAGGATGGCCCTGATGAAGCGACAGTTTGTCGTGGAACACGTGTTGGCCTGAACAAATATTACGAATAAAAACCTACTAATACCTATTTATTAAGTTTATACTTATTACAGTTAAATAGACCTCAAAAACAGAGTTTTGTAGTATTGACCATCCCACACTTGGTGTTGCAGCTAGCTGACACCTACCTGACAGCCGTGCACTGCAATTGCTGTGATCTTCTACCCGTCCCGTCCCCCCCCAGACATAGACTCTCCAGCCAGGATCACCATGCATAGTGAATAGTTAGTGGCAACTCATTATTATACACCCTCCTGAAGTCCGGGCTGTGCCTGGCCCTCCCCCGTTTCCCCCACCCCCATTCAGAGACATAGTTGATATACTGTTTTATTGGTTATCTAGTTAATTTTGTTCTGGTTTCCCTATTGGCCCACACTCCGAGTCCCTTGAGAACCACAACACAAAATGATACTGAGAGTGTATCGGAATCCATACTCCGCTCCATGGGTTATGAGATAGGAGGAGGGTATGCACACATTGGCCTGAGCTGGGGACCCTAGGAACCGAGACATATAGATATGAGCAATCAATACATCGAGCCCATATTGCAAACCTTGGAGACGTTCCGAACAAACAATCCTGCTATTGTAATGCCCGTGAGCAATCACTTGTGAATAGCAAAGTAGAGGACGGCAAAATGTTTTGTTTTAAAAAAAAAAAAAAAGAAAATGTTCTTTTTCTTTCTGTAAAGGAAGCTGTTGTATAAGACCATGTTTAAATTGCAATAAACATATCTTTAAAAAACTAGAATCAAAAGTGAAATAGTTTGAGTGCCTTCTAGTCTCCAAACACTCCACCGAAACAGTCAACATACTGAAAACCCTAAAATGCGAATACAATAAACTAATAAGCGAGAGAGCTCACATATGGCTGAACACCGGCAAAGCAAAAAAGTTATGTGAATTCAACAAAGCCAGGAAATTCCTAGCCAACTACCTAAACGTCAAAAGCAGAACTCCCCGATAATTGCAATCAAGAGCAAATCAGGGAAAACAGAAACGGAGACTTAAAATATAGCCAGTTGCTTTGCACAATACTACAAAGAATTATACAATCCCGATTGGCAACCAGATATCACAGATTGTGAAAAATACCTCCAAAATAACAAACTTCCCTTAATTATAGAGGCGGACCAGACTGCCCTAAACAAACAGTTCGAAATACAAGAAATAGACACGGCGATCAAAACACTCAAAATAAACCAAGCACCGGGTCTGACGGCTTCATTGGCAGTTTTTTACAAAATTTTCCAGCCACAACTTACACTGCCCCTAAAATCCCTCTTTGATTTTTATTCCTCTAAAGGCAAAATAGGTCTGAACTTCTCAGAGGCTATAATAACAGTTATCCACAAAGACCCATTAGAAGCCAAAAACTATAGGCCAATATCCCTACTTAATGTAGATTGTAAAATCTATGCAAAAAATCCTAGCGACAAGATTGGAAAAATTAGTCCTCTCACTAATACATCCTTCCCAAACTGTCTTCATAAAGGAAAGGCTTTTTGCGCAAGTCCTAGAAAAAGCCCCTTTGCTCCACTCCCCAGCGATGGCTATGGCCTTGGATGCCCAAAAGGCTTTTGACAAAGTATCTTGGCCTTTCCTAAGATTGGTAATCTGCAAATTCAACCCAAGACCACCCTTAAAATGAATGGCATTTGTACTATATAACAACCCATCAACCAGAGTCAGGGTGAACTGTTCTTTCTAAGAGGTTCAAACTATTCCAAGGCACAAGGCAAGGATGTCCCCTCTCCCCGTTACTTTTTCTCCTAGCCATTGATCCCCTCCTAACTGAATTGCGACACAGCATCATCATAAAAGACATCCCATTTTGGGAGGGGGGAGGGGGGGGGGAGTGGTCTGCAGTTCAGTCGAAGAGCCAGGTCTTGAGGTCCTTCATGAATTGAGGCAGTGAAGGTGATTGCCTGAGATGTAGAGGTAGACAGTCCCAGGTCTTTGCAGCGAGGTAGGAGAATGAGCTTCCGGCTGAGGTCTTGCGGATCCGTGGGATAGTGGCCAGGGCCAGTTGGGCAGAGCAGAGATGTCTAGTGGGTGTGTAGAAGGAGAAGCAGCGGTTGAGATATGCAGGTCTGGTGTTGTGTAGGGCTTTGTAAGCGTGCATGAGGAGCTTGAAGGTGGTTCTTTTGTTGATCGGGCGCCAGTGAAGGTCTCATGTGACCGGAGATGTGGTTGCGCCAGGGGATGTCCACTATAAGGCTGGCGGAGGCGTTATGGATGCTCTGTAATTTCTTTTGAGTTTTTGGGTTGTGCTGGCGTAGAGTGCATTGCCGTAGTCGACCTTGCTACTGACGAGCGCCTGGGTGACCATTCTTCTGGACTCGGTGGGGATCCACTTGAAAATCTTCCGAAGCAAGCGGAGCATATGGAAGCAGGAGGATGAGACTGCATTGATTGGGTAGTTCTTTGAGAGTGAGGAGTCGAGGATGATGCTGAGGTTGCGTGCATGGTCGGTGGGTGTGGGGAGGGTTCTGAGCGCTGTGGGCCACCAGGATTCGTCCCAAGCGGAGGGAGTGGTGCCCAGGATGAGGACTTCGGTTTTGACGGAGTTGAGTTTGAGGCAGGTGTCCTTCATCCAGGCAGCGACTGTCTTCATCCCGTTGTGAAAGTTGCTCTTAGCGGCTGTAGGTTTGTCAGTGAGGGAGAGAATCAGCTGGGTGTAGTCGGCATAGGACTCTATGTTGAGACCGTGGTTTCTGATGATGTCAGTAAGCGGGACCATGTAGAGGTTGGGGCTCAGAGAGGAGATTGAGAAACTCCGCAGCTGATCTCTATAGGTTCTGAGGAGAACAGTGGGAGCTTGACTCTGAGTTCAGCCGGTGAGAAAGGAGAGGATCCACTCTAGGGCTTTACAGTGGTTGCCCGTGTCATGGAGTCTTGTGCAGAGGGTGTGGTGGGAGATATCCACGATGTCCCATCTTCTCTGAAGATGCAGACACAGTGATACCTGAAAGCCTAAACCTGATTAATGCCTATGCCAAAGCTGCGGGCTACACATTGAACAAATAGAAAACAGAGGTCTTCCTTCTAAACCCACTCTGCACCACTACAGTTCTCGGCAATAGTAGCCTCAAAATGCAAACCATCCCCTTAAGTGCTTGGGCCTACAGCTCTGTAAATCGCTGCTCGACTCCCGTACGCATATTGAAAACACCCTTCTTTAAAATAAATAAAAAATAATACAGGACCTCATTGAGTTTCGGAATTTGCCAGTTCCTTAAGAGTAGTACCCTCAAGAGGCCCACCTACTGGCAACTCCGACTCTGGTTTGATTACACAGAGGATCAGAGTGGCCAGGCGAGGGCAAGGGAATTAGGGAGGGTACTGCGGGTAGGGAGAGCTGGAACGGAGCGATGTTAATAGTTAGTAATGCTTCAATGTATACCTGGTATATACTAGTATATCATGTTGTTTGTGAATAACCGTTCCCTGTAAAGAAAGAGGTGTTGTTTTGTTCTTGACGCTACTATGGTTGTAACATCACAGGAAACTCTGAGTTCTTAGGCTTAGATATCTTAACCTCTTGATGAGCATCAAATACAGTGTCTCTGGTTATTCTTAAGCTTTCAGTGTTCTAGTGTCTCTGGTTATCATAAGCTTTCTTTCTAATGATAGATTCAGGCCATTAGTCTCATCACAATCATCTCAATGCGTGATTATCAAACAGATTGCCCTTGGCACAATGTTTTAGTTAACTTGAGCCTTTCTTATTCATCACAATTATGGCTCACAACAGTAGGCTCAAGGCACAAGCACTTTGTTTCTGGGTACAACTTCGGCATACATGTGCTCTAAGAATACCTTGTCTTTTTACTATGAACATAAAATGTGCAACAATACAGTCTGGTTTCTTGGATACAATAAGACTTATGCAGTCATGCTTTTCAGATCGTGGGGTCCATTACAGAGAATGCGCAGCAACTAAGACTCAGTTCAAAACATACTGTATATACCCATGTTCACTCCACAAGGGTTCATAACGGCTAAGCTTACAGATACCACATTCATCAATTGACTCCGCCCACTGGATGGAGGAACTCAACAGAGTTCCAGCACTAGGCAGCACAATATCAAGTTCCCCAGAAACGGGCGTCTGCTTAGCTTGCTCTGGAGTTCGCCACTCAGGAGGCCTACCATTCTGTGGGAAGGCCGACTTAGAAGGAGCGCTGGACTGGCAGCTCACCGGCTTCACAGATGCTGCTCCGGATCAGATGCTGAATAATCCGCACTCGGCGGCTGGGCACAGCCGCCTTTATAGACGCAGTCTTAACCAAGATAGCGGCTGCGAGGGGTACTGAAACTAAAAAGGGACACCATTAGGCAGCTGTACTTCTAGAATACGAAACTGGGCGGAAACCGAGCTCCATATTGGTGTTGTGTGCATCACAGATCTACATACCATGCATTTAGGCATTACATGAGTTTGTTGTGTCATACAGTTCAGTATACCAAGGAATAGAGAATTGGCAACATTAGGGGGTTTACATGTGTGCGTTCCCTACATTATATGTGGCTGATACAAGTCTTGATTCAGTCTATATGCATGTCTTGGTTCAGTCTATATGCATGTCTCGGTTCAGTCTCTATGCATGTCTCAGTTCAGTCTCTATGCATGTCTCAGGTCAGTCTCTATGCATGTCTCAGTTCAGTCTCTATGCATAATGAGCTACATGTAAGGCAGCTAGGCTGGGAAGATAAGTTCTAGGCATAGGGGTTGTGACATCAAGGCATGGTCACCCAAACACCTGACCTGGTGGGGCAGATTGGATTGCACTACAATGCTAATAGCCCCGTAGGTAAACTTTATAATAATCATATTCCCTCTACAGCTTTCCGCTACCTTTTTGAAACTCCTTAACAAGACTAGCATCCAATTTGGTTGGCGCAGTAAAAGGCCCAGAATCTCAACCAAAGTCCTATTATTGGACAAAGACAAAGGAAGGGTCGGTCTCCCCAGCTTCCGCAAACTTCAAATGGCATTCATACTCAAACAATCTACACATTCGATTCACCCAAACCTTTTGCTCCCCCCACCTATCTGGGTATACATTGAGAAAGGTCTCTTTTTCCCATTCACTCCCCCTAGCTGCTATCTCAATAAACCACTTTAATCCCCTGCACTCCTCAAATATAATCAGAGACACGATACTGGCAGTTAAACATCTGGACAGCAAATGCATCGTCAAACTCAAACACTCTTCCTACGCCTCGCTACGGCATAACCCACTAATAAATATTGATGGTAAAACTCTCCATTGGCACACCTGGTCATCACAACATTTTATGTATTAAGTATGTGATTGAGAGCAAATCCGATTCCCTTGTCACTCTTGCAAACAACCTTCAACATCCCTGACCAGGAATTCTACAATTTCCTCAAACTTGGAGTTGCGATTAACCAAAATCAACCCTTCCTGAACCCTTACAATCGCAGCATTCTGAAGAAACTAGCTTTAGTTGCATCTCAAGACCACCAAGTCTCTAAACTCTATAAAATCCTTCAGGAACACACTCCCAATTCCATACAAAAGTCTCAAAACAAGTGGTCCGTCTCCTGCCTGAAAGAAGGTAACACTCCTCTAGTTGAAAAAAATTGGTCCCACATATGGAAACGTGACAAAACTCAAAATTTCCCCCATCATCTCAGTGTAAATACTGGCTGTTACATAGATCCTTCTGGACCACGGACGAACTCTTTAGACTGGGTCTGTTAAACTCGGACAAATGCTGGAACTGCTTAACCGAGGTAGGTGACCTTGAACACCTGCTATTTTCTTGCCCTGTGCTCCATTCCTACTGGGAAGATATCAACAAAACTAAAAACATTTTCCACTGTAAAGTAACTCTGGACCCAGCCCTCACATGCTTAGGCCCCTGGATTCTCCCAATCCCCCACTTAACAAAGCATAACACTTACTATTTAACTTACTACTCACATTAGGAGCCAAAACGATCCTTTGTGATTGGAAAGACTTCAAATCTATCTCTTACCACACTTGGTGGGCCTGGGTATGGTTTCTGAGAAGCTTGAACAACATAATTCTCAACCAAAACTTCAACCACAACAGAGTCAGATTGCTTTGGTTACCCTGGGATGCCTACTTACAGACCATCACACCCCCTGTTACAGTCCCTGACCTGAAATGAACCACTCATCATCCACAATTAGGTTCTTGGTACAGCCCCCCCCCCCCCATCTCCTCATTCCTTCCATCTTTTACTATTCCTTTTTCCAACTTACACGTTCCTCTCCACTCTACTCTCCCCTCACACAGGACGTATATCGCCACCAAATCCTGGGAGCTATTCATGGCAGCTGTAATGTCCAATGAATTCTGCTGATTTGATCTACACAATGAAGTTTGCTGATTTGATCTTCCTTCACATTGTCATGTATGAAATCTACAAATGTCTTTATTGGCTTCTCATGTAACATGCAAAATACCACTGTACTTTTCATTACTTCTCGTTTCTATTTTATTGCATTTCTGTAATGCCTTCACATGAAAATGTTAATAAAATGTTAACATGGAAAGGAAAGGTTTGTTATTATACACATAACTAAATATTGCATACGAAATTACAACTATTTACAAAATCGCACATGGGGGGGAACAAACTGGACCCCACACACACAGAGTACTACCAAACTGAGAGAGAAAAAACTTGTCACAGTAGACCACTAACTCCCTGAACCCGGACTAGACCTGGTTGTGAGGCACCTTGAACTGTTCATGTGCCTGCAGATTTTGACCCTTAAAATCACATTAACCTTGAAGTTGCTTATAGCAAACCATACTAAGATATATATTCAAGACCAACTGAGCCTACTGGTGCTGCTAATGGTGTGAGGCTTATAACATTTGTCAATGATTGTTCCATTCCATATGATAAACCAACTTGCTTGGAAAAAAAATGGGTTTAACAATGGTTATTCACTATCAAAAACTCAGACTATAGGCAGGAAAACATTTCAGCATTAACAAAAATGAACATTTCATCAACAATGATGGTTTCTTATGTTATCCCAGGTTGCTAAGTAACCACTTAGGACTCGCAACAGATGGGGTTCCAAAACTCTCTGGGTAACACAAAAGCTCAGCCTGGGAGTGACTTAAAACAAACCTAGTGTTGTCTTGGTGTCTCTAATACTGCCCGTCAGCAGTCTTAGGACAGCACTTTTCTCCCTGCACAAGGGATACTTATAGGGCTCACTGTTCCTCCTGTCTGCTTCACAAAACAAATTCGAGCACTTTGAGGGTACTTTGCTCCTCATGGGTTCCTGATTGAAAGTATGCAAATTTGGCAGACCTAGAGGCGTCTGGGGCTCCCGCACTAAGGCTGTCTTTCACGAATCCCTTCGATGCCTCCTAGGAAGCTTGGCTTTTCTTTTTTTTTTTTTTTTTTTTTTTTCTTCAGCTGTGCTTAGTGTTTTTGATTTAACCCACTGGTCACTCTGCTTTCAATTAAAGATGCCCCTGCCTTCCATTGGCATCTGTAAGCCTCCTACAGTGGACCACATGGCAGTCTTGCAGCTATGTGGTACCGCAGTTCTTCCCTCTCCCCAGCACTCTTCACACCAGACCGAGGACAGTCATAAGCTACTGGGCCATAGTTTTGCCTGTGGTGTACTGGAACCTCCTGTACAGGGTTTCTCACACTCAAGAATTGCCCTTGGTAAATGGCAAAGATGTTGGGTGTTATAACGCATGTTTGATATTAATGAATTAAATCTTGTTGCACGAATGGATGCTCCTAACAAAACAATTAACACATTTTTATGTTTGCTTTCGTCTAGGTCTGCAAAAATGTGTGAACGCTCTGATCACCTTCAGTTCAAATTTGAGAATTATGGAGATTCAATGTTACAGACCATGAACAAACTGAGGAAGGAAAATAAGTTTTGTGATGTGACTGTACATATTGATGATGTTGAAATCAAAGGACATAAAATTGTGTTTGCTGCAGGATCACCTTATTTAAGAGATCGTTTTTTATTGAATGATGAACAAGAAGTAGAGATCTCCATTTTGCAAAGTTCTGAAGCAGGGAGGCAGTTGCTCTTATCCTGTTATACTGGTATGCTGGAGTTTCCAGAAATTGAGCTTGTAAACTACCTAACTGCTGCTAGCTTTCTTCAAATGAGCCATGTTGTGAAAAGATGTATACAAGCCCTCTGGAAGTTCATAAAACCAAAAGAGACTTTGGATAGTGAAGAAAAATGTGAACACGAAAGTGATTCTTCTGACCTGAAGAAGAGTGATGACGAGATTGAAGATCATTTACTACAAAGTTCTCCTTGTTCTCCTTTATCTGAAGCTAGTGTTGACATGGATGATGGTGATATTCAGATTGTCAAAGTAGAGACATTCGGAGAAGCATCTGAGAAGAAAAATCTGAACCATTTTATTTCTTCAGAACAATCTGCCCTGCATGGGTCTGAGCCACAACACTCGCTGATAAACTCAACAGTTGAAAATAAAGTCAATGAAACTGAAGAAAACCAACTCCAGAACTATGACCTCTCGGATACAGGCAGCGACAATATGGTGCTCGAAGCTAAAGAAATGTTTGGACCTATGAACAGGATGATGGAAAAAGGGCTTCAGTGGCATCATCAGTGTCCTAAGTGCACTAGAGTATTTCGTCATTTGGAAAACTATGCCAGTCATTTGAAATTACACAAACTGTTCATGTGTCTTCTCTGTGGGAAAACATTCACTCAGAAAGGAAATCTGCACAGGCATATGAGAGTACATGCGGGAATTAAGCCTTTCCAGTGCAAGATATGCGGGAAGACATTTTCTCAAAAATGCTCGCTGCAAGATCATCTGAACCTTCATAGTGGTGATAAGCCCCATAAATGTAATTACTGTGATATGGTGTTTGCTCATAAACCTGTTTTAAGAAAGCACCTCAAACAGCTGCATGGGAAAAACAGTTTTGACAATGCGAATGAAAGGAGCTTTCAAGATGTTACTGTGGACTTGGACTCTTAGATTTTTATGCGACCACACGTCAAGAATAGACTTGTTTTATCATCGTTTTATCATTGTTTCTCTGTTTATATTTTTTGTTGTATATTTGTTCAAAGAAGGTACACAAAATTGAGTGTGTACTACAACTACTGAGATTTCAATATGAAATTATGTCTCTTTAAGACAAAAACATGTTGAATTTGTCCTCTTTGGATTTCGGAATATGTGGTGTACCTAAAAGTGCACTCGTGACAGTGTACATTTTGGCACTCTCATCCCGGAGTCATATTTGCCTATTTCAGATGCTTTTTTTAGTGTATCATATTTTTATGATGAACATGGTAATTTCAATTTTACCCATGTATGTTTATTCCTGTTGAGCACGATGCTTGTTCCTGGGGACAGCTAAATATTTTGTCACTAGTCTCTTTGGCAAAGATACTTCTACCAAAGTGATGAGGAGGATGTACAAAGTAAGTTGGACACTGAAAAGGGCTAGTCTCTCTCACTGTCGGGTGACAAGAGTGTCTGTTCATGGCCTAACTGTGAAGTTTGAAAGATAGAGAAGGTGCAACTCTCCCTTGAAAACCTAACGCCAAATAGGTTTTTAAGAAGCTTAAACTTGCACCAACATACACAACATGGGCAATCTATTTTCTAATATCAAAACTGTTTCTCCTAAAAAGGGACTGCTATGAAATGAGTGTGTCGAAGCAGGAGGCATTTGGGTTAAAATCCTCGAGGTTTTGACTCTTGATAATAATCAAACCATTTTATTTTTCAAGAGCAACACTGTTTTAAATTGTGTGCACACAAAAGAAAGTTACAGGTTGCCACAAATAATGAGTTCAGCAATGCTTCTGTGTACCAAACTTACTTCCCTCATTCACCTTTAGAGGGGAGTGATGCTTTTTTCAGCATAAACATATATCCCTTACAGAAGAGGGCAACGCACCTGTTGCAACTACATTCCAGTACAAACTGGAAAGTATAGCCAAGCACTGAGTTGGATTTGTGTGTTTGTACACCTTTATTAGGGTTTTTGAAAATTGCCTCAGAGCGCTTATGAAGGGAAAGTGGGGCAAGGAGGTTATCAATATTGGAATCGGTCAGCCCACCTCAGGTATATTGTAATAAGGCAAAGCCTCACTGGTGGTGAGCTCAATGTAAATCCTTCTGCACCCGCTTAACAATTGTGTCAGGAACAATCTTGCACATATGATCCTCCAGTTGAGACTGATAACTGGAAAGCATTATGAGGGTTTCTGACTTCCAGTTGAATCTGAAATGAAAGTTGCTGTTCTGCTCTTCATTTCTCTTTTTAAGAGTTTGGCAAACCTTGCACCATTATTAAGTGTTCTGTCAGAGTGTTGCAGGGCTTAGAATCTCTGGATGTGCAGTGACCTCTCATTTAATTTTCTGCACATGGTTTGGTGGCGTGCCAGTAGGTTTTTGGCGAGTAATCATGGGCAACTGAAAGAATGGGATGTTTCACAGACCCGAGTGCCTTGTGCTGAGATTATGTATGCATTAAGGGAGTAAAAGTTAAAATTTCTTTTCTCTTTGCAGGTAATTCAAACTCTTAGCTACCAGGAATAAAGACGTACACTCAGCCCATTGTGCTGTAACCATTTTGAAGTGTTTTTATTGTGGGGGACATTAAGCTTGGTCGTATGTCTGTTGCTAGACAAGCAAACTGCTTTTGTTCCAAGTTTCAATGGAACTTTCAAATACTTACATAGATATCAAAATGTCATGCTACATTGGACCTAGCTAATTCTTGTGCATAAGGAAATATACTATGGATTGAATGAGAGACAAATTTGTAATTAGATCAAAGTAAGTCCCAGAAAATGGTATCCTGTCTGTTGCCCCGTCTACACCATCTGTGTTGTCAACCATAATGCATATGCCTTCAATTTCAGGATCTAAAAATTCAGCCTAAGACAGTTTGTTGTCTCTTTTGATGGACCTTGACCGCTGTTGGCTTTTAAGAATATTTGCTGCTTTGATCCGAATACAAATTGGCATCAACAAAGTGATGAGTTGTTGGTCTAGTCTGGATCAAGTTCTCAATAAAGATGTGTGCTGCATCCACGGTCACTGGATGTTTGTCGAAAATCTGCTGAATTATGTGCCATAGAAAATGCCCTTGTGTAATAGTTCATCAAAATTCTGCGCCAGGTTCTGAAGAATTGTCTGCCTTCTATTATAATAGTGCTGAAACCAAATAGATCAAAATGCTTCAGAAGATGCATTTGTTTAGTTTAGTACAGTTGTCTCCAACCAGTCCATTGTGAGCTACCAGTAGCTCATTGATACCTTCAGAGTAGCTCAGAGCCATAAGTTCATTTAAAAAAAAGCACAGGGTCACATTTTTCTATTAAAGTTAAGGGAAGACTATGTTTATTTTACATTATTATCTTCAGGCCCCAGACAGCAGGGCCTGAAAATGAGCAGTTCTCGAGTCAGATTTATGATCCAGGACACAGAGGAGAATAACTGAAGCACTGAGGTATTTAACTCTTAATTAAGTCCATGTCAAGTCAATATTGGAGTGTGAGAACAAAATTATGTTTCTGAATGCTCTTAAATGGTAGAAAATTCAAATGAACAGTTACCTTAATGATTAACTCTTCATTTTAGTTTTCTCCCATTTCAAAGTGTTCATTTCAGAAACAGCAGGCTTCTTGCTTCCAGTAGTCACTGTTCCATATTTTTTTTTTGGAGTTCAGAAAAACGTTATTGAGCATTTCCAAAACCAATGAACAGGGCGAAAAAAAGAGAAATGTAATGCATGTGATACATTCGGGGTGCCAAGATCTGGTGTGGAAAGTCCTGGATCAGAATTACTATATGTGAACCTCCTCTTATCTGCTATGTGATACCTGGTTTTTGTTCTTTGTATTCGTTCAAACTGTTTCATATTTATAACTGAAAAATACAGTCCCTTTTTTAAAAGGGCCAAATTTAACGTGAAGAAAAGTATTTCTATGAAACATTGTCATAATGTTTTTTCCACTTTCAGTTAAGCCTCTTAATGTTTTATGTAGCATGTTTCTTCACTTCAAATTCCTCCCACTTTAAACAAATTGTTGTTTTTTTCTGTTATAAATATGACACCTTGTCTACTGGCCACTGGAAGCAAGATGCCTGATGTTTGTATATGTGACACCTAGAAATAGGAATAGATTTAAATGATGCGTTTTATGGAATCTATATAAACATAAAGTTAACTCTTCAGTTTAATTTTCTCCCTTTTCAAAGTGTCGCCTTTACACACAGCAGGCACCTTGCTCCTAGTGGCTGGTAGACACAGTGCCATATTTATAACTGAAAAATACAGCCATTATTTTAAGTGGGAGAAATTTAAAATATAGAAAAATGTTCCATATCATGTACGTTTTCTGTACTTTAAATTTCTCTCATTTAAAAAAAATGGTTATATGTTTGTATAATACATGTAAAATTGCCACATACGACGAAAGGCATTCCAGCGCCACAAATACATACAACATAGGCTAGCTTTCATGATGGCATGTTGGCCATTAGCTCATGGATGGCAAACAACTGCCTCAAATTAAATTCAGATAAGACCGAGGTAATGGTCTTTGGTAACCTTGCCCCTGGATGGTCTCCCACCTGGTGGCCAGCTGAACTGGGATCACTCCCCACCCCTGTCAAGAAGGCCAGAAACTTAGGCATTATATTTGATGAGAGCCTATCCTTCAAACAGCATGTCAACGCAGTGGTCTCCTCATCCTTTTATGTCTTAAGGATAATAAAGAAATTGCTACCTTTCCTCCCGACTAGCACTGGAAAAACGCTCAGCAGTGCCCTAGTTATGTCAAAAGTCGACTACTGCAATGGCCTTTTAAACAAGGCCCAAGAAAATGTTCTGAATAGGCTGCATCTGATACAGAATGCAGCAGCCAGGATACTGTCAGGTACTCCAAAGTTCAAGTCAATTTCTAATGTGGTGCGCCAGTTACACTGGCTGCCCATAAAAAGCAGAACTAAATTTAAAGCGCTATGCATTGCCTACAAGGCAGTTCACGGTACAGGACCTTAATACCTGAAAAAAGCTTTTCTGGCATACGCGCCCAGCAGAGCCCTGCGCTCGGCAGATGCCAACCTTCTGATCATCCCCAGAACTAAGAAAGTTAACTGGGGTGACAGAAGATTTATAGTGGCCACGGCTAAACTATGGAATCTGCTCCCCCTACAAATTAAGACCAGTCCCACTTTGCTATCTTTCAGAAAACAAGTAAAAGCCTGGTTATTTGAGCAATAAGGGGCCCCCTCCGCTTTTCCCTTACAGTCCATAGCGCCGAGACACCCACGGGTATTTGTGCGCTCTAGAAATTGTTAACATAACAGAACATACACATTTACCCCATTCATATGCACACATGTTCATACATCCCCCAAGACCACACTCTCCCTGACATACATGGCAGTCCTGTCATAGTGCCCATAATCAAAGTAGTTTGTTCAAACCATAGTATCTGGTTCTATGGACATTAGGCTTAAAGTCAATGGAGCTGGGTGTGACGGTGTCTAGTAACAATGCACGAGTTGCTTAATCTTCAGTAGCTCACAATGATTTTCACTGATCAGAAGTAGCTCTCACTACAGAAAAGGTTGGAGACCCCTGGTTTAGCAAGAGATGCAAAGGGACCATGCATAAAAAGGAGCATTATTTGCTTTATTAGTAAACTAAATAAGTACCAAAATGAAAACTAACTGTATGAAAATGTTGATATGAAACAAATTGCCCTCACCATTGAAACAAAGCTTAAATATAGGCTAGATTTCGTCATGCGCCTATTTCCTCCACAAAATCATTATTTAGTTTTAGAAATGGTTAATATTCTCTGTATTCACATGGTCATGAAAAGGTACTGTTACCTCATTTTGGATTTCCCTACGTTTATTTTTCCCTTGAAGGTCTGGTTTGACAGCAGAGTTACTTGCGATGCCCGTTGTTTACAATATAGAAAAAGTGGGATCTTAGCGTATTTGTGTTAGCTCCCTACATTGCTTTAACACAGCATCCGTCTTGGATCAGCCCAAAGTAATATGTATCTCACCCCATGCTACTGGCTCGCTGTTGTATCATTGTTTCCTCTTAAGTGGTGGTCCATTGCAAAGCATAGCAAACTATTTACATCTGAAAAGTACACTCAATCATCACACTACTTTTCACATCCATTTCTTTATCTCGTACATGCATTGCATGCAAAAAAATATTTTGTTTATTTGTTTTCACTGTAAGAGAAATGATTCACTTAAGGGCAAAACAAATAAATTGCTAGAGATGCCAAAGGCTTGTTCCTCTGAATGGCTCTGATAAGATCTGGCTCCCCTGCTACGGAGCACCAGGTGTCTTTGGCAAAACAAATACCTTTGGCTAATAACTGAACATGCAATCCAGCGAAATCGGCTTGGCCAATGCTAGTTTCTTTATTTTTGTTAAAGTTTTAAATTTCTTTTGGAACTTTAGCATATTGCAATTTTTAAAACCTAGTCTGAATTGGTCTCCAAAAGAGTTATTATCATCTAGATTACATTTGTAATGGTGTTTCTCATAGAAAAACAACAGAACCAACATCCCTTCATAACCGTAGGCATATTAACATCCTCAGCTGTAGTAAGAAATTGCCTCACATCACTGATGTACATGGCTCAGGAAGCCAAATGAAGTTGTAGAGGTTCCCGGATCAGTATGAAACATTTGTGTAACAGGACAAATGCAGACTATGTATTTCACACCAGCTTTTTGTTTCAAGCTTAAGATTGAAGTACGTTTCTTTTTGTTGCTGAAATAAGCTTGATAAGAAGGAGGTCTTAATAGTACTTGAAGCATGTGCTTAATAATGTGGTACTCATTACATATCGCAATTCCAGTTGCTGGAGGATACGATTCTCAGAATGTGAGAAAAGAGAATTTTCATCATTATTTTTCATAAAGTGATAGTACATTAAAAGTCACCAAACAGATAAAATGATGAAACTCAATGAAACGAATGAAGATATTAAGATTGAAAAAAGTGATAAAAAATAATCAGAACGTAAAAATGCACTGCAGAGAAATGAATTGGGATAGTGTGCATTGGAACGAAAAATGTAAAGAAAAATAATAACCTAGAGGATTGAAAGTATGAAAGGAGCAGCAATTGTGGAGCAAAATAAAGAAAATTTATTACAATTTGTTGTTTAAAAATATGTATGGTGAAAAGTTAAATGGTTCTGCCTTTCAGTCCGCTGGCATTTAACTGTTAAAGTGCGTGACATCTTTCAATGCCAGCTATGCAAGGTTCCTAAACCTATATTTTCATGATAAATATTTTATGGTTCCACAGTGACATGGCAAGTAGTGTTTTTAAGCAGACGTAAAAATTGGAAAACATTTGTTTCCCCTTGTGTGTCCTTTTTTCTTTTTTCTGAAGCTTCCTACCCCTTGGATAAATGCATACTTCATTATTTATTCAGTTGTAACACGTTCTACTGATTAATGTACTTTGTATAACCTATTGTTACTAAAGATACATCTGTTCAAATAGACTTTTAAAGGAGGGATTATTTGTTATTAAAGTGGGCTCATTTCTTTTATGAAAGCTTGCCACACATGAGAGCGATTACAGAAAATATTTCACATTCATACAGATGATTTAAGTCTGGATATTAGTTTTAACTTTGTCTTAATTGTGCCCGATGCATCTGTCAATCTACTAATCTCCTTATGCAGTTGCAAGGTTATTTTGGAAGTTAAAGGGAATTGCAGCCAGATATGTTAAATACAGTAATATTTCGCACCTGCAAATGTGAAATACTTTTCAAGTGATGCCAAGTTTTAACTTTAACTGACCAAAATATTGGAATACCTCTTGATTTTCTTAATAAAAATGTTTATAGTTTAAAAACAAGACATGATATTTCAGATCCTCTTCGTTTTTTTGGAAAGTTTTTGGAAAACGGAGTATGAAGTTAATTATGGGTACAGCAGTATGCTTTGTAAGCTCTTTTCTGTATGCTTTGACGTTTACTAATATATCATTATAGTCTGGTGCCAAGGGCCTTAATGGCTGTTTAAAGGCCCTCTAGCCAAGCCACAGACTATAACAATGAAACAGGCTTTTAATGGCCAGTGCATACCGATGTGTAATGGATTTAATGCTATTAGTGCATTCCACTCACTGAAGGTAGAATGCTCTAAATCAAAAAGTGAAAAACAGAAAGACAAGTATTGGGAGGGCTGAGCAGGTGACCTACTCCAGCCATTTTTGGTCCACTGTCCCTCCATAGCCTTCTGTCAGGCTCCCAACATTCCAATGTTGCAATTTACTTTTACTTTTGAGAACACAACGGCTGGGATTCTGGGGTTCATATTCTCTTTTTTCATGCAGCCTCATTGTGGTTACAAAATATTGCATTACCCTGATTGTGAACTCCAATATTATTATGCTTTTATTATACGAGGACATCATTGTAGCAAGGGTCTGATTATTCAGTCTTTCTGATTATAATAGATTGTGAATATACATTGACTACCAGGTCACTGAATACACTATGTTGTGTGATAACTTCTCCTTGTACCAGTATTCTGATTACAGTATTCTTCGAAATATGCCAGTGCTCTTATTCTGGAGGACCTCCGATTAAAGCAGAGGTTTGGTTAATCCAGTGTTCTGATAATGCCATGGCTCTTTCTTACTGTAGCTTCAATGGAATGATCTTGTGGATTGAATTATCAGCAGGAAACATTTATATTACAGTTTTTATGTTCTTGTTACTGTAAATAAACCCAGATCATTCATCTAATCCAATGCTTATGTTGCCATCTGAGGATCATGGGAACTGGATTTGATCACAAATTGGCCACATTATGTTATGCTGGGTATGATTACATAGTATTACCCATATTCACATCTTGTCACTGTGCCTCAGTCCCCTCGCTTCCCAAAAATGTAAGCATATAATCATGGCAGGAAACACTATAACCGTAACATGTATTTATATTTTCTAAAAGATGGAACTCTTTGTCATGTCGGTGTCCGAAATGCTGCCCATTGTTCCTAAATACTGTCCATAGTTTTAGGCTTATCAGAGGGTAGTGTGAATGCATTTGGTGTACACACTCTTACAAGGCAGGAACACACACTCAATGACTGACTCCAGGCCAATGTTTGTAGAAAAATATTACTTTAGTTACTTTTATTTCTAGGAACCAAGTTGAACTCAGTTACAGGGAAGTGGATGTTTATGCAATACTTTCAACATGTAGTAGAGATGATTTATAGTGTTAGAAATACTTTCATATCTGTCCATCAGAAACAGTAACACTGGGTACCTGAAACAGATAGACAGTCAGATGTTACAGATAGAATGTAATGCAATCCTAGGAAGGAAAAGCAGTGTTATGCATCAGCAGGTAAGTACACAACTTACTTTTCCAGTCTTCAGGGGTTTAGACCGGCTCTGGGCAAGGGTCAGTTTAAGGTGGGTAATGCACCACCAGTGGCACTGGGGCGGCAGGGTGTGGGGTTCGCTGAGCCCAACACTAGTCAAGGGAGACTAGGGGGCACCCGAAGAGGTGCAGGGTTCAGTATCTACCCCGCGGCGGTGGAAACCTGTAATGATGGTCGCTCTCGCGGTCAGCGGGAAGCAATGGAAGTGAATGAGATTCAGTAGACCGCCAACACTGGTACCGTTGCGGTCAATGGGTCACTGTAGATCGAAGGAAGGCACCACCAGCCCAGCAGTCGTGGGATGGGGATGTGTAGGGGATGGAGGAGTTCTGCCGATGTTGGGCCGTCACGGAGTCAGCGCCACTTGCAGTAGGGTACAGGCTCTCGGGAATGGGGCTGTTTAGCCGTCAGCCGTCTAGCTGCAGTGCTTTCTGGCAGGGCAGAGTCGCGTCGACGCAAGTGTTGGTCCTCTTCCGCTGTGGTCTTGGTGTTCATTTTGCAGAAGTGAGTCACGTCGACACATGTCGGTCCTCAACTGCTACGGTTTGTGTGCTGGTGGGCGCCGGGGACTAGAGCCTCTTGCCCAAAGGTAGGTTCTTGGAGATTGGTTGAAGGCTGGAAGGTCTCTGGGGTTTCGTGGAGGCCTTGCAGTGTTTCTGGAAGGGCAGCAGGTCCAGTTGTCGAACCGGCTACAGGTGGCGGGGTTCTTGATGAGTTCTGTCTGAAGCGGTTCAGTTCCTGGTCCGGCAGCGGTCTTCTTCTTTGGTCCATCAAATCTGAGGAACAAGGTTCAGGGAGCCCTTAAATACTGAATTTAAGGCTGTTTCTGAGGTCGGCGGGCAGTAGCCAATGGCTAAGGTCCCCTAGGGTGACTACACCCTTTGTGTGCCCCCTTCTTTTGGGGCACCCTGTTCTATTGGGCCTAATTCTCCAATTCAAGATGGAGAATTTCTAAGAAAAGGGTTCCCCTCATCTCATGGCGACCCTAAGGGTGTGCCAGGCTAATGTGGACACTCCTACTCTGCTTACTAATTTTTCCGCCTTTCCTGCTGCCATAAGTAGGGCTTGGACAGGTGGGGCGGGCATCTCCACTAGTTGGAGCTGCCCAAATCAGCATATCAAAGGTGAGAGCCTTTGGGGCTCACCGCCAAGTGTTGCAGTTTCTACCAGGGGAGGTGTGAGGCACCTCCACCCAGAGCAGGCTTTGTTTCTGACCTCCGATGCAAGCACAAATGCTCTCACCCCATGAAGTCAGAAACCTGTCTGGTGGTGGCTGGCTGGCGGGGACCAGTCAGCCAATACACTAGAAGTTGGTCGTTTTTCAGGGGGCATCTCTAAGATGCCGTCTGAGTGCATTTTATAACAAATCCATCACCGGCATCAGTGTGGGTTTATTATGCTGAGGAGTTTGATACCACACTTCAGTCTGCAATAAAAACATCATGGGACTGTGGATTTCGTGTTGACAACTCCCGGCCTATGTACTCAATATGGCTTCACTGCACTTACAATGTCTGTGAATGGCAGAGACACTGTAGGGGCATATTGCTCATGCAGCTATGCCCTCACCTGGGGTATGGTGCACCCTGCCTTAGGGCTGTGAGGCCTGCTAGAGGGGTGACTTACCCATGCCACAGGTAGCGTTGGTGGCCATGCCACTCAGGGATGAGTGTCATGTCAACTCTTCAGTTTGGTCTGTACCAAAATACGCAGCCTGGAATGGCACTGTGTGGGTGTTAAGGTGAGTGGTCTCTGAGGGTAGCATAATACATGCTGCAAGAGGCCTTCTCTGGCCAAAGGCCCTTTTGTACCAGGGGTACCTTTTACAAGTGATTTACACGGGGCCTAAGGGTGTGCCAGTTGTGGGAACAAAGGTACAGTTTGTGAAAGAACACAGGTGATGGGGCCTGGTTAGCAGGGTCCCAGCAGACACACTCAGTCAAGTTATCATCCGGTATCTGGAAAAAAAGTTAGGGGGTAGCCATGCAAAAAGGGGCACTTTCCTACTATATATATATATATATATATATATATATATATATATATATGAGTTGCCTCAATGGCGGAGCCCACACAAGTGAATATTTGTGTATTCTTTTAATTGAGACTGCAGCAAATACAGGTACACAGCAAGCAGCACAATCTTTTATCAAAGTCTTTTGCCGACGCGTTTCGGGCTCCTGCCCTTTGTCTCAGGCTGACTTCTCAGCTGTGCAAACACGCCATCAATGAGCCCGTCGTTCAAATAGTACCTGCCCCAGTGGGCGTGGCTGCTCCTGCAGCCCCATGGTACTTGTAGTGCTGACTCATTAAGGTATTGCTCAAGTGAGTATGGCGTGCACGCTGTACATGAAAATGAAATAATGTCCCAAGTGGGTTGCTGCTGCCAGGTAAGAACTGAAATGCTGCCGTACATAGCCTCAATTCCAACTACCTCGTCCCATAGTCGCGATGACCGGATCGGCATCGTCAGGGTCCGTTTTCAAACACCGGGACTCTCACCGCGGCTAGGCTCACCGCTCAAATTCAAACACAAAGAGTTGCCTCAATGGCGGAGCCCACACGAGTGAATATTCCTGTATTCTTTTAATTGAGACTGCAGCAAATACAGGTACACAGCAAGCAGCACAATCTTTTATCAAAGTCTTTTGCCGACGCGTTTCGGGCTCCTGCCCTTTGTCTCAGGCTGACTTCTCAGCTGTGCATACACGCCATCAATGAGCCCGTCGTTCAAATAGTACCTGCCCCAGTGGGCGTGGCTGCTCCCGCAGCCCCATGGTACTCGTAGTGCTGACTCATTAAGGTATTGCTCAAGTGAGTATGGCGTGCACGCTGTACATGAAAATGAAATAATGTCCCAAGTGGGTTGCTGCTGCCAGGTAAGAACTGAAATGCTGCCGTACATAGCCTCAATTCCAACTACCTCGCCCCATAGTCGATGACCGGATCAGCATCGTCAGGGTCCTTATGCATGCTCCCCGTAGTGTGACCTTAATGGCCTCTAATTCTGCCAGTCTGGAGGAGGTGATTCTCTCAGTTTCAAGAAAGTAATTCTGTATTGTGTCCCGCGACTCCTCTTTGATCACAGGGTCGTTGAGCCATGGGGGCTGCAGTTTCCAGGTCGTAATGGGTGTGAGTATTCTACCCCAATGTAACCTCATCTCTAAATGGTTGTCGTCTGAGATGGGTTTGCTTTGATTGTTCTGTTGATGGTAGGAGTGTCTTCAAGCATACCACTCTGTCTAAATGTGCATGTAATTTGTGTGAGGGATGAGTAGACCAAATATTTCCTGTGTGTCTCGTACACACTGCGCAACTTATCCAGCAAATGCCAGTGAGACAGCCAAGTTGCCAATGCTTTAGCGTTAAGGACTACTTGCATGTTTGAGAGAGGGGCATGTGAGTGATCCAAATCTGTGTCTAGTACACAGTTAAAATCCCCTCCTATTACCCAAGGAGTGTCTACCGATGTCATCGGGGGTCTTAGAGAGGCACTCCAGGAAGGTCGCTCGGTCCAAGTTAGAGAAGTACACAATACCCAGAACTACGGGGCTATCCCTTTAACTAACACTCATCCCCCCCTCCTTGTCAAATAGGGCTGTTGAGCGTTCAAAAGGTGCCCCTGCTTTCAGCCAATTTCCTACCACACTGGCATATACAGAATACGTTGCGTGGTAAAGTTTGCCCCCTCCATTTTCTCTGTAGTTTACGCTCCTCCTAAGCTTTTAAATGTGTATGTTGCAGGAACGCGATCCCTTTTGGTAGGCATGGATTTTATACCGTTTGTTCATTGTGTCCATTCCCCTGACATTCCTTTTGTTGATGGTAGCTAAAGCTCGTGGTCCCATTGGTTTTCTGGGTTGATATAAAGGTGAGTCATGTGTACTAACTACGTCCAGCTCCGCTGGCCCACCCTGCCCCTACCTCTTTCCAGTTGCTTCCCCCGGTGCCTGGTATCGACCCCACCCCTCCTCCCCCTCCCACACACACCAACTACTGGTCAGACGCGGAAAGCTTGGATCAAGCTTGAAGGAACCAAGACCATGATGAACTAGTTGTTAGATTTACAAAACAGAATCATGGTTGATGTTATAATGATGGCAAGCTCAAATATGTACTGTTTCCATAGTGTAAATAAGCATCATGGAAAGGTAAGATTTTCTTAAATTTAGGAACATTGTATCTGATGTACGAAGACGCATTTGCAAACCATGTTGATTGACAAAACATACTGACTGGTTTGAGAATGAGTTCACAATTTTTTATGCAAACTATCTGCTAATAGGTTGCATCACCAAATTCCCATTCGCTTGGGGTTGAAAAACGACCCCACCTAATGTTTATTAATTAGGCAGATCACAGTTTCGATATTCCTGTGAATTCAGGATGGTGGCCTGCATAAAACAGTGGATCACCATCCCAAATGGGGAAACATTTTTGTTTAAAGCAGCGCATGTCCATTAAAGGGACAGGTGCTGCTGTAAAAATAGAAGGAAAATATGTTTCCCGTTTGTGAATATATCATGGGGACCAGGCGGTGGTGCACTAGACCTTTACCCTTCCCTCATGAGGCTGCCCAACATGATACCCACAGGGGAAGCTGTTGTACAGGGATCCTTGGCTTTGTGGGTTAGTTACAGTGCTATTTGGGGTCTCAGTATCCTTTCAATGGTACGTGGCTGCAAATGTTGTCACAAAACATTGATATGTTCTACTGAGATGCCCAAGCAGTAGGAGACCCCCTTTCATGATACCTCCTAAATGTAATTCATAATGGATTTCAAAACCCCTTTCATAAGTTGGAAAGACTTTTCTGACTTGTAAAAGGGATTTTCTCAAAGCAAAATACTCTTTTGTGGTGCAAAGCTTGTTTTCTGTGATTTGCAGTCTTTGCAAATGCAAAACGTTTTGTATATTAGCCCACAGTTTTCTTTTATGTTTTCAATTGAGTATGTTTAAGCCCATAGTGCTCTTATATTTTCAAAAGGCTTTATTAGTCGCAATGAACTCATTGAAACTAATATATCGGCATTGTCTTTGAAGTTATTGAGCTCCTTTTCAAGTTTTGATGGACATTGTTTGCCCTTTAACACCAGCATTTGGACAGGTAAGCCCCTTTTGGCAACATGACAGCTTTTTTGTGCATGTAATGGTATTGAGAACCAGGTTTTTAGATCCAAATTGCGCATATAATTCACTTAGACCTCAAATAACTTTTGTAGGGCTAGGCCCATGCGGGCGATTAACACCGCATTATCTGCATAAAGGAGAATTGGGGTGCATACATTGTTAATCTTGGTAACATTCGGGGTTGAGTCAGACAGGGGAGCTTCCACCCCATTGAAGTAGATGGAAAAAAGAAATGGGGCGAGTACGCAACTCTGCCGGACGCCCCGGTTAATTGGAAACGACCTGGTGAACTCTCCCTGCTCCCATAGCTGACACAGGCCGAAGCTGAAGAATAAAGCTGTCTGATAAAAAGGATAATTGCCTCATCGATACCCATTTCTTTCATTATCCTCCATAGATGGTGATGTGCAATGCAGTCAAATGCTGCAGATAAGTCCATAAAAGCCCAGTATAGCTTTCCCTGCTCGGTTTGAGTATACTTGGCCATTAACAGACTTAGATTGAGGCACTGATCCTGGGTGCCCATCCCTTTTTTAAAACCATATTGGACCGGGATCAAGACGTTGTTGCCATTGGCCCATTCCTCTAGTCTGTTCAACAAAACCCGACCCATAAGCTTAGTAGTGCTATCCAGGAGTGAAATTGGTCTATAGTGTGTGGCCTCAGATTTATCTCCTTTCTTGTGGATGGGGATTAAGATAGATTTCGTCCATGAGTCTGGTGGACCCACACTAGTGACTGCGTTAAAAACGTTTGTCAACAGCGGTCCCCATGGATCCGGCTGCTCAGTGAAAAAAAATCTGTCGGAGTACCATCTGGGCCAGGGGCTCTATTGCTGGAGCACAGCATAAGGGCCTCTCTTAGCTCATGATGATTAAAACTGAGGAGAGATTTAGTAGGGGGAGAAATGGCTGCCTGCTGTATAGTCACTCCCTCAGCTTTTGGGTCCAATATTAAGGAAAAGTATGCAACCCAAGATTCCTCATCCACTTGGCAATCCAGACTCTGGCCAGTGGATGGTTTGAGTAAAGGGAGCGTTGATAGCTCTCCAAAAGTCCCTGGCCTTATTTGAGTTGGCGGCAAGGTGCAATTGTTCCCATGCTTCTTCCTTCAGGGTTTTAATTCTGGTCTTCCTGGCCTCTTTATACCAGAGACGGAGAAGCTTGACTAATTTCACATCTCTTGGCATAGCTCTAAGAGCCTGATGTAAAACTGATAGGGACTTAGTACAAGCTTGATCAAACCATCTAGGGCCTGATGATTTGGCAGTAGGATTTTTTCTAATTAGGAGGTTTTTAATCTCAGATAATATCTGTTCAAAGGCCATGGTTACCTGGGTAGGATCGGATTTTGGTTCTAGGAAGGTCATAATGTCGTTTTGCCTATTTGCAACCACGACAGGAATGATGTATGCTTTGTCTATTATAGTCTATTTAAGGATAATTCCATTATTCCTTACTATCGTGGGTTTGACATGCCTCGACTGCTCAGAGTGGATTCCTACCCATTCCAGCTTACCGGTAATGGCAGCGTGATCACTAAAGTTAAGAGTTAATTTCAACATTGCAAATGGATTTTTTAAGAGGATCTGAAATTAATAAATAATCAATAGTTTAGCACTGGGTAGATGTGCCAAATGTGTTTTGTAGCATACCTGAGCTTAAGTCAATAGGATTCAGAATCTCTAGATTATTAATGACAAGGAATCTATTCAGAGCATCTCCATAGGGGTTATGTGTGAAATGGAATAAAGGCTCACTTGCCTCCTCGGTTATGCCACATGCTACTAAATTTGAAAAATTACATCAGTGCACATTAAGATCACCCACACATAGGATATTCGGGATCTGTTTTAGAGTATTAAAAAGTACATTAATTTCCCCTTCTAACTGATCAACGACCTTCATATCGCCGATGAAGTTATTATTGTAGAAATTAATTAAGAGGACTGAGTTACCACCTGGGCCTTTTAAATGTAGTAGGTGATAGTAAGGGGAAACATTATGATATGACAAAACGTCCAGACTTAAGGTGTTTTTCAACAAGGTCAGGATCACTCCCCTGGCACAACCTTATTTAGACGGAAGGGCGGTGGTGTGGAAAGAGCGGTAACCATCTAGATTAATTTGCCCGGTTTCCCATGTTTCTTGGAAACAGATCAGGTCATAGATGGTGACAATTTTTAGCCAATCCGGGTCGGACAATTTGGAGCTGAATCCGGCAATATTCCAGGTAATTAATTTAGCTTGATCGGTCTGATCACATATTGCAATCAGTGGCTTGGGGCTTTCTGATCCTGAAATGATGCAGCTTTAAACAGGAGTGGGAGTCCTCCTGTTCATCCTCTGTCAGTCACAACCCTCTAAGTCTGTTAATACATTAAATCGGTTGTGGGTAGGAAAGGAGATAAAGGGTTGTCCTGAAGGAAGGGATTGGGGCTCAGGGTGGGGGAGACTGAGAGGGGCCACAGGATCTTGTCCCCAGGGACGGTCCTGCACCGGTTTGTAAAAAAAAAAAGCCCAGCGGGTGCCCAAACATTTCGGTGTGCAATGATGGCCCTGTCGGAAGCCAATGAAATAGTTGCTGAACCAGTTGGTGCGAGTTGAAATTAACCACCTCACAGTCCACCCCCCCAATGGATTTCTTTGAGTCCCCCACCCAGCCCACCCATCTTGTAAGTAAGTCCGTTTTTATATAGCGCAGCTACTCACCCTTACGGGTCTCAAGGCGCTGGGGGCCGTAGTGGAAATTAAGTGAGCTATTGCCCAGAGTCACACGGTGCTGAGCTGAGCTGCCGCCGGAGCCGGGGATCGAACCGTGAACCCTGTGTTCCGAAGTCAGCTGCCCTGGCCGCTGCACCACACCTCTCCACTTGCCATTAGAATTCAGGAGAGTATCTCCCCCCGCCCCCACACGTGTTTACTAATCCAATAAAATGCTTTGGACATCAATTGGTCTGTGGTTTCCTTTTCAGTACTATGTAATTTGGGAACATTTGCCAAAATTGCAACAGAAGGACAGCTGCTGGAGGAAGGGCCAGTCTCGTATGGCAGTCTATTTCGCCCCCTCTTTTCGCTGCATTCTCTCCATCAGGTCTCGTTGGTGGCAATGTCAGACTCTTGGATGTCCCCTGGAACTGTGAGGCGTTACGTTTGACAAAAGCTGGTTGAAGGGGGCAATTAATGGAATCGCTGCATTGGAGGCCGGACAGGGGTCATAGAGGCCCCTGCTATCATACCTCCTAAGTGAGAACATTTAGGTCCTCCACTGTTGCCCACTCTTGTTGAGCCCAGGTTAACCATACAATTGGTGGGGGGGCACGTGGATGAAGCAGTTAGAGCATGCGGGGGAGTTGCCGCTGCTACCCGGGCCAACGAACTGGAATGTGTTGGGCCTTCCCTTGCTGAATTCGCTATATTGGCCTCGATTCTGGTTAGTCTGTCTAGGAGCGGTTGAAGTAAAACTGTGATTGACTGTTCGATTTTTAAAATCAGGATATCTGAGATAGGCGGAGAGGTCACAATGGGATTTTGAAGAGCAGCAGAAGTTGGCTTGGTTAATCTCTCCCCACCCCCCCCCCTCTTTTCTTCTTTGTGGGTGGTTCTGAGGGTACCAGGATGAAAGTACTATGCTTTCTGTGCAGGGAATCAAGCAATTAGAGCGAGTAGTAGCTGGCTTTGGCATTGGCTTTAATGTGTCAGCTACAGACACCAATAGGGTCTCTCTAGATAAAGGGTCACTTGATTGGCCGGGCCCCCCAAGTTCCCCATGGAGAGTCTGCGCTCAACAGTTTTAATCTCCTTATCCAGTGCATCGGTAGCCCTTAGTAGAAAGGAGTCAAAAGTATTAGTAGGCTCACCGAGCGTAGCTATAGTAGACTTTTGTTTCCCCATCTGCAGGCCGAATGCCGGGCCGCCCGGGCAGTTGGAATCGCACATGTCAGAGGGGGGCCCAGCCTTCTCCGGGCTCCGACAGGCGTGGACTGGCCCGCACTTGGCCCGGGCGCGTCCCCCGATGCGGGTCGATGTCGCGCTTATGAGCACATTAGGCGTGTGCAGGGGACGATGGGAGTTGCAGTCCCCAGCCGAGCCTCCATGATCCTGCATGGCCTCCCCCACAGCAAACAGCGGTCCGTTGGCGGTCTACCGGGGACCGTGTGTCGACGTCACGCATATGAGCGCGTTAGGCGTGTGCAGGGGACGATGGGAGTTGCAGTCCCCAGCCGAGCCTCCATCTCCTTATTCAGTGCATCGGTAGCCCTTAGCAAAAAGGAGTCTAAAGTATTAGTAGGCTCATCGAGTGTAGCTATAGTAGACTTTTGTTTCCCCCATCTGCAGGCCGAAAGCCGGGCCGCCTTGTAGGAGAGTAGGATCTGCTTCTTATAGTTACCCCCCACTTTTTGCTGATGTCTCACTGTTTTTGGCCTAGTCTGACTGGGATCCTGCTATTCAGGACCCCAGTCTATCTGCTTTATCCTGTAATTGCAATGTATGCACTTTAGGTACACTCCAGATTGGATACTGGGGTACTCTTATAAGACCCTAGTATATGGTACACCATGTACCCAGGGCATAGGTACCCCAGAGGCCTCCCAGGGGCTGAAGCATGTATTATGCCACCCCTGAGAGGCCATTCAAAATGACACAACAGGTCTGCTACTGCAGCCTGTGTAAGGTGGTGCATGCACCCCTTACTGGAGATATAGGTTCACTGTATCCCTTCTAAATCACTACATGTATTAACCTATCAGTCACCCATATGGCAGGCCTTATCAATCCTGAAGGCAGGGTGCTGGGTTTTATGTGAGAGGGTGCCCCTGCATGAGTAGGGCCCCTCTGCAGCCTTCGGAATCCATTCCCTGGGGTTGTCTGTGATGCAGCCAAACCATATATACTTAAGTGCATTATAACCTCGCGGTAAATGCTAACTTTAAAACGGCTGCTTAGAAACATGTCGTGTTTGGTGTCAAACACCTTGGAATCAGACCTCCACACCATTAACTGGTGTGGGAGGTATGATTTCACCTTTGTAGAACCACTACTATGGGTCACCTGTCTACCCGGTACCAGCTTTCTCGACCTGGGCAGCACAAAATGGATGCTGCCAGCCACAGACACGAGTCTGCCCTCCTGCTGCTGAGCCAAGCTCGAGCAGAGGAAGGCCTGACAATAGGTTTCCTGTCACAGGGAGGTGTGACCACCTCCCAGACAGGCTTTAGTGTATTGGGGCTGGGAGGGTCCCCAGAGTCAGTCCAACCCTCTCCCATGGGTATAAAGCGGGATACCTGATACCAGGACTTTAGATTTTACCTGGACTAAACTCTGCAACAGAAACAAAGTACTTTGACGGTCTACACTTCGCTGGACGACAGAAGAATCTCCCTTGGAGTAAAGGAGTTACTCCCCTGCAGCAGCAGGCACCTAAACGCATCTGACCGGTTTGCATCTCCCGAGCTCCTGAGGAGATTTCTGCAACACAGGAGGTGGGTTCCCGAGCGTCCCTGAGGTCGATCTGCCCTCTCAGCAATCCTGAGACCAGTATCCCTCGTGGGGACCGTGGAACCCGAACCCCTGTGCACCGTGTACTTTTGCAGCAGCATATGCTTTTTGGCAATCCCTGAGGCTGTGCTTTGGACTACGTGTAGTCCCGACCCCGAGCATCATTTGCTCCAAAGATATCCGGCCTCCACTCCATGAGTGCTCTGTGGGCTGGCGCTTTGTACATTCGCTCGAGGTCACCTTGCGATCCCTGGTCCGTTGACTGGTGGGTCCTGGCGAGGGTCACCTTAAGTGTTCTTGGGCTTCCCTGGTTGCTCCAGACGTGCCCTGACTCCATTGCTTGGAGAGTCCCCTGGACCTTGCTGGTCCACACCATAACCTGTTTCTTCTGCCTGCGTGGGTTGCCGCTGCCAAGGCTTGTTGGTGCTCCAGCCGGACACTGACCCCTCAGCTCTCGACATCCTTCGTGGGACAGCTCACCTCCGGACCCTGGTCGTCGTCGACATCTCCTGGTCCCCGTGGCTGCAGAGACAAACATCCCTTCTCTTCACCTGAAGCACCCGACATCGGTGGGCATTCGACTGCCGAGCCCCTGGTCACGTGAAGTGACCCAGACTCTGTCCCCTCTGCTTTCAGGTTCTTCTTACTTCGAATCCAGGCTTGGATTCCACCGGACACTCTTCGCCTTCCCGGCAGCAGGACTTCTCTACAGGACTTCTTTACAGCTCGCCATTGAAAACGACGGAGGTTTCCGACACCACTTGACCCCTTTGCACCCGGCTCCTCTGGGATAGGTAACACGGGTACCTTGATACTCACAAGGGTGCTGGCCTTAGAACCTCCTATGTTCCAAAGGGTTTGCGTGAAGTCCTCTTAGAAGTGCCCATAACTTGTAATTTTCCAACCGCGACTTTCCCATAGAGTTGCACGGAACACGCGGTCATGTTCCCACACTGCACCCGTCCTCCGTGGGCTCCCTGTGTCACTCCTGTGGGTGGTTCCTTGGGGTCCCAGCGATTCTACGTGCTCTAGGCACTGTTTCTATTGAAGTCGTGATTGTTATACCATTTTTTTAGTATATGGTTCGGTCTCCCCCTGGAGCCCGCTATGTATTTTGCTACTTACAATCGTTCTATTGATTTAATATTGTGTACTGTATATTCTAATCTCCGGTAGAGATTAGTAGAGCGTGTTTTAGTAATAAATACATATTTTTATATAACACTTGTGTGGTTCTCCTTTCATTTAGTCATTCAGGAGGTGATATGCTGGTGAAACAAGCTGCTTTACATTCCTTCAAGATTAAGCCTGAAGGCTGCTCTCCATAGCTACCACTAGGATAGCTTTCATAAAGGTTATCTTTGACCTCATACATCATAAGGGTCGTTTGGACTGGTGCAAGGTGCCCACTTTAATTAGTGGCCAGCATATACTAGGCCAACTTCTCACATTGGTGTGCAGCGGTTGGGATTCAAGCTTGCTATTGTTTTACCAGATAAATCTCATTGAGTGATTAACTGAAAACCACTAGGTACATATAATCAAGATTAGAATAAGTAAGTTCTACTGAACTTGGAGTTGGGTAAGTCAAGGATCTTGCACACCCTTTCTCCAACTCAAGAGAGTTTAGTCTCCACTAGGGTAGGTAGGTGCACACACCACACCACACTAGTATGTCTTCTACAGGAGAAGCCAGTGACTCTCTGCCAACTAGATACAATGGGCTCACCTTTCAGGATCTGAAAGCCATGTGTGCCTCTAGGAAGCTGAAGACCGGGAGAAATGCAAACACCCAACGTCTCATAGAGATGTTACTCCTAGATGACCTTAGAAAGACCCCAGGGTCTGATGAGGTAGATAGAGTGGGTGGGACAGGAGATGAGGAATGCCAGGAAGTGAACACTTCTTTGATCTGGACTCAAACCCTGACCAGGAGGATCAAAATGATTCTAACCTGGAAAATCCAACTCTTCCTTCAGGTGGGGGAGAAGGCCCTAGTGGCCCTCTCTTTACTCCACCAGGAAGAGTACAGAGTCTACCTAGAAGATCCAGAACTCCCTCTGTGGAGTCTAATCACTCAGGTACTTCTGTAGGTACTTCCATATCTAATAAGAGGGAATCCTCTTATGATAGACAGTGCCAACTTCTGGAGCTTGAGAGAATCAAGCTTAGGCTCAAGAAGGAGCAGTTGGCCCTAGACAGGGAATCCCTAGAGCTCCAAAGAGCTACAAAAAGATTGGGACTAGAGTCCCATGGTGGCAGCAACAGTGTCCCTAGAACTAGAGAGTGTCCTCATGATCATAGGAACCTGAACAATATAGTCTCTCCCATCAGAGTGGGGATGACATCCACAAATGGATAACTGCACTGGAAAGGGCCTGTAAAGTACAGAAGGTCCCTCAGGAGCAGTGGGCAGCTATCTTGTGGCTCTCCTTTGCTGACAAAGGTAGAGATAAGCTCCTCACTGTTCGAGAAGAGGATGCAGACAATTACTCAGTCTTGAAGAGTGCTCTCATTGATGGGTTTGGCTTAACCACTGAACAGTACAGGATTAAGTTCAGAGACACCCAGAAGGCACAGGCTCAGGACTGGGTTGACTTTGTAGATTGTGCTACTAAGGATCTGGAAGGCTGGTTACTTGGCAGTAAGGTGTGTGATTTTAAAGAATTGTACAATTTAATTATGAGGGAGCAGATCTTTAATAATTGCCAAAATCAGTTGTTGCATCAGTACCTGGTGGACTCTGATCTGACCTCTCCCCAAGAATTGGGAAAGAAGACAGACAAATGGGTCAGAACCAGGGTGAAGCAGAAAGCTCAGAAACAAGGTGGTGACTCTAAGAAGCAAGATGCTAAGACCACAGATAAGGGTGGGGAGAGGGGTAAAGACCAGAAGTCTTCACAAGGGCCCCAAAAACCTGCATCTGGGGGGGGAGTCACAATCCAACAAGGGTAAAGGCAAAAAGAAACCTTGGTGTCATATCTGTAAAGAGAAGACCCATTGGACAAAGGATGCCAATTGTCCAAGGGCCAAGGATTCTACTCCAACCACCACTGCCCCTAAGGCACCTGTTCCCCCTAGCTCAGTTCCAAGTGGTGGTACACAGAACAAGGGGTTAGTAGGGTTAACCTTGGGATCTGAGATGGGTTCTGGCCTAGTCAGAACTCCAACTCAGGCTGTGTTAGTCTGTGATAGAGGCATGGATCTTGCCTCCTTATTTGTAAGTCTCAGTAACTTGGGCAAGTACAGACAACAGCCTTTGATCAATGGTAAGGAGACCATGGCATACAGGGACACAAGTGCAAGTGTCACCATGGTGACAAAAGAACTTGTGGGCCCTGACCAGATCATACTTGGTGAGATGTACCAAGTAACCAATGCAAGCAATGTCAGGACAGACCATTCCTTGGCAGTTGTGAATTTCACCTTGGGAGGGGTAACTGGCCCTAAGAAGGTTGTGGTAAGTTCAGACCTCCCTGTAGAATGCTTATTGGGCAATGATTTGGAAACTTCAGCTTGGGCTGAAGTGGAACTCAGGACACATGCAGAAATGCTGGGCATCCCTGCAGATGTGTTTGCCATGACTAGGTCACAGGCAAAAATGTCTTCCACTGAACAGGCCCTGGATCCTGGAATAATGGACCAGGTGTCTTCCATGAAAAGGAGCAGTAGGGGTAAGGCAGTGTCTTCCCCCCTGCCTCAGAATGAGGATCAGTCTCTTGAGGGAGCTGATCTTAGTCCTGAAGAAGGAACTGTCTCAGAGGAACTTACACCTGACCAGGTTGAGTTCTTGGGGACAGGGGGCCTTTCCAGGGCAGATCTGAGCCAGGAGCAGCTGAGCTGCCCCTCTCTTGAACCCCTTAGACAGCAAGCGGCTGCTGGGAGTGCCAGTGGGTCCCATAGGATTTACTGGGATGATGGACTTCTGTACTCAGAGGGTAGAGACCCCAAGCCTGGTGCTACCAGGAGGTTGGTTATACCTCTGAAGTTTAGAGGCTTCCTATTAACACTGGCACATGATATCCCATTAGCAGGACACTTAGGCCAAAACAAGACCTGGGACAGAATTGTCCCTCACTTTCATTGGCCTCACATGTCTAAGGACACAAAGGAGTTTTGTTGCTCCTGTATCACTTGCCAAGCCAGTGGTAAGGCAGGTGGTACCACAAAGGCCCCCCCCCCTGATACCACTACCTGTGGTGGGGGTTCCCTTTGAGAGGGTTGGGATTGACATTCTTGGTCCCATGGATCCTCAAACTGCATCTGGGCACAGATTCATACTAGTGGTGGTGGACCATGCCACTAGGTATCCAGAAGCAATACCACGTAGGACTACCACAGCTCCTGTTGTGGCTAGAGCCCTCCTGGGAATTTTTTCCAGAGTGGGTTTCCCTAAGGAGGTAGTATCAGACAGAGGTGGAAACTTTATGTCTGGTTACTTGACTGCTATGTGGAAGGAATGTGGTGTGAATTACAAATTCACCACCCCTTATCACCCACAATGCAATGGGTTAGTTGAGAGATTCAACAAAACCCTCAAGGGCATCATAAAAGGTCTCCCTGAAAAGCTTAGGCGCAGATGGGACATCCTTTTGCCCTTCCTTCTCTTTGCCTACAGAGAGGTTCCACAGGAGGGGGTTGGTTTCAGCCCTTTTGAACTTCTGTTTGGACATCCAGTTAGGGGTCCTTTATGTCTAGTGAAGGAGGGATGGGAGTTACCTCTCAAACCCCCTAAACAGGATATTGTGGACTATGTACTTGGTCTCCGCTCCAGGATGGCTGAGTACATGAAGAAGGCATCCAAACACCTTGAGGCTAGCCAGAAATTGCAAAAGGCCTGGCATGACCAAAAGGCTGTTGTGACTGTGTATCAGCCAGGACAGAAAGTATGGGTGTTGGAGCCTGTGGCCCCAGCAGTCCTCCAAGACAAGTGGAGTGGACCCCATACTATCATTGAGCAGAAGGGAGAGGTTACCTACCTGGTGGACCTTGGTAATCCCAGGAGCCCCCACAGGGTGCTCCATGTGAACAGGCTCAAGCCATATGTTGACAGGGCAGACATGGGCTTGCTCATGGCTACTGATAAGGGACAGGAGGAAGAGAGTGATCCACTCCCTGACCTGCTCTCACAGAACCCTGATGATTGTTCAGGTGATGATGTAGCCTTGGCAGGCAGCCTCACTGACCAGCAGCAAACTGATTGCAGGAAGGTCCTCAATCAGTATAGACACATGTTTTCACTGACTCCAAGTCAGACTACCTGGTGCACCCATGAGGTGGACACAGGTGACAGTCTGCCTGTTAAAAATAAGATTTACAGGCAACCTGACCATGTCAGGGACTGTATCAGGACTGAAGTCCAGAAAATGTTGGAGCTGGGAGTAATTCAACCCTCAGATAGCCCTTGGGCTAGTCCAGTAGTCGTAGTACCAAAACCTCACACCCAGGGTGGTAAGAGAGAGATGAGGTTCTGTGTGGACTACAGGGGTCTCAATGCAGTCACTAGGACTGATGCCCATCCAATACCCAGGGCAGATGAACTTATAGATACTTTGGCCTCTGCCAAGTTTCTGAGTACATTTGACCTGACAGCTGGTTACTGGCAAATCAGATTAGCTGAGGATGCAAAACTTAAAACGACATTCTCAACCCCTAGTGGGCACTACCAATTTGTGGTGATGCCCTTTGGCTTGAAGAATGCACCTGCCACTTTTCAAAGGTTGGTGAACAAAGTCCTTACAGGTCTGGAAGCCTATAGTGTAGCTTATCTAGATGATATTGCTGTCTTTAGCTCCACCTGGGAGGATCACCTGGTCCACCTGAGAAATGTTTTAGAGGCCCTGCAAAAAGCAGACCTCACTATCAAGGCCACCAATTGCCAGATAGGGCAGAGTAAGGTTGTGTACCTAGGCCACCTTGTGGGTGGAGGTCAGGTTCAACCATTGGAGAGCAAAATCCAGACTATCATGGACTGGGTTGCTCCCACTACCCAGACTCAGGTCAGACCTTTCTTGGGCCTGACTGGGTACTACAGGAGGTTTGTCAAAGGATATGGATCCATAGTGACCCCTTTGAATGACTTAACTTCCAAAAGAATGCCTAAGAAAGTTCAGTGGACAGTTAGCTGTCAAAAGGCATTTGATGACCTGAAGCAGGCCATGTGCACTGCTCCCATTCTGCAAAGTCCTGATTATTCCAAACAATTCATTGTTCAAACTGATGCATCTGAATTGGGGGTAGGGGCTGTGTTATCACAATTGAATGAAGAGGGTCAGGATCAGCCAGTAGCTTTAATAAGCAGAAGGTTGACCCCCAGAGAGAAACGTTGGTCAGCCATTGAGAGGGAAGCCTTTACTGTGGTTTAGGCTCTGAAGAAGTTGAGGCCATACTTGTTTGGCACTCACTTCATTGTTCAGACAGACCATAAGCCCCTCTTATGGCTAAAACAAATGAAGGGTGAAAACCTCAAACCTTTGAGGTGGTCCATTTCCCTACAGGGGATGGACTATACAGTGGAACATAGACCTGGGAGTAACCATGCCAATGCTGATGGACTCTCCAGATATTTCCACTTAGAACATGAAGACTCAACTGGTCATGGTTAGTTTAATGTCCTTCCGTTTGGGGGGGTGGTGTAGGAGAGTAGGATCTGCTTCTTATAGTTACCCTCACTTTTTGCTGATGTCTCACTGTTTTTGGCCTAGTCTGACTGGGATCCTGCTATTCAGGACCCCAGTCTATCTGCTTTCTCCTGTAATTGCAATGTATGTACTTTAGGTACACTCCAGATTGGATACTGGGGTACCCTTATAAGTCCCTAGTATATGGTACACCATGTACCCAGGGCATAGGTACCCCAGGGGCTGAAGCATGTATTATGCCACCCCTGAGAGGCCATTTAAATGTGACACAACAGGTCTGCTACTGCAGCCTGTGTAAGGTGATGCATGCACCCCTTACTGGAGATATAGGTTCACTGTATCCCTTCTAAATCACTACATGTATAAACCTATCAGTCACCCCTATGGCAGGCCTTATCAATCCTGAAGGCAGGGTGCTGGGTTTTATGTGAGAGGGTGCCCCTGCATGAGTAGGGCCCCTCTGCAGCCTTCGAAATCCATTCCCTGGGGTTGTCTGTGATGCAGCCAAACCATATATACTTAAGTGCATTATAACCTCGCGGCAAATGCTAACTTTGAAATGTCTGCTTAGAAACATGTCGTGTTTGGTGTCAAACACCTTGGAATCATACCTCCACACCAGTAACTGGTGTGGGAGGTATGATTCCACCCTTGTAGAACCACTACTATGGGTCACCGGTCTACCCGCTACCAGCTTTCTCGACCTGGGCAGCACAAAATGGATGCTGCCAGCCACGGACACGAGTCTGCCCTCCTGCTGCTGAGCCAAGCTCAAGCAGAGGAAGGCCTGACAATAGGTTTCCTGTCACAGGGAGGTGTGACCACCTCCCAGACGGGCTTTTGTGTATTGGGGCTGGGTGGGTGCACTCTTTGAGTGCCAGAAAGTCTGCACTGGGGGCACATTTGGTGTCCCCATGCATAGTCCAGCTAGAACCAGTTCTGGGAGCCGATGGCTCCTGCTCTGGCGCGAAACTGGACAAAGGACATGGGTGTAACCACCCCTCTGTCCTGCCCCTCCCCTAGGAGGGTCTCCAGAGTCAGTCCAACCCTCTCCCATGGGCATAAAGTGGGATACCTGATACCAGGACTTTAGATTTTACCTGGACTAAACTCTGCAACAGAAACCAAGAACTTCGACGGTCTACACTTTGCTGGACGACAGAAGATTCTCCCTTGGAGTAAAGGAGTTACTCCCCTGCAGCAGCAGGCACCTAAACGCATCTGACCGGTTTGCATCTCCCGAGCTCCTGAGGACTCCGAAGATTTCTGCAACACAGGAGGTGGGTTCCCGAGCGTCCCTGAGGTCGATCTGCCCTCTCAGCAATCCTGAGACCAGTTTCCCTCGTGGGGACCGTGCAACCCGAACCCCTGTGCACCGTGTACTTTTGCAGCAGCATATGCTTTTTGGCGATCCCTGAGGCTGTGCTTTGGACTACGTGTAGTCCCGACCCGAGCATTATTTGGTACCAAAGATATCCGGCCTCCACTCCACGAGTGCTCTGTGGGCTGGCACTTTGTACATTCGCTCGAGGTCACCTCGCGATCCCTGGTCCGTTGACTGGTGGGTCCTGGTGAGGGTCACCTTAAGTGTTTTTGGGCTGCCCTGGTTGCTCCAGACGTGCCCTGACTCTCCATTGCTTGGAGAGTCCCCTGGACCTTGCTGGTCCACACCGTAACCTGTTTCCTCTGCCTGCGTGGGTTGCCGCTGCCAAGGCTTGTTGGTGCTCCAGCCGGACACTGACCTCTCAGCTCTCGACATCTTTCGTGGGACAGCTCACCTCCGGACCCTGGTCGACGTCTCCTGGTCCCCGTGGCGGCAGAGACAAACATCCCTTCTCTTCACCTGAAGCACCCGACATCGGTGGGCATTCGACTGCCGAGCCCCTGGTCACGTGAAGTGACCCAGACTCTGTCCCCTCTGCTTTCAGGTTCTTCTTACTTCGCATCCAGGCTTGTATTCCACCGGACACTCTTCACCTTCCCGGCAGCAGGACTTCTTTACAGCTCGCCATTGAAAACGACGGAGGTTTCTGACACCACTAAACCCTATGCACCCGGCTCCTCTGGGATAGGTAACACGGGTACCTTGGTACTCACAAGGGTGCTGGCCTTAGAACCTCCTATGTTCCAAAGGGTTTGCATGAAGTCCTCTTAGAAGTGCCCTTAAATTGTAATTTTCCAACTGCGACTTTCCCACAGAGTTGCACGGAACACGCGGTCGTGTTCCCACACTGCACCCGTCCTCCGTGGGCTCCCTGTGTCACTCCTCTGGGTGGTTCCTTGGGGTCCCAGCGATTCTATGTGCTCTAGGCACTGTGTCTATTGAAGTCGTGATTGTTATACCATTTTTTTTAGTATATGGTTCGGTCTCCCCTGGAGCCCGCTGTGTACTTTGCTACTTACAATCGTTCTATTGATTTAATATTGTGTACTGTATATTCTAATCTCGGGTAGAGATTAGTAGAGAGTGTTTTAGTAATAAATACATAATTTTATATAACACTTGTGTGGTTCTCCTTTCATTTAGTCATTCAGGAGGTGATATTCTGGTAAAACAAGCTGCTTTACATTCCTTCAAGATTAAGCCTGAAGGCTGCTCTCCATAGCTACCACTAGGATAGCTTTCATAAAGGTTATCTTTGACCTCATACATCATAAGGGTCGTTTGGATTGGTGCAAGGTGCCCACTTTAATTAGTGGACAGCATATACCAGGCCAACTTCTCACACGCCTGGCCAGCTGGAATCGCACACGTCAGAGGGGGGGCCCAGCCCAGCCTCCTCCGGGCTCCGACGTGCATGGACTGGCCCGCCCTTGGCCCGGGCGTGTCCCGCGATGCGGGTCGATGTCGCGCTTATGAGTTCATTAGCATGTGCAGGGGACGATGGGAGTTGCAGTCCCCAGCCGAGCCTCCACGATCCTGCACGGCCTCCCCCACAGCAAACAGCGGTCCTTTGGCGGTCTACCAGTGTCATTTTGACTGTTAGGGCCCTGGTACTGTTTCCTTTCCAGGTCAAAGCCTACTTAGCAACGTGTTGTGATGTAATATTAGGGACACGCTGAAAGTTTACATAGGAATGCATTACGCCCATCGATAGCCATTGGCTTTGTATTTTGACACTCACATGTGCTTGCTTTCTATTTGCTGACTGTATTTTATTTAACCTGTCTGGCATGTTTTTGTCCCTCCTATGGTGCATGGCCTCTTTGCCACCTCCCTGATTGTCCGTTCCTGCTCTACCACGAGTACTTGCTTTTCTGGCATTCTTTTTTAGGTCTCACCTGGGACAGCTCATGCACTGTTGCTTGTGATGCATTTTGTTTACATACAGGGTGCTTAGAGCCCACTCATTTCTTACCATTCGTTGGCTTCTTTGTCACCATCATTTCATTGACGTGACAGAATGTCGGCTCACGCCAAAAGCTGTGCGTGGCGTGGGGTTGGAAGCCTGCTGGAGGTTTGGGCAAAGATTCTGGCGGCAGGCAAAGCCCTTGTGAACAAATCCCCACTGTGCATGGCCGAAGGCTGTAAGCAGCATGGGGTTGGCTTTACGTATGGTAATAAAATATCACTTTACATTAAAAAAACAGGCAACTGGAAAAAAATGAAGGTTAAAGTGACGTTCTAGTTAGGTGATATGTCAGTCATAACATTAATGTTTTGAACTAAAAAAACCCCACAGAAATTCACTAGTTATTCTTGCGCCCCCGCCATGCACTTCTTATGATCTCACATATTACATCACTCTTGACATGTTCTATGACATCATCCAAGCTTCTTTTGTACACATCGCTCTATAAATGGGTATGGCATGAGAGCTATTAAAGTAAGTGCAAAATAGCTCAGAATAATATTAAGCATCATTACTGCTATCATACATACAACTCCCATAGGTAAAGCAAGCTTCTGTTATTTGCAACATTTACCCTATGCCATTCACATCATGGGTAGCTGATTTCATGCAAAACACACAAGATGATGGACGGAATGCTGCACATTGGCAAACATTCACCCCCAGTCACAGATCTGGGTTTAATCCATCGTTATTTTGCTTCACCACGCCACCCCAGTTCAGACATAGCCATATGCAAATCAGTCTTGACCCTGTGCCTCATGGGAACAGTCCAGACCGAACTGCCAAGCCATGTCTTCCCTGGACCGGAATCAAGCATCCTAGGACCGGTTTCAGGCTATCAGCCTTCATCAGCCAGGATAGCTTGACTCCAGTGGCGTAGTGAGCACGGGACCCACGTCTGGGCAAAATAACGATGGATTAAACCCAGATCTGTGACTGGGGGTGAATGTTTGCCAATGTGCAGCATTCCGTCCATCATCTTGTGTGTTTTGCATTTCGCCCTAAGTGGGAAGGGTATGCCCAGACGTGGGTCCCGTGCTCACTACGCCACTGGAGTCAAGCTATCCTGGCTGATGATGGCTGATAGCCTGAAACCGGTCCTAGGATGCTTGATTCCGGTCCAGGGAAGACATTTATTTATTTATTTTATTTAAAATGTTTTATATAGCGCTGGCTGGACCAGAGGGTGTCAGAGCGCTTTACATGGGTATTCATTGCAATATAACAAAATTTACAATGAGGTAGAAATTCCGAACCATACAAACGATATAAAGCAGCTAAAATATTATACAATCTGAATACACAAGTTGCGATGGGCTACAGCAAATCATGAGAGATTAGGTTAGTGAGAGAGGGAAAGGATGGTAAAGAGGGAGGTAGGGTATAGGAATGGTGAGAGGTTAGGGAGTGGGGTAGGTTAAGGCAAGATCAAACCGCTATACATGGATAATTAATTGTAATGTAACAGACTTATAATGAGGTAGTACTCAAACGATCCAGACAGTAAGAACAGCTCCAGTTTAACACAATCAATTACATGTATTGCAATGTGCCATATCGAGTCCTGTGAAATTGGCCTAGCGTGGGAGGGAAAGGGTAGAGAAGAGGGGGAAGGGTATGAGAATGGGGAAGAGGATTAAGGAGGGGGGTGGTTAAGGCACTACCAAGAGTGATGAGCAGGTTCTATGGGAAAGGCTGGAGGGAGGAGTTAGTGGGCGAAGGAAGATGGGGGAGAGGGAGGAGAACAGTAGGAGGTCGAGGTGGGATGAGTGCCTAGGGGAGGGATTAAGGACCCCAGTATTTATTGAGCAGGAGAAGTTTGAGGTCTTTTTTGAAGCTGATGTAAGAGGGGTTGCAACGAAGATCTTTAGGGAGGGAGTTCCAGATGTTAGGCGCGTTCCCAGAAAAAGAGCGAGATTGTGTGGTTTTCTTGTTTAACAGAGGAGGGACAAGAGCGAGGGTGTTGGAGCTCCTCAATGATCTAGAGCAGCCAGCTTTGTGAAGTTTGTCTGAGAGGTACTGCGGGGAGCGTTGATGCAGGGCTTTGTGCGTAATGCAAGCTGTCTTGTAGGAGGTTCTTCCTTCAACGGGAAGCCACTTGAGGTCTTTAAGGACTGGGGAGATGTGATCGAACCGTTTGAGGTCGGTAATGAGCCTAGCGGCCAAGTTCAGAACAGATTTGATTGGGGCTAGGTGGGCTTTAGGGGTTCCAGAGAGGATGGCGTTACCATAGTTGATTTTCGACAGGACCAGCGATTGGACAACTAATTTAAAGTCGTCTGCAGGAATGAAGGGTTTTATTTTCTTGAGGTGATGGAGTGTGAAGAGAGCGCTTTTGGCTGATTGTTTTATGTGGGGGATAAGAGTAAGGTTTTGGTCAATGTTAAAACCGAGGGATTTAACTGAGTTAGATACAGTGAGAGAGCAGTTGAGTGCGGTAAGGTCAGAGATCCAGGCTAGAATGGGGAGCGAGTTGTTCTTAGGGGAGAAAAGAATGATTTCGGTCTTTTTGGGTTGAGTTTGAGGTGGTTGTAGTGGAACCAGGATTGGATCTTACTCAAGGCATCATTGAGGTGAAGAACATCCGAGCGGGATTGAATCTTATAGTAAAGTTGGGTGTCATCGGCGTATAGGTGGTAATTGATTCCCGCTTGTTTGAGGATAAGGGTGAGGGGTTCCATGAAGAGATTAAATAGAGAGGGGGAGAGGATAGAGCCCTGTGGGACCCCTAGGAAAGGCAGTTACGGATTTTGATTTGCTGCATTCTGTGTTGGAAAAAGGAGGTGAACCATTTGAGGACTGTACCGTTGAGGCCAAAACGATCTTTAAGTGTGTTAAGTAGAGCAGAGTGGTTAACAGTGTCAAAAGCAGCGGAGAGATCAAGGAGAATGAGAAGGAAGGATTCGCCTTTGTCGAGAGCGTGGTGGATGTCATCAATTATGTTAAGCATTACCGTTTCGGTACTGCATCCCTTTCTGAAGCCTGACTGGAAAGAGTCTAGAAGATTGAATGAGTCAATGTGTCTATCTAGTTGGAGCAGGGCACATTTTTCAAGGGCTTTTGAGAGAAGAGGAAGGTTAGAGATAGGACGAAGGTTATTTAGGTCATTAGGGTCACCAGCAGGATTTTTGAGGATGGGAGTGATTTGTCCCAATTGGAGGGAAGCTGGTACACAACCCGAGTTAAAGGAGGAGTTGATGATGGAGGTCCAATAGGGGGCAATGATATGTTTTAGATCTTGGACAAGGTTGGAAGGGAGAGGGTCTTTAGTGTGCGATGACGGTTTAAGTCTTGAGATGACGTTAAGGACATCAAGTTCAGTGACTGATTGGAAGTCAAGCCAAGAAGCATTATTTTTTTGCTCAAGTAAGATGGGGCCGGGATCAGGAATCTGGATGGTAGGGGGGAAAGAAGAGGAGTCATGAGGAAGTGTAGAGAGTGAAGGAGAATTGGAGGAAATGTCCGGTGAGGGAAGTAGGTTAAGAGAGAGGGGAGTAAGGGCGAAGGATTGATCAATTTTGGAGGTTTTTTCGGAGAAGTAGCTGGCAATTTCTTCGCATTTCTCGGTGGTGGCAATCACCTTGGGGGGTGCAGGGGCTGTTTGGTTTTTGACAATGTTGAAGAGTTCCCTAGGTCTGTTTTTGGCCCGGTCGAGTTGGGAGCGGAAGAAGGAAGTCTTAGCATTGAGGATGTGTTTTTTATAGTTGGATCTAGCGGATCTGAGGAGAGAGAGATTAGAAGGGGAAGGGTTTTGCCTCCATATGCGTTCAGTCGATCTATGTGTACGTCTCTCATTGTTGAGATCAGAATTGAACCAGGATTTGGAGGAGGAGTTTTTTTGTCGTTTTAGTCTGGCAGGGGCAATTTGATCAAGGACCTTAACAATGGAATTATTAAAGTGTTCGGTGAGGTCATTGGCATTTTGGGAGGGAGGAGAGAGTCGAAGTTGAGCTTTAACTTTGGACTCAAGTTCGCCTGGGGGATAAGATGAAGATTCCTGGTCAGTTTCATCTGATTGATGGTTTTAGGAGGAGGGGTAGTACGGTGTTAGTGATCGTGAAAAGGATGAGGTGGTGGTCGGACCAGTCGATGGGAACGATGGAGGAAAGGGAGGCCAGCTCATTGCTAGTAATGATAGCGTCAAGAGTGGCTCCTTTGGAGTGAGTAGGAGAGTGGCATAGTTGTTTAAGGTCATAGATGTCAAGTAGATCGGTGAGGAGGTTAACCATAGGATCGTCTTTTTTGTTCCAATGAAGGTTAAAATCTCCGAGGACGAGGTTTTTAGAGTTGGAAAGTGCGGATTGGGAAAGAAGGTCAGACAATTCTTCTACAAAAGGGAGAGGGTCACCGGGAGGATGGTAGATATTGTGTAGTCGAATTGGAGGGGAGCCCTTCACTTTAAGTTCCGCTCCGAGGTATTCAAAAGTAGAATAATCGGAGTTTGGCACAGGGGAGAGTTGGAGTTCGTTTTTAAAGATTATTGCTAGACCGCCTCCAATTTTGATAGGTCTATCTTTTCTGAGGATGGAGTAGCCAGGGGGAGAGAGCATATCGAGAATGGAAGAGGAGTGATCTTTAAGCCAAGTTTCAGTAAGAAAGGCAATGTCAATGGATTCACTAAGGATGGTTTCCGAAATTTCAGTCGCATGTTGGACAGCCGAGCGACAGTTAACCAGCATGCAAGTCAGGGGAATAGGGTTGGTTGTAGGGGGGAGGGGGGGGGCAGGAGTGTATAATGGTGAATTGCGGAGGAAGTCTTGGAGAAGCTGGGGAATTTGGAATTCTGCTAGTCCCTAGGATCACTGGAATAGGTGCCTGAGGGGTCAGAGGGTCAGTAGTCAAAGAGCAGGGGGGGTAAGGATTACAGAGGTCAGGGAGTTCAGAGGCGGGGAGGAGGTTTGAGGCGCGGAGTGTTCTAGGTGAATCGTTACCGAGGGGGGTAGTATCCCATTGCTGGGGGAATGTGGTGTTGATTTGTTCAGTACACCGGGAAATAGAGTGATTGGGGCAGTTAAGAGAGGAGATGGAGTTAACATCATTTCTGAGAGAGGTGAGTTCAAGCGCTAGGTTAGCGAGATGGAGTTCTATATTAAAAAGCGTCTGGGGAATAAGGGAGAAGGGGATGGAGGTTGGGAGTTCATGGGGACATGGAGGATGTTCTGCATTAGTCAAGGCGAGAGGTCTGTGGAGAGGGAGGGGCGGGAGTCCAGGTGGGGGGTGGAGAGGGGAGATCCGATTGATGGCCGAAGGGAGGGAGGTGAGGTGGGATTGGGCAGTCACTGGAGACTGTAGAGAGTCAGGAGAAGGAAAGGGTGCTCGGGGAGAGTGAGAAGGGTTGGTATTCTGGTTAGGGAGGGGAAGGACAATTGGGGGGGAAGAAGTTAGAGTAAGGGATTGGGTCAAAGTTAGGTCAAATAGGGAGGGCTGGGAGGAGGGAGAAGATAGAAGGGAGGAGCTGGTGTGAGTTGTTGGAGCCTCAAGAGGAGGAGAAAGAGTTTGGGTGGTTGAGTAGGCCGTTGGTGAATCAGTAGGAGGGAGAGTTGTTAAGGCGGGGGAGAGATTGAGAATCTGTGCTTGTGAGACTTCTAGGGTGTTTTCAATGTCTGTATGAGGAGGGGTTAGAGTAGGTGAAAGAGGAGGTGTGTGGTCAGACTGTGATTGGGAGGCTGAAGGGTTAGAGTAGGGTATCGAGACTAGATTGGATAAGGTGCTGAAATGGTGTTCAAAGATGGTGAGGTGTTTTTCAGAGGCTTGAATGAGGATGTTTCCGGATTTAAAAATGGAGATGTCCATTTCACCAAGAAAAGTAGGGGAAGGGGTGGTAGATAGTTTCAAACCATATGGGATTTTGCATGATTTTGTGATAGGAAGGTGGTGGAGGAAGGTGCTTTTCCATTTGGAGGGCGCTTGGAGTAGAAGATATAGTTGGTTTTTACAATCGAGGTGAGACTTCGGTAGTTATCTACAAATAGCGTTTCTTGGTGACGAATTAGTAGTTTGTGTTTAAAGTTTTTCTTAGCATTTTTGGAGAGGTTGGGGGATAAAGGATGGTCCAGGAGTTTGGGCCATGTCTAGTGATAGGTGCATCCAGTGTAGGGGGGGGGGGTGAGTGAAGGGGGCATTGTTATTCCGTATAAGGCCGGGAGAAGAAAGTGACTAGAGTAGACCCCGGGGAGGTCTGAGCTAGGAAGAAGTCATAAATGGTGAGAGGGAGCGTAAAACCTGTTCAAAAGGACAAAACGAAGGGAGGAGGTAACATAAAGATGCAGTGAGAATGGAAGATAAATTAACTATACGTCTGAACAATTCTCTACTCCCTATTGCATAAAGAGATGGACGTGCAATGTGTTATAACGCATAATATATGGCGGTAGGTAAATTCGAATAGTACAATTTAGATGATCATAAAGAGGCAGGGCAGTTAACAGTGTATGTAGAGCAATAAGGATAAAAGTCATTAAACAGCTCAGTTAACAATAACATGAGTATACATCCAGAGTAAAAATGCAATACAATATGACGTCGCGATGAGGTAGGGCAATTGAGGAGCACGTGGGACATGGCTTGGCAGTTCCGTCTGGACTGTTCCCATGAGGCACAGGGTCAAGACTGATTTGCATATGGCTATGTCTGAACTGGGGTGGCGTGGTGAAGCAAAATAACGATGGATTAAACCCAGATCTGTGACTGGGGGTGAATGTTTGCCAATGTGCAGCATTCCGTCCATCATCTTCTGTGTTTTGCATTTCGCCCTAAGTGGGAAGGGTATGCCCAGACGTGGGTCCCGTGCTCACTACGCCACTGGAGTCAAGCTATCCTGGCTGATGATGGCTGATAGCCTGAAACCGGTCCTAGGATACTTGATTCCGGTCCAGGGAAGACATGGCTTGGCAGTTCGGTCTGGACTGTTCCCATGAGGCACAGGGTCAAGACTGATTTGCATATGGCTATGTCTGAACTGGGGTGGCGTGGTGAAGCAAAATAACGATGGATTAAACCCAGATCTGTGACTGGGGGTGAATGTTTGCCAATGTGCAGCATTCCGTCCATCATCTTGTGTGTTTAGCTGATTTCATGATCATCAACCACAGATAAAAGGGTAACCTGTACTTCACTCTGTGTTCAATCTGTATGCATCTGTTCCGGTAAAACCACGTTTCTCCAGATACTCAAGCCCTGTTACATAACTAAAGCCCTACTATGGACAGCCTTTACTTGTATCAAACCCCTTAGAGTTGCTGATTCTACATTGAGAAATGTAGTGGATATGAGTAAAAAAGTGGGTACTTTAAACAGTTTACTCTATGGATAGGGTTTGCTCTGTACCACACTGTTTGCAGACAGTGAAACTCTCATAAGAAATTCATCACAGAGTACTAAGAAGTATCTACTAAGAATGGTGTGCACTCTATGCAAAACTTGTCAAAAAAGACAATATTCACTCAAAACAACCAAGGTCTGAAGGTGCTAAAGATCATACTACCTGCAGCCTTCATATTGTGGTGAAAACTGTACAGCTAACCCATCTTCTGAAGCAAAACAAGCACATGTTAGTACCTGGTGCACAAAGTCTTCTATGTTATGTAGAAAATGTCACGATGAGACGATTCACGGCTGCTTACAATACTTAGTATGTAGGACGTAGAATCGTTGCCCTGCTGGAAACATTTTCTGCAAAGCCACAAAACGTGTGTGACATGCTAAACACAAGTTGTCAACTGTCACTTGCACACAGTTACTCTTCAATACAAAGATTTATAACTTGTTCAATACCGCTACACACCTATGAAGCATTAGGAGCACTTACGTTTGTAAACACTTACACCTATTAGACGGACACAAGCTGTACAAAATTAGGTAGAAAATTAATATGGTAGTTACTAGCCACTATTTAAACTAACGCACTCATTGGATGATGTCACCAATGATGTCATAGACTATCAGGGGCGGCTCCTCCATTAGGGCGGAGGGGCGTCGTCCCACTGCTTTCTCGCAGTGCGAGAAGCAGAAACATAAAATGGTAAAACTACCATTTTATGTTTCTGCTTCTCGCACTGCAAGAAAGCAGAAGTGCCTGGTTGTGGGTGGGCGGGTCTGCTGGATAGCAGGATAGCAGGGGAGGCGTGGCTAGCCCAATGCTGTGGGCCCTGACTGTTTGGCCGGCCGGCCCTCTGGGGCCGACCAAAGCAGTCATGCGCACTCCCCCTTTTCTCTATGTAGGCTGCATGCAGCCTACATAGAGAAAATGGCCTCCCCGTAGGCGCCGGGGTGGGCGCCGTCTGCACATTGGCTTAGGGGAGGGAGGCTGCCTGTGGGTGGCTGCTTCCTGTTGAGGAGAGTGGCAGGAAAACGTGGGAGTCGGGACCCGGCTAGGAGCTGAGGCGGCACGGGACCCGGGGGAAGGTGAGTTTTATTTTATTTAAACCCCACCCGCGACACCCCCGACAGTCATGCCGGCCGCGACTGTTGAAAAGAGTGTACCTTCTGAGTTTGCTGTTAGTTTACATTTGGAAGAATTGTCGGTTAGTTACATGAGAGCTGCTAATATCTGTGTGTGGTGTGAAAGTCACGCCTTTGAATCCCTTCGCAGCCAACAGGGCCGTTTAGCCTGCTGAAATCCAGAAAATGAGTTTTATTAAAATGAGAGAACGTAGCGCCTATTTCCAGGGCTTATAAAAACAATATATCTGCAGCGTTAAGTGGCATAAAATCAAGTGTTTAGCATGTTAATTGAAAGTGGGCAAAAGAGCATGGAATATTTGCGTTTATATAATTGGAGAGTGTTACAGCAAACAAATGATGGACGAATAATTGGCGAGGCAGACACTGAGCGCAAACAGCCACAAAACGTCATGTTGAATTAAACCAAGCAAAGATAGCTTTGCCGGAATTAGAAAACCGGGGGTGTGTAACAGCAGAGTCCTGATAGTTCTTGTGTGCACTCTGAACTTCTCGTGTGGTTATCACAGTTAGTTATCAACCTAGATTATTGTGTTGGATGTATTGAATGAAATGTAAAACCGTTTAATGCTCTTGTCGTTTTCAGTTAAAAAAGAGATATAGTTTCAGATTTGCACTAACAAGTACTTTTAAAAGTATAATAAATGCAAAGGATGGGCTATGCACGTGATTCATCGAGCGGGTGATGCGCTTCGTGTGTTTTGAGCACTCAGTAATGTTTTGACGCATGCCTTTCAACGTGTTTGCAGCCCAGGGGTCACTCACACTTGTTGAACTGATCACAGGGTGCACTCAGAATGCAGGAGAGGTATTCTCTGTCAGAAGTGCGCAATCCACTATTTTTTCGTGGAACTACAAAGGCGGGAGCCGGAGTGCCCTCTGTGTCTGGGTGATACAGTACTTTTGAAGTGTGTTGTGCAATGTGTATTCTTCGGGCTGTGTCCTGCGGGAGCGTGATCTGCGTTCAGCTAATATACAGCCATGTTAACACCTGCCAAAGGCAACAAAGGCAAACTTAAATTGCATTTTTGGAAGAAATGTGCCCTTTAGGGACACTTTAAATCACAAGTGAAAGTGTTGGATACATGGGAGGACCGTATCTCCCTCTATGCGGATGACATTCTCCTATATCTCGCCTCCCCGAAAGTCTCGCTCCTCTACGCCATTAACATATTTACAAATTTCAGGAAGAACTCTGGTTACAGGATTAACTAGGCCAAGTCAGTAATCTATGTCCTCAGCGGTAATCCCCCTACCCCCCTAAGAAACTGTCCAATCCAGGTGGCACGAGACGGCTTCCAGTACCTGGGTGTTTATATTTCAGCAGACCCAAAGACAAGGCATGGACGGAATTTGCTGCCCCCTCTCCAGCGATTGAAACGGGACGTCGCACATTGAAGGGCGCTCCCGCTGTCTCTGCTGGGACGGGCAGCGCTTTTTAAAATGATGGCTTTGCCCCGTTTCCTGTATGCCCTACAGAACCACCCGGACCCAGACCCAGCACGTTATTTTAAAGACATTGAAAGCCTCCAGCGAGAGCTGCTCTGGGAGGGCAGGCCACGCATAGCCTTACAGAAGCTGGTACTATCATGGTATGATGGAGGGATTGCACTCCCTGATATAAAAAAATATTACTGGGCTGCTCACCTGGCTGCAATTAATCATTGCACGTATCAGTGCGATGACCCGGGGTATAGGATGGACAAATGGCAACTTCCCGGGGGTAACTTTAACAGTGCCCTCTACTCCCATGCTAAAAAGTTCCCACTCACTGGGCCTACCCAACACGCAGTACACGTCTGTAAGGCGGTGAACAAAAGTTTGGGGTGGGACCGGAGGCTCACGCATGCCACTCCATTGTGGGACGCCAACCAACTAGGAGATCTGCGGACCTCAAAAGGGTTTGGAAATTGGGATCTGATTGGGATCTCAAGGATAGGAGAACTATGGCAGAAGGGGACAGTGGTGTCCTTTGCCGCCCTACAGAAAGAATATGAATTAGCCTATTCAGAATACTTCTGTTATTTGCAGGTGCGGCACGCACTAATATCGAACTTGCCCAAAGGGGAATCTCCCACAGAGTCATCGCCGCTGGAAGACGGGTTGTTGGATGGCTACATGCCCACAAAAGCGATCTCCCTTACATATAAAAAACTAATAAATAACACACCCGATCCACTCGTCCAGTCCAAGGGGCGGTGGGAAAGAGACGGGTTAGAACTTGACGAGGAGGAGTGGCAGGAGGCATTGGCATCCCGAGAGAGGTTGCTATCTCTTCCAGACTCCGCCTGGTTCAATTGAAAATTCTACATAGGGTCTATGTGTCGGGGGCCAGGCTCGTTAGCATGGGAAGAGCGTCTGATGGGATGTGCAGGAGACAATGTGGTCAAGAGGGTACTTTCATGCACATAATATGGGAATGCGTAACTATCCAGAGATACTGGAAGGGAATACACGAGTGTATAAATGAGGTGTTCGAGGTGGAACTCCAGCCTGAAGCCAAACGATGTCTGTTAAACGTCTGGGAGCCTACGGATTTGAATAGGAGGGGGAAAACCTGGGTCACATTGGGCCTGATGGTGGCCAAGAGGAATATTGCCCGGTTATGGGGGTCTGGAGTGTCGCCTACACTGACTTCCTGGAAGGCAGACATGGACTGGTGCATGCTTAGGGAAAAAACAGTGTATGTTGCACGGGGATGCCCCAAAAAGTGGACAGCAATTTGGGGCAAATGGAATGCGTACAGAGGAAATATTTGTGTTCCACCCACTGCTCCTCCTCTGGAAGAACCCCTCGCTCCGTGAGTTCCTACTTCCCTGCCCTATCGTTTTGCTTTGAAAACTGCAATGATGTCTATGTATATCTGAGATAATATCTGTCCTCTATACCAAGAAATGCCGTTTTCTCTTTGTTTAATAAAAAGAATTATAAAAAAAAAAGAAATTGTTGGATAGACCTATATGACTCGATGACGCAAAACGTAAAATGCTAGCTTGCTCGGTTAGTGCTCTGCCGAAAATAATAATAATCTAACGAATAATTTAATGGAAACTATTTAAATCAACAACTAAAGCAGCCAAACCGAAAAGAAGGAGGAAGAAAGAGTCACGAGCGCATGGAAACTTAAAATGTTGAAATTAGAGTATAGTAATAAAATAGCAAAAGCTTGGAAATTCTGAACTGACCAGAAGCGTTGTAGAGTAAACATAACATACAACTTAACGTAATTACGTTTAAACACTAAAGGGCTTGCTCACGTGGTTACACATCATGAGCCCAAAGAGTGTGTTTACTTTTATTTCCTGAGGAAAATATCACAAGTCACAGCAATTTTACAGTAAAAATGTGCATGGGACAAGGGGCCTGCGTGTTACTAGTTAGGGAGAGGGGGCATCCATCCAGAGTGATCGCGAAAGAGAGACGGGGGGTTTTACACAGTACTCGTGAGACTTTCATGTGAGGTGAGGTCTTCAGTGTATCCTTGTTCCAGTAAACAAATAATAGCAAGTATCTTCTCGTGATCACCCAGACACATTTAATAGTGCTGTAGGTGCGTTGCATCGGTGCACAAGGGCATCAAAGGCTCCTGGAACCCTGAGTATGGCTTTATTTTACTACGCATACATCAGGCAGGAGCCCCAGTTTTCCTGACTGCACAAGGTTAATTGTTTCTAGGCCAATCCCTTTCTTTCACCTCTCGATCTTTTAGTGATATTTTATTATTATTGCTCTTTACTATTTATTTATCTACCTTTGCTTGGACCTTATTTATTCTCTGATTTATTCCGTCGTGCTTGTTAGTTCCTGTATTCCCCTAACTGCTCTGGTGGAGTTACGAATTGAGTTTGGATGCAGCCTATGCAAGGGTGAGGCTAACAGTGCTCCAGGAAGTATTTGATTTATGCACTCGGATTAGAAGATCTATGCACAGGGGCTTAGAAGCCCATAGGCGTCCACCAAGCACCCCCAGAGATAACTGTCCAGAATAGCTCTTAACGCACTCATAGGTAATGCGAATAATGAGGTCTAGAACATGCACATACACACAACAGGGACACCATCCTGGGGACCAGTGTGCTAGAAAGAGGACCTGTAAAGTGGTTATGTCCCAGTCTTACTTTTTAAATTGCACCGCTTTTTAACTGTTGCTGTCTGCCAGCCACAGAGTCTTTGGCTCAGTCTGTCGAAGGGGGCCCCAGAGGCTTCAAGCAGTGATTGCTCACACTTTCTGTCTCAGCCTGACTTGGCAGGAGTCTTCATCTAAGTCTGTGCCTGCTCCCCCACTGAGTGTAGGGCAGGATGCTCACATCCACCCACAGACCTGAGATATCACTGCAAAAAGACGTAGAGCATCAATGGCCATAGAACAACCACATACCTACTGTGAAAGAATAGCACACAGTGGCACAGATAGCCAGAGCACGTGGTAGGCCAGCGTCTGATATGCATCCGATTAGACTGACAGTTTTGCCAGTCACTGTCTTTGTTAGAACAGATTCACAATTGCTTTATTAACCTTCCTGCTTTCTCAAATGTGCTTGAAAATGCACAATTTGTCCACTCTTTTTTCAAAATGTTCTCAGGGGGAGAAACCCCCCGAACCCCGAGTAGGTTGTTTGGGCACGCTCGCTACGCTCAATCGCCGCAGTGCAGTACAACAATTCTTTTACGCCTCACCACTTTCAAATGTCACCAGCCGCCACTGTAGACTATGTCATGAGTTATGTAATATGTGAGGTAATGAGAAGTGCATGGTGGAGGCACAATTCTAGTTAGCTCTGCTAAATACAACTGGCGAATGTCTGTGGTTTTTTGAGTTCAATGCAATGTTGTGACGGACTATATTCACCAAACTATAACATCACTTTAACCCTTGTTTTTTTCATTATCTATCTATCTATCTATCTATCTATCTATCTATCTATCTATCGGGCTTTTTCACATTCAAACTTTAACCAATCAAACACACATTGCAGCACAAGAAAACATTCAATAAACTGAATACAATTACCAACACTACACTCCTATTCTAACGCCAACTGTATGTAAAACAATTACATTGACTTGTACATAAGACCATTCTCTATGCAAATGACATCTGCATCAGCAAAAAGGCACACCATTCACAAATAATGGCCCTCCCTGAAAGGTCATCTCAAACATTTTGCCTTCCTCCTCCTCGTTTTCTGACCTCTTTTTGTTGGCCTTGGGACTTTGAGCGCTTTCACACTGCTGACGAGTGCTAAAGTGCCTGTGCTTCTCCCCTAAACATGGGTGCATTGGTTTATCCACAACTGGGATATTTAATTTATCTGTAAGTCCGTAGTAGAGTGCACTACCTGTGACCAGGGCCTGTAAACTAAATGCTAATTTTGGGCCCGCAGCACTAATTGTGCCACCCACACATGCCATGGTGTGTATCTGACTTACCCTGACTAGGATTGTGGTTCCTGCTTGGACAGGGTGCATACCTCTGCTAACCAGAAACCCAATTTCTAACAGTGCCACGGAGTCGAAAATTAATTCTTCACTCCTTTGCCATGGAACAACATTAAAAAATCCAACCATTAACAAAACCATATTTCATTACCTAAATGCTAACCGTACCCTTTATTTTATATTAAACAAATGTTTCTAACTGATACCTGGTTTGCCATTTACTTTTCACACACCTATAACACACATTGGGAATAAAAAAACGAACACTTATTTACCTTTCACAATTTTTTAATTAATTTTATCCTCTCAGAATACGCTTTGCAATTTTAAAGTTACATTCCTTTTAAGATAAAAACTCTGTTTCCATTTTATTGCTTTAACATATAACATTGCCGACATACTGCTGTAATGTATGTTCCATTAAACAGCTGCTTCTGTACAATACATTAAATTACATTTTATCTAGGAGTTTCTACTGCTTCCAAGACATTTGATCCAGATGTAGTTCCCTCCAAACTCCCATTATTTACAGATTGCTGCCACCTACTGGATACATCCTTTATTAAAATTAGATAGTGAATCTTAATTTGGCTGATATATTAATGCAATAACTACAAACATTCCACAAATACTCTAAGTTAAAAAGAATACTATTTACTGTTTCTAAAAACTAAATTCTCACTTACATTTTCTTATGCCTTTCCAGAGTCACTTACTACAACAAATTTTTATTCGGATAAAAACATACATCAATAAAAGAGTCACACAGATAAAATCATACATAAACCTTAATAAAAACATTCATATCTAAAGATCTAACTAAAATTCATGCAGAATGGTACATAGATTAAATATACAAAACACAGCTCCCCAATCACTGTAAAGGGTGTGATATCTTTTGCTACTCATTTTCATATCTTAAAGCATCCAGATATAGAAGCTGTGTCCTTCTTTGGATGGAAATAGAAACATAGAAACTCTTGAGCATAAATTACCATTATCGAGGCTACGGATAAAATCAAAATCGTCTTTATGATAAATAATTTTTTCTTTTAAAAACAATGGCCGCAATATTTGTTTCCTCAGATCCCTATAAAAGTTACAAAACAGAATAAAGTGTATTGTGCACCGGTTGGACTTGCCATTGCATGGGCATTTGGGTAACTTTTGGGAAAAGAAACCATAAAGGGGTCGATTCCGATTCGGGCCGGAAATTTCTCCGACCGAGCCGGACCCGGAGAGATTTCCGACCGAATCGGACCCGTGCAGTCCGACCGAACGAGTACGATGCGTCCGTATGTTATCGGACTCGAGTCGGTCGGACTCCCATTGATGTCAATGGGAGCCGGTCGTACAACGCGTACGCGGGCTCCCATTGACTCAATGGGTGCGAGTCGGACAAGGGCGCCCCTACAGCGGGTACGCGGCGGGCGACTCGCGCCGTACACGCACAGGTAGGGGGGACCCATGGGTCCCCCTGTGTGCGACTCGCGCGGCTACACGTACAGGGGGTCCGACACGGACCCCCAAAGTACGGCTCCGACAGCTCTTACGAGCCGGAGTGCGCGGCTCGGTCGGACTGCTCGCGGCGCGCATCGTACTTACCCGGCCGGGAAACGTCTCCATTGCCCGGTGCGAGTCGAGTCCGAGCGAGTCGGTCGGAGCGGTTCGAGCCGGGAGCGAGTCGGTCGGAGCGGTCGGGACGCCCGGACGAGTCGGTCGGAGATTTCGCATCGTACTCGCTCGGCCGGACCCGCGTACGGTTCGGTCGGGAAACAGGGCTCCGAATCGGATCCGGTAAAGCCGAATCCGATTCGGAGCCCTACCGGCCGAGATCGGAATCGGCCCCTAAGTATGCATTTACTTTTGTATATAGTCAGCAGCTCTCTAATGGACTTGTTCCCAATCTTAGATGCAATCCTAAAAATGGCTTCAGAGGATCTAATAAATGTAAATTTTGCTGCTTCCACGCGTGTCCCCCATTGACCATTGCTAGAAGAATTCACACCTAGGTATGTAAAACATTCTGTTGCAGCAAGTGCTTCTCCCTTAATATAGTGGGTTTTCTTCTTAGGTCGTCATGGTGAAAGTTTTCTTTAAATTGATTATCATGTCCTTGTCCTCCATATACGTAGTGAAACCATTGATCAAAAGCTGGAGGCCATTACTGGTTCTAGTGATCAAGACGACATCATCTGCGTACAGGAGGACTGGGGCTAGACATTTACTGACTTTTGAGGTGTCTGCATTGATCTTCTGCAAGAACTCATCTACCCCCTTAATATATAATGAAAATAAAAGAGGGGCAAGGACGCAGCCTTGACGAATTCCTCGGGTGATTTAAAAATGTGGTGTTACTTCTCCCCTTGATCCAAAGCGTACCCTTGCTGTTAGCTGTGCATATAACAGTGACAAAAATGTCACAATCTTAATGGAGTCACTTACATATTTCAAATACGTTCTGCTTAAATGATTCACCTTGCTGCTGCTTTGACGCCATAGGGGGCGAGGAGAAGGACTACATCCCCCGCCATCCTTTGCGGCCATTGCTGCTACGCTTCTTCCGCACCCGGAGGCGCATTAAAATCGGGCTAGGGCTCCCGCAGCGTCCGTCAGAGCCCGTAGGAGGCCGGGCCGGGCCACCCATTTAACCTCAGGTCTGGTGAAAAGATAATGGGTTAGAGAAAGCAAACTATGCCTAAGTCAGGCGGGGGGGGGGCGGCTGTAATGACTCTTGACTCTTTTCTGGCCACAGCAGCAAATGTCTTGTTGAATGAAATTGCCCTGGCAGAAAGAAGACTCTCTTTGGAATTAACTAATCACCCACAGAGCCCAGTATCCCCTAATGACCCCTTCCCAACGGTGGGCCAAAGTGAGATTGCGCCCATTTTGACAGCTGTCGCTGTCTTGTCAGAAGGATCGGAAGGCAACCAAGTGGATGGTGCTTCTATGCTGCAACCCCCAGTTAAAAAGAAAAGAGGTGGATGGAAAAAAAACACGCAGGCTTCAAAAAAGCAAGCGGAATCAGTCGTCCTTGACCCGGACAACGTGGCCCTGAGCCAGACTCTGATTAAACTTTTCCAAAAAATGGAAGACATTTTAAAGATATATCTAGCTCCTATTATCGTTCGGTTGGAAAAGATGGAAGCATTACTTTGTCAGTCGAAAGAGTACTATTCTAGTCCTGTAACAATTGGCCTGGAGACAGAACCGGTGGGGTTGAAGGCAGGGCTGGGACCTACTGAGCAGGGTGGTCTTGATCCTACAGTTCCCACAGATGGTCTGCAAGCAAGCAGTGGCGTGCATTTAGCACACAGGGAGAGCCTACAGTCAGTCCCAGGGTTTAACAAGCAACCCTTAGGTAGTAGAAAGGGCCCACAAGGAAGTTTACAATCCTCAAAAAATAATAGGGAGGAACGAAATGTTCTAGGTGAAGCTTCCCATAGATCATTAGCGGCTGACCTAACAGCCCCCCGGGTGAACCAGAGGATTGATTCACGGGGTCCTGAATGTTCTAAGCCCCCTTGTCAGCTGGAAGAAAGAACTGATGTTTTAAATCTACCCCCTGAGTCAGTGCCTTTAGTGACCATTTTGGTGGGTGTGCCACCAATCAAGCGGGGCTCTAAGGAGACAACAACGGACCTGATACACAAGGTGACACACTGGCTGGATAGATCATTGGTAAATGGCCATTCTATAGCCCCCATGTCATCATGGCCAGAAGAGTGGGATGGGTGAGGAAAGCCACAAACAAAGATAGGTGGGGTGATTGTATTGTGGTTAATCTGACACACAACTGTCGCATGTTAGAGCTATGATTTGTAGTCTGCACAGGCAAGATTCTCATACAGGAATTCAGGTCATCCCGCTCTCCTTTTTCTATCCCGATGGGGCCCAATTCAAACGTTTTCAGGGTTATGCCCCTAGTTTGTCCCAGGGAAATTTGTTGCAAGGTTCTAAAGTGTCCACTAATATGAATATGATTATTCCCCTCGTAAACAGATATGCCCCACTGAGGGACCTAGATAGGATTGACTGACCATTAGCCCTAAGTGATGGCATGGCTAGCACCAGCTGCCATTTACCAGTTGGAATGGCTAATAAGACTTTGTTCCTGCAGAAATAGGCCCTTCCATCTGTAATTTCATGTCTTGGAATATCGCCGGGCTGAGGGCGAAAAAAGATGATGAGCATTGGATAGCGATAATAATATCTGATCATATTGTCTCACTCCAAGAAACCTGGGACACGTCAGATTCTTTTGTTTTTGATGGTTTTGCTTCTTTTTCAAAGGCTGCATTCCCCTCCGCTACAGGACGAGCAAAGGGAGGTCTGCTTATTCTAATATCGCTTCAATTGTCATGTACTATTTGGGGCCTGTCTAGCTCATCCCTACACATTTTAGCAGTTGAATTAACTTTCCCCAGGAGTCCTACTCTGGTGGTCATCAATTTTTATAACTCCTTTCGTAGGAACAATGATAGTGGGCACATAGTTGCTCTTGAAAGTTTTCTAGAGCACGTTGCACAGGATAGTCCTACTCACTGTGAATTCATCATAATGGGGGACTTTAATGTGCATCGCTGCTCCTCAAACTGTTTACTGGACAGGGTGACATCGGACAGTCTGGCCCCCTTGGTTCATTTTGAACATTCACCTCAAGGTATTCTGCTAGAGAGCCTATTGGCTGTCAATAATTTACATTGTTTAGAGCACACGAACGAAACAGAGGCGGTACCCTCCTTTTATGGGAGGGGGTGTTGTTCAACTATAGATTACATTGTAGTGTCCGCCCGTTGCTTCAAAACATAACTGAAGTGAGTTCTTCCTGGACCGGTTACAGAGACCATAACCCAATTATTGCTGAATCTAAGGGTTTGATGGTCTTTCGGGGAGCTGAATTAGAGACTCTCGCGAATAGGGAATTTTATCAACAGACCAGGCTCGTAAAATTAGGTGGGGCAAGATTATCCCGGAGTATTTTTTAAATCACCTGTATACGGAGGGCAAAGAAGACTTTAAACAGTGCCTTGACACTCACACTGAGTCCGATGCGGTATTAGAAGCATTTGATAAGTTGTCAAAGCAGATTGCAAAAAACGAAACTGGTTGTTTGCTTACACACTTTTTTTAAATACAGCAATCACTTTGCATTATGGCTATTAACTAATAACCCATTCTCTTATTAAAGAATTGTTTAGTTCATAACTGTTTCCTAACTTACAGAATATCTTAGCCCCCATTTTGTTTGTTGCAATAACAAGGTTGTATTCTACTTCTTTTATCTTTTAAACAATTACCTAACAGACCTATCTTATTTTACTCAATAAAGGGCTCTAACCCCACTCGCTTCCTTTCAGCCTGTTCACGCCAGTCGGTGTTTTATGAAAACGTTTGTCACTTTTTCTATTCTTAAAATATAAAGCTGTTACAAAAAAAGTTCATAAAGTATTTGTTACTGATTTTTGTTATTCATTTCTTTAAACTCTTACTGTGTCTGCTTGCCCACATGCACACCCATGCATTTAGTCAGCAGGGCACAGACTGTAAGCGTCACTTCCGGAACATATTTTAAAATACAGCAATGGCTTTGGGCTATGGCTATTTACTATTAACTTCCTAATGAGGGGCTTATTTTTTGGGTTTCTTGAACTCCATGATTTTTTGTGATGATTTTCAATGTGGGGTTCATATAAAAAGGCTGTGTTCATTATTATTTTATCTTTGTGCGATTATACGATAGACATAACATTTTACTTATTAGGGAGATGTAAACACATTCCATTCCTATCAGCCTGTTACCACGCAGAGTGTTTACAAGAATCAACTTTTGTCGCTCTCCAATATTTTTGTCAATGTAAGGCCAGGGGGTATTTATTAAAATAGGATGGTGGGAGGTATACACATGCATGCATTGTGCATGACATGACGCACACCGCCCAGCAAGCCTTTACTGAAACAGCAGTAAGCTTCACATTTCAACTATGCCATTACATTTTGTTGCGTTTCTACATTTGCAAATGATAACATTTCACAGCAGGTTGCTTTTGTCAGGCTGAACAATTTTGACCATCATTACAACAAGAGTTTCATAATGTAACGTAAGCCATTCACAAAAGTCTTGCAACATCTTTTTTACAATGTTGTAGTCCTTTAACTTTAGTGACCTCTAGCTTCTGCGTTGTTTACATGTCCACATGTTATTTATTTCTTCAATTTGGTAACGTGTTTGCTGGGCCAAATGCACATCCATGCGTGTAGTCAGCACGGCACAGAATGTAAATGCAACAACTATGCTTTATCTTTCATCCTTCTCTTTACCATGTAGCTCAATATCAAACTATCTACCCCTTTAATCTACACAGTACATTAAACAAAACCACTAGTACCATCTCTTTAGTTCATGCTTATCCCCTCCCACCCACCACACCCTCTCTGTATTGTTGCCTGCCTCCTCCCACCCTCACCTCCTTATCAGTGTGCTTGATCTGTTCCCCCTCAGGTACTCCTTCTTGCCACCTCACAACTTCCCGTCACACATTAAAAAACAAAGCACTATGATACAGCTAATGCTGGCCGCGCCATAGTAATTTTTCTCTCTCTCATTGTGTCCCGTCTAAAACACATTGACAAAGCCAATAGCTCTCGTAATCTTTGCCAATGTTTTTTTCCTCTTATCCCACAAATTCCACTATATAAGTTCGTACAGCTTGATTACATAGAAAGAAACAGCTGCCACATCTACCAAACAGGCCTGTGCCCACTCCTGCAGAACGGCAGTAACCTCACAACGCTATAAATGTATTTTTACAATATGGGACACTATTAATATCAATATCAACATGCTGGCTGTCATAATAGTCATAATTGCTACTTGTGGAATGTGAACATGAATAAATCACTCATCCCATGCATTGTTCATTTCTGAAAATTAATTACAAATACTGCAAAACCTACACACTATGGCTATTGAGCAATGATTCGTTCAATTTGTAACGAAGTGCTTACCTCATAACTGTTTTCTAAATTCCAGGAGACGTGGGACCATGATTTGCAATATTTGTATACAATAAAAATGCTGAGTTTTTATATCATATATCTTTCCACATTTATGTTAAGTCCATAACATATTTTACTAACAACACTAGCTTTCTTTCAGGCTGTTCAAGTGTGTGTGTGCAAAAACTTTTACCTTTGTTTATTTTTACCATGCCCTCATTACTCATGTTCCTTCTTTCTATCCATTTACCTAATGCTTGCATGCATCCAATTACTTCCTAACTTCTATCCCCTACATACCCACTCACTTCAATATTTAATTCTCACACATAATTGTTAATATGATGTGCATGTAGTTATGTGTACGACACAACAGGAATTGACATTTATTTTACAATATAATTGCCACTATTTCATATTTTTGTTAGGATCCTACAGGTTTCAATAAGTGTAACTAGATTTACAATACAACATTTTTGGTGTGTACTATAACCATGATCACTTAATTTTCTTCAGTAGCCTTCATTTTTCATTTGGCTTGCCCCTTTCTCTCCCCTGCATGGCCACGTCTTTTCTCATCTTTTACTCATTTCTCTCATCCAAGGTCATATTCTTTCTGTTTATTGCTCTCATCTATACCCAATAAACGTGCAGCCTTCTCTTATTTGGCCACACTTCATGACTCCATCCCCACTCTTTGTTTTCCTTCCTTCTATATGTCTACTTTAGGCACACAAAAATGGGTAATTCCACAGTAAATAATATTATGTTTTTAAAACACCATGACATTAATTTTCATCAACTACACATTGACTTTTACTAGACTTAGAAGAGAGATTGGTTTCACACAAAAATTCCATTCTTACAAATTAGAATGTTGCCACGAGATTCACAGCTATCATTATCTGGGGCAATAGTCAATGTACCCGCTGATGTAAGGACAACTGTTACAATTTTACCAAGGCAAATAACTTATGAAATGACAATTTTCTATTAATTAACACGTAGCTGTCAAATGCCATAGTAAATGGCAGTAACCATAAGGCCTAAGGAGTACTTAGTGGAAAAATCCAGCATGTCCAAACTTGGACAGAATATTATCAATATACAGCCCTGAAGAAGTCCATCTCTTTGGACGAAACGCGTTGGCTGGTCTACCCTATATGTTGCTTGATATTCCTGATCAATAAAAGACGACTTGAAGAACAAATCTTGGATACAGACTGTATAATTGTTAATGTATTAATGTGTTGGTGCACCAATTGCTCTCTATGTGAAACTTGTTGAGCGAGTGGTTGACTTCCTCTGGACCTGTAGCAGAACTTGAGATCTGTATTCGTCAGAGTAATCTGACACTGGGTAGCCGTGGTAGAAATAAACACCAGTCAACAAATGTATGTTACTGAGCATTCCATTGACATATAGTCACAGCATACATGAGGTAGTCGCTCACCCCTATCTTATACAAGTGCATCCTCAAATCTCTTTCTTCTTGACTCCTTAAGATAAAGTTTTGCTTTTAATGAGTCCCCTTCCCTAGGAATCTTTTCAAATAAAGGTTAATTATCTCTATGAATAGTTCACAAGGATAAATCCTCTTATCGTTCATAGTAGTCCAGAAATGGAGTTTCAAGGGATTCGGTGAACCTCAAAATGAAAGAAACTAAATCTGCTTGAAAACCGAAGGGGTTAATGTTCAAGTATTCATTGCACTAACATTGTTGCAGGTGCTGTTGTTGATGAATCCTCCAATGTTCTAACTTTGTTCTTTCTTTCAGGTAAATGGTGCGTAGAGGCTGAAGGTTTTCGGGAAATCTGAGAGCCGAAGGCAGATGTACTGGAAGCCAGCAGAGAGAAGTGGGAACATGACTGAGATCCTCCCAGCAGCAAATCTTGAAGCCAAACATCGGGGCTCATTACGATGGCGGATGGACTTCAGTCCGTCCGCCATCGTTTTGGATTTGGGACCGGCCGCCTATGAGGCGGCCTCCCTACAATCCGAATAACAATGCGACCGCCACCACGGCGGTCGCATCATCTATACTTTGCATTGTGGCTAGGATGCGGTCAGCAGCCCCTGACGCAATGCAAAACAAAGGGCATTTGCATATCCCTGCACTACGTGGTAGGCACCATGTGGTGCCTGCCACATGGTGCAGGGATATGTAGGGGGTGCCCCCCAGGGATGAAGGGGGGCCCGCTACGGGCCCTCAAATCTGTTTCCGCCTGCCTTTTTGTGGCGGGTTGACCATTGCAAAACGCCCGGCGCAAAGGGATATCATAATCCCAACGGCACCGCCGCAATGCTGGGCAATATGAGTGCTCCGACAGGCAGTCGGAAAAGGACCGCCTGTCGGAACTGTGGCGGTCGGTCTTTCCGATTGCCACGCTTCCCCAACGCTTCCCCCCGCCATCATAATATGGCGGGCGGAAAAGCACAGTACGATGGCGGAGGGCCTGCCACCGACAGGCTGTCGTGGCGGGCCTTCCGCCATCGTAATCAGGCCCATAGTCTCAAGTGCTGGGCCCAGTATTTATAATACCACACAGAAGATGGCAGCAAAGTCTTACAAGAGTTCAAAATCTCGCAAAAGTTCAAATTCTTGTGGGATTTCAGTTTTTGTGGTTGCATAGGCAGCTGCTGTAATCGGGACACAGGAATGAGGTCTTCACACAAGAGGGAGGTGAGGGAAGCCCAAGGGATTGATGGGGGGCAAAAATATTTTGTCTGGTGGCAATGTCTTGATATCAGCAACCAGGAAAGCGGAGGGAAAGGCCAGGGTTCATCATCTGCTGGACGATCAGTGTTGATGACCGTGACAAGGGAAGCAATGCACCAACAATTGTTTGGATTAAATGTAACAATCAAACAGTTGGTAAAATTACAAGACAACATAACCAACACTTATATCATACATCACTTTCTAAAGATTGGGCACCAATACAATCAAGCTCTAGACAATTCCAATAGTCAAAGGAATGTTTTACTAATATACATAAACAATTCCTATTACAACAAGAATCCCCCAGAGTAATACATAGAACCAATTTACATATACTTTAACAAAAGTAATATTCAGAAGCATATTAAATCCTTAACAACTTATAATGATATCATGAGTGCTGACATTATTTGTCTGGTAGAAATAAACACTAAAAAACATTCACCAAATAATGCCTTTATATTCAATGAATACAATCCTGTCATTTTTGGCAAATCTCATGCTCAACATTCTCCCCATGATATTGCTATTTACCACAATAAGAATTTTGTCATACTACCAAATTATGAATATCATGAAGGAATCAACATATTTAATTTTATACTACAAACGCATAAAGCATTACTTATTGCATTATTCAAACCTCCCCAAATACCAGTACAAACATTTTTTACAATAACTAAAAAACAGAATAAACTTCTACTCCAGTTTTACCTATATAGACCTTAATACTGATATCACTACAAAATGTAAACAAACACATATTGCAGAAATGTATGCTACACAAATTCCAATGGTCACAATTAATAACTACGCAACTAATTACAGATCTTTTAATGATAACCTACAATACTTAGACAATTTGTATGATTAAGATGAAGCATCTACTGCCTGGCCTGGAACGGTGTTGTCCTCCAGAATAGATGAGGCAATGTGTCCTAAAACAAAATTTCAAAATAGCATTCAAAATATAACCAATAAGCAAGGACTGATTCAAAAGGGAGGTTGAGATCCATATTTTAGAAAACCATGAAGGTTTATTAAATATCCGAGTGCAATACAGAAAAACAAAAATATAGCAGTCATCCATAAAGCTCAGAATCAATTGCAATGAAGGCTTTTAGCATTTAAAAGAGTTGCAACATTGGGCAAAATCTGAAAAATATGCCAAAATGTGCAGCAGATCAACTGAGAAACCGACCGCATCCCTAGTAGAGACCTAGAAGGTCGGTCTCACCCCTAAATTGAGAGCCGTTTATAATAATGTGCAATATAGAAAGCAATCAAATTCCCACAGTCAGATTGGGGTGAGCAAATGTAGCAATATAACAGCAAATCATAATTCAGCATTATAAAACATCATATAATGTCACCATCCTAGCACCATCTCACTAAATGAACAATGCACATTTTGCTGCGTGCAGTGTCAAATGAGAAATATAAACACACTATACATATTTGAAGCAGCAGCTGTATTTTTTACAAAATGGAGTCGAGGCCTAGTTTAGCATAAGTCAGAAAAATTAAGGGCCTCATTACGATGTTGGTCGGAAAGCAATCTGACCGACTCCTTGTCAGAATCGGTTCCGACCGTCTCGTGTTCGGCAAGTCCGACCGACCGATTACGATGGTTCCTAACACCGTTAGGAAAGTCTCCCATTGACTTCAATGGGAGCCTGTGTTCCGACCAACAACACAGGCTCCCATTGAAAAAAGGGGTGGTTGCGGAAAACCTTGCACCCTGTCACAGGCACCCGATTGTGCTTGCTACACTGTGCATGGTTTTAAAGGGTGGTCCCATGGGTACCGCCACAGGCCACAACCGGAGGCCTCCGGGTGAAGGGGGGCCTGCTACAGGCCCCCAAAGTCAGTTTCCGACTGCCCTTCTGTGTCAGACAGACTGATTTGGAAAGGCTGTCCGAATACATCATTGTAAAACGTCTGTCGGAAACGGGGTACGTAGAGCTGTACGATTCGGCTCCGACTGACTCAGAGCCTCCAAATGCCGGTCGGAACCGATTCGGACTGACCGAATGGTTCCCTTTCCATCGTAATCGGTCGGGCGGAAATGTTTCCGAGTTGGTCGGAAACATAGGCTCTGACATGGTTTAGGAGATTCTGACTGCCGTTCGGAGCCTTTCTGACCGACATCGTAATGAGGCCCATAGTTGTGTACATCCCATCATTTTCATTTTCATTGCAAATTAATCATGTCAATATGCATATCAGATTTAAATCAGAAACTAGCTTTGTGAACAACATAACAATTAACAGTTTTTATCCTTTAATATATTACAGATCACAGAAGCACCACTGGAAACATTAAAAACTCACATCTATGGGATTGAAGATACCAATAACTATAAACTCACTATAGCTACCCAAGTGATCGATACGAACAGTTTTCAATCAATGGATATTACCAATGTCCTACTCCTGGACTGGTTCAGTACCGATCCACATGTTACAAACTTAGCGTATGCATTAATACAACATCTCCCAATGACATGTGAAATAACTTTCTGTAATGGCTATATTGGTAACATAATAAAAATATGTACAACAATGTAACAAAAATTATTTTATTACCTGTTGATTATTAGGTAAAATGTTTGCTTTATACATAAACAAAAAATTAAATATTGCTGTATACTTTCCCATTTTATGTTTAAAGGGGGAAATTGGTCTCACCAAGAAAATTATCAACTTATCACCCTCCAGGATACTGAGGCAAAACTTTTCCTTTTGAACAAATTATTACACTGGGCAGAGGAGAAGCAGACTGTTCCTTCAAACCAATCCGGGTTTGTCCAAGGTTCAGGCACTGCGACTAACATCTTAGCACTTTCAGTAATAGTTGATAAATATAAATTTAGCAAGTAACCAATCTAGCTTAGTTTTGTAGACTTTAAATCAGCGTTCGATTGTATTCAGTGCCATCTTTTTTGGCAAAAGCTGACTAAACTAAGCATTCCTTCTTGTCTCTTAAAAGCAATTCAAATGTTATACTCCGACACGTGAGTAAGGGTGAAAATAGGTGATGGCTCCCTTCTGTCAAGGAAAATAAAAACCTCGCAAGGGTTGAAGCAAGGTTGTGCTCTCGTGCCATATTTATTTAATCTGTTTTTGGCTGATTTAACCTAAGCTCTGGGTGAAGTGAATCCACATCCTCCAAAGTAAGGAGACAAGTACATATCGAACCTCTTGTACGCTGACAACGTGATTTTGCTGAGTCAAACAAAGGTTGGATTGCAACGACTAATTAATACATTATCAAACTATTCCTTAACGGCATGGTAATAAATGAGAAAAAAACTAAAGTTATGGAAAGTAAGCAACAAGATCCATAAAAAATATAAGTGGTACCTACAAGCACGACAACTGGAGCAGGTCAAAATATATAGATATTTTGTACTATTATTTGATGAGAAGGGCTCCTTTCAGCAGCAAAAGCAGGACCTGCAGAGGAAAGGTAATAATCTACTCTTGGCATATCGTACGTTACAGAGGTCATTGGGCAGTCCAAGCCATCTATCACTACTAAAAATAATATCTGCAAAACTTTTACCAACCATCTCATATGGAAGCGAGGCAATGCGTGGAAGAGACGCAGCAGCATTAAATATAATTGTAGCAAAAATATTTAGATTGCTTTTTCATCTCACATGCAACGCCTCGCCGGCCCAGACTAGGTTAGAATTTGGACTGTTAAACCAAACTATCGCAAGGAAAGGAGCTTACATTAAAGTTTGGAATAGAATAAAATCAAACACCTCAGATCATCAAAGCCAAGTTCTTTGGCACGAAGTTCAAACAAACTCAAATTCTCCACTTGGAAGTACTTAAATGCGGCAATAAATGAGCTTTCTGTTCGAACTTTGTGGGAAAGGCCTTTACCTCCAGAAACTTTTTTAAAAGCTATTAGCGGATTAATGAAACAAATCTCAATGTTAAAAGAAAAAGAGTTACTTGCACTTAGATGACAAGCCTGGACTATTTTAAATGAATACACAACACTTAAATCACAGTCCTACTTAGAGAATGGATGGTTGCTGCAACTAAAAAGAGGTTTTATGAAAGCACGATTTGGCATACTCCCACGGCTTGCTCATGCGATAACCCTGGTTGCGACCAGCAAAAACCATATGTTGTAGACTGTGCAAAGCTGAAGAGGAGAACATAATTCATTTAACCTGCCTTTACCCTGACTTATCGGAAGAAAGCGGAGGCTATTAAGGAGACTGTTTAACTAGCGGGGAATTTGTTCATGCAGGCAAGCTGTGATAGCATGTTTTAAAACATCAGATACATTGTTGAACTATATATTTATAAATTAGTTGATGCCTGTGGGAAAAAAACTGGACCCATACAATATTATCACAGTTTGAACTCTAGTTATTGACTGATCTTTTATACAACAGAGAATTATGCGCTTGCTTTTGAGGAATAATCATGTAGAGTCACTGGTTTATGTCATTAACTATTAGCGGTGCTTCCGAACATTTGATCATCCGGCGATTGATTAGACATATGTACATATAAGACAATTAATTTGCTTGGTGTCTCGATATCTGTATATATATTTCATAATCCTTTTAAAGTTTTTATACTGATTTTAGACTCTTTGTCTAACTGTATATTTGTCTAATAAGATAGTGTCTTTTTGTGGTTTTATATTGTAAAATTTTAATTAATCAACAATAAACTTATTTACTTACTTATCTTACAACAAAATATTTCTTTTACTTATCAAAAGGGTGAATTACAATTTTTATAATTCAGAAAAGAAACACTTCAAACACAAGTACCAAAACAAACTAATACTCTGGTTCACTTCTAGATTAAAACACACAGCTTTTAAAACTAACACTAAAACAACCTTACAACAACAACACATATGCGTTCAACCACATTACACTCCATTCCAATAAAAACATCACAAATAACATATAATAAAGGCGAGACCTCTGGCTTTGCCAATACTTGTTTCTTTTTCCCTGAGCACTCCTTGAAAGTGCAGGTTTTATCCAGCTGTCTCCCTTTTTGCTTCTCTGAGAATGCAGTCATTGTTTTCATTAGAAGGCTGATCGTACCATTGCTGGCTGTTCAGTGAGTTCTTAGCAGCTGCTTGTCTGCGGCAGAAGTATTTGTCCTGATTGATGACCCTCTCACCATAAACCTCTGTCTACAACTGCATATCTTTTCTAGCAAGAAGGCACCATGACAAGGTTTTGAAGGGTTGCTGTGAGTATGGTTCATACATTGGTATAGCAACCACTCTCTTCAGGTAGGTTTGATTGCTGTTTCAGCTGTTTTGCAAGCTGTAAAAACCTTGTTTGACAGCATGCCGCAAAAGCTACTCATCACCAGGATGCATTAAACTGCAAAATATGTACCTTAAGCAAAGGCTGCTGAGGAAGCCCCAAACTGTGCCTGGGTAAAACAGTACACATAAATGGACATTGTCCCTGTGCAACATCTTGTTAATGTCCCAATTCATTTCACATCAAGTCAGTTTAGTAAATACATGCTGCTCAACATCAAAGTCTAAAATTATTACAACATGGTATCGATAAGCATGGAAAGAGTTTGCGATGAAAACCAATAAGATCATCTTGGGTTTGAAAATACTTTGAACTACAGTACCCACAGTGCATATTTGCTGTCAACAATTGAAGTATATGTGCTCTCACTTAGAGGTTATTTTATAAAAACCAGATCTACTGCCTCCTTTCAAATAAACTTATTAACAAGCAGTTCGATATCAAAGGCTAATACCAACATAATGTTATATTGCATTCAAAGACACTCTGAGGTAAGTCAAATAAGAAGTTTATCTTGGGTCGAATAATGCATTGAATTATAGGACCTACAATGCATTACTGCTGTCAAAAGCTTTGCACAGAGACAAATGAGACTATTCACAATGTTGATTGAGATGTGAGCTTAGGAATATAATTCAAACTCTAGTCACATAAAATGCTGTAATAGCCAATGGATAACAGATGCACATTTAAAACATATACATAGAGATGAAATGAAACCTATGGCATCATATTTTATAAATATGAGAAATGTAGATTGTCTTGTATGACAGATGCTCGCTTTCACTATAAGAGTGAACAGCACCGGTGTGCGCTATTGTTTGTCATTTTGGAACTTTGTTTCACAAAATGCCACTGAGACACTTTAACTGTCCCAGTCTTTTCCTTAAAACTACAAGCTGATCCACTTGTTGTTTGTTACTTTCAGCTTTCATTTCGGTTTGTGTACTTAAGTGAGGCAGCAATTTCTAAAGATCTCCCAAGTTCATTGTAGATTTTGATCCAGAGCTTGTTTGTTGAGAGCAGTGCCTTTGTGGTTTATGGAGGAAGAAGAAGACCTCTCTGATGTTCCTGCTGACATTTCCGTGGGACTGAATCAGTACACCTTGGTTGTTGGGATATAGTTTGAAATTCAAGTTGTACACCAGGCATGTTAGAACATTTTAAACAGCATGTAAAGCATATTATCTGCTATGTATTTAGGTTTGTCTAATAGTTGGGTGAATTGTAGGTTTTGCTTATTGGTGCGTGTTTTGGGACATGTTTTCTTGGGTTCATCAACTCAAAGGTTAAGGTGCCGTAGTATTATGATTATTTAAAATAATGAATGAAACGTTATGCTTGTATTGAGAATGTGCCCAGGAACTCAGCATCAGTACCTGGTTACCAGTGTGGAAGATTAGTGATATTGTATTTTGAGATGAGGTGTTAAGTGTGAGAATCGGTGGTTTTAGTTATCCACACTCCTACTCTCTTTTTCTCAATTTAAATTTTACAGATGATCCTTAATCTTTCCTGTCAAGAGCATTCAGGATGGTCATCTAGTGTAGAACCATGCCAATATACTTTTGTAAGCATATCTGATTAGGTGTTCCACAGTGTAGAAATGTCACAGGTTGAACACAGTGCAAGTTCTCCCAGCCTAATCCATGGAGAATGGTTCAGACTTTTTAAATTCTTTTCTCGGCCTGTGTGCTCTCACCACCCCTCATTTGTGAAACTTGGAAAACAAAACGTAACCACTTAATTTCTTCCATGTATGAAGTATCCATTCTTGTTTTGTTTCCTCCAAACCTGCACTCCCTGTCCCCTTGTGCAAGTCAAACCTATTTACTATCGTTAGGCACTATAGACAAATGAATTTCTGGCAATCTTGGCTCAAAAATTAAAGCAACAATGACAAACATTTAAAACCAATTTTGTAGTATTATTAAGTTGAGCCTTTAAGTTATACATAGCCATTACATCCCATAATCTAAGATGCTACAGCTTTATTTTTAGGGTTTTGAGGTTTCGATTTCAGCAAAAGTTCTTTGGTTGGAAAACTGAGCCCAAGTTCTCCAAATCATTTAGGGTTATCTCCCACTACAATCCCCCCGTTTCACATACTGTTCCTTTCCAATTTAACCATCAAATTCCATATAGTCTTCCAGTGCTTTCAAAAAGGATTTTATATAGTGCAGATGCCAAGTATTTAGTGTAGGTAATACAATTACCAAACTCTGTTTTGGGCAAGTTGCTGCCTGCCTCTCAACTTGTTGCATTATCCTGTGCTGATGAATTCCTTTATGAATATGTCTGATATCATCTCTCATTTGGGGTTTGTGTATGCTTGTGAACAGTTGGGATTTTATTGATTTGGTGAGGCGTAAGTTCTGTTGAAGTTCTTGGCCCAAATATATTTCCTTACTTCCAGCAGTGTAAATGTGATCCTGCTACAGCATTGATTTTACAGCCTTAATTTCTTGGTTAAACCAAAGACATTTTAAAACAGTATGCTTTTTATGTTTGGTCCTTTAGGGTGAAGCATCTCTCTGGCCCCATATTCAACCATTCCATCCCTAGCTTGAGATGATTTAGCCTGTAATAGTTTACATCTCCTCCATTTTTGTGTTTTTAGAAGAGTAGTTGACATCCTTGCATTTTGACTTCCTAACCTTAAGTACATTCTTTTGCATCATCTTCAGCATATGGGTTTCCACTGAAATTGGCAGGGCTGGAAGATGTGCAACAACCTTACTGTTTTACTCATTTTGTTCTCCTCCCATTAGGCTATCCAGGGAATAGTTTGTGAATCAGCTGTCTGAACTCCTAAAAACTTAGCAACGTGCTTTATCAACTTCTTCAAGTGACATCAATGTAACAGATGTGTTCTGCCATCGTCTGGCTTCTTTTAGCATTGTTTGTGCAAATGTATGTGTGCAGAATAAATAGCCTGATACTCTGCTTAATTCCTGTTACTTTTAGTAGAAATGCCTTGATAACTTGGGACTTTGACAGTGTTAACATGACAGCTACGAATAATGATTTCTTGTGTTACACTACTATGAACTTTAATTCTTTTATGTGGTATTGTGTATCATTTCCCTCTCATGATTTCAATGCAAGCATGAGGGTTGAATTAGGGCAACCATGTCTTGTGCTTTGCCCAGACTGAATTACTTTGAGGTGCACCTTTTTGGTGAGAATCTGATCCTCAGAGTCTTATAGTTGTCCATGGTTAATTTTTCCAAATATGTTTTATTTTAAATCCAAATTTCCTCCGGCCTATCACTTGGAAAGACCCAGGTATGCTGACTGTTGAATGTCTTCTTCACGCCCATTAAAAATAGAGCAGTATCTGTGTTCTTTTTATCGGTGTTTTTAATCAGCTGAGAGATTTTCTTTAAGATCTGGCACGCTTTTACAAATGAGCAATCATTCTGGATAAAGTATGTGGAGGAGGTTTGGGAGAGTCTTTGTAATTATTTTATATTGGTATTTTCAATAGGTCTATTGGTCAGATGAGGTCAGAACGAGGTATGACGTTTTATTATCTTTTCCTGGTTCCGTTATAACCTTTGCCATGGTTGCAACATTGTGGCTCTCAGTGTCTAGGGTGGGGTATTATCAACCTCCCTTGCTAGGTAATTTGCTTGTGTCACGTCTTGCCCCAAAATATATTAGTCTTTTCCTACTTGATTGATAGTGAAATGGTTTGTAATGAGGTAGATTCTACATACCTGTGTTGGTAGTCTTCCACGTCCCACTAACTTTCCCTTTTAAAAGTTTTGGTATAATTCCCAAAATGACTCTACTTTCTTGCTTTCTTTGGAAACCTCTGTGATTGCTATTGATCATTTGAATCTGTTCTGAATAGGATTTTGTTCTTAAGGCCTTCATTCCGAGGGCTGATAAATTCCATATGTGGCAGGAAAGTTTCTGACAGAACTTGGAAATACAAGTGATATAGTAATGCCCCATTCCCTGTTTCCCCATCCCTGGATATGTCACTGGCTAAAATGCACATGTGTTATATTGCTGATTAATACTGAAATGGCACAGATGAATTCCAGTTCCAGCAGTCACCCCCCCATTTCTTGTGGCCTCCTTCAAGGCACACCTGGGAATGCTACAGAATTCGTGCATCCTGGAATTACCCATGATGTTGTTAATTCTGGGTACAGAAATACTGGCACGGTACTCCTGACTACCTCAGAAATGGGGCTTACGTCTGTGCATTAAAATGTTGTTTCCCGTTCTGATAGAAGCACAGAAATATTGATGGCATTTCTTACCTGTTTGCTAAGAGAGTGATTAGTTGATCCATTGCCATGGTTGTTTTTATAGACTCTAGTGGGGTTCTATTTATTGGCTCACTTTTGCTCTGTCTGTGTTGGCATCCATTCCTTTTTTCCATTAGAGGTTCTGAAATTTCTTGTATTACTGCCTTCATACCATTCCATTTCATTCCTATTGTTGTCTCACCTCTTTTGAAGTAGCCAGATATATTCGCCTAACAATCCCAAACTCCTTCTGGATTAATTACATCATTGAGAATGTCATTGAATCATCAATCTTCGTTCACCTAAGCCAACAGGTGAATATGCACAGTACGCTTTGTACCTATGTGAGTATGACCATGTGACATTTGTAATGGTGTCACTGAGTAGACCTATGTAGAGGTGCCTCGTATTATCTGTGTGTTCTTCCCAACTAGTTGTTTGATCCCTCATCTATAAGAATCAATTTGGCAGACTCCGTGCAAAATCCAGAAGAACTTGGATGGCTGTGGTGCTCCAGTTTTTTTCAATCCCCTATCACATTGCAGTTCTTGCTATCTCAGAGAGGTTTGATGAGACTGGGCAGAGGTGTGGATGCCCTTCATCACTCCTGCCAAGGTGGAAATCCACCGGCTAGTGACTGTTGTCTCATGAATGCACTTCTGAAGGAACCAAGGGCCAATTATGCCTGTTCTTTGTTCTTAGGCCCTACGCAGGAAGGCATTCCTTTTGTCTTGGTGAACACGAAGGTTTGGACTGGCAGGTCTCTGCTTCACTTTTCTATTGCCTTCTCCTTGATCATTCAAATGGAGCCCCAAGCCCCTCTTCATGTGCTGTGACAGAGAGCTAGTGGCTTGTTATCCTGTACATCATAGTGGGTTCTGAAACATCTAGCCTTTCTCTTCTAATGCCCAGATGTTAGACCTGACATTCTTTGTGGGGTTTTCTCCCAAGCTTTTTGACTTCACTCCTCCTGTTTTGCTGAATACGATTTTGTTTACTTTAGGACTCTGCGACTTTTCCACTGCCAACCAGTCCTAAAGTACTTGTGCTCACTCCTGTACACATGACAAAGCTGGCTTACACCGAATTGACATATTTATTTTACTTGTATTTCCCTAGTAAAGTGGTATGCTAGATACCCAGGGCTGATAAATTAAATGCTAATAGTGTGCCTGAAGCATATATTGTGCCACCCACTTAGGTAGCCATTTAAAAATGTCTGCTATTGCAGTTGTGTATGCAGTTTTAAAACTATCATCTTGACCTATCTAGATCAACCTTTTGCCAGGCCTAAATTATCCTTTTTAATACATGTTAGTCACCCCTAGCGTAGGCAACAAACAGCCCTTAGAGCACGGTGTGTTGCATTTACAAAGTTGGACATGTGCTTTTAGGTTTTACATGTCCTGGTAGTTAAAAACTCTCAGATTTGTTTTCCACTATTGCAAAGACTACCTCTCCCATAAAATAACATTGGGTTACCTTATTACATTTAATAAGTGACAACGTTTGTGTAGGAGCAGGTAGGAATGTCATCTTTGATGTCTGAGGAATTGTAATTTAAAACCCTTTTTATGGTAAAGTCGAATTTTAAGGCACAATTCTGAAAATGCCAGCTTTAGAAAGTTAATAAACAACAGGGCAACCCAGTATTCTCTTGTGGGCTTGGGTATCCATAGTAAAGTAAGTAAAGATGCCAACAAGGGCGTTATTTAACAAAAACAGTTGACTACGCAAATTAGTGATAGAATACGGGCACCCAGTGATAATGTGGTGTTATGATGTCAAGCGCAAACTTACTCGGGTCAGTGAAAAGGCTCCTCAAAGGTAGTAGAATCTTAGCAGGCGGCATCTAAGACCATCATTATGAGTTAAGCTGTATGGAGGGAAATAAATGAGTCCCAAGAAAGCTCATTATGACCAAAAGTTAAGGGTGAGATAGACTGATGTGGTAAACTTACAGATTCAATGCCACAGCGCTTCTATGTGGCCTTGCAGATAGCGCAGAGGATGTCCAGCGCTTCCCTTGGTAGTGATGATATGTGATGAATAATATGCGGCTTGGTCAAGTCCATGTATAAATTGTGGGAACAAAAATCTGAAATTTTTAAGGAAGACAGTGAGTCAACTGTGTGTGCGGCCGAAATTCGCATCTAGAGAAGGCTAATCTGTCTTGGGACTGGACAAATAACGGTGATCCCAAGAAACAACCTGTGGTTACAGGGAAAGAAATCGGTGGGATATCCTCATGTGGAAAATACCTTGCAGAGAAGTACTATTGAGCAAGACTATCTTAATGTGGGCTGCATTGCTGACCAGTGTGCAGTGAGAGGGCATGGTGCTAATCTGCAGTTTCTCCGGGTAAGTAGGGATACTGGCGAATTGGAGAATTCCATTAAATAGGTGAACAAAATGTATCAGTAGGGGCTGCTAATGAATTGGTGCCCATATTTGAAGTGTAGAAGATGTACAACGCTCCCTCGTGTGTAGGTGTGTGCACAGCGGTGAATATGGCCAATATACATGACCTTCACGTCAAACAGCTGATGATGGCAACCATAGCATGTATGCCACAAGATTCACATTGCTGAAATTAAAAAACTTGTATTGGTAAGGGATGTAAAAGTATCTTTCTAAGAACTGCTTGTTAATTACTGCCCATGTTTAAAGTAAGGAGGATGTTGGATGCTACTCCTAGTGTGGGGGTGTGCGCAGCATCGATTGAGTGTCTGGTGAGGTGGAAAGCGTCTATTAACAAGTGGAGTTAGTTGTAACCAGTGTAAGACTTATGTATGTGCAATGTATAACAATACAATTAGCAGAAGGCAATGTAAGGATCTGTAATGACAATGACTATAGAGCAAATTGGTTATCGCTGTCCATCCTTATGGGGATGGTGCTGCACTATTTTTCTCGATTTCACAATCACTTCTGCCTTTAACACAGGCCAGTCATCGGCATGAGTTTTTATTTGCACATGAGGGAAGCGTGTGACCCATCACAACATCTATCTGGATACCACCCTCTCCTTTCTTTGGGAAGTTATTCCTAAGTGCGTGTTGTTTTTATTCAATCTCTTTTAAAGCAAGGTGATGGTTTCACTTTTCACTTTCTTCATCATTGGAGCAGTGTTCCTTTCACTCTACTCTATTCACTACAGGTGTATTTGACTTTTTACAGACAAATATGTCTGATGTATTATAGTTTTGATTGTCTTATTGTTTAGAGTGGGTACCTCTATATATCTTTGCTTAAACAACACAGTCCTGCAGATGGTCTTGTGGATTTCAACGTCTGAGACCGAAAGGTCGATGCATAGCCCATCTCTCTCTTGGACTACATGCATCACTCCAATGTATTTGTCTCAACATGTTGATGGAGATTTTTATGTTGAACTAAGAGAGTGGGTCATTAGAACATTGCCAAATTTCTAGAATTCACCAGGTCCATACTCTCCTGTATACAAAACATTGTCGATGTACTATGCAAGAATCTTTAAGTTGAACCCCTAGATTTTCTATACGTTTATTTTCAATACAATACGCTGAAGCATATACACCTGTTTCTGTGATTCATTCAAGACTGTAATGTTTTTTTCAAATTGATTATAACTAATTTAGTTCTTATTTCACCTTTGGAAATCACTGAATAATCCAAGTAGTCAACTGTTTTTGTTAAATAACTCCCTTGTTGGCACCTTTACTAACTTTACTTTTAGAAAGTCTGCATTTTCTTGTCCTAACCATTTGGTGCCTGCAGCCCGTTTCCTGGCTCTCATGACTAGGTGTAGATTTCAGTTGGCCTTTGTGTATTCCTCCTAGACATCCACACAATAGAGGTGCTGGGTGATGGCAGGATGGGGTGGTGGAGCTGTCTCCTGTCACACTTGCACTGCCGCAGCTCACACAGAAAGAACTTCACACTAGCCTATTGTGACCGCAGACAGACTGGGATCAAGACAGGGAGGCAGGAAATTCCAAACACCTCTCTGGGTGGAAAACTCAAGAAGCTTTTCCCATTTCAAAACTAGCACCAGGTATAAAAGTAGGACCCTCAGACCCCAGCTTCAGATAACTTCTGGACCTGTGGAAGACTCAGAAGAGGGTCTGCTCTGCTGCCCTGCTGCAAGAAGGACTGCCCTGCTGCCTGAGGAAGGAAACCTGAACCTGCTACTTGAACCCAGAACCACCAGAGGGGCTCCAAGGGCTAGCTGACTGGCCTCTTGTTTTGAGCTACCGGGACATAACAAGCTCTGGAGGCCTATCCGGCAACTGTCCAGCTGCCCAGACTCAACTGGACCTGCATGTGCCCTGCTGTAGGACTCCGCTGGAGTGAGTCCTGATCTCCCCCAGGTCCCAGACTCTAGGCTGGCATCAGAGTGTACTCCTCCTGGTCCAAATGTGGTTCTCTCAGAACCAAAGCAGTGTGATGCAACTCGATGCAGTAAGACACAAAATCTCGCATTGCAGCACCTCACAACCCATGATTCGGCGGCCTCATTGGAACCGACGCAGGATGATGCAACTCGACACAGACCTCGTATTGCAGCCGTCAAAGCTCCTCATCCGACCTGGCACAGCACAATGCAACTCGACACAGGAGCTTGCATCACAGCCTTTATAGCTCCTCATCAGAACCAATGCAGCGCGATGCAATGCTCTGCATTAAAGACATATGGTACAATTCTCAGTGGGACCAACCTGGCCCCTGTATCCAGCCCACACCCAATTGCAGTCGGCCTGAATTTGTGACTTTGTCCTGGTTCACACGAACAGATCATCCCCAATTGGCGCTTTGCACTTTTAGGAACTATACTTACCTTAAAACTTTTAAATTGCATATCTTCTTTTCTACTGATTGGATTTTTGTCATTTTGGTGTCACATAACTTATTAAATCTTAGTCTATTTTTCTAAATTGGTGTGAGATTTTTCTTGTGTTGCATTTCACTTTATTACTGTTTGTGTGAGGGGGCGTGGCTTAGCCGGCTGCAAGATGGCCGCACTTTTGAGTGGGCTCTGCCGGCCAAGCCTTAAATCCTGCAATTATCCGGCAGACTTCCTACGCATCGCTGCCTGTGACCCTACCTTCGCAGCTTCCCTGCACCGGCGGCGTCTTCGGAGCCGTTCACCGCGGCCCTACGACCTGGCTGTGACTGGCTGCGGCGCCTCCAGGAGTTGGGCCTAGACGTCTGCTCACTCACCGGGGCCCGGCCTGCGCTACCCGTGCTTCTCCGCACGCCAACCGGACCTTCCATCACTGGCCCTGCGGCCACGACAATCCGCCGGTGAGTCCTGCTGCTTGGTGGCGATCCGGGGCGGGCCTGGGATCGCGCTCGCCGTACCGCCCGGCCCAGCCCAACCCTGAGTAGGCGCCCTGAGCGTCTCCGATATCCGCGCTGGTGGGCCGGGCGAAGAGGGCGGCGGGCTCCCCGCGTCCTCCTGCCGCGGTTCGCTGCCCCCTCGCTACTCCCGGCTGGGTTCCACCTGCTGCCGCTGCGCTCACGATCGTCCCGGCTGCCTCCCCTCCCGCCTTTGTGGTCACCGGCGGTGAGCGGGGTTCTGGGAAGGGAGCCCGCGATCGGGGTGTCCCCTGACTTGGCTGCAGCGGCCTACAGTCCGGCCTTCTCTTCAGGGCGACTCCGGGGCACACTGGTGCGTGTCTGCACCCCCTGCCTGGCCCTCTGATCATCCAGCTCTCTCTGCCGGTTGGGTGCACCGCCGGGTCGACCCTCCACCCAGGTCCTCCCTTTCTTCACGGCGCCCAGCACTGCAGGGGCCCCCCATTGCACCACGGCCCGGGGACTGTGGCGGTGCATGCGCTTTACCACACCTCCGCGCCAAACACAGTCTCCGGAGCGAGCCTTCTTGTGTTGGACCCCGGCTGCCTCCTGGATTGCGCCACCTTGGGAGCGTGGCGACGGCTCGGTGGAGGGGCCTGCGCGCTGGCTGCGAGATCGGGGTCCACTGCCCCCAACGTTGCATTTGCGGCCCGGGCCCTACGCCTGCTGCACACCTGCCTCATGGAGGGGGATCCTCTTTGCCCCCCATTGTTCATCTTCCTGCTACCTGTGCCCTTACCGGCTGCACTTTCCACTTGTAACGCTGCGGGCCTTTTTGGGGCTCCCTGCTCTAGGAGGCCGTCATGGGTAAAGCTGACCCGAAACAGCCCCGACTAACCTTTGAGCAGCGGAGGCAAACGCGTCAGGAGGGCGCCACTGCTGACGGGGGCGAGTTGCCCGCACCCACGGAAATGGCTGCCGCACGTGAGGATGACTTGAAGGCCATCATGCTGGAGTTGAAGTCGGCGGTGTCCGGGATTGCCACTCAGCTGGAGCAACTGGCTTCTCGCCTGGATGTGGTCAAGTCCAGGGTGGATGCGCACGATGGCCGTCTGCTCCACGTCGAGTCGAGGGTGTCTGATGTGGAGGACTCCGCCACCCAAGACCGCCAAAAATTGCTCCAAATGGACAAAATCCTTGACCTCATCCGTTCTAAGAACGAAGATTTGGAGGCTCGCTCCCGCAGGAGTAACCTCCGCATCACTGGTGTGCCGGAGTCCTCCAATATTTCCAGGATGGAGGATTACGTGGAGCAGCTGTTGCGAGATCTGTTTGGAGAAGTGCTTTCCCAGGTCTTTGTCGTGGAGAGAGCGCACCGCTCCCTCGGCCCTCGGCCTGCCCCTGGTCTGCCTGCTCGACCGATCATTGCGAAGATCCTAAATTTCCGGGACCGGGACGCGGTCCTCCGGGCTGCCAGGGAAAGAGGTGTGATCCGCCACCAAGGGAACACTTTGTCTTTTTATCCCGATTACATCCTGGCTGTGCAGGCTGCCCGCCGCGAGTTTCTGCCCGCAAAACGCATCTTGCAAAAGCACGAAGTGTCCTACTCGCTAGCCTACCCGGCCAAATTGCGGGTCAGACAGGGCTCTAAAACCCTGGTATGCCCGGACTCAAAGGGAGCCCTCGCCTTTGCCAAACAGCTGGACCGCTCTCACCACTCCACTCCAGCCAGCTCTCAAGACCCTGCTGCAGCCAATTTGAGTGACAATGACTGAACTGTACCTCTTTATTGTTTCTGGCCCCCGGCCCTTCTGTACAAGACTGTGTAGCGCAGTGGCGGTCTCATTCCCCCGGCTGCCCCTTGGCTGTTCAACTGGCTGCGGCCCATCATGGTTTCTTTCTCCTCTTTTCTTGTTCCGCTGGGTTTACAGGCTCAAATTCGGTTGCATTATATTACCTGCCTGTGTTGTCTGCTGTTCGCTCTGGCTTGGCCACCCTGCCTTTCCTGGCAGGGGGGTACGCTAGGCGTCGCCATGCCCCCACGGGATGATTCCCACTTCTATTGCTGATTCTCCCCTCCCGGTTGGGGTCCCCTGGGGTTGGTGTGGGTGGTTACTCGACCTGATTGGGGGTTGGTGTGGGTGGTGGGTGGAGGGGTGTTGGGTTGTTGTGTCCGCCTTTCGCGGCTATTTCGTGGTTCATCGCATTTTCTCTGCTCTCACATTGCAAGATTTATACTCTCAATCATGGTGCGATGGGGTGGGTTTGTTCGGGGTGGGGGTGGTTGGCTCCTGGGATTGTCTTTTTGTGTTTTTTTTCAGAGAAGTTAATGTATTTATGCTTTCAATTTATGTATTCCTTCAGTACGCATTACACCACTGCTGCGCTCGATCACTGCATCACGTTTGAGCTAGACACCGCGCCCTCCCTTCGACTGGTGCCCTATGCAGACCCTCCAGGATTTCGCGATTTGCAAAAAAATCGCGAAATCGGCAGTTTTGTAAAAATGCCGCGATTTTTACAAAACTGCCCGCGAAATTTGGACGGTTGGTCAGCTCTTGGAAGGAGGCCCTTTTAGGTCTGTGTTGACAGTACAGCTGTCTGCAATGTCAGTATGTGTGGCTTAGTGGCTGAGAAGTACATGCTTCGGCATCAGAGATATGATGTCTTTCTAATGTTTCAGGAGCTGGGGGAGGTTTCTTTTAGCAGATCTCGCCCGACCTGCTGGAATGTCGGTGGGAAGGAAGATAGAGATGGCAAAGGAGAGATGGGATAGAAGAATTAGGTGTGCGAAAGGAGGCGAAAGAGGGGAGGGAAGGGAGAGGCCTTGAGGGGGCACAACGAGGTTGAGATGGGGAAAAGAGGAGCGGAAGAGATGGGAGAAGAAGGGAGAAAGAGTACAAGATGTAGAGAGCGGTGGGACAGGAGAATAGAGATGCGAGGAGAATGAGTAAAAGGTTCCCCGAGCGGAAATAGAGAGGGGGGAGGGAGAGCTTGAGAGCTGAAGTGAGATCCAGGGGGAGAGAAGAGAAAATGGCTATAGTTCGGAGGTGGAGGTTGGACAAACTGAAAGCAGGAGGGCATGAAAGGAAGAGCCGTGCACTGAAAAGAACCGAGGCAGAAAATTGGAGTGAAAAAGAGAGAAAAAACAACGAAGAAGAGAACAGAGCGAGTAAGGAGGAAAGAGAATTTGAAAGAGAACAATAAGCACTGGAGTGGGAATTATAGGGATGAGAAGTGATGGAAGCAAGAACCAAACTGAAAACGAGAAAAGAGAAAGGGGAGGAAGGAAATAAAGAGAAGAGAAAGGGAAGGGGCAATGAAAACGGAGTAAAGGAAGAGGAGCGACAAGGATTGAGAAAAATAACAGAAAAGCAAGAAAACGAAGAGAGAGAAGGAATGAGTCAACGATTGAAATGGAAATAACAGAATTATTGGAAGAAAGGAGAGAGAGAGAAGGAGAGAAAACGGAGAGAATGAACAAGGGGACTGACCGGAGAATGACTTTGAAAGTGAGAAGAAATAGAGATAGAAATGAAAGAAAAAAGGCAGAAGAGAAAACATGGGAGGAAGAAGATAGATGCAAAGAGGGCAGAGAGGGAAGGGAGGAACCGATGAAGAGAAACAAGAAAGGGAGTTGAGAGGGCGAATGAGGATGGAGAGACTACAAGGGCAGAGAAAGAAAGGATGGGAGGAAGAAGAGAAAAAGGAAGGAGAGAAGGAATGAGTGGGAGGACAACACAGTGGGCGAGAGTAGGAAATGTGAGGAAACTGAAAGGGGAAGGAGGAGAAGAAATTCCAAGGAGGACATGGAGGTTAGTGGATAATAACGAGTTGTAGATGCTATGTTGTCATGCTTCTCGACTTCTTAGAACCATCTTAGGGAGGCTGCCACCCAAAATAACCTTGCTAGGGTCTCTGGCAGATCCTGAAAGTCTTCCTATGTAACAGTCCAGGGTTAGGTCAGTAAGACTCCTGTCTGCTTTCTCCACTCCACAGAGCTACAAGACCCGCTCAAGGGTCTGGGGGCCAATAGAAAACTATAGGCGGGCCATAACTAACCAGAAGGCTTCTTTATGCAGGTAAGAAAGAAACTCACTATTGTTAACCCAGAGACCGCACTGCATCATGCAAGAGCGAGGTCTTAAGAGTCCACCATATATGAAAGGTTCATAGTACACATGTGAAAACAGGAGCCTACCCCATCAATTGAGTATATTTCCAGAGACAAGACAAGAGTGTAATAGAATGAGATCCAGATTAATGTCCTCTGCTACCTTGAAATTGATGGCTAGCTCAGCGCAGCGGCTAGGGCTCGTAGTACCATGAATTACACATATTTAGTTGATGTATTCGATATGATTTAGGCTTATTTAAGCTTTAGATCTCAAAAGCTGTGTTCTGCGGTTTGCCAGTGCATGTTCTGACTTCCTCTCTGACAGAGCTATTTTCAACTCCTGGTTGCAACAAATTTGCTTTGTATGTCAGAAAATTGTTTTATTAAAACATGTGTAGTACCTTGTTTTTTCGTATCGTAATTAAGTTTTTCTCTGTACCTCAGAGGTCCTTCAGCCTAAGACAGCTCATGATTGGTGTCAGACACTTTAAACATGCCTATTTCAAAGTGGAATACTCTGCTAAAACAGCTTCCATTGATTTCAGGCTGAAAATGAATGATTATGAGTAAAATAAAGTGCCGCAAAAATGCCGCTAAATTTCCATATTTGTGCCGCAAAATTTCCATATTTGTGCCGCTAAATTTGCTAATCCATGCCGCAATATCCTGGGGGGTCTGCCTATGGGGGTCATTGCCTGCCTCATTGTTCTTGTACCCTTGCTGTTCCCCCGGTGTCACACCTTCCCCCTGGCGGGCTCTCGCCGGCTCCATTTCAGACTTCAAGCAGCTGACTCGCCTTTGTTCTATCCAAGTATGACCTCCCCGCTACACATGCTAGCTTTTGACTGCAGCTCCTACTCGCGGCCCTGCGCTCCCTCCTATTACATCCTCAAACAGTATGACTGACACCATATGCTGGTCCTGGAATATTCGTGGCCTCAACGACCACCGCAAAGCCCGGCTCATCCACTCACACCTACTCCGTCATAAAGTTGACATTTGTCTCTTACAGGAGACTCACTTGTTGCCTGCGACCGCCGCTAGGCTTCAGTCGCGCCACTGGGGCGAATCACACTCCTCTTTCTATTCATCCTACTCTCGTGGTGTGTCCATTTTGATACGCAGGGGACTTCCATGGCACACTGATCGGGTACTCACTGACCCTGAGGGATGGTATGTTATTCTACATGGCTCCTTACTTTCCCAACCAATGACGATTGCTGCTATATACGGTCCCAACTCGGACGACCCTGCCTTTTTCACTAATGTTTGGCACTTAATATCCACACTGGGCCCTGCGGCACTCCTTTGGGGGGGGGACTTCAACGTTACCCTTTCTGCGGTCCTTGACCGCTCGGGCCCCCACTCGTCGCACCCACAATCCGCGGCTTTCTTACAGTCCTTGCTAGCCGATAACTCACTGTATGACGCATGGCGAGACGTGTGGCCTGAGGCCCGCGAGGGAACTTGTGTCACCGGTACCCGTGGCTGCTGGTCTCGTATTGATCTTTGGATCACCTCTCCTGACGTCCTCACTTGGCTTACATCCGTCACTAATATGGCGCGTACTTTTTCTGACCACGCGCCGGTCCAGCTCTGTTTACGCCTTCCCGACTCCCCGCGTAGGGCCTTCGCCTGGCGGCTCCCCTTGTACGCTCTTCGCGACTCGGTCTTTTGTGCCGAGATCCAAACTGCGATCTCCAACTATTTTGACTTGAATGTCGGCTCCGTGGACTCGCCGTCTACCCTGTGGGAGGGTTTTAAGGATGTGATTCGCGGTGAGTGCATTTCAAAACAATCCGGAGTCCTCCGCTCCATCCGCACCACATTAGGAACATTAGAATTGGAGATTAAGGCCCTGGACTCTGCTCAGGCAACTCGCCCCAGCTCCGAGACACTTGCTCGCCTGCGCGAAAAGCACTCAGAATTTGCCAGGGAGGCCGAGAGGGAACTCTCCTTTCTCGGCAGAGAGGCCCGGGCGCGCCGTTTCGGCGAGGGCGATCTGCCTGGCAAGACCCTAGCCAGCCTCCTTCGTCCCCCCCGCGCTGCATCGTATGTTGCGGCACTTCAGGACGGCGGCCCTGCTAGAACCACCTCCCCAGAGGAAATCAAGTCACGGTTCTCGGATTATTATACGCACCTTTACGCCGCGGGCCCCACACCTTCGCGGGCGGACTTCGACCAATTTTTTGACACCCTCTCACTCGTCTGGCTCGAGGACCATCACCGCGAATTCCTAGACGAGCCTTTTTCTAAGGAAGAAATACTTGCTGCCATCACTGGTTTGCCCGGTGATAAGGCCCCTGGCTCGGACGGCCTCCCGGCTTCTTTTTATAAGACATTCGCCCCGCTTCTGGTGCCGCACCTGGCCGCTATGTACAACGACTCCTTCGACAGTGGCCTCTTCCCGCCATCGCTCCGTGAGGCGATCATAACACTTCTTCTGAAACCAGACAAGCCCCCGGATTGCCGCGAATCCTACCGTCCCCTTTCTTTAATCAACACGGATAATAAGATCTTTGCTAAACTGATAGCTTCCCGTCTTCTCCACTTCATGCCCCTCATCGCTCTCCCGGACCAGTCCGGTTTCATTCCGGGCCGCGCAACATCTCACAACCTTCGGGCTATATTCTCCGTTCTGCACCAGATTAATCCTAGCCTCCCCGCAGTGGCTGCTCTTCTCGATGCCACCAAGGCATTCGACACCTTGGAGTGGCCCTTCTTATTCTATCTCTTGCCGCGCCTCGGCTTCAGCAATGTCTTTGTTCGTAAAATTCAACTTCTCTATACGCGCCCCTCTGCCCGCCTTCGGCTCAACGGACAAGTTTCTGACCCTATTCTAATTGAGCGTGGCACTCGACAGGGGTGCCCGCTCTCCCCCATGCTCTTCGCCATTGTGATGGAGCCTCTGGCGGCCAGACTCCGGCAGCATCATACTCAGAGGGGCATTGGCTTCTCGGCCCGCGCCCTCCTGGTCTCCATGTACGCGGATGATATTACACTGTACGTCCGCCACCCCCAAGACAACCTCAGCCCCCTTGTGCGTGAGATACTGCGGTTTGGTGGATTATCCGGAATACAGGTGAACTGGAGTAAGTCAGTGCTGTTCCCTCTCACTGATGCCACCACACAATTCACCCCGGACTTTCCTTTTAAATGGGCCTCCGGCCCCACCCGCTACTTGGGTGTCTGGTTGAGTAGGGATCTGGACGATCTCTGGAAGGCTAACTTTGGACGGGCCGTAGATTGGCTCGAGTCCAGGATACCCCATTGGAACCGGCTCCCCTTGTCGCTGCCTGGGCGTATTGCCATTGCCAAGATGGTAGTCCTCCCGAAATTTCTCTATCTTTTTTTAAATATTCCCATACCACTGACGGCCCATTTTTTCCGCAAGCTTCGCTCCCTGATCATTTCTCTGGTTTGGGCTGGCGGGCAGCCTAGGACTGCCTATGATGTCCTTACTCTCCCCATGTCGGCTGGAGGCATGGGCGCCCCCAACTTCAAACTGTATGCCTTAAGTGCCCAGGCCAGTTTCCTTCACTTCTGGATTCATCCCTCCCCTTTTCAGCCGCACGCTGCGGTCGAAGCTGATCTTGCTGCTCCTTGGCCGCTGGCTACCGCCCTGTTTGCTCCGGACGGCCGTGCGCGGGCTGAGGTGGACACGGTCGGGACTTTACGCTGGGCCTGGTCGGGATTGCGTCGCCTCTCCAATGCTCCGTTGCTCTCAGCAAATGCTATGCCGATTGTGCGCCACCATGCTTTCCCACCTTTCAATCCAACCGGCATGGCTAAGCATGCCGCCCGCTTGGGGCTGGAGACACTGGCGGATCTCTACCCTGGAAACACCTTCTATTCTCTTCCTGCTGCCTCTGGCCCTATGGACACATTGCTCTATTATCAGCTGCGGGCTATTTGTAAGGAATTACACCCCACGTTCCCACAACCTCCACCTTCGATGCGCGCGCTTGATTTTATATATTCTTCTACCTCCCCCCGGAAGCTGGTGTCCAAATTATACGCCCTTACGTTATCAACCTCCGTCGTCTCCACTGATCGCGCACGCGTGGCGTGGGGCGAGGACCTTGGTATGGACATTTCCCAAGCCGACTGGCTTTATTGCTGTAGCCAGACGAAGAAACTCTCTCCCAATTACCGTCTCCGCCTCATACACTTCAAATACCTGCACAGGCTTTACCGAACCCCCGTTCTGCTACATAAAATGGGACTTGTTCCCACCGACAGGTGCTTGCGTTGCTCTGCCCCTACTGCGGATTTCGCTCATCTGGCCTGGTTGTGCCCAAGGGTGTCGGAGTTTTGGCGGGAGGTCTGCGCCGCCCTCACTGAGATCGTTTCCGCACCGGTCCAGCCCGACCCACCGTTGTGCTTGCTAGGCTTTGTCAAGTTCTGTCCGGATGCCTCTCGCCGATTGGTCGCAATGCTGCTTGTCCTCGCGCGGCGCAGGGTGTCCATGTGCTGGGGGCGCAGGCCGGCGCCTCAGTTCGCTCACTGGCTGGAAGACGCATCGAGATGTCAAACTCTTCTTTCTGAATTCTGGGACCTTATGCCTGCCAGATCTCGCCCGATTGACATATGGGGCCCCCTGGTGACATACCTCCACACCCGATCACATTCTGGCCAGACTGCCTCTCCCGCGCTCCCCGCCGGCTCTCCGCCCGCGGCGGCCGCCGGTGTTGGTTGCTGGCCCTCTCCCGCCCAGTCCCTCTCCCTCCCTCCTGACCGGACCTAATGCCCCCTTCTGCAGTGCTGCCCCCACACATTTCAGATATTTGTTGCTCAAGGGTGCTCTGTCATGCTGCATATTACACTGTTTATTTTTTGTCTGTAATACTCCCCTACTCTTGAGGTGCTTCGTAGATGGTCTTATGCGCTCAGTGCTTTGACTTGATGCAACATGTATGTTGGTAATGCTGACTATGTTCAATAAAGGTTTTGAAAAATTAAAAAAAATTAAAAAAAAATTACTGTTTGTGTGCTGCATAAATACTTTACACATTGCCTCTAAGTAAAGCCTGACAGCTTTTGTGCTAAGCTACCAAAGGGTTAAGCACAGGTTAATTTAGTTACTTTTGTGGTTCACCCCAACAGAGATTGTAGTTGTTGCTTGAGAAGATTTAACACCCCCCTCCACCAATAGCCCAATTTCTCACACCAGACATCTGATGTTGTTTGGAAGAACATTTCCACGAGTGATTGCGCTAGTGCTGTGAAGGGTCGCTGGGAGATGAGGGGCTGAACAACCTCTTCTTTCTCTAAGAAATCCTGATGTGCCCCTTTCCTTAGGTAGTCAGTTGGTTCTCTGTTGTATCTTAAGATGTGTGTGGTTCTAACCTCTTGTGTCTTCCTTTTGTGATTCTATGATGATGATGTAACTTTTGGAATTGGAGACCCCAGGTGAGGTGTATCCTGATGGCCTGAACACATGATGTTATTTATCCTGTAGGTCCCATTAAGCAGTTCAGCTTACCTTCTGACTAGTGGGCCTTCCTCCAGCCGCGGCCGCTGCAGGTAAGAGCAGTGGGGTCGGCTGGGGGGTATTTTGAGAGACGACCACGTGGGAAAATTAATTATTTATTTAATTTTCCCTCGCGGTCGTCTCTCGAAATCTCCCCCCCCCCCAGCCGGCCCCACCGCTCTTACCTGCAGTGACCGCGTCTGCATTCCTCACCTTTGGTGACAAGGATGGGCTTCCAATTGGTTTGGGAGAAAATTTGAATGACAATTTTGGGTTCATTTCAGGTGTCACTTGTTGAGCACTGATACACAATAATATTGATAGATTACAAATCCAAGTGGATTGAAGTTAAATTTGTGAGATGTCCAGTTACTAATGCTGTCCTAAATTATTTGTCTTAATTTTTTTTAAAAAATAGTCTTCCTAGGATTTTGATCTTAAACAATTGAGTTCAATTTAGAGAAAAGCTTGATTATTTGAAAAGATCTAGGATTGAACACAGAAGATGTAGCTAGTATGATCTTCAAGATAACAGGTTGGTTGAGAGTGCCAAAAGAATGTTTGGTGAGGATGTAAGACTGGCTAATGCTAACAGATTGAAGGTGTTGGAGGTGATGAAGGAGTTTTTATGGACTTATCATTGTATACCTTATTACAGTACTGGTTTGGCTCTGTTTGATAATATGAGGGGTCAAAATATGTTCCATGAGGGAGCCAAGTTGGTTACTGGTGAAAGGAAAGGAGGTTAGTTGTGAGAAATGCAGAGATTTGAAGGTGAAGAAAGGAGGTAAGGACAAGCTGTTTGCTAGTAAGGCATGCTATGTATTTTTCTGTGGTTGATATTGATCCAGCGCGAACCCAAATAAATGATCAGGGATAATTATTCAATAACATCATACATTGGCCCATACTCATTCACCTAAAATCCCTGATGCGCTGATGTCAAGTTTGTTAACCTTTTCTTCAACTTATTCCTGTTATTTATACACAAAATTTAAACTTCCTGTAATTTTATTCGACTTTTCATCTACTTGGTCGATGGACCAATTAGTTGAAGAGTTGATGGCAATGGTAAATTCTCCAAAATAAAGATTAACCTTTAGAAAGCTGATTAAAATGACCACAAACTCTCGGTGTGATTTAATAATTTGATCTAGCAATAATAAATGCTTATAGCGATCATATTCATAAACTCAAACACTAGCGACCTCATGGGAGAGAATAACAAACTAATCACAGTAACAACGGAAATATCATTCAATTATACGTCGCAAAGAGTGGATAGATGAAGAGACATTAGATACACAATAATCTATCGCTTTAAACCAAATGATTGCAGAGGGGATAGATGAAGAGACAAAAGGCACCAATATCAAAGAAACAACCGCAAACATAATTTCTGCAATGCTAAGTTAGATTAAATACAAACCCGGAGGATCTGTAAGGGAAAACCACCACCCAGGCCTAGGCGGTAGTGGGGGACCCCTGAACCAAGAGTCAGGGATCAAAGACTTAAGAACCAGGACAGGGACAGGACAGGAACATCTAGGCCTCTCAGCTCACCGATGAAACAGCGCCGCTTCCCTCTCTCAGCCTACGCGACCCTTGATGCCCGCACACCACACCACCAGCTGCCTAAACCACACCCCTAAAGTACCTATTCTTATACCCTAAAAGAACATGTCCGTCCCATAATAATTGCTAATTTCACATTTTCTAGCTAAGGGATTGGTGGGATTCTAGGGGTGGAGTGTCATCCCACTATGAAATCATCTACTTTTGACTACACCATTGTTCTAAAAAATTTTTTTTACAGTCATCGATACCTCTTCTCTCCCATGAACACAAATGTAACAATTTATTATACATTTTAATAATTTTAACAACATTAGGTTACGTTCCCACGAAGTCACTGGCTTTGGCTGGCTTTCAATGTTCTGTCCTTCACCAGGTCAGGTTTTTTCAGCTTTGCACAGCAGTTCAATCACGTGGTCACATGGTTCATTCTCGCTCTCATTTTCATCCCACCCTCACTTATGTCAAGTTAAAGATATGGAGGACCCGTCCATTACTAAAAGAACAGAAAAACGAACATTTATTAATTATGTGATAATGTAATTTTCACTGTTTACCCCTCATCTTAACTCTACTTTATGTTAACGGTTAGCCTAGCATAGCATAAGCAGAAAAACGGCATTATTCATTAGGATAAAGCAACACACGTCATGCTTTTTACTAAATACACCTGCGGCCTTGCCATGCAAACCTTCTTAATTTACTCTAAACACAAGATTATTACATTTCCGGTTATTTAAGTATTAATTCCATTTAGTTCATGCAATTTACAAAGCAATCTTCCGGTGTGTAGTGTAATTGTGCACATTAGTCATTTAACACTACTTACTGTTAGTCCATATTATAGGGGTGTTCGGTTGAGCAGGTTTCTTTTCGCGAAATCCTGCTCCATCAATCCCCCCTCTGATGGCTTTTAGGAGCCATCATAAATACTCACCATACCGAGTGCCACCTTTTATGTTGTCTAGCATTTACTCTCTTTCTCTTCTTTTATGGCACTCTCGTCTAACTCTTTCATCATGTCATAATATTCTCCTTTTACTTTTTCTAACTCAATTTCTTCTCTTTTTCTCTTTCTTCCTTTACTTTTATTCTTTTTGTCTTTTGCATCTTTTCTTTCTCTTACATATTTACAACACTTATATGCTATTAATATTACTAGAACTACTATTACTACTGAAACAATTGGGATTATTATTTTCCCTAATAAACTATTTCCTAAGATAGAAAACCATTTACTTACTGCAGAGAAACTCTTACCAAGTCTCTCCCAAACACTATCAACCTCCAGTTGGGTTAACTCATTATGTAATTTTGTAATATTTCTAATATATCCTTCTATCCCTTTACTTTTATCCGGGATATAGGTACAGCAGTGTTGAATTTTCAACATGCCACAGACTCCACCCTCTTTTGCCAAATGAATATCGAGGGCAAGTCGATTTTGTAAAACCATTGATCTGATTGCCACCATTTCGGTATCAATCATCAAGAAACCACCAGCAGTATCTGTTGATAAACGATCAACCACTGTAGATAATTTACGAATGTTGTGTGCATTTAAAACAACTCCAACTGAGGGTATCAGTGCACCAAGGACATCACCCACTATTTCTGAAAATCGTGCTCTTTTTCTTCGTACTAGTCCTTGTTTTATTTCATTGACACTATTGTCCTCACGGTCTTTATGGTAGACCTTTGGAAAGACGAGCCCAAAATAACAGCTTCTGTACCAACGTGCTGGTAACCTATAATAGGCTTTCTTACCACACACATAATAGATTCCCGGGAAAACTGGGTCAGTTCCACCCTTTGATCCCCATCCTCCAGTAATTTGGAAAATGTGCTCACATTCAAAAGTGCCAATGAAATAATTATTATAGTTAGTCCTTGATCTATATAAACAAAGTTTCCCCTTTTGTGACCAGTCCAGGGACATCGCAGCGTATGTCTCACCTTTCTCATAATTTCCTTCTCTAAAAGACCAAGGTGGTGCCTGTGATTTCTGTTCATTAGCTTTCTTCTGGAAACTTGCTCTTCTATTCTCTACCATATCTAAAAATAATTTTTCTTCAACATGTAAACTACAGGTTAAATTGTTTTTGTAGGCATATTCTACATCTAAGGTTTTAGTGATATGGAAGAATTCTCCCATATAACGAGCATTTTTAGCACTTACTACTTTATTTAATTCCCTTACAATTGGTATTTCTGAAAATACTAAATCTATATCAGTATATTCATAATCCAGCTTACCAGTCATATAAAATAGACTGCTGAGTACACTACATGACACACCATAGGTTAGCGAAAGGTGGTGATAGGTTAGTCCTTCAGAGACAGACGTAGGTAATTTCATACAGACATAACAATCACTCACGTTCATAGTGTTAGTTTACTCATATAATAACTTGGTAAAGACATTTAATGAAAAATCACTAATTGATTTATCATGATGGAGAATACTTCCATCCATTTGTTCTATATTAGTATTTATACGGGTTTTAGATACATCTTTCATTCCTTCAATTGTCACATCATTAGTATTATTTCCAATATTATTTATACTAAACATAGGTAAGATAACAATCAACAGGATCCATATAAGCGTTAATAGGAAGACACTACATAAACAGGTTTTAATACATCTACGTTTTAGTCTAGAATTTGGTTGTTCAGTCACTTCTACTTCTGCCATTTTGATGTACCTCAAAAAGAAAAATATAAAAATCTAACAATTTCTCTAGTCTATAACCTTAATTTTCTCAAAAATAGGATTCTGTGTAATCCTACACTTAATGACTTTCTTCTTTACTCATTTCTTTTTATTTAGTCTTTTTTGGGTTTCTCTTAAGTTCTCAGTTCAGTTCAAAAAATTCTTTTTTTCTCCTTTGTTTCTTTATAGTTCTTTTAAGGTGGTCTCAGTTTGTTCTCATCTTCCTTTTCAGTATCACTACTGTCATGTTCTTCACTTAGACCTAAATTTTCAAACTCTTCTAGTATAACATAGTTCCATTCAGGAGCTTTGTACTTTCTGCATGGAATTCTTGTTCTTTTTGATTTTCGGGTTGTTTCTCTTTTTGTGTTCTCTAATTCTGTTTGGCTTGAAACTTCATTACTTTGCTCTGGTCTTTTCCCCAACCTTCTCTTGACTATTCTGTATTTTAGTCTTCTTGCTCCACTTGACCAAATGTCTCCCTTTCTGGGTCTTTTCCTCTGTACTACCTTTTCACCTTCTGTGTTTTTTTCACTATTTCTTTTGTTTGATCTTCTTTCTGTCCGTCCCTCTCTGCTCCTTTGTATTTCTGTTTCTTTAGGTTCAACACTTGCTTCTGATTCATCAATGAGTTCACCTTCTTCTAGCTCATTGGTGTTTTCATTCTCTTTTGGTCCAATTTCTAGCTGAACAGCTGTTTCTCTTTCTCCTGGCTCACCGGCAGCCTCACCTTTTTCTGACTCAACAGCAGTCTCTTCAATCCCAGTATCTGGTGCCCAATTTACTTGACTTGTGCTTGGCTGTTCATTGTCAAAATGTTTATTAGAATCTGTCACTCCAGACTCTTCAGCTTCGCACACTTCAGCTGCTGGTTCTCGGTTTTGAATTTCCATTTGCTATACTTCAGGTCTTTCAATTGGACTTGGGACTAGGCGGGTATGGCTTGCGTGTATCCAGTTTGGCAAGCCAAAACACTTTACTGCTGTGGTCGTCACCAATGTGATCTGGTAAGGGCCGCTCCAATGGGTTTCTAGACACGTTTTCCTTACGTGCTTATTGACTAGTACCCACTCGCCAGGATTCAAATCATGTGCTTGGTTCCGCTGTGTCGTTGTGGCATCTTCTCCAACCTGGCGGGACACAGAACGCACCAGGTCAGTCAGTCCTTTGCAATAATCTAGCACACGATCATCAGACATAGTCATCAGTTTGTTTGTAGGTATATATGCTTGTCTCATGGCTCTTCCCATCAATACTTCATGGGGACTCAATCCAGTCTTTTTGTCAGGAATACTTCTAAGACTCATCAATACCAGGGGTAAAGCGTCAGGCCACTTCAGTGTTGTGGATGCACATACCTTCCCTAATCTAGACTTTATTGTACCATTTATCTGTTCAACAATTCCAGAAGCCGATGGTCGATGGGCACAATGCAGTTTTTGCTCAATTTGTAATGCTGCACAAATCATCCGAATTATCTCATTATTGAAGTGCAATCAACTATCTGATTCCAAAGTGACTGGAAAACCAAACCTAGGGATCAGTTCTCTCAACAACAGCTTAGCCACTGTAAGGCTGTCATTCCTTCTCGTTGGATAGGCCTCTACCCAGCGAGAAAACAAACAGACAATGACAAGAACATATTTCAGCCCATTACATGGTGGCAGCTCAATGAAATCAATCTGAAGTCTAGTAAAAGGACCTCCTGCTTTCCCAATTACACCCCAATTTACAACAGTTTTTCTTCCAGGATTTTGTTTTTGACATATGGCACACCTTTGACAAACTTTCTGCGATGGCCCTGAACTTTGGATTATACCATGTCTGCTTGAACAGTCTTACCATTGCATCTCTTCCAATGTGTGTTAGTCCTTGGTACATCCTGGCCATATGGGAAAGTAAAGAATCTGGTAATACTGGTCTTCCATCGTAATAGACCCAAACCTCATCTTCTGTATTTTTCCTACAACCTGTTCTATTCCACTCTTCCTTTTCCTCATCACTGACTTCTTCCTGCAATTGCTTTATCTCATCCCAAGTTTCAAATGTTGTGGTGTACATAAGGTGGCATTCGGTATTTCCCTTTTCAATTGGCCTGTTTATGGCCACTGTATTTTGTGCACAGTAACGCGCTAATTGGTCCGTCTATCTATTGCCCTTTGTCACATCATCATCTCCTGATTGATGTGCTGCACATTTTACAACAGCAATTCTTTTTGGTAACTGCAAAGCATCCAATAATCCCTTTACAGTTTTTCCATTCTGAATTGGGGAACCTGAGGAAGTCAAAAATCCTCTTTGCATCCATATCTGACCAGAGTCATGTACGACACCAAATCCGTACAAACTATTGGTGTAGATGGTTACTTTTAGACCTTTTGCCAATTTACATGCTCTATCCAGAGCAATCAACTCTGCAACTTGGGCGGATTTCACCCCACTCAGGCAAGATTCTTCTAATGCTCCTGATAGGGTGCAGACAGCATAACCAGCACACAATTCACCCCTTTTATTTCTCAAACATGATCCATCCACGAACAATTCACAATCTGGCCTTTCTAATGGTTCATCCTCTATATCTGGGCGGGGCTTAGTACAAAGCTCTGTCACTTCCAGACAATCATGTTCTGCTTCTTCTTTCACCTCCTCACATCTTGAATCTGGGAACAATGTGGCTGGGTTCACAGTAGTGCACCTCACCACTGTCACATTTTCAGCACCTAAAATCCCTCTCTCATATTTAGTCAGCCGACTAGATGTCATATGTTGAGTCCGAGTGCGAGTTAAAAGAATCTCAGCAGAATGTGGTACAAATACTTTTACAGGGTAACCCATCAAAATTGCTTCATCTTGTTCCAAACTTACACAAGTGGCGGCTACTGCTTTTAAACAGCCTGGCAATGCTGCAGCCACTGAATCTAGGGTGGCAGAAAAATATGCCACTGGACGTCGTGCCATTCCATGTTTCTGAGTTAAAACTGCAAGTGCACATCCATCTCTCTCACAACAATATAATGCAAATTCTTTAGAATAATCTGGCATTCCCAAAGCAGGTGCTTGACAAAGACTGTTTCGCAATCTTGAGAAGGATTCCATACTCTCTTCATCCAACACAATTGGATCTTTCACATCCTTTCGTGCCAACCTCTGTAGAGGTTTTGCAATCAATGAGAAACCACAAATCCACTGTCTGCAATATCCAACCATTCCCAAAAACATTCGCACTTCCTTTTGATTTCTGGGTGGATTCATTTTCTTAATCACACTGATTCTCTCTGGCGTCACCTTTCTGACCCCTTTTTCAATTTTGTGACCTAGATATTGAACTTCCTGTCTACAGTACTGCAATTTAGATGGTGATACTTTATGCCCTCCTTCTGCTAAATGGTTCAATAAAGCAATTGTGTCTGTCACACATGCTTCTCGTGTTTTTGATGCCAACAGTAGGTCATCAATATATTGAACCAAAACAGAGTTTCCAGGCATGACCAAAGTCTCCAAACATTTTTTCAAAATCTGATTAAAGATCGAGGGACTCTCAGTGTACCCTTGAGTAACTCGGCACCAGGCCAAGGTACGGTTTCCAAACCGAAATGCAAATAAATATTGACTTTCCGGGTGCAAAGGAATGGAGAAAAATGCCTGACACAGATCAATAACAGTGTACCATTCCGCATCACAGGGAATTTGATAGAGAATTACTGCTGGATTTGGCACTATTGGACAGCATGGCACTACAAGTTTATTCACCTTTCTCAAATCTAACCCAATCTCTTTTCCTGTGAAATCCCACACTTCTGATCTCACTGTATCTTTGAATTCTTCAGGCAAATCTTCATCATTGAGAAGTGAATATAATTCACTCACTTTTGATTCCCTCTGGGCCATCAATACTTTGTACTCAACATCCTCATCAGGTGTCATAAAAGCAACACCATCCGGTGTACAATAAATGGTGCAATTCATTTTGCACAGTAAATCTCTGCCCAAGAGATTTACGGGACTGGAATCACATACCACAAACCGATGCATGTCTTTGAAATTTCCAATATGAACTTCTACCGGGGCTGTGACAGGAGTTCTAATATGTTTATTTGCAACGCCTACAACTTGGATAGTTTCTCCCGAGAGGGGTAGGTTTGGAATTTCTGCTGCTCTCACAGTAGAACGGGTAGCACCAGTGTCCAACAAGAAGGTGATATCTTTACCTTCTACCTTTCCATCAACAAATGGACCTGACGAGCTACCACTAAAGATGCGCCAAGTACGCACTCTTCCTCCCCCCTCAGGCACCGTCACTCAGATGAATCCGAATCACTCTCACTACACCGTACCAAATATTGTGAAACTAGTGGATTCTTACCAAACTGCTCTCCTCCGTGGAATCCAGTACTTGCACTGTACATCTGCATATGAGCATTCACATTATGGGACATGGGAGGTTGTGGCACCTGCAACTGCTGTTGTTGATTCCCAATCACCTCATTCTGCATCTGTGGATTTAAATTTTGATTTACTTCATTACCCTTTTGTCCGTTTCTACACTCATTCTTCCAGTGTCCAATTTTTCTGCACGCATTACAAGGAAATTTCTTTTTAGCTTCTCCCTTTCTCATTTTAAATTTTCCTTTACCTCCACTGTTTACCTGACCAGTCTGATTTTGACTTTGTTGTCCATTACTATTTTCCTGTTGCTGTTCTGCCATCTTCACTTGGGCCCACATAATTTTCTCTTTCAACTTTTTAAGACTTGAATCAATGTCATCACTACAATACTTTGCTTAACTCAGAATTTCGTCTCTTGACTTACTTTGCCAGCAGAGCATATGCTGCTGTTTCATTGCACTAATCTCCAGTTTCAATCCATATACGTATCGATACACAAAATGTCCCATATCTTTGTCTCCAATTTTCTCAAACCCACTGTACTGCTTATACACCTGTTCCAATCTCTAATAATAAGCATGCACCGACTCTTTGGGCTCTTGGGTTGTCCTGTCAATCTTAACCCAATCTGTTTCTTTAGGAGAAATCTTCCCCTTCAAGAAGGTAATGACTTGATGGTACTTTTTCATCACCTCTTCAGATGGTGCACCTGCTCTTGCATCTCTGGGATATTCATCCTTAGGCCAATCAACAGTAATCTTACATTCTGTCCACAAGTCAGCTGGAACCACTATTTCGAAAAGACCATCTAAGTCTTTCAACAACACCTTTGAGACTTTTACAAATCTGTCCACTTGTTTGTACCATTCAACTGGCTTCTCTCGTAATCTGGGAAAATCATTAGTGAATGATAATATGTCTTGTCTAGTCCAAGGTACGTGAACATATCCACCACCTGGAACTTCTCTCATCGGACATACCCTTTCAACTTGCTCGGTTTCTTTTAATGGAAACATGGAAGTTCCCTTACCCGCAATTTCTTCCTTCTTTTTCATCCACTTACTCCTCCATCGTTCTATAGTTCCCCATTTCTTCAATAAATTCATTAACTCTTTTATCTGCAATCTTTTTCCTGATATATTCAAACTCTCTAAATCCTTGTCAGTAAAAGCCATTCTGTATGTCTTTTGCTACACCTTCGATATTTCTATATCTACACCAAACTCACTAGCAACCTCTGATAGTTTCTCATGAAAATTCTTCGCTCTCCAAGTAATACTTTTACACAAAAACAACAACTCTTCTTCACTATAAGTCCCTAATCTATCCGGACTTACTGTTCCAATAAACATCTCTTCTAAATCTACTTTCAATTGGCTTACATTTATTATCTGTGGTTGGGCTTTTGGTTTAGTCATTTCATTTATCCAATGAGTTAATTCTTCTGGAGAGAGACCTGCTGAACTCCCTACTACTGGAGTAATATTTGGCCCTAATTTCCTTGGGTCTAGTTGAATACTTCTCTGGGTTTCTGTTAATAATTCATCAATCAGTAAGTCTAACAGTGTAGTATTTTGGTCATTTTGTCTATTTTCATTTGTTGCTGACACTATTTCACTCCTTACTCTACTTCTTGGAACTGACAACGTGTGTACGTTTGGCAAAGTCGATTTTTCTCCAAACAATGGAACCACGGGACCAATTATCACTGGTACCGTCAAAGCTTCTGTATTCAAATGTAACTGATTTAGTTTCTGTATTTGTTCCATTCTAGCCTTGTTTAACAAACTCACTTCATTTTCTCGCACTATTCTAGCTATTTCGGTAACTTGGGGAGTCAATGGAGTTACCATTTGCGGAGCACCTGGAATCACCTCCCCTGAATGTTCTTCATATGGTGGAAGTCTTTTAGTCATCATATCTTCCAACAATTCATCATCAGATTCATCCAAGCCCTCTCCGGATGTTTCCATATTTTCCTTTTTCTCTTTACACTTAGTACCTGTCTGACTCTCTACTGTCAAAACTGGATATAGACCCTCGGTCACTACTGCTCTTCTCCATCTTTTCATCTGATCTTCTCACCTCTCAAATGGATATCTAGGCATAAAACCTCTGAATCTCCTACCACTTCGATCTTTTTCTCGCTCATAAGCTTCTTCTTCCCATTCCTCCAACGCTTCATACTGAGTAAGTCTTGGATTTGGCTCTAGCATGTTCATCCTAGCTCTCAAATTCTGTAAAATTCTCACATTAAATGTTCCAAACTCAGGAAAAGCTAACATCCCATCATCTTTCGTATATTTCATCCAGTTTTCTAACCAAGCACACGTATGATAACCCCGCTCCATCATCATATAAGAGGCAGGCATTTTTGGAGGTGGAATGGGGATTCCTTCTCTCGTCACAATTTGTCTTTCTTAAAGAAATTCTTTATTGTCTTTATCAAACCCATCTTCAGACTCTTCTATTAGTATTTCTCAACAAACAGGATATCAAAATTCTTTCCGTAATTCTCCTTTCCCTATTTGCTAAGTTCTATCCTATACCAGCGCGACTCACACCAACCTACCAATCACAGTTCCTAACGTAACTACAATCTCAACCAATTTTAGCACGATTTACGCCAGCTAACCAATCAGAGCCTTGTACACACCCGCTGTCTGACCAATGCCAGCGCGACCTTTTGTGACGTCAGTTTTTACTCCTTCTACTGACCCTCCCTTTACAATCTGTTCTCGCTACACGCCCGCTACTTTGACAATGCCAGCACGGCACTTTGTGACGTCAGTATCACTCCTTCTACTGACCCCTCCTTCACAAAATCTTACGGCAATATTTTTCTGAGTTTTCTTAATCAAAATTCTGTTAGTAACAACATAAAAGACAATGCTACCTTGTCTGTTCCACTAAACAAAGAGATAGTCTTCACTTTTTCCAAAAGATCCTTACACTGTAAGTAACAATAACGACCAGCGTTATCTCACTTTTCTAACAAGCTCCGGGGAGACCTGTTACTCCTCTAGGGATAAAGCCGAAGTTTCACAAGAGGACTTTTTTGGCATTAAAAAGGTGTCCTGTTACTCCCTCAAGAATTACTGCCAGAGTTTCAAAAGTGGACCCTTCACTATTTCAGACACTCTACTTACATACGAAATTTCCCTAGTTATAACACTGACAGCCCTACTTAGCTTTTCAGTATTATTTCCAACAGACAAAGTACTTCTGCAGTGTGATTTCTTTACCACACTCTTCTTCTGCCTACTTCAGGCAAATTCCTTCCCGGAATTCTTCAGGCAACTCCGTACCTGTACTTCTAGACAACATAAAACATGACGCTAACTCTTTATGTTAAAACATATAATCAAGATTCAATAACCATTTACCAAACTAATCAATAATCAAACCGTCACTCTGCTACCAAGAAACTGATCCAGCGCGAACCCAAATAAATGATCAGGGATAATTATTCAATAACATCATACATTGGCCCATACTCATTCACCCAAAATCCCTGATGCGCTGGTGTCAAGTTTGGTAACCTTTTCTTCAACTTATTCCTGTTATTTATACACAAAATTTAAACATCCTGTAATTTTATTTGACTTTTCATCTACTTGGTCGATGGACCAATTAGTTGAAGAGTTGATGGCAATGGTAAATTCTCCAAAATAAATATTAACCTTTAGAAAGCTGATTAAATTGACCACAACCTCTCGGTGTGATTTAATAATTTTATCTAGCAATAATAAATGCTTATAGCAATCATATTCATAAACTCAAACACTAGAGACCTCATGGGAGAGAATAACAAACTAATCACAGTAACAACGGAAATATCATTCAATTATACGTCGCAAAGAGTGGATACATGAAGAGACATTAGATACACAATAATCTATCGTTTTAAACCAAATGATTGCAGAGGGGATAGATGAAGAGACAAAAGGCACCAATATCAAAGAAACAACCGCAAAAATAATTTCTGCAATGCTAAGTTAGATTAAATACAAACCCGGAGGATCTGTAAGGGAAAACCACCACCCAGGCCTAGGCGGTATTGGGGGACCCCTGAACCAAGAGTCAGGGATCAAAGACTTAAGAACCAGGACAGGGACAGGACAGGAACATCTAGGCCTCTCAGCTCACCGACGAAACAGCGCCGCTTCCCTCTCTCAGCCTACGCGACCCTTGAAGCCCGCACACCACACCACCAGCTGTCTAAACCACACCCCTAAAGTACCTATTCTTATACCCTAAAAGAACATGTCCGTCCCATAATAATTGCTAATTTCACATTTTCTAGCTAAGGGATTGGTGGGATTCTAGGGGTGGAGTGTCATCTCACTATGAAATCATCTACTTTTGACTACACCATTGTTCTAAACATTTTTTTATACAGTAATCAATACCTCTTCTCTCCCATGAACACACATGTAATAATTTATTATACATTTTAATAATTTTAACAACATTAGGTTCCCTTCCCACGAAGTCCCTGGCTTTGGCTGGCTTTCAATGTTCTGTCCTTCACCAGGTCAGGTTTTTTCAGCTTTGCACAGCAGTTCAATCACGTGGTCACATGGTTAATTCTCGCTCTCATTTTCATCCCACCCTCAGTTATGTCAAGTTAAATATATCGAGGACCCGTCCATTACTAAAAGAACAGAAAAACGAACATTTATTAATTATGTGATAATGAAATTTTCACTGTTTACCCCTCATCTTAACTCTACTTTATGTTAACGGTTAGCCTAGCATAGCATAAGCAGAAAAACGGCATTATTCATTAGGATAAAGCAACACACGTCATGCTTTTTACTAAATACACCTGCGGCCTTGCCATGCAAACCTTCTTAATTTACTCTAAACACTAGATTATTACATCTCCGGTTATTTAAGTATTAATTCCATTTAGGTCATGCAATTTACAAAGCAATCTTCCTGTGTGTAGTGTAATTGTGCACATTGGTCGTTTAACACTACTTACTGTTAGTCCATATTAAATGGGTGTTCGGTTGAGCAGGTTTCTTTTCGCGAAATCCTGCTCTATCAATATGTTCAGAAATAAGTTGCTGGAGGGGTGAGGAAAGGAGAATTGAAATACTGACCTGAAGAGGCAGTGGTGCAAGTATTCAGGTGTGGAGTCTAGTAAATGGAAAAATCCTAAGTGGAGGAAGGATTATATGTGGATTTCAATTTAGGTCATTCTGTTCTTTTCCCATTGTTTTTATTTTCACCCAATGTTCCTTTCATTCCTTTCATTGGGAATTCTGTCGTATGAAATTGTGTCTCCAGGTTGCTAGTGGTACAAAGGGGAGGGTGATGTGTCTCGAGTATTGTATGAATGCTTCTTTTCTATTGTCTTCCCTTTGAGATCCTATATTGGTAACATGTGAAATTGAGTGCTCAGAGCAGCATTTAGAATCAATCATTTTTAATGTGTGGTCAAACATCTGAATACACGGCTCAGCTGCCTACATCCAATGGCCGGCAGAGCGTAACCTCTTGATGAGTTACACAGCGTCCAGGTCAACAACCCGGAGGGCGACCCCGCGATAGAGATGTCCGGGCTATAACCAGCCATCTGGCAGGTGCGTAAGTACCACTTTTATGGAAGAGAGAAACAGACAAAAGGAACAAACACCCCCCCTTTCCACCCCCCCTATCCCCCCACCCCCCGCCCTGCTCCGCATCAGTCTCTAACCTCTCCTTATACCCACCACATCCTCTCGATGTGTCCCCCCGCCCCTTAGCCATCCTTAGTGGTCCCCAGAGGCTCCAAAGGAATGAGCTGCAGAATCTGTAGGTACTTCGGGCACGTGACCTCCCTCAGATCTTTAGAAAGGAGATGTAGAAAGGGACCCCATAGCTTCGCATATTCAGCACCTTTGCCGTCAATGCCCATTGAAAGGCGCTCCATAGCCAGAAGGTGCCAAAGCCTTTGGATCCAGTCCCTTGATCAGGTGACGCCAAGGAACCCCATTGCGCTAAGAGAACCTGCTGCGCCGCTAGCAGAGCTAATGCTATCTGTCGGCCCCTCAGCGAGCGCAAAGGGAAAGACTTAGGGTGGGGAGGCCTAGCAGCGCGTGCTCAGGTGCCCGAGGAAATGTAATCTGAAAAGCGTCATCGAGGTCATCAAGGACTACCTTCCAATACCTCACTAGTTTCGGGCAGTGCCACAACAAATGCACCAGTGTACCCAAATGACCGCACCCCCGCCAGCAGAGGCCCGACTTCGTTACATCCCAAGCCTTGATGCGCGCTGGAGTATAGTACCAATAAGCGGCCACTTTATGAGCAGATTCAGTGCCCGCAGTGTTAGAGGCAGTGTGATGGACGCGATAAAAAACATGCTCCCATTCTTTACGTGTTAGAGGTCGTCCCAGCTCCGTCTCCCAATGGACTTGTGCCTTCGTACGCTGCTGCTTGGGATGCAACAAGATCATCGCATATAAATCAGATATGAACTTGCGATCATCTGTCTTGCAAATTAGCCATTTTTCAAAAGCCGTCAAGGAACGGGACATTAAAGCGAAGTTAGCAGGTTGGGTCACCCAGTGCGCTAATTGTGAGTACTGAAAAGCGTCTGTCTCTGGTAGGTGGAAGTACTCCCCACGTAATTGGGAGAAAGGGATCAGGCCGTCCAGGTCGAAGAGAGATCCCACCCTCTTACAGCCCTCCTCCCTCCATCGCTGAAAGATTGGGGAAGCACATCCCGGCGGAAATCGGGATTGTCAACAATGGGGGTCATGGGGGAAGGGAAGGTAGTCCAACCCCTGCGCTGCGCTAATTGATCCCATGCCTTCAGAGTCGGGGAGGTCACCGGGGAAGAGTAAAGGCCCCACGCTCTGTGCTTGCGCGGTAGCCACAGCTCATGCCAGATGTTACGACCCGCCACCGTCTGGTCCATAAAGTTCCAGTATTTGCTAGACAAGGGCCTATTCCATTCCACGATATACCGGAGACAGGAGGCTTGATAATAGGCCATCAGTAAGGGAAAGCCCAACCCACCCGCAGCCTTTGGCGCGGTGACGAGAGGTAGTGCAAGTCTTGGCCGTTTGTTGTTCCACAAGAATGCATTGAGGAGGCCCTGCAGTTTCCGGATTGTGCCTGGGGGGGATTCACAGGGAGCATCTGGAAGAGGTAAAGGATGCGCGGGAGTATAGTCATCTTCACCGCTGCCAGCCTCCCGTACCAAGCCAGGTTAAGGCGGGTCCAGTCTGAAAGTGCTTTGGTAGTTTGATCTACCAGTAGCTTGTAGTTGAGGGAGACCGTACGAGCTACAGAAGAGGTCAATCGAATACCTAGATATGGGATGTCAGTATTAGCCCACTGAAAGGCGAAGTCTTGCTGCAGGTCAGGAACCTCCACATCGGGAACAGAGATATTAAGAATTTGCGATTTAGAGAAATTTACTTTAAATCCTGCAACCTTCCCGAATTCAATGAGCTCCGCCGATAGGCACCGCAAGGAAAAGTGAGGCTGGGTGAGCGATAGGATAACGTCATCAGCGTAGAGGCTGATTTTGTGCGTGTCAGCCCCGAATTTAATCCCCTCAATGCCTATATTTGACCGTATACGTTGGGCAAAAGTCAGAGCAGCATTTAAAAGAAGGAAGAGAGCTGCATGTTTCTGAGTTTGAAAGATTATTAGAATTTTTTATGGTTCTAAATTATTTCTGTTGTTGATGCTGTGAGAAGGGCAATAAAAGGGACTGTGAATAATCTTGGTCTCTGTTTTTAATAAAATCCAGATTTTCTGGCCACCAGGATGTGGAAAATCCACATAATGCACCAGGCTCAAATGGGCTAGCCTAAGCATTATTAAAAAAGATCCTAAGTTTTGGACTGATAGGCTCAATGTACTTTACAGCCATATTTTACAGACACAAGAAATTCCTCAGTTTCGGAGAGGGTCAATAATCCAGCCCATCTATAAGGGCAGGGATACAACCAAACCTAATAATTATTGTCTGATTGCATTGTTGATGCTGAAGCCAAATACTTCACAAACCTGCTGCTAACTGACCTTGAAACTTAGGAAAACGAACAAAGCATTATACCCCAGAATCAAACAGGTTTCCATCAGAATCACAGCTGTGTATCAAATCTGATGGCCATCTCCATGTTAATGACAAATTCAGCCCAGGTGTACTTTTTTTTTTTTTTTTTAAATCTCATTATTAGATTTTCATGAGAACAAATATAGCATTGCTGCCTAGCAAGGCAGTACAAACATCAACAAACATCAAACATCGTGTGATTGACCGATCCCTAATCATATCTTGTCGTGGACTACTTGTAATGTACAGTGACATCAACATGCTATAAAATATACAAATACATGCATATCACTCTTTATCAGACATTGAACTTTCCTGGGCTTGCGATTGGAGGTATTGACGCAAAGGTTCCCAAATGTCCTTGGGCTTAGAAGACGAGGGAAGCTCTTCTGCATAAAGTTCAAGGTTTTCTTTGCAATACACCAGATCCTTAACCCAGGGGTCTGGACGGGGGGCTAGAGTACTGTCCCACGTCAGTGCCACCCGACGCTTTGCCATCAGCAGTGCTATTCTGACAAATCTGCCCATAGTCCCTTTCAGTTTAGGTATATGGCATAGCAAACAAATCTGTGGCATACATTGCATTGGGACTCCTGACATAACTTGTATGCGCCGCACTACGTCCTCCCAGTACATAGGCACCAGCTTACATTCCCAGGCCAAGTGCCAGAAGTCTGCACCTAACTGGCTGCAGCGCTTGCATTTGCATGAGTCTCGAAGGCCAAACCTGTGCAATTTAAGTGGTGTGTGGTACACTTGGTGAATATATTTGAAATGGATAATCCGCAGATTGCCATTTGGAGTGAGGGTGCTGGTGAGATTGCAGATGTGCTCCCATTTTAATTGTGTCAGCGGAGGGGTGAGCCTGTCATTCCAGTGTGCGAAACTTCTGTCGCTAACGGTAACCTTCTCATCTCGCACCGCCATATACAACTTAGTGACTAACTTGCGCCGCAAAGGTGCGACCAGTAGCAGTTGCAGAGACTGCAAGGAGGGGGTTTCAGCAGGGAATGTATTGTAATGTGCTTTTATAGCATGCTTCAATCTATACAGAGTGAACTGAAATAACGGCGTTGGGTTAGTAATATACTGAAGTTCATCAGGTGTGATAAAACTTCTGTTGTGATAGATGTCCTGCATTTGGTCAATACCAGCCTCTCTCAGCGAATGCATCGGGCCTTCCTCTTGTGACACCGAGAGCACCGCATGGTGCGCCAGAGGCAGCGCCGGAGCATAAATCGGGAGCTTTGCTGCAAGTTGACCAATAGAATGCCATGCGGCAATGGTGGTGTCTACGGCATTGATTACGTGTTTTGGCGTGCCCCTTTGCGAGCTACATGAGGAGTGAAGGCATGGGGGGTATACCAATAGTACGCATATTGCGCCTGGGCGCAGAGATAGTATATATATAGATCTGGAACGCAAAAGCCTCCTTTGGCATAATCTAGCGTAAGTGTGTTCCAACCTACCCTAGCTTGCTTGCCTCCCCAGATTAAGCGAAGTAATGAAGACCGTACTGTGTTAAAAAAGTGGTTGGTTAGTTTTATAGGGATGTTGCAGAAGAGATATAAAAAACGCGGCAGGACTATCATTTTTATGATAGCAATGCGATCCGCCAGTGATAATGGCATCGCCGTTCATCTGTCGACCTGGTGCTCCAGGGCCACACATGCCCTACCATAATTTTATTTGACAACGATCTCAGGGTCCTGATGCACCCAGATTCCCAAATATTTAACAGGGTCAGTGGACCACACCAATGGATAATCCAGGCTAGGGGGGGTTGTTATCGTTCTCAGAGGTATAATCATAGATTTTTCCCAATTGATGGCCAGACCCGAGAACAGGCTGAATCTGATGTATTCGCGCAGCACAGGGGCCAAACAACGCTGAGGCTCTCTGATAAAAAGCACCATATCGTCAGCATAGAGAGATATACCAACTGGACGGTGCATGAAATTAAGGGCAGACTCCCTATGACGCTGGCGTATTATGCAAGCCAGGAGTTCCAGCATAATAGAGAACAGCAGCGGTGATAGAGGGCATCCCTGCCGGGTACCTCTCTCAATCTGAAATGGCTCCGAGGTTAAACCACCTACTCGCACCCGGGCCAAAGGGTCAGAGTATAATAAACGCACCCAGCCAATAAAAATCTCAGGAGAGTCGAATGCTTTCGCTGCATCCAACATCACAGCTGCAGCGGGGAGAGCAGGGTCTAGAACATGAAACATCGCAAATATAGTTCGTAAGTTATGGGACGTGGATCTTCCCGGTATGAAACCAGATTGGTCCGGTAAGACCAGACTTGGCATTAATGGCTGGAGTTTAGAAGCAAGGATTTTAGCCAATATTTTTGCGTCCAAGTTAATCAGGGATAAGGGGCGGTATGACTCACATGAAGAGGGCAACTTATCTTTTTTTAATAAAGTGATGATCAAAGCTTGTCTAAGCGATGGTGGAAGTCGCCCCGTTTCATGTGCCTCACTGTATACCTCCAGCAAATAGGGAGTCAGGAGCTTAGCATATTCCTTATAGAATTCTGCCGTGAGGCCATTTGGCCCCGGAGCTTTTTTGTTTGGCAAAGCGCGTATTGCCGCCTGAATATCAGATGCTTCGATTGGCTGACTTAAGTATTCTCGATGTCCATTCACCAGCCATGCGCATGCAATATCGGAGAGATACTCGGCCAGAGCCAAAGAGTCAGCGCTCCACCGCGATTTGTACATGTTAGCATAACAGTCCCGGAATTGATCCACTATGGCCTGTGGTGTGTAATGTTCCCCACCCTGCGCATCTATGATATTGGTGATGTGTTGGTGCCCAGTGCGGAGTTTGAGCTTAGCAGCTAAATTACGGCCTGGCCTGCCTCCTTCGCCAACGGCTCGGGCTATGTGTCTCCTAGATAGGTATCGTATTTCAGTTGTTGCCATTTCGTCATACTCTAAAATCAGCTCATGTATGCGAGAGAGAGTGGTTGCAGAGGGCCTGGTTTCATATTCTCTTTCAAGCTCCGATAGTGCCTTCTCTATCCTCGTGAGCGGTCCCCTGATATCTTTTAAAATACCCGCAGTGGTGCTAATGCAGACTCCCCTAATAGTGAGCTTCAAGGCCTCCCAGAGGGTTGCCGCACTGTCTACAGTGCCTACGTTTAAGTCAAAATATTGCCCTATTGCTTTTCTAATAGTGTCAGAAAAGGTAGGGTCTAAGAGGGCCTCCGAGCGGAAACTCCATGTGAACGGGCGATGGGTGTGGGTGGGAATAATGAGTGCGAGCCTAACTGAGTTGTGATCTGACAGTGTGCGAGGGAGAGGGCCTATCTCCGTAACCCAGGCATTCGCTTCCTCACTTAGGAGCCAGTAGTCCAGGCGAGACCAGCTGCCGTGCGCCGGAGAGGCGTGTGTGCCCTCCTCAGCCCAGGTGTACTTGCGTCTCTTTGCGTGTGTTGTTGATTTTAATGCAGCATTTGATACAATTTCAAGAAAGCACCTCTGGGGAAAGTTAAGAACCTGGGCGTTCAGCCAAGTCATTTACAAGTAATAGAGCTACAGTATTCTGAAACCTGACTGCGTATGAAATTAGGAGATAGCACCCTTCTCTCAAGGCAGATATTGACTAGGGAAGGCCTTAAGCAGGGATGTATCCAGGCCCCACCGCTTTTTAATCTGTTCATCTCTGATCTTACAGGGGAGGTAGACACAATTAATTCACATTCGCTGAAATTTAAAAATAAATGCCTGTCTAACCTACTTTATGCGGATGACTTGCTGCTGTTAAGTCATACAAGGGTGGGTCTACAGAGGCTCATGAGTGCCCTTTTTGACTACACAAAGCTAAATAAGCTGGAGGTGATTTGAGAAAATATTCAAATTATCACCTTTGGAAGAAGTATGAAAAAGCCGGGCTCATGAAACATGAGAGGAGTGAATATTGAGAAAATATCAGAGTACAAGTATCTCGAAGTCTGTCTAGATGAAAGGGGTTCTTTTCGAAAGCAAAAGAGATCCATTAAAAAGAAGGCACTTGTTCTCCAGTCCACTCTACAAACTCTGGGAATAAAATTGTGGGGCTAATAAGGCATGCTATGAATTTTTCTGTGGTTGATATCTTCAGAAATAAGTTGCTGGAGGGGTGAGGAAAGGAGATCTAATCTTTCAAGTAATGCATGCAAAAGTCTCCTCCACTCTCACTTACGCAAGTGACATAATTCTTGAAATTATGCCAAATTGGTAGATGCTTTGACAATAAAAATGTATAAGCACACACTCCACTTTTCAAAGTCTGCGTCTCCTGCGCAGGTTCGACTAGAGTTTGGCCACTTTCGGCAGTCCATTACTAGGCAAAGCTCATTCATAAAGCTATGTCATAGGATTAGATCAGCAGTTTAATATGGAACAAATTAAGATCTGCCAGCGGCAAACGTGCTCATGCTCACTGGGGAATTTGACTTTATTGATTGATTATTTAAAACCATTACAATTAGAAAATACTTCATTTGTATAAAAAGAGCTTAAAAAAGGCGAACCGTTAATACAAAAGTTAAAAAGCAGTAACGTTTCTAAATTTCATTGAGGCATAGTGTCCCGGATGTTAAATGTGCACAATTTTCCAGCGTCGTAATTTATCTAATAAAGGGTGTGGACCAGCAGGGACTAAAACCTCATTGTTAAAAAAGGAGAGACAGGCCCGGCTTAGACAGACAAAAAAAGAGAAAAGAGAAAAAAAAAGGGAGGCAAACTTGGCGATTGTGTCTAGAGGTTCGAGAATTCAATGTAGTCTCGGGTATCGTCAAGAATGTACAGGCTGGAGCGGGGTTACTTGCGATCCTGCTGCATTAAGATTTTTGGCTGCTCTTGTAACGAATTTGGCGAACCGGATGTTAAGCATCGTGTTTTCTGGATTCATAGCTGCTATGATGGCTTTTTGGCATGATCTGACACCAAGTTTGTTCCATTCGCCCCGCAGCAGAATCCGTCTGTCGTTGAGTAAGGCGGGACAGACACATAACACATGCTCAATCAATTCCAAGTGGCGCCCGCACCCCCTGCACTCGGTGTTGGCACTTGGACGGCGCCAATCTGGTAGATGTTGTAAAAAAGGCCATTCACCCATCCTCAGGGCCAAGAACCTTTTTTTTCCATTGAACTGCGTAAGTGCTTGATAAGTAGGGTGCCTCTGCTCCGGGTCTAAACCTCGAAAGAACCATCCAGGCATGTCTCCTTTTGGCCAGTTGTGCCCGATCCGAATGAAAAGACCAGAGTCGGACTCTTCTTTTGATGGATATTTTTAGTGCCTGCTGGGGTGGGTTAGTTCCCCAGTATTCTTTTACGTCAAGCAATTGCAGGGAGTGTTCTAGGTAGCGTTGATGTTTTTGTCCAACTTGGCTGGCCGATATTTCGTGCCACAGCCTAGCCTCCAGACTTCCTTCCCGCAAATTACGCAGTCTGTTACACAATTTGATGAAGGCGCCGGCCCCAACCCCTTGATGATCTAATAGGCCGAACTCTAGTCTTATCTGGGCTGGGGATGAGGATTTCGGCAGGTGCCATACTCGCTTAAAAGTTCTTGTTATTATTTTGTTCACCATATTGAAATTGCTCTGCAGCATTATCTCTTGGCCACACGATAGGTAATTTGTAATCTTAGCTTTCATAACTGTTAAAAGAGAAGTTAGGCTTGGTCCAAGTAGCCACCTCACAAGCTTCGTTAATGCTGCCTCGATTGACAGGGCTTTTGCCTCAACCACTTCCTTCTGTTTTGAGAAAGCTCCCTTTGAGTCCATATAGACCCCCAAATATTTATAGGATGTCACAGTTTCAATGCTTTTGCCATTAAAAAGCCACCCACCACTCGGCTGCTTACGTTTCCCGAAAGAGATTGTCTTTGTTTTTGATAAGTTTAATTCCAGGTCATTACTTGTTGTATAGAGAAGCAGCTGATCGAGAAGCCTCTGTAGACCCACCCTTGTGTGACTGAGCAAAATAAGGTCATCTGCATATAGCAGATTGCTTATGCAGGATCCGCCTAGTTGAGGAGAGTGGGAGTTGACATTGTCCAGTAACTGTGATAAATCAGAAATAAAAAGGTTAAAAAGGAGGGGAGCCGGCACACATCCTTGTTTAACGCTGCAGCAGGTTTGTATTTTTCTTAAGAAATTATGTCCCTCTCCCAACTTTATACGAAGCCAAGTATTTGAGTGGAGTTGGATTATTGCCTTTAAGAGGACAGGAGGGATTCCCCATTTCTGCAGTTTATTCCATAGCAGACCCCTGGGCACCCGGTCATAGGCCGCTTTTAAGTCGACGAAGCAACAGTGGAGTGGCATTCTTAGAACTGTTGCTTTCTCTGTCAATACAGATAAAGCGAGCAGATTACTGGTAGTTCCTGATTTGGCCACAAATTAGGTCTGATTAAAAGGTAAACAATGGTTTTTATGTGCCCAGAACGATAGCTTTTCAAGCAACAGACTGGCGTAATGTTTGGATTCGACGTCCAGGAGAGCTATCATCCTATAATTTTTGGGATCGGCTCTCCTACCTCCTTTAAAGATGGGGTGGATAATGGCTCCTTTCTACGACTCTGGTATGTGATGGCGGAGCCAGCCGTAAGAGAATAAAGGGGCTAGATGTTCAGACCACAGCTTAGAATCTGCTTTATACAGGGCCTGGGGGAGACCATTGGGCCCAGAAGCCCCCGTCTGACCTTGCGTTGCTTATGATGCGTGCTATTTTTAAACTCCGAACTTCAGGAGCCTTTGAAACCTTAAACAGGAGATCTTCTTGCTGGTTTGCAATATCTATAGTATTAGTAGCTTGAGCGTGAGCGGCCGGTTCATTTTGCAGGGCTTTCCTACCGGCACTCGTTGTTTCTAATAGGGGCTGCGAAGATTCAGTTGGTATGAAGATGCTGAATCGGTCCTCTCCATTTTTGGATTCTTTAAAGTGGTCTGTTAAAAAGAGTACCCATTCAGCTTCGCTTATGTTTGCGCTGCTTTGCTCTCTGGAGCCCAGAGTCCTCCTGTTCACAAGCGACCAAAATAACTTTGGATTGGGGTTTTTGCTGGCATGTACTAATTTCAGCCAAAACTGATCGACAGTTTGTTTGTTTATCTCGGTAAATAGCTTGCCTAAATGCTTTTTGGGCTTGCTTGTAGATTTGAAGCAACTGAGCATCTCCTGGACTCTTTCTGGTGTAACGTAGGGCTAAGTTACGTCGAGTTTTTAATTTTTTAGTCTCTGCCGAGATACGTAATTGGTTGCTGGTTGACGGTTTTCGTGAGGTTGACGGAAATTTACTGAGTAGTTGGTTTGAGAGAAACTCCCATGCTTCTATTGGTGCAGTGTCAACTTCTCTCCTTGCTCCTAGGAGAGCTCTGCATTTTGTCATTATTGCAGGGATTGAGCGATCTGACCATTTTAGCCTTTTGAGATTCTCTGTGCGAATTCCGGTTGTTGTTTGACTAGTTGCTGAGTGACGGGCGACATTGAGGGATAAACTGATTATTTGAGGACGGTGATCACTCTCTCCCAGTGATGCGATGAAATAATTCTCTATCAGGTGAAGCATTTCATTGTTGCTCAGCGTGAAGTCCAGAAATGAATGGGTGTGACCGTTTGTTCTTGTCCAGGATGGTGGAGTACCCATTGGAAAACGGCCATTCAGTATAGTGTAACCCACGCTGTTAAGTTGTAGAACTGTATATTCTCCCAATTTGCTCGGCCTGTTGCCGGCAGGTTTTGCTTGGGCCGCTAGATGTAATGGGACCGCTGGATGTCGATCATTATACTCCTCTATAATGTTTTGAAAGAGGTTTGTGTTGAAATCACCTGAAATTAAACAGGGTTTGCATAAATGTTCGCTTATTAAATTACACACAATCTGGGTCAGACAATCCAATTTAGCCTTTTTCTCTCTGGCGCATGGAGAAATGTATACGTTGAGCAAGAGCAGTTGTCTTGTCGGGTTAAGGCTTCTGACTCTAATGCTGATAATCCAGTCTTCATCAATTTCTAGCTGGTTGATGTTTAATTTTAGTTTACAGGCAGCATAAATCGAAAGCCCACCCCGAGGTCTGCTGTACTTGTGATGTCTTGAGGCGGGAGACCTAAATTCCAGGAAGCCTTCTATTGGAATGCTTGTCACTGTCAAGTTTCCTGCAGAAATATGATGTCCTGTTTTTTTAATAAATTCGAGCGTTTCGATGGATTGAGATTTCGTGATAAAGCCGTTGATGTTCCAAGAGCATATTGTTAGACCAAGAGGGGTGATGTTTCAATATTTCGAATCCTGGGGCAGGGCTGCTGGCAAACAGGTCCAGTCGGCCCTTGAGGTGGCTTGACGCTCGGTTGCTGGATCAACATTTCCATCTAGAGTGCGGCTTCGAGACGATTTTAGTATTGAAAAGGGTGGATTTCGTGAGTGACTGGGAAGAGCCGAGGGATTTGCAAGTATTGATGGATACCGTAGATCACTGGGAGTTATTAATTTAATGCCCCAACTGTTAAATTGATCTGCCTTTGATTGAACCAGTTCATTTATTGCCTCGGATGCTAATGTAATTAGTGTTATTTCAGTTGTTTGATTGCTGTCGCAGGGTTTAAATTCGATTGAAGTTATGTCATTAGGTTCCAGGTTACGTAGTTCTGGAATTAATTTAAAAAGTCTGAGGATGTTTCCTCGGTTTAAGATGTCGTGCGGGCCTTGGGAGGTATACTCCGGAATTAGCAACAGTTTGGTATGAGAGCTGTCTGTAGCCAAGTTATGCTCTATGACGGTGATAAGGGACTCTGTCTTTTTTGCAGTTTGATCCATTCTCCCTTGAGCTGTAGGTAGTCGTTGCTGAGGGACTATGGGTTCGCTATAAGGATTTAAGGCTGCTTTGTTAGAGACTGTTTTGCACAAGGTTGCTGAGACCGGTTTCTTAATTAGTGTTAGCAAAGGTCTTTCTTCGTCTCCTTTATTTGACTTGCCTATGAGATGCTCTGTAACCACCGTTCTCTGTACTGGTCTGGTCTTACTTACTGATGTTGAAAGGGGTGTTCGAATGTCTGGGCTTACTGCTAGAGGGTTCACGGTGGGAGCTTGCTCCAGCTCTGCTTCGCACTCCGCAATAGACTGAGTTTGAACGTTCCTTGATGGAACTAGCTGATTGAGCTTTGGTGGTTGACTTGGGTCAGTCTGGGAATATATTGCTGATGATAAGTTACTTGTTGGGGCAAGTGTTGGGTTCGGAGACAGACTGCTGATGATACTGGATGTGCTTATCGAACCCGGTGATGTATAATTTTATGTTTTGGAAAGTAGTTACTGATTGTATTTTGAGTTTCTATTATGTGTCTATTACGGTTTTTTCGAAGTCTTTTTTTTTACTCATTTACTCAGTCTGTGTGCTTGCGGTGAGTTATTTATTATGCCGTTGTCTGGTTTGATACATGCTGTGACCCCATTGCCTGATGAAAATGTTGGCTTTTGCACGGTCGGCTGGGCTGGCCCTGGTACCTTCGGATCCACGTCAGCTAATTTATCTTGAAGGTTAGGGCTGCTCTTCATAGTGACACTCCGGTTATCGAGTGTAGATGTGGCAGCTGGGGGAGCTGTTTGCATAGCTGATGTTGAAGCGACAGGGGGCGTGTTACAGCTAATGAATCCTTGCTTTGTGTTGTTCTCATTCTGAGCGACCAATTCAGTTGCATCTGTTGGGCAGGGATCCTGTTGCGAAATGCAAGCTTGCCTTGATAAGGGTAATTTCTTAACTTTAGCTAATACTGTTGAAAGAAATTGAGGAAGCGAGGACAGACTGTCTATTATTGGAGAACAACAACATACTGCTTGTGCTAATTGAACTTTGGATTGTGCTTTTATGATCAGCATGTTGAGGGCTTCTAATTTTTGATCTATCCCGGCAGTGAACACGGCAAGTGTGTTTAATAGGTCAACCTGTAGATCTAGTTTATCCGAGTGGTAATTTAACGCTGATACCGTAGATTGGAGAGTTTGCAGAAGTTGTGACCAAAGTACGTTTGGTTCGGCCGAGTGGCGTCCTTCCGATGGGTCCGGGGTCTTGTTAAAATCAGTCTTGAAAAAGGATAAATCTAGCAGAGTGCAGAATACAGGGTCCCTGTGATTATACTGGTTATACTGATCGACTAAGTTTGTAGAAATTGTTGGGGTCAGCAATTTGATTTTGCCTGGGGGTGACCTAGTCATTTGTGCAGCTTGGGGGCTGGGTGCTTTTTTACTCCCAACTGAGTTGTCTGTATTAGTTTGTAGTTTAGGTGAAAGACAAAAGGGTGGGCTCGGGTTAGATTTAGACTGGGGGTCGTCACTTGGTATGGTGATTGAGGAGGAGGCATGCGCAGCATGTGAGTGTGAAGTTAGCAGGTCGTAAGGAGTTTCCTCGGATCCCTGCGGTGATAAACTTGCCTCAGCAACTTTTAATAGGGAGTGTTCGTCACTTTCTGGGGTGACGTCCAGAGGTGGGCTGTGACCTTGCCCACTGGGTCCGTTGTGGACCATGGCCTGTACCCGTATTTGATCCAAGTCTGATGTCGGGCATGTCTGGGTGGGATCCGACATTTCTTTGTGGTTGTTTAATCTCGATTTTCGTGTAGCAGTATTTCTGAAATAGTACCTCAAAGTTGCCTTTTTTGTGGTGGCTACTGTGGGTACAGTTACTCCGTGTTTTCGATTGTGGCAATTAGGACTACCAGGTGATGATGACACCCCCATAATTGTTTGTGCAGTGGGTGTACCGCGGGGGTAATGGGGTGGTCAAAGGGTTGCTGCCCACATCCCGGTAATGCGCTAGGTTGAGTTGAGTTTAACTGTGACGAGGCTACCGCCGTATCCGTAGTTTCAAGGGTGGGCTCCATCCTAGGTTTTTTGTGGTTTTTAGCTGGTTCCTTCCTGACTCTCCCTGACCTCATCATAGATTAGGGTAATTGTGCTAATAGCCGTTATTAGCCAGATACTGAGTGCGTCTTCAATGGTGTGAACTGCTGGCGGTGAGGGTTACTGTCCTGTGGGCTCTCACTGGCTCCCACTGGGCCTCTATGGTTAGCACTCCTTCTCCTGTTAGAGAATTGAGGGGTGAGACTCTCTGGGGGAGGGGGCCAGCAATAGTCCCCCACTACCCTTGCTGCTCCTCAACACCCCCGCTGCCCTGTGCACCCGCCCACCAGCTCAGCACCACAGTACCTTTGTGGGCTCTTGATGGACTTGAGGTGTGGACATCAGCTGGCTGCTGCTGGGTGGTTATACTGATGGCTGTGCTGGTCCCGTGATCTGACCCCTGGGGTCCCTAGGGGGGGAAATTGCTTGAGTCCACATCTGACGCGAGTGGGGGTGCGCCCGGAAACCATAAACCGCACCCGGTCGGACCAGGCCATCTCCGCGGCACCCGGGGCCCACACTTCGCGGCAGCCTGCTATTGCTGCTGCACTCGCTCCCGCTTGCCGGCCCTGGATGGGCCGCTGGTGCTGAGGGAGAGGCCACGCCTACGCTGGGCCGGGCCGGGAGCCGAGAGCTGATGCTCCGAGCTCCCCGCTCCCCGTGTGCACCGTGCTCAGTGCTGCCTCCCAACACTGCGGTCTCCAGGGCACTCCGAGGCTCCAGGCTCCGGGCTCTGAACAGGGCCGGACTGGCCATAGCGGGCACCGGGAGTTTCCCCGGTAGGCCGCTAGGGTGGGGGTCGGTTTTGGACCCCTGGGCGGCCGTTTTTGTTACCGGGGGTCGGCAATATCGGCCCCCTGTAACAAAATCGGCCGAAACCGGCCCTCGCAAACTGCTCGGCTGCACTCCCCCTCACCCCGGGGGGGGGCCGGCTGAGCAGTTTGCCAGGGCCGGTTTCTGTTCCCAGTCCGGCCCTGGCTCTGAACGCCAGGCTGCGAGCTCTGATCTCATGGGCTGCTCTACATCACGTCGCTACGTGTGCTCAGTGAGTATCTGCTTCCGGGGATCCAGGAGGCACCAGCACCTGCTCACTGTATGTATTCATGTTTAAGTGACTTAAATGCCAAGGAGATATGGGCAATGGGAGTAGGCCAAAATGAGTTTTTAAAAATGGTGAACGTAAATGCGAGAGCCCTGAGCAAACAAGCTGACTGAGAAGTTCTATCACAGAGATCTCATGCTTGGATGTTACTATCAACATATAACACCATGGGGAAACAAGCTCACCTATCGGCGAATTTCCATAGCACATAAAAATTTGATTCCTGGCATTTCGTTTTGATGTTTTGCCAACACTGGACCATCTATCGAAGTGGCAAATCCGACCACCCGAGAAGAAATACTGACTCTGTAGTGAGAAGCAAGAATCTTTTTTTTTTTTTTACATGTTTTATGCATGTGCCCTGCATTGCTAAAACTTCTCAGACGCTTGTTGCACCAACAATTTAACCTATTGAATGTACGGTTTTGTAGGCAAGACGTCATAGCAGCCCTGAATCCATTGAACACAGTGTTAAATGTCAGGTTGGTTAAATTTATGTCAGCGTTCTCTCATATGCTAAAACAGCAAGAAAGTGGAGATTGAGGTAATATATGACTCAGATCTCACTAATAAGAAAAGAAGAGATTTTAATTGTTGTTAAAAATTACTATGTATTTGCTACTAGTTCTACGTAGCTACTTGAATATTAGGTCATGCTTGTTTCCAACCCTATTTATTCAGGCACACTAGCACTTTGCCGACTATATTGCGCCTTGGCTGTGTTTTAAAATGAGATGATAATGATCTTTTTATCTGAATATTTATTTTTCATGTCGTTTTATATATTGGCATACAGATATTTTATAGGATTTTATTGGGAATTTGTTTTTTTATTTAAGTCAGGCACTAAGTTGTTTGTTTAATATTAATCTGACTGATTGTTTTTTGTTTTTTTTGTTGCATATTTATATAGCGCAAACTCGACCCGAAGGTATTGGTAGAACCGAGTCACAAGAAATCAGAATAAAAAACGCGAAAAACAAGAAAAGGGGGCAGGGTAGAAACACCCTGACCCCCTCGGCCTGCTTAGGAAGTCCCAAAAAAGCGTTTAACAAAAAAAAAAATCGCCAAAATGCGCGCCGGATCCATGGATCCGGCCGCAAAACGAAAAAAAACAAAGCGTGAACTCCCGCGCTTCGCTATTATTTAGCCCCCGGGTGGGCCAAGTCCCGGGGGCATGCAATATTATAATTATGGGGGCCCAGGGAGGCCCCCGCAGCCCCGGGGACCGCCACCCCCCGGGGCTTTCCATAAACATTTGCGGGGGGCACACGGCCCCCCCGCAGCCCCGGGGACCGCCACCCCCCGGGGCTTCTTATTTTTAATGTGTGGGGGGGCCTCCAAGGCCCACCCGGGGACCGCCACCCCCGGGGCTTTTAATAATTATAATCGCGGGGCACACGGCCCCCCCGCTGCCCCGGGGCCCGCCACCCCCCGGGGCTTTAAAAAAAAAAAAAATAGACCTGTGTGGGGGGGCTCGAGCTTCCCCACACGCCCCGGGGACCACCACCTCCCCGGGGCTGTGCATGTGATGGGAGGGGGGCCGTGCGGCCCCCCTCCTGGAGCCCTCCATGGCCCTGGGGACCACCACCCCCCAGGGCCGGCTCCTGCAGTGTCCCGGGGTGCCCACCCCTGGGACACTGCTGTTTGCAATGACAGGGCGGGAGCCTCGTGGCTCCCGCCCTGTCATTTTAAACTGCTTTGCTTCATTGAAGCGAGAGCAGGGAAACCTGCTCTCGCTTCAATGAAGCAAAGCAGATTGCTTTTCCACAAGGGGAGCTGCATGTCAGCAGCTCCCCATGTGGAAAAGCAATGCCGGCTCCCGCAGGACGCGGGGAGCCGGCGGGACCATGGGGGCATTGGGGCTCCCCCCACGGTCTCCAACGAGAGGCCAGGCCCCGGGGGATGGGGTCCCCGGGGCAAGAAGTGGCCCGGGAGGGGGCCACGCGGCCCCCCTCCCCAATAATAATACAAAAAAAATCAACAAAAAAATCCCGCAAAGGCCGGCCCCGGGGGATGGGGTCCCCGGGGCCATAAATGGCCTGAGGAGGGGGGCCACGCAGCCCCCCTCCATAAACAAAAAAAAATATTTGGCCATGCCCCGGGGGATGGGGTCCCCGTGGCCGGAATTGGCCACGGGAGGGGGGCCCACGCGGCCCCCTTCCCATTTTTTTATTTTTTTATTTTTAAAAAGGGGTCAGGCCCTGGGGGATGGGGTCCCCAGGGCCCAAAAAAAGGGAAAAGAAGGGGGGCCACACAGCCCCCCTTCTAAAAAAAAAAGAAAAATACATAAGACGCGATCGTGCCAGAGGCCCGCCCCCTCCCAGCAACACTCTGCAAACGCGCCCTGTGGCGCGTTTTAAGTTGGGGAATTAATTCCCCTTCAATACTGGGGGTCCCTGGAGGCCAACTAGCCCACCAGGTACCTCCAGTAAGCGCCACAGGGCTGCGTTGCAGAGAGGTGGTCCAGGCCACGCCCCTTTTTACACCTCTCTGCAACGCAGCTCTGTGGCACTTACTGGAGGTACCTGGTGGGCTAGTTGGACCCCAGGGACCCTCAGGATTCAAGGGGACTTTATCCCCCAACTTAAAATGCGCCACGGGGCGCGTTTGCACAGTGGTGAAGGGAGGGGGCGGGGCCTGAGGTGACATGTGCAAACACGCCCTGTGGCGCGTTTTAAGTTGGGGAATTAAGTCCCCTTCAATCCTGAGGGCCCCTGGTGGCCAACTAGCCCACCAGGTATCTCCAGTAAGCGCCACAGGCCTGCGTTGCAGAGAGGTGGTCCAGGCCACGCCCCTTTTTACACCTCTCTGCAACGCAACTCTGTGGCGCTTACTGGAGGTACCTCGTGGGCTAGTTGGACCCCAGGGACCCTCAGGATTCAAGGGGACTTTATCCCCCAACTTAAAATGCGCCACGGGGCGCGTTTGCACAGTGGTGAAGGGAGGGGGCGGGGCCTGAGGTGACATGTGTGCAAACACGCCCTGTGGCGCGTTTTAAGTTGGGGAATTAATATCCCTTCAATCCTGAGGGCCCCTGGGGGCCAACTAGGCCACCAGGTACCTCCAGTAAGCGCCACAGGCCTGCGTTGCAGAGAGGTGGTCCAGGCCACGCCCCTTTTTACACCTCTCTGCAACGCAGCTCTGTGGCGCTTACTGGAGGTACCTAGTGGGCTAGTTGGACCCCAGGGACCCTCAGGATTCAAGGGGACTTAATCTCCCAACTTAAAACGGCCACAGGGCGTGTTTGCACACATGTCACCTCAGGCCCCCCTCCCTTCACCACTGTGCAAACGCGCCCTGTGGCGCGTTTTAAGAGGTAGTTTTAATCCCCCTGCCCTATTATGTACTAGGGCCTTACAGAGGAGGTCATGCTAATCACAGGGGTACCCCAACGCATAGTGTTCCCTAGTGTATGTAGGTGTTTTCACTGTATTCTAAGTGTCTTTTAGCATAGCACTGGCTCTAGGCCTAGTTACTCAAAGTCAGTTACCACCAGTACCCGTCTGAAAAAGTTGTGGGCACAGGATGATTTTGCAACAAGGCCTCTTTCTGCTCCTCTGTTGGTTCTTTCTGCACATGTCTTGCTTCTTCCTGCTCTTTTCTTCGTCTTTGTGGACTTCTGTTGCTTCTTTCTGCATTTCTTTTGCTTCTTTCTGTACGTTTTTTCTTCTTTCTTCACATGTCCTACCTCTGTAGGCATAGTTAGAAACTAGCATTTAAAAAACCTTTGAAAATCACTTAAAAAACCATAGGTTTCAGGCACGTTATAGTTAGAAATGAGCATTTAAAAAACCTTTGAAATTCACTGAAAAAACCATAGGTTTCTGTTGTACCCTGCATATAGAGACACTGGAAACCATGTTGTATATTCAGATGTCTTCTTTATTAACTCCAGCTCAGGGTAGCATCAATCTCAGTTCAGCCATGTACCAGCTCCTACATCTCCTGCACCAACCCCACCAGGAGCAGCCTGCCTAGCTGCTCAGCCCATCTCCAACTGTCACCACTCACCCACACAGGCACCCAGGCATTCCATTCATCACAATCAAACCAACATTCCGTTACCATCTCTCACTCTGGCTGAGCAGCTAGGAGGACCTAGGCTGATTACAAATAAATGTAATACTTAGGATATAACATTATCCCTTTCCTTTTAAAATGAAAACAAAAACTCCAATTGTAAAGAAGAAAACTATACACAAGAAAGCGGTAATGTTCATAACTCAGAGATGCAAATAAAAGCAAAACATCACCAGAGAGTGAACAATGCAAATCAAGAAAAGATGGGCAAAATACGACATATAAAATGTGCATCAAAATCCCCCATCCTCCCTCATAAAATTATTAAGACATGTTATTATTAAATCACAAACAATGTTAAAACGCAGAGAAGCCAAACTAATAGCAACTTCGCCAGAGTAGAAACACTGCGTACCTATGGGAAGGAATAAAATAGTCAAGCAATAATAAATAAATACCAAGCAATAATAAATACAATTGCAAGCAATAACCCCATCCTTCCCAAAAAAACATTGGAAAATAATATAGTAAAGGGTGCACACACCCCACGATTAACACCCGAGGCCAGAAACAGACAACAAGGGTGAACCAACACCGAAAACACACGTGTACCACAAAATGGACCACATAGAGGGTACACACAGTGAGGCGCGGGGCGGCTTACACAGGACAACATCTGAAGCGCGGGGCAACTTACACAGGACAACACGTGAGGCGCAGGGCGACTTACACACAACAACACCTGAAGCGGAGGGCGACTTACACAGGACAACACGTGAGGCGCAGGGCGACTTACACACATACAAACAGACAAGACGTGCAGCGCAAGGCGACTTACACACACTGATCAAGACACAAAACCAAATATGTAGTGTCACCACAACACATAGAGGTGGGAACCCACCCACCAAGACCAGAACCACCCTAATGTAAGGGATAACCTGTGAAGTCCACCCACCAGGAGACTAAGACATCCCAACCATAATACAACTTAAAACTGTGGCATCACGAAATACTAATGAGACTGTACCATAGATAATTGAAATACAATACGATTAAGTGTGGAACACTGGTGAACTGTGCCAATACGATTAAGTGTAGAACACTGGTGAACTGTGCCAATACGATTAAGTGTAGAACACTGGTGCACTGTGCCCCACGCCAGTTAGCGAACCCCTCACCCGAATTGTTCTTTGGAATGACTTGCCGCCATGACAAAGAATGTCTCACACGCGTAAGGAAAAGGAAACAAGTCCAACCTTCCATAGGTGCACAATGAACAAAAGTCCCCAGAAAAACTTCGCACTCTGAACTGAATAAAGGAAACAGTAGATCATATTTGCGCATGGGCGCGCAATAGAGAAATGCGGAACAACATGTACGATGCCGCACCAGCGTCAAGATCTGTGACCAGGAGCACCCTCAAAAGGCCGTGAGAATCATCGATGCTTCCAGGAGCATAGCCACACACCAACTGAGCAGGAAGACTCAGAAGTGGACAAAGAGAAAGCAATTTAAAGTACCTGGAAAAACTGGTGCTCAGGAGACAAACCAGGAAAGCTGAAGAAGAGCCGATTTCAATGATCCTCACGCTGCGACGCTGCCGCTAATAGAAAAGGAAAACTTTATTGAAGCTGAACAAAGTGATTGGCAAAGCGAGCAAAGGCCTTGGTGAAAGACGCCAATACCAAGATGGCGGCACGTTCCCTGACGTTTGTGCTGGGTGGCTCAAGGCACGCTTGTACAGCAGAGCGTCCTTCTGCAGCACCAAACGCCAGATCGTCACAGAAGGAGACGGGAGCCAACAGCGCACCAACAGAATGCAGGTAAGAGCTCGTGCCACGTAAATTTTAAACATGAAGGTGGCGGTTGAACTGCCAAAAGTGGTGGCTGGGGCCCAAAATTAAATTGAAATGAACTTACCCCAAAAGTCCATAACAGTGCAAGTAACGTGGGCTGGGAATAAACACTTAAACAAACAGCCATCACACCTGACCTGCTTCAAATTAAGAGTCTTCGTAGTAAATGTTCACAGCACTGCTTTGTATGAGGTTTACAAAGTAGAGTATGTCCACAGCTGACAAACCACTTTTATGCACAGGACCAAGTGTGGAGTCTAAGCGCATGTAGAATAAGAGTACCCTCTTGTAAATGTGTAAAAGCAATATGCAGGCACCTCTCGAGTAGCGCTCACCACTGGCAGTAGAGAGATTTAGCGCATGACAGATGTCCATGTGAATCATGACGTCTGCTGCATCCATGCAGTGTATACTCTTGTAGAAAGACATTTTAAAGGAGTAGGCTTTCCAATTTGGCGCAAGACTTGAGGGTGTAAACAAATTGTAGAAGACTTGAGGGTGTAAACAAATTGTAGAAATAATATCCAGATATGTTGAAAATGTCGCTTTGTATAATAACTTCCATGCACATTATTTCCACATGTTGTATATTCAGATGTCTTCTTTATTAACTCCAGTTCAGGGTAGCATCAATCTCAGTTCAGCCATGTACCATCTCCTACATCTCCTGCACCAACCCCACCAGGAGCAGCCTGCCTAGCTGCTCAGCCCATCTCCAACTGTCACCACTCACCCACACAGGCACCCAGGCATTCCATTCATCACAGTCACACCAACATTCCGATACCATCTCTCACTCTGGCTGAGCAGCTAGGAGGACCTAGGCTGATTACAAATAAATGTAATACTTAGGATATAACAGTTTCAGCCACGTTATAGTTAGAAATTAGCATTTAAAAAACCTTAGAAATTCACTGAAAAAACCATAGGTTTCAGACACGTTATAGTTAGAAATTAGCATTTAAAAAACCTTAGAAATTCACTGAAAAAACCATAGGTTTTAGGGACAGTTATAGTTAGTTGGACATTTCACTCGTACAAAACCAGTGAAATTCCACTGTTATAGTTAGTTCAGCTAACTATAACTCGCGTCCCCGCAATGCACTGCTGATGACGTCACATATTACATCACTCATGACATGGTCAGTGACATCACTGATGACATCACTCATGACATCTCAAATGACATCACTGATGACATCATCCATGTGATAATTTCATTCATCTTCTCACACCCTAATATAACCTTTGATACACCCACTCTAAATTACAGACTGCCATTCTCAAAACCATAGACACTCCAACACCAATAACTACATACCCACTCACTGATTCTTAGGTCTACACACACATCCACTCACTCACCCGTACAGTCACTCATACTTACGGTCACTCAGTACAGGACTATCATATGCACTCATACACCTATATAGACACTCACACACAGCCACTCATCCATAGAGGTACTCACACACCTAGTCAGTCATGCAAATAATTAATCACACCCCCATTTACTCACCTATACAGTTATACACACACCAGCTCACTTACTCATACAAATACTAGCACATTCTTACGCTCTTATACAATCACTGATACAAGCACACACTCATCCATACAGCCACTCTCACAATCACACACTCTCACTTATAGCCATTTAAATACTCTAACACGCATATATACTGCCTTTCACATATGTAGTTACTCACACATGTACCACTTAGATATACATTCACTCACTAACACACCCAAACACACACTCACCCACCCATACAGTCCATCACAGATGCACTCTTGAAACCATGCACCCAGTGAATCACCCACTCACACATCTATGCACAGAGTCACACACACCCCACCCACACAAACACTCAGGCACCCATACAGATACTCACACAACCAATCAATAACTCATATAGACACTCATGTAGCTATTCACAAACCCATGCAGCCGCTTACACACCAACAGACAGACGGATACAGACATTCACACAGTTTAGTCACTAACCCATGCATTCAGTAAGATACGTTTAATCACTCACTTATAGACTCAGTCACGCACCTACTAAATCATCCATTCAGACACTTATACACCCACTCATTCTTCAATACGCCTTTCCCTATATATATTAAACATATTTAAACTTTACAGAAACACAAAGTCACAGGATGATGTCATCAGTGATGTCATCAGTGATGTCATTTGAGATGTCATCAGTGATGTCATCAGTGATGTCACTGACCATGTCATGAGTGATGTAATATGTGACGTCATCAGCAGTGCATTGCGGGGGCGCGAGTTATAGTTAGCTGAACTAACTATAACGGGGGAATTTCACTGGTTTTGTACGAGTGAAATGTCCAACTAACTATAACTGTCCCTAAAACCTATGGTTTTTTCAGTGAATATATATATATGTAGATCTAGATAGATATATATATATCTATATCTATATATATATATATATCTATATATCTTGGAGCACTAGTTATGCCAGTCCTACAATGCCAGGTGCTGTACATGAATGCTTAATACCAATGCATTAATAACACCAGTGACATTGTGACATATCAGTTACCTGCGTCAGTCTTCACTTGGTGCCGCTGCATGATATAGCATTTAGTTAGAGCCTTCTTAACTTTTAGTCTAGTACGAGATGGCAACTCAAATATAATACCAGTTACATAATAAAAAATCCCTGGGATATACAGGCTAGAAACATGAACAGTGTCAATTGAAAGCATGTACATTACTGGGACATAGTACTAAACTTACTCTGACTTATTTTGGTTTACTGTTCCACAGCATCCTGCAACGTATTGAACAGGGTAGGAGCTGTGTTCTTCTTACCAGTACCCTGAAGACTGCTGAGGTTTATATATAGGTGAGCAGCTTTCACATGATTTGATTGCCCATGTGTACTTGCAGTGAACCACTTCAATTGTTATTTTTCTGGTGGTGGGAATATAGAAATAATGTGTCATGATTTAAAGACCTAATTAACGTTAATACAGATTTTGTGTCTTTCTCGCACAGAATACCAATGATGGTCCCAATGACATGGTTTTAATGTGGGATCTTTAGCTACTACCACTATATTGGTAGGGCCCAAATAGAGTAGCTGTTGTAGGGTCGCCAGTTAGGTCGTGATAAAAGCCCATGGATGACTGAATTCACCACAATGGCTGATACATGTTGACCAATTTGAAGAGGAAGATGCCCTAATAGTGTCAACATCCTCATACTTCGTCTTTGCTTTTAATCTTGTGCAGGGTTGGATTTTTATTTATTGCTTTAATATACACTTCCAACCTGACACAATTATAATACCATCAATTGCGGACCCTAGTTTTCCCAATCAATATATTACAACATAGAAAATCTCCAAGATCTCACATGGAGCCTACTGAGCACCAAGATTGGTGCTCCTGATGGAGCAACTCCTATGATGAAGCATGCCACTGTTATTGGGTGAGGGGTTGCTTTCATTTTTATACTAATGGTGTCTGCTACACTGAGGAGCAAGTCCAACAGGAGTTGATGCATAAGCCATCATTAGAGGACACAACGATATTGAGCAGTTATAACATACTAGTCTGAGTATAACTCCCACCAGAGCCTGATATTTCTGTAGTGTTTACTATGTTGTTTTTGTGAGGACAACTATTCAAGTTCTTTAAACATTTCTCTCATTGCCCTTTTTTCTTATATATATAAATATTCTCAACACTTTTCAGGACTAAAGTCCCATCTTCAGGGGAGACATACTTGAACTCTAGAATTTGAGACATGTGGTATTAAAAATGTATCAGACACTCCAAAGTTAAGAAAACTGTTCTATCGTGTAAATTAACATATTCTTTATTCAAATTGCTTACCAATGAAGACTCTTCATGTCCTACTCTCCACATCAGTTCACTGCTCAACTAAATTCAGTGAATTAATCAATATGGCTCTAATGTGTCTTAAACCCGTTAGATGCATCAAAGGAACATTCTTTACTTCATTATAGAAGTGAATAGCATGAATACCAAAAAGGTTATTTGCTAAAATATAAACATATCCTAAGACTGGACTTCATTATTTATTAAATTAAATCTAATAAAAAATGAAAAAAATGCTTCTTAATGAATCTCATGACTGCATTTTACCCTTTTTCTTTTATGTCACCTGTTGTATCAGAGTACAATAACAAATTATTATCTCTAAACCATACCCTGCATTGTAATCTTGTTGTGAATACATTATGTTCAATTCATTTTCATAACTCATAAATAAAACATGTTTACATACTTACAAGAAGCAAATGTACAAGACCATTTCATTCATGTATTTAGGCTATTATGACTGCAATATTTCAATCTACTGTCCTTCTCTATGTAAAAGTGTTTTTAGGTCTCGCCTACGCAGCGCGCATGCGCTGCATAGGCAAAAAGACCTTTTCCAATCGATTCGGCTTTCCAGCCAAAAATGTGCACGCGTTCCATTGCCTTCAATGGCAACGCGTGAACGTTTGGCGATTCACTTGCGGGAGCGAGCAGCTGGCGCCATATGGTAGCAATTATCGCTCCTGGCGCCGCTCGCTCCCGCAAGGGAATCGCACTCCCCCCCACCCCTCCACCCGGAGTACTGTTTCACTTTCGCGGCGCGGGGCCGCACTTGTGTTTCAGTGCTTGTTTCACATTGACACCGAGCACTTTCAGCACAGCATGCCGCAAAACCGTGCTTTATCTTTAAGTATGGCGGCCGCGCCTGTCTTTTGCTCTGCATGGTGCGGCTCGCCCACCCCTAGTTTTTTACATTTGCGCAAAGTAATATTGTTAATAAAATGTCAGAATCAAACAGCTTTCAAGCCGTGTTCCACTTCTTGAAAAGGAACACAAAACAATGCAAAATTGCCTGGAAGAGTCCCCTCAGCGGCCGAGTGGAGACGATGAAATAGCATCTGCCCACAAAAGCAGAACAGCAGTTTGCGTGCTTTCTGTGGGGTGAGCCTGCAGGACACTCTGTTCCCAGGTTTTCCCGCCAGCCTGGACCCAACAACTCCCCGGCACTCCCCTACCCCTCCCTCTATTAAGTCCCGCTGCAGTTTCCCAGCTGGACGATCTAAGCTGTTCTTTCATCTCTCTCCTTAATTAGTAGCTACTTGAGTAATTGTGGGGGCAGAGAGGAGGGCTGCCCTGGAGACTATCCTAAAGCTTCCCACGAAGGTCAGCCCCGCTTCTCAGTGGGGGCTCTTTACAGCTTGGCAACACTGGCATGTTCGGAATTATCAGCAGAATAAAGTGCCACGGGAAGCCCCGGTGTCTTGGCTGTAGTTTACCTCCTTAGCCATGTTACTGTTCCTAAAACGGTGTCTGCTGCGTCATTCTGCTCCAACCCCGCTCTCAAGAATGTCACTGTTTGAACTACACATGTTAAAAGGCCAATGAAACTACTTTATAAGTGGGAGCAGGTTTGAGTGCGGGAATTAAAGTAAACCGGACTGCTGGTTGTGTGGTAGTCATTTTGCTCCAGAAAGCACTTTACTAACGACATTCTAATTGGTAAATTGTGCTGGGTTTATGGCAATAAGGTTTATAATTCCACAACACTACACAGCACAAGTAGCCCATTTCACATAGGAAATTCGAGGTTTATAAAAGCACTTTTCATAAATATTCGGAAGAGCTCACTAGCATGGGAGATCACGGAGCTAGAGACCAAGGATTTTAGACAGTGGTTATTTCAGAGCGATGGCTTCCACATTACATTAAAATTCTTCACGCCTCATCAGGGTTAGTAAGCACTTTAAAATACCACTGGAAAAACCAAGAAAACTAACTTCTTTGTTTATATGGAACTTAATAGTACCCTTCTGCCACTTTTAAGCAGTGCTTTAAATGTAAGTATAGAAGTGCTGGTACTCACTCTCCACAGTACCTCTTTGCTCCTGGGAAGTGCCGGTACACTTCCATTAAGACTCACTTGGCGCAACCTCTTAGCCATACCAAAGCTACCTTGCGCTGCCTCAGTTTCCCGGTCTTCCGCCTTTTAGGGCCCATACACTGGAATGCTCTACCCATTGACATTTGAGCCTCCCAATCTCTTAAAGCGTTCAAAATAGTAAAAGTGTAGAAAATCAGCCTAGATATATATGTCTTAATGTTTGCCAGTCACAGTCATTTTCTGGTTTAGTCAACTCAAACCTAAGCCTTTACTCAGGGCACGAGTCGGGGGTACACGCAGGTACACGGCATCCACCCACTATTTTCATAGGGTAGACGCCTTCCCCCCTGTCAAGAAGTTGGCGCCCCAAAGAAATATGTTGAATTTTTCCCAGTGTAAGACACCGGGACACGTTCAGCAGCGCCTGCACGTTGTCTGCTTTCCATTTCCAGCAGCAACGTGCGTGGGGGCAGGGAGGGGGCTTTTTTTTACACCTCCAGCTGGGCCAAAGTTAATGGGCCATCAGGCCTCCTTTTTTTTTTTTTTTTTTTATCTTGACTGCAGGCGGCCTGGAACCTCACACATAAATGTAAATGCCACAGAGGGAAACAAAGGCACACAGCTTATCTCTTCACATATACTAAGAGAGGGGTGCTTTTGCCTTTGTTCTGTCCCTGTATGGGAGTATTCAAACAACGCAGAAACCACCCAAATCGGCCCCCAGACTGCTCAAAAAAGCAGCTCACAGCTGGAACTGGACACCAGCCCCTCGGGCATTGCCCGAGTGCCCGCGTTACCAATCCGACCCTGCTGTTTAGATACAGTAGTCCAGTATGAAGAACTATATGAACCAGGGCAGTGAGCACGAGCAGCGACGACACTCACAGAAGAATTAACCTCGCTTAGCGCAGCTCAGGTCGGATCATTTGGCTGTGCTGTAAATTAAAGGGAATGCTTGGAAAGTGGGCGGAGTGGGCAGCTGACCTCATTAGAGAAGTAAATGCAGGGCACAAGTCCTATATAAAGAAGTGGGGGGACATTACCAAGTTAGACACTATGCAAGTGACATCATGACGCGTGCCAATACAGCACATGACGTCACGACGTAGCGCTATAAAAGAAATAAAATAGTGCTATTTAAATTATTTGTGTAAATACTGGGACAGACCACCCCATCTGAGTCTTACAGTGTCTGCACTTAGTGGGTGCATGAGGGGCCTTTCTGGAGGCAGATGGGCGTCCATTACCTCCCTTTTATCAACGAGCAGCGGTGTCACTCCCTTTTTCTCGCTGGGCCGGCCCATTAATATATGCATATTCAGCGGGGGCAGGGGGCCTAAGCAGAAGTGGCCTCACTTGTTTTCAGGTGTTTCACCAGTCTAAACTAATCCGTGCATTTTTTTTTTACCCCTCCCCCCTTTTTTAAATACAATTTCGCCGAAGCAGTGTTTTGCGGAAAGGCATGGCATTACATTCCCGCAAGGGAAACGCTGTGTGTGCTCTCGGCCGCACTCCCCCCACCACTCCCCCCTCAGCGTCTACAGGCGCGCAGGGGCCATATGTTTTTTAGGTCTCGCCTAGATATGGTGTTGCACACAAGGCGTGCCTTCCTTTTTGGGACAGTATCTTTGCAGTGTTCGTTTATTATTTCTGCAGACTTATCAACGATAAGTTCTCATCTTATAGACGGCTGGCTGCCTACATGTGTGCGGAAAGCGATTCTTATATATTGTATATCAGTCGCTGTAATCCCTAACCGTTTCCGGCTCCACATATGGCTCATTGATGAATACAATGAAGAACGCGGGCATCCGTGCACGCTCTTTGCACGCAACTCCATTAATAATTATCTTATTGGGCACTGTGAGTGCGAGAAATCTACATTTTATTGATTTACCACCAGAAGAGATTATTTCAGTAAATATGGAAAAATTCTTCGTGATTAAACAAAACGTCATTATTGAATGTTTTTTTAATTCAAATCAATGACAGACCCTCTGGTCAGTTCCGATATTGTACAAAAATGACATCCTTGCTCGTGTCACGATCTACCTACTTTCGCTACGCTAGACTTGTTTTTTCTGTTGTCCTCTTTTTATTTCTGAAGACGACTGTTCAACGATCTCCTCTCTTGTTTCTATGGAGCTATCCTTTTAGTCCCTTCTCTATGTCTCCGTGCAGTGCTTCTGTTGGTGCCTATCAGTGCCACTGATCAACAACAGCAGCATCTGAGGACAGTGTGAGCTGTGCAGGGTCAGAGGGCTGCAGAGAACAAGGTTAGTTGTGCAGCACAGGCAGGTCCCGGGCCCTTTTAAGTTGAGTAGAGTGCAAATGTTCCACAACACACCTTAAGTATTTGCATTTAACTAGTATGCGTGCATAAAAATTAATTTCTTTTGGAATGTAGTAAACTGCGTAGCATTTCACCAAAGAAAAGCCAGAAATATCTGTCAAAATATAGATGCACACTATACTCGTGCATGAATTATACACTCAGCTTAAGAGACAAGGAAAGGATTCAGCTTGTTGCCCTTCTGACACTTGACCTAGAATGTGTTTTCTTTGCTCTCAGAGGCACTTACTAGTTCTTGTTGCTAATTAACACTGTGCTGTGTTAGCCAGACTTGCAACAGGGCGGGACTTGATTGTTGCTTGACATTGTGATCAGCTTAGCCCGTGCCCTCGCCTCAGAGCAACATCCAATCAGAGAGGCCCACCCGGCTCATCCCACTTTTATGAGCCAGTGAACTGCTATAGCTGCAGCAACAGGGTGCTTAAACGACACATTGGAGAGAACAGATGGCCTAGGGAAACAAAAGCAATGCACATTTGTCAACAATGCACCATTGTTTGTCCTGACAAAATTATTTTGAAAAAAGGCACCAATTATTGGAGTAATATACAGGGGATGCTAAACGTAAGATTATGTGTGATGTATGCATTGTCCGTGGATTGACATGCAAGAACAAAACAAGTGAGCGTTTCATACAGCTTATGCACGAATATGAATTTATTTTTTATATTAGACACTATTGGGCTGTGTTTGCGTATTTTGTAAATAACGGGAACATGTACTTTTATGTAGAGGTGCAGAATGTATTCCATAGCAATGAAGATTTTTAAATGTTTTGGTGATTTTTTGTATGTATCCCGAATTGATTTTCTGGACATCTCTCCGACTAAGTAAGTCCATTTCATTTTTACATGCAGGAATAAACCAAAACAGCAGGTCACTAGGCAGTGGTCCTAGGTAATCACATGTTGTACTTACAATAGGTAAAAGTAAACAAGCATTGGCATAGCCAATAGGTCTCGCCTTTGGGACCTTATAAGTGTTTAGCCATGCAACAGTTGATGTTGTTGCACCAAGGATATTGTGCTGCATAACTAAATACTTATAAGGTCCCAAAGGCGAGACCTATTGGCTATGCCAATGCTTGTTTCTATTTGATAACATCTCACATATCTGAAATTTGATTTGACTTGTGTCATATCTCATCTCATTAAAGCGTGTGGCTGCACTTGATCATATTCTTTGTTCTAATGTCTCATTTATATTTGGCCAGCCTTACTCTCCTGGTTTTTAGGTTAAGCTAGACAGTGCATGCACTGTCTCTTCGAGACCTGATGTAATCAGTCTGTGGGCTTCAAGTCCATCCCCTTTCTTGTGGTTGCTTTTCATTTGTCTATGTCAGTGTCCTTTAAAAATCCCTGCTTGTTAGTGGTTAGTCCTGCCTCTTTGCCCCTCCTTTCTCTCTTCTGTTCCTCCCACAGAGCAGGGACTTTAAACTGTCTCATTCCGGTATGGTTTTTTATCTGTTTTTTGGGGGATTATTTTTTTCTTAGTTTCCTGCTCTGTTACTTGTTTGCCTTTGTTCAGCTTTGGTGCCATAGCTGCTTAGATTTAACTATAGCATTCCTCCCTCCCACCTCCTCTTAATGCCACATTTGGGTTAGTGTTGCCACCCGTGCCGTGCCTCCCGCTCGTTGCTTATATTTTTTTTAGCCTCTTTGTAATTTTGGACGTCGACAGTCTGTTTGTCAGGGCTCACCGAGCGTGATCGCACTAACAGTGGACACGGAGCTCAAACGGACGAGGAACTACAATTCCCGTCATTCCGTTTGCGCTGTCATCACACGCGCTGACGTTGCACGCTATCAGACGTGCCGTCGGCGGACCTGCATATCAGACGATGGCGCCTGTACGAAGACGCCGATTATCCTGTGGTTCCCGCTGTATAAGGAAGTACGGTCGGGTAAGGGTGCGGATTCGCACCGGCTTTATTCTTTTGTTTGCTCTTGTGTCCTTGTGCTACGGAGACACCCAGAGCACGTTTCCTTGTTCCTCCTGTTGGCGAGGCGCGTTAGTCCTTACAGTCTCATGCGGGAGGAAACGTTGTTGCCGTTTTCTGGAGACACGTATTCTGGAACTATGATCACTCTCGCTTTGAGGCAATAGCGAGAGTGCAGGAGTACTATATGTATTGCTTACTTGTGTTTCTTTTTGCTGGCGGAAGTTTATTACAGTCTACATTAACACTGTTAGGAGCAAAGGGAATCCTTATTCTGGAGAGTGTTTTCCCTTCATTCTGGGTTACGGAAGAGAACTACTAAATGACCCTTTTGGAAATTCTGTTATAGTATCCTAGGAAAGCAATACTGATCCCTGCAAACAGTTAACCTTGTATTCTGTATTATCCTTCAATTATAGGGGAGATCAGTTGGGGGTGTCCAGGACTGAACTGCCATAGTCTGGTGGGAACAAGCACAATTCCTATGAAGGTACAAGCTTTTGCAGTAAGACCCTCGGTATCAATAATGAGGGTGTGGTTATTTGTCAAAGGTGTTATATGTTGAAAACTGAACCTGTTATTTCCTTATGTTAGGAACTTGCTGGTACCTTGTGTTCACCCTCACATCTCACCCGGTTTAAGACCATCATTATTTTCTTTACAGGTATAGTGAGAATCCATTGGGTAGGGCCTTAAGTGATGTAGTAGCATAGTTAGAATCTTGATCTTACAGTAAAGCTGTTTTCTCTCTTTTTGTTTGTTTATAGATCTCCCTCCCTGCTGTTCCTACCCTTTCCTTCCCTCGCTTGACCATCCCACTAGTCCGAGAGGATTTATTCTATCCGGACTTGGGGCTGTCGAGAGGTGGACCCCTTAAAACTTCAACCCGATCCTGAGGATAATCTGGTGACTGTGACAATGTTTGGCTTCCTTTGGTAGGATTTTAGTTTGGTTTGTGCTCCTTTAAAGGGGGATTGGGCTTGTTTTTAGACACTTTTTTCAGTGAGGAAAGCAAATTCATGCTGTTATCGATATGTCAATTACAACGCTCTTGCCCCCCGCTATTTTTATTTCTCCCTCAGGCGGACTGCAGTGCTGTGCTTGGTTCGCTCTCCATGCCACCAGGCCCCACCCTCCAAACCTTCTTGGCCTTGGTTACTTCCTCGTGGTCTACCTGCTATGCTGATGGTCCCTTTCCCGTCCCCAAGCTTTCCACTGAGGTTTTATTTAACTTTCCAGGCTAAAAACCCTGTTGAGCTAGTTGCCTCCTCCCGCTCCCCACGTCAGAGCCATAGCATCCCAGGAATTTATTTATTTTATATTATGCAGGTGAACTCGACCCAAAGTGCTTTACATGAGCAGGGACATTAAGTGATTTGCCCAGAATCACAGGTAGTTCAGCCAACACTGAGACTCAAACCTGGCTTCCCAGCTCCAAGGTCAGCAGCTCTAGCTGTTGCGCTACTAATGCCTCCCTAAATGGTGAATAAATAATCAGTGCCACAGCATAAAGTGCAAGAGGTAGGAAAAGAAAATACTTTTTTTATTCAGTTTGCACTATTTAATAGAACATCAGAACGAAAGCGAGCATACTCATCCGGGCAAGAAAATCTCCTCCAATATTTACTGCAAACTGACACAACTAATAAACGGACGTTCCACGACCCAACTTTTTGTATTGGTCAGAATCTTATAAAGGTTGTAAAACATTCCCAGGAGCATCAGCTGATTTCAGGGCAGCCTTCCTCCTCCCAGGAGTCAAAGGAGCCTGAAAACTCCTGGCTCCAGCAAAGGTAACTGAAGGCTATAACAGCTGCGGGCTGTGCTCAATCACAGGCAAGCATCCTCCTTAACGTGAGGTTTTTTATAGGGAGATAATCTCTCTTTAAACAGGCAAGAGGGGAAAGAGGCAGGCCCTCTACAACTGTGCTTTTAACCTGTGTTTACTGTAACTTCTCAACGCTGTAAAGAAGGTGAGGATTTTCTCTAGCATCCCTGGTCTGACGCATGCTCTCTACTGCCCTACATGTTTCCTCACTTGCAGCTCCCCCCATGATGCTTATGTCTCTGTTTTAACCTTAGAGCTGTCGGGGTGCTTACCACACTGTCTCTCTGTTAATGAGCGGTAGTACCACTGACTAGTCTTCTAGCCTCGTGCCTGTTTCTGTTGTGTGGTAGTACCACACATAAGTGACATCAGTTGCAGAGGAACGCCTAGTGCACCAGCGCTGTGCAGTATCTTTAAATACGTACTTCCTTTTCTGAGTTTCACCACTTCCTGCTTTGACTTTTCTAATTGTTTGTAGACGGGGCTTCCGCTATGGAAGTTTAACCGGTCTGTTAATTTATTAAGTCGTGCCTATTATCTTCACTATAAGTCTGCCAGTTCTTGAATTGCCTCCGCTCTTAAACAAGCCATGGCTATTTAGCAATGTGGGCATCACTTTCGAACCTTCATGGAATTGCCAGGTTTCAGTTTGAAAGTCTGACAAATTATTCGCTTTCTCCCATCTCCTCTTCACTGTCCTTGTGTGATATTTTATGTAAAAACCATCTTTAGTTGCAGAAATAAAACCGTGCATTAGTGTGGAGTGGCCAAATGTTGTTTTTGCAGTGGCTAATACACTTTGTCTTCTGTCACATCTTGCCCTGTTTCCTTCTCATCGTCCTCCTTTTTTTTCCTTTCTTGCTCTTTCTCCTATTTTCTATTCGTCCCTTCATAGTTCTTCCTTTCTATAGGTGTCCACTTTTCAGTGTATCGCTGTCTCTCTCTCTCATTTTTCCTCTTTACCTACTTCCTTTTTCTTATCTTTGCTTCTTTTTGTCTTCTTTCCTTTTTAAATGCTTTTTTTCTTCTTGTTTTTTTTACCCTTACTTCTCGTCTCTTCACCTCCTTTTCCTTCGTGATGCACTCCTCCTTCACCTCTCCTCTCCCCTCCTCTCAGCCCATCTTCCCTCCCATTCTCATCCTCACACATTTCCTCATCCTCTCATGTCCTACTGCCTAATATCGTCAATCTACCTCCCATCTCTTGGGATCATCTCAAAGACAGCGTTCAAAATGTCCATTGTCTATATATGAGCAGATCATTCATTCTCGTTTCTTTTTCTTTTTTTGCATTATGGTACTGGCAGTCTTTCTTTTACTACCAGTAAGATGTATTGGTCTTCTATCCCTTTTTAAATGCCTTTTATCTTCTTGTGTTTTTTTTACCCTTCTTTTCTCTTCGTCTCCCTTTCTTTCCTGATTCACTTCTTCTTCACCTCTCCCCCCCTGTTCTCTCATCCCATCTTCCCTCACATTCTCATCCTCTTACATCTTTCCTCATCCTCTCATATCCTACATCCAAACCACACCACAGAATTCCATATCATGCCACAAAATTCCACATCATGCCACAAGAGTTGGGCTCTCTTCCCCAGTGATACAGTCTTAGAGTCACCAGCTGTTGCAAAGTGGTTTATCAGTAGGAATAAGTAGGGATTTACCACTAGTAAACTAGTAATAAGGCCACAATCACAATAAAAGGTTCAGCCAAGGTCTCAATAAATTATTCCCTTGTTCAACCCTTGGTTGCTGCCAACGAGCAGGCAGGCTTAACTTAGGAGACAGGTGTGTAAAGCATGTAAATACACCCATACATTAAATAAGTAAGACACAACACACAATAAAATTCCAACACCAATATATAAAAATAGGAAATATTTTTATGATTAAAATGACACTAACACGACAAAGTTTCAATGTAGGAAACCAGAGATATTAATTAAAATACAACTAGCTCTTAGAAGCAAATAGCACCCAAAGGGTTAGAAAAGGTTGTGCTGGACTGGGGCAAAGTCAAGAGTTATTTACACTTACTTCCAGAAGTGTTTCTTGATGCAGGAAAGTGGCCTACAGCACCAGCCAAGGGTTCAAATGCTCTGGTTTGCCTCTTGGGGTCTGGGACTACAACTCCCACAAAGCACCTGGCAACTTATGGAGCTTTTTTCCCAAAGGTTGCTTCAGAATTCTGAAACTTCTTCCTGAGGTTCCGCTTGTAGGTTCAAAGTGTTCAAAACACAAATCCAAGGGTCTAGAAGCTCTGAGATGGTTCCTGGAAGTTTGTAGACGGGGCTTTCCAACAATGCACCTGGCCAAATCCTTAAAAATCCACTGCATGTACTCCAGGATGGGGTCTTCTTGGTGAGATGATGTAGGTGAGCTCTGTTAACCTGTAGCTTACAGGGAGTCCACTCCTTAATCCTTGTGAAGCCAGGCAAAGTCCTTAGCATATTGTGCAGCAGGTACAGTCCTTCAGAGTGCAGTACTTTGGGTGCAGCTCAGGATTTCAGCAGGGCAGTCATTCTTCTCCTTGTTGTTTCAGGCAGCAGATCTGATTTGCTTGCAGCTCTTCCATATTTATTCAGTGTTCCTGGGTGCCAAGCAGGGGGACACCCCTGACCAATGGGATGCACGGTGCCACCTTCAGGTATGACCACTTCCTCCAAAGTGTGGCATATTCCTTTCCCAAAAATCACTATTCTTCCAAACATCCAAGATGGAGAAAGTCTCTCCTGAAGAGTTAGATGTAGCTAAATCAACCCACTGGTGTGGCTAAGATTCCATATTACTCCCCTTCCAGCCCCTTCACTAATCTAATTACAGGGACTCTTGTGTGGCTGGGGGTGCATGACGTGGGGGTGAGCCTGTGCTTTCCTAAAATGTCATTCTCCCTTTGAAGACCAACCAGCCTGGCTACTCCACCCTAATCCTGCCTTCTGCTTCTGCAGTTTCAGTTCTCCTCCCACAGGAAATACTTTGTCTCTCTAACAGGCCACTTCACACCTCATTAAGAAAGCTTTGCTTAGCATGACAGAGGCTGGCCAATCAGGAGAGGGCAGCTGGAAGGGTGAATTTTGGCGTACAGAAAAGAAAGATGTATAACTTATTTTCTGTAATAGTTATTATAAATCCAGCAGTGGCAACTTGTTGGGGTTATCATAACTATCATTTAAATTCTTTGAATGTATGTAAGTAATCTTTATTTGCAGATTAGTTAAAATCACTACAAAAAGGCTGACCAGCACAAAATTAAAAAAAATATGTGACAGGTTAAACACAAATTCAATTGATAAAGTGTGCTTATTAGTTTAGAAAGGTGTAGGTACATTTAAAACCGGTTAAAACTCTGAAGGGACAGAGAATCCCCATAATTACTAAGATACAGTGCTTTTATGTCTAAGCAAGGTACTGTATGGCGGATGCATGGGGTTGCATGCCATGGGCTGAGCTGCCTCTCATGATTCCTGCACTGTACCCCTGCTCCACTAGTAACAGTCTGTTAACTTGTAGTAGAAACTTTGCCCTGCAATAGAGCTGGAGCGACTGACTGTTCAAAAGTGTCATCACAGCGGGGAGGCAGGATTTTATCTGGAGGGCACGGAGGGCTGGTCATAGAAGTTTCTGTCTCAGCTGACTGGCAGCGGTGCAGATGCACAAAAAATGTAATACCGTCTCCTCAGAACAGCCGCATAATTGACAGTTAGGGTCCAACCAGGTTTGTTTCCAGGATGGAACCTGGTCTTTTGATGAGAAGGCTCCCAGGCGGATTTGGAGTAGAAAATGTTGGACTGATGGGGATTGACTGACTTATGAGGTAGGGTTGTGGGCCCCACTTTGCGTAGGTTTGCAGAATCATCCATCCATGTTTTTAAGAGCCATCTCAGCTTTTTCGATTATCCAGGCTTGTAATTTGGCTGCTTTATTAACAATTTTTTAAAAGCAGTAAAATTGATGCTTAGGCCCCAAGCTTTGGACAGGTTAAGGGTGGTTAATGCTTGCTGAAGCACCGTTGGCCAGACATTTTTGTTCGGTGCTGGTTCTTCATTTCTGACCAGCACAAGGCAGCCAGTGAGTCGGGTTGTGTCTATCTCAATTTCCAACACAATTTGATGAGTGCGGCCATCCTTACCGGGCAGTGGTGGAATAACCCAAATTCCAATCGGACCTGAGCTTGAGAAGTGTATCGCAGGAGGCGAAAAATGCATTTGAACAGGGTAGACTGTAGTTGGTTTAGAGTAGTCGCATCCCTTCCCTTTAAGAGTTCGGAACCATAAGTAAGGGTAGAAAAAAACTTAGCTCCTATTACTTGTAGTAAATGGGATTGGGACGTGCACCCCAGCTTTATTCACAGTGTGTTAAATGCAAAATGCAATTTGTTTGCCAGAGCCCTTCTTTGAATTAAGTGCTCTTTAAACTTTAGTCTGGAGTCCAGGCCCACTCCTAGGTATTTGTAAGATCTGACCAGCTCTAGCTTGTTCCCTGCTGCTTTCCACTTGAATTTGATGTGGGGAAGGCTGGCATTTGCGGAGAAACAGATTACCTTTGTTTTACAATAAAACAAAGGTCATCTGTTTCCCCAAGGTTGCCAGCCTTCACCACATCAAATTCAAGAGTCTTTAAATGATATTTCTAGCGAGCTCCTATCAGTATTTATACTTAACCCCTTCGGCGCTGTGCGGGAGAATTAATGAGTGGGCGTGTTTCGGACGGCCCCCGCCGTCCTCCGCACAAGCCCACCGTGACGTCGGACGGCCGGGGGCCATCCTGAGCACCGAAGGGGTTAATAAAATATTCCCATGTTAGCCTATGGAGCTAGTTTTTTACAATGGGGAAAAACGAAATTGGCAGTTTGTCCCTCACCAGAGCTTGTAAAACATATTTTATAATGTCCCTGCTTTTAGTTACAAGGCACCCTACACCTGGAGCACCTAGGGGAGACCTTAGGGATGACTTGTATGTCAAAATAAGGTAGTTTGAGACTTGGAAAGTACCTTTAAATCCAAAGTCGAATTTACATATACATTTAATGTAAAGGCAGCCTGAAAAGCAGTGCAGCCTTTTAAATGACAGCAGGCAACACAGTAGGGCACACTTAAGTGCATTAAGTCTACTGGGCCTCTAAAACTATTATATACTAGGGACTTACAGCTAGGATGCCAGTACCAATTGTAATTATACCTAATTACCATATACCTTATAATCAGAGCATTGGCCCTGGGTCTGGTAAGCAGAGCCCAGGGAACAGTCAGAATCAGTTACCACCAGCATCCAGCAAAGAACGGGAGTGATCAAGGCAAAAAGGATGACTTTCTCACACCAGCTGGTCCATAAATCTTCTGATTCCCCACTACCCAGCTTCTTGAATCTCCAAACACATGGCTATGAGTCCTATAAAATACATGATTAATGTTATTATCATCGTCATCGATGTATCAGGAAATATATATTACGGAAGCCTTGTCCTGATGATCCCCACAGCTTTGAAGCCAGCTATGCGGTGGACAAATTACGGGGTTTCTTCTGTTCTTCCAGGGGCAAGTGAAACACAGTAGTCTCCCTAGTTATCTTAAGGCTATGCAGGTGCTGAAAAAAAGCAATATGAGCAACACAAATAGTGAATCATATTTAAGGAGGCCAAATGACCTCCAATTGTAAATCGCATGTATATGTGTTCTGCATCTTGTTGAGGGATAAGTGGTGTGTGTGGTTGGTCTGTGCATGTGGGCGGAGTACGTGGATGTGTACTGTTTGTGCGGTATGGTGTGTGTCTGTGGTTTGGTTTGTGTACAGTATGTTATTTCTTTGTTATTAACTCTATATATTTATTTCTGGTTTGTTGTATTTGGTGCATTTTATTAGATTTATGTTATTGTGAGCTTTTCTTTTTATTATTCAGTTATTCAGTCATGTTTGTCAGCGCTGTGAGGCTACAATTATGGCAGAACATGTTTGTAGAAATCTCAACAACTTTGCATTCTTAAAAAAAAAATTATTTTGGCCATAATGAGCTGTGTTTTTAAAGATGATGAGAGAAGCTGTTACTTAGAGAGTGTGAGAAGGACAAGGCAAACAAGACCTTGAGAGAAATGTATAATATGGACAGCATTAGAAGAGTATTCGCTGTTTGTTTATAAAATCCGACAGCTCATTTATATTATACCTTATAATTTATTATTTTTATAACTCTGAAAGTACGTGACAAAACCGTTGCCAACATTAGCTTAGGCATTTTAACTTGGCTGCACTGAATTTGACCTATGATAGATGAAACATGATACATACATCCTTGTCAAAAAATTGCAAAAGACCCTTTTTTACTGTTGATGTGACTTATTTTCCAACATAATTGACGAATGATGATATTAATTCTTCAGCTTGTAGCATAGCCAGGACTTTAAATTCTGTTGCCAAATAACCAGATAACCAGCATGGGCACCTAGAATCATACCCGACACCTCAATGTCTGCATCCCTCGGATAGAATGACTGCCAGGAGCTTACCTTTTCCCTGGCGCCTGCCCCAAACTCACATAAACATTCTTTTGACCAATTTCTCAGTCCTCAACAGGTGCCATAAGCTTGTTTCTAAAATAAAGTCACCAGTCCTTCTAAAGTAAGGGGGCAGGTGGACAGGCAATTGCTGCTCGGTGTGCAAAGTGAAGGCAGAACAGACATAAAGAGAGCTAGCTACGCCGCCCTGCCTGTTACCTGCCTCTGAGTGCGCAGGTCCAAATCTACAGTCCTCCTACAGGCTACCAGACCAGCCTCCTTGTCCCGAGGAATGTTCAAGAGAAGGAAACAAGCATTGTCAAAGCCAAAAGGTCTCGCCTATGTAAGAGCTAATGGCTTTGCCAATGTCTTTTAGCTATGTTGTAGAGCAGCATGGTTACTGTACAGCATGACTAAAAGTAAAAAAAGAAAAAAGAAACGCTATAGAATGTGGTAAATAAAGTGAGATGATGCAGGGAAGTAAATATCGTTTTGTTTTTTATATAACTTTTAGCCATACTGCACTGCAGCCACCCTGCTCTACAATATGTGATCTGGACGATTGGGTGTGGTATGCGTGTATCAGGTGGGTTTGTGAATGACTGAAACATTATGCCCTGTACTTTCGTAATTAGGTGTAAGCTGCCTACTGTGCTCACCTTCGTAAAATATTCAACGGGGCAACAAAAAATAATCAATAATTATATGTAAAAATCACATCAATGTATTCAATCTTTACTCCAATCTTTTCAGAAATAATGATATTTACATAAAACATTTCCATCATATATATATATATTTTTTTTTTTACAGTTTATTATGATTCCTAAATTTTAATAAATGAGAAGCAGCAAATAAAGTAATGCAGTTTCATTTCGAGTTTACCATTTACCTCCGAGCATCAACCAAAACCTCTTCCAGGATGGCCCTCTCTTATGCTAGTGCTGAGACGTTTTGTTGCCTCTCTGAAGTAGCTGGAGTACCGCACCAGGGTCAGCATAATACAGTTTGCTTTCAAATGCTGCGATCCGATTGGCTGTTTCGGATTCAAATCTATAACTTGTCAGCTGTATGACCCAGGGCATAATTGCTCTAATTCAAACTGTGGGAACTCAGTGCATTCCATGCAGGGCGGACTGGGAACGCAAACCAGCCCTGGCAATAAAGTCGGACCGGCTGCTGGGGGGGAGTGGGGGTATTGCTGGTGGGAAACACTGCTGCTGCTTTTGGTACAGGGGGCTGATATTCAGGGCCTCACTGGGAACACAAACCGGCCCTGGCAAACTGCTCGGCTGGGCCCTCTGGGGGGGAGGGGGGGTGCGGCCGAGCTGTTTGCTAGGGCCGGTTTCGGCCGATTTTGTTACAGCGGCCGATATTGCCGGCCCCCAGTAACAAAAACGGCCCCCCAGAGGCCCAAAACTGGCCTCCAACCTTGCGGCCCACCGGGGAAACGCCCGGTGCCGGCTATGGCCGGTCCGGCTGATATTGCAGCACTGCTGCAAAACCGGCCCCCTGTACCTAAAACGGCCGCCAACGGTCCAAAACTGGCCCCCACTTTTCCGGCCCACCGGGAAAACACCCGATCCCCGCTGTGGCCAGTCCGGCCCTGATTACGTGCAAGGGACCACTGCCATAGGAGAGCTCAGCTGAGTTGTGTTCTTTTTGAGGTGGGCGTGAAAGAGTCACTAGGTGTTGCGTAATATCTGGTATCCTGTGGAAAACATATTAGCCCGTGGCTTATCTTTGGAGCTTTATTTTACGAAGACAGCGGAAGGGCAGGGTGATAAAGCACAATTGTAAGGGGGTACAAATGTTACATAACGCCGACACTGCAAATTTGTGGTTAGTATGTGCAAGTTAAGCTGAAGTTACTAGTTGTGCCATGACAGTGGTTGATAAAGAGTCTTGCATCCAGATCCATCCCGTACTTAGCAACATCTGGAAAGTGCTTCAGTTCCTTTGTTTTGCGATTATGTAATGATGTGAAAGTGTTTTGTTGATATTAGGCTTGAATACAGTGTCTGAAAACTGAGCGGGTGTGCCTAAAAAACAAGCAACGTCTAAGCAACACAGACAAAGCAGTAAAAAATAAATAAAACAAGCGTTGTGGAGAGAGCTGCAGGCGGGGGGTGGGGGAGTTAGAAATAGTACCTCAATCACGTCGGGAGGAGCAGACAGGCACAGATGAACTTGAATTATTCTGTGCTTGGTTCCTGCTCCACAGTATGGATTGGAAATGACTGTCGCCTGTCCTGGCCAGTTAAGGAGGCTGCTAAACAGCGTCTTGCAGGGATTTCTTCAAAACACCCCAACATGACTGGATCCTTTTAAAACAAGCAATCACTTCCATGATGGCATCTGAGCTTGGAAAGACTTGATGTATTCCATGACAGAGTACATGGTGCATGGTACAGGTGGCTTAATTAGTTGAAAGCACCAAAGACTGTAAACCTGCGCGGGCGGCCAGGTTTGAGTCTTGGCATTGGCTCAATAGCCTGTGACTCTGAGTAAATCACCAAATCGCCCCGTGCTTATACAAAAATACAAAAAATGCATGTAATGTTGTTTAATGTGTCTCCAAGCCGAAATAAAAAAAATACGAATGTAACGTAACGAAAGCTCATGTTAAGCACTCCAATACCTTTGGGTCAAGTTCACGCTAGAGAGGAAAGAAGCACCAGGCACAACGGGGAGTTGGGAGAAAAATAAATTGTACCTTAATTATAGCGCTAGCAGCAGACGGCCACTAATTACGTTTAATTAATGTGTGCTTCGTCCATGCTTCACTGAAGGAACGGAACTGACTGACACACAGTGGCCTGTGATGCCCAATTAAAAAGCTGCAAAGAAGAGTGAAGATGGAGCGAACTAATGGTAAGTAAGGGCGGGCTCCAAGCCCTTTACTGTACACAATACCCCTGCAGCAACGCTGATAGGTGAGACTTATAAAGGAAAGGATGGCCTAATCTCATTGGACAGGTCTAGACAAGTGCCTTGCCCAAACAATGAGCCCTTCATTGGTGACAAAGTCCACCCCTCGTGATTAACAGGGTGTGGGCTGCAGGAAAAAAGGAAGTAATGGAGATGGCTGAGCAACAAACGGGGAGTGAAAGCGAGAGAACAAGAGTATAAGAAGCAGGGGTAGAAGGAGTTGGAGTATTGTTTGTTACGAAGATTGTTGGCAAAAACAAAACCATTCTGTTAAGCAATAATTGCGAGCAGGACAGATGTGTGTTAATTGTAGAAGATGGAGCACCTTCCATTTCTCAAAGCTTTGATCCAACAATGGCCAGAGTATACAAAGGGAGAGCGAAAATAAAACTAAGGAGAGAAAACAAGATGAAAAGAAAGACAGAGAAGGAAATAAGAATCAAAGATGAGGAAGACTGCATAACGAAAGAAAAAACAAAGAAGAATATGAAAGAAAAGAAAGGGGAACATGAAAGCACACTAGAACAAATTATTCATAAAGAGAGACAAAGATGGAAAGAGGAAAATTGGTGATAAGAGGGAAAGAAAGCTTGAAAATGGAGGTGAGTAAAACCGAGAAATGGAGGAGATTGAATGAGAGAGATTAATGTGAGAAAGGAAATGTGTTGTGACAGTGGCACAGGTAGATTTAGGTAGGCAACCTAGTTGGCCCTTTTTGGCATATTATGATTTGAGACCCCCTTCGGAAGGGGGGGGTGTGGTGAACAAGACAGATAGGAGTAACTTGGCCCCAACTGTGGTGTTTGAGGTTGTTTGCCACTGTTGTGCCGGGTCCGTCCTACTGTACCTGTGTACTCTGGACCAAGTACACCTTTTCTGCACTTGACTCTCAGGGTATCAAGGCTGAGCAGTCATAGGCTTCTCAGGAAAGTAATGTGTGGGGCAAAAGCTCAGAACTATACAATCAACCAACAGACACTTTAACTCAGTATCCAGTCCAGTGCTTATCTTTTTATTAAAGTACTTTTATTCACACAGTTGAACTAAATATACATGATTCAATGGTGAATCCTGGTTGCTTATCTTGATCACAATTCTGTTTCTCTCATAGGTGCAACCACACTTTTGTCTGTTCAATACATTTTCCTCACTTCGGAGTCTGTGTTTCAGTCCCCCCAGTTTCTAGCAAAGGCAAGATTAGTCTCAGGTACAGATAATGTTTCTCATAGGTTTAAATGCTCAATCAGTCACTTTGATCTTACCCCCATTATAGTTTGTGAGCAGAATCAGTTTAAAGTCCTTATGCTCACATCATCGCTGTGCAGGGACTCATGGCATTCATTTGTTGTCTCCTTCCTGTTCAATAAGAAGGTTGAGCACAGATGGTATCTTCGACGTGTGCAGCCTCTTGGAAGGACAGATAGTGGCAGCTCAGTGGGCTTTGGCATATGGATCCTTAGCATAGTTATCCGAGCACCTTTGGCAGTTGTGGCCCTCTTCTATGCTGGTGCAGACGAATCTCATGGGAAGGTAGTTGCAGCCCTCTTAGTTATTAGTGTAATTAAATCCCACTGCAAGGTAGTGGTGACCCTCTTCAGGGTTGATGTGTCCTCAGGTGGATCCTCCTGGCAGTTGCATCTTGTTTAATCCGAACAACTCTCCTTCAGCAGCAGCAGCGTTGATTCGCAGCATTCAGCGTTACACAGATGGTTAATCTTGCCAGTCTCGTCGGTTGCAGTTTCTTGATGGGAACCTTGGAGAAGACCCTGGGGGCACACGTGCAGCAAGGGTCACCCCCGGGACACACTCTCAGGCAGTCTGCATTGGGTATCTCCTCCCGGACAGTCTCTCCTTCTGCAGGGTGAGGCAGACTCCTTTCCTCTCTTAGCATCAGGCAGGGGACTAGGCACTGGACAGACCCTCATCTCCTCCAGTAGAAAGTGTAGACTTCATGTGATGTCCCCTGATCTCTGGGAGATTGGATTAGAGGCAGACACCAGCCATGGTCACACAGCTGTCCTTTGAACTTTCTGTGGAGCTCTACCTTCCTTGGTCTTATAGAACTTGGAACTGGAAGGAAGTGGGGGGTGGATATCACTTTTATACACATTGCCTGTAGATAGAATGTGGAGCCACTTTCTCAAACTTCAAAACCAGTTTGGGAGGTTCGCGTTCAGTTACCCTTCTTAGGCTGTTCTGAAGATACAGCCGTTGTGTAAATGAGCTTCTCATAGCAGTTAGCACTGGGTCTGTCTCTATACTAGAGCATCCAGAATATGGGCATAACAAAGTGTGAGGTTTCTCTACCTGGCTGCCATCAGCCTTCCTGAAACAATAATCAGGGACTGACCAAAGTCAGGCCTGACCTAAAACCTTCTTCACCGCTAACAACAGAAACATGAATCCCAACTCTCACCCCTACCATACCCCAATGGCAGTGCTTAGGAAGAACTAATCAGCCCCTTGCAAATCAAGACTTCATGCAATTTCTAAAAGAATCCTTGTCTTCATTCTCTCCTTACTTCAGTGTCTTGATCTCCACTCTCTAGCTACAGGAATGCATGCAATACACTTCCACCAGCTGTCCTCATCTTCTACCTTGTATTATGCTAAATCCGGGGTATCCACAAATATACCCCACTGGCCTCATCGCAGTGTCCTACTACCACAGTGCTTTCACACACACTATACACGCACATGAAATACACACAGAATTTCAGAACATCGGTCTGGGGTTTACTTAACAGTGGAACTTTGTGCAAGAGTGGCTGGTAAGCCTCATTCTAACTGAAATAGATAAAAAAAAGTTCTGGTCACATTAAGGCATCAAAAAACATGGCACGCTGCCACCACTGCTTTGTGTGTGATGGAGCGCGATGGTGCTCTAAAGTTGTAGGGGTGCATCATAATCATGGATAGTCCGCACCCGCATATATTCCTGTGTTGTATTAACATTTGGTCATAAGAAACGTGTTGTAATAATAATTCGTAAGTGAATTGGTAGAAATTGTTTCGTGCCATGCAAAAGAAACGAAATGGCATTTATGTTTGGAAAAAGCAACCTTTAGTATATTGCAATTGCCTAACGGAAAGTCTATGTGTAATATAATGCATTTTGATTTAAACGTGCATCATATTAGAGTCTGCACATGGAGATGACTAATTGTGCTTAACGTGTAATAATTGTAGATGCTTGCAAAGGAAAGCACTGTTAACTTGTGTGTATAAATTGATGTTTAAAGGCATACATTAAATGTTCACTTCTGTGTAATTGAAGGCCTATTCGTTTATTCTTATGTTGGCCGATTTGTGTAGGCCTGCAAATGTAATTTCCCTGGTAAGCTCTCGTATTTGGAGGTAGTCAGCGAATTTCATGTGCATGCAAGGTTGTTCTGTTCTCACGTTTCCGTTGCAGGTGGACGAAGCTGCCTTTGTTAGTTAAAACTAACGCCTTTTGTTTTAGGAGTTAGGCATGGAGGAGAAGTGATACTTTGTAAATGGAATGTCGATAATTGGGAGCCGGTGATCTTTCTCACCGAGGAGGCCTGGGAATCAAGGTCATCGAGCCGAACTTGGATGGAGTGAGGAAGATGATGGAAATTTACCTATGAGAAGTGCCCAGTGAGATGAGGGGATCTGTGGGCGTGTTTTACATCTGTGCATTTTGTATTAGGGACAGTGTCCCGAGGGATGAGTTAGGAGAAGAGGGATGAGAGAGGAGAAGAAGGGAGTTAGTAGAAGGGGTAAGGAGATCAATGAGGAAAGAGGGAGTTTCTTAGAACGAGCTCTGTAGCTTTGGCTATTTGACCCATACAACATGAGTGTACTTCTTAGGAAGTCTTCACGAGCTGACACCTTTAATTGATCTTGCCTGGGGAATGCTAAGTAGGGATGTCACTTTAGCAATAGAGTAGGGATAGTCTAATGCTCTTTACTTTTCAGCCGCAGATGAAGTCTGACTTAGACGTTGGGGCAGTCCTTGCCTGTGTTCTCTTTTTGGAACTTTTCATTCTTTTCATGATCTATCGGATTAGACTCACTTGCAGATATGGCTTTGTATTAGGTCCCATGTACTTTTACAACCTCGTCCTGAGGTGTTTGTACATTCAGTTGTTTCTGGCTTTGTAATAAACTCACTAAATTGGAGTTCGGAGTCTGTGATCTTTTGAGTCATAGTCATCAGAAATGTTGGATTGCCTCAATTGAGTTATTTCTCCCCTTTACACTTCTCACCAGGTAACAAAAGATCCATTGACCTAGGGTTCCTAGTTAAATTCTGGTAGCGGAACCCGGCCTTATCATGTGCATAAACCAGGACGTAAAACAGTTCTTTGTCCACTAAAACGGCACACTTTGTGCTCCCCTCCAGGTCACTGGACAAATCCTGGACCTTGCATTGTGAGGGACATGCCTAGGCCTCTGTGCACGTGCCAGATGATTGTGACATCGGGGCCAAAATAAAATTGAGTATGCCAGATTCACCACATTGAGAGCATCCTTATTATTTGTGTCGCCATCCCATGTATAATAGTAGCCATCTCTGGCATTCAGTGCTTTCCTTAGGCTTCTAATGCACATTAGGTGGTTATCCCTGACCTTTGTTATCTGTCACTATTATATAATGGACATATTTTGCCATGTTATTGTGATACATGGGCATGTAAAGTAGATGTTGTCCATGTTGTGCAGTAATACGTACTTTGTCTTGATCAAAATTATAAACTTGTTTTTTGGGACCTCATTAGTGGATTTACTGAAAATGAAAGCTGGTATCTGGGAGATAAAAATGTAATTAAAAAATACACGAGTTTTTGTTTGAGGGAATGTAGTTTATATACCCAGAAGAAAAGCTGGTATTTTAGAACAAAATGTATGTTTTTTTAGGAAATATGAACCTGATGTTTGGGCACAACGTATTGCAGGTTCATAATATATTTAAAGCTGATATTTGAGAAATAATTCCTGCATAGTTGAAGACACTTATTGCTAATGCTAATTCCTCTGTGACAAAGGGTGTTTGCTCCTGAGGAAATACCTCCACATGAATCATAAAATCGTTTTATGATTCATGTGGAGGTATTTCAGCATATATAAATAATTTTATGACATTAGTGAGAGTATAGCATCTCAGCTCAAAGCCTGTACAAAAGAGAGTAACCTTATAAATATGTCTGTTGTCTGACCATTTAAGAACCCTGTTAGCTGAGCAATAGATGTGGTGTCTGACCCTGTGAGATCTAACATAAGGGAAGTCTCTGCTGTAACTTCATTGTGCCACCCTGCATTCTCCAATTATATTTATACTCATAAAATATGACTTGTAATATAAATCATCAAGATGGAAAAATTAAAGGGGGTGAGAGGTAGCATTGAAAAAATGCTATAGATGTCTTGAAAATGATAGGCTATATAAAATGACATACCCAGATGTAATGAACCGCCTGGAAAAAGTATGCCTTTTTTTTTAAAGAGAGGGCTGTTGAAATTGAACTCAAAAATATTGTTTTGTCACAATTTTTACCATGTAATCTTAGATTATAAATTTACCAAGCAACATGGGAGAAGATCAGATTTGTCTAGCTCATCATGAAGTATTGGAATATTTCATGAATTCCCCTTCCGTACTTGCAATAAAACTTATAGTATTTTAAGTCAATATATTAACATAGTTTGCTTTGAATTGTACATTTTAGCATTTTTATTTCAGAATTTCTTGGGGTTCGGCTGTGGTTGCACTCCTGGAAAGGTGAGCATTTATAGGCACTCCTGGATTTCTTGGATTATTTCATGTGTGCCTATTCAGAAATGCTTGGCATAACGTATAGGTTTTTGCAATTTTTTTAAAACTGGGTTGCAAAATGCATCGTTTAACCACATTATTTTTCAAATTTCCATAGATGACAAGTTGGGGGTAATCGTCCTGGAAAAGGTTGATTGAGCATGTTTGCATTGCTCACTCTCAGGGTGCTATTCAAGATGTGGTACAAAGTAGGGGTTATTTAATGTTATTTTTCTGGCTGTTCCTTGCTTTCTTTACTATGTGCAACGTCGCTAACCAAATTATAGACAACTAAAATGAGTATTTACGAAAAACGGATAACCAGCAAGGAAAAATCTGTCTTAAATTGGTGTTGTAGAAATAACTTCCACAAATTAGTTCCATTGTTTGATACAATTTGATTATGTGTGCAATACCTATCACTTGTACTTGTCCAGTTCACATGTGTCAAATTCTAATGACATAAAATGAACCAGGATCACACCGGAACCTTTGTTATTCAATGAGCACACAGCGTCCTATCTTGGTACTTTGAAAATCGCCCTCCTATTTTGTTATAAAGCTCCTTGAGACATAGAAAATGAGGGTTCCTTTCCATGCCTTATTTAGAGCGAGGAGAGGATGTGGCGTTACCGCCAGAGCTGTCGGGCTAGCAACTAGGAAACCAGGTTAGAGTCTCATGGTTGGCTCAACATCCTGTGATTCTGGGCAAATCACTTAATCTCCCCATCTCCCAGTGCCTAAAAAATGAATGTGACCTTCTGTAATGTAACCGGTGCTCATGTAAAGTGCTTGAATACCTTCAGCAGTCAGACCCTATCAATGCTGAGAGACTGACGGCAGCACATAGCATGTTCTGCAGCATTGTAGCCCCACCCATCCCTACCCATGCTCCACAGAGCTTCCTCGGAAGCCTCACTATCGCTGCTGATCGGTGGCCACCGGAGGCCCCCACGGGTTTCCACACGGGAATCAGCTCTCGCCCGCCGCCACCCTTCTCCAGTGCTAGCACCCGCCCCGTGCAGCAACCCAGCGCTTCCAGAACTAGAGCAGCAGCAGGTGGCCACAGGAGCCCACGGAGCCTGCAGGAGGAGCGACCAATGCATGAGCAAGTAAGCAGCCTTGCATGAAGTTTTCGCCTGTCTCTTGTCTGCCTGCCTTTTGTCTCCTGCCTTGAATCTCTCCTGCCGGGGCCAAGGCCTTCCACCATAAACTTTATAACACATTATCACACTGCTGGAGACAGGCAGAAGGAAGGTTCAAGGGGGTACTTCTTGGCCCAGGGGGCATAGGTGGGGGATAGTGCTCCCTCACAAGGGTTGAACTGGTGGGGCACAGAAGCAGCCTGTCCAGGTCTGAGGTGAGGCTAACCCCCTACAGCATGCTCCCCCACACCCTGCATCCCTCACCAGGTCAGTCTACCCCAGGCCACCCCCGGACCCAGGCTCATCAGTAACCCCCAAATGATGCTTTACAAGGGCAAGGACTGCTCCAGGGATATCCCTAGCACCATTGGTCCCTCATGGCTGTACCAGCAGAACCAGCAACCCTGCCCTCACTTCCGGCCAGCAACCACTGGGATCAGTAACAGTGGTAAAAAATCAATCCATAGCTGGTGCCCAGATGACCACGAGCTCTGAAGAAGAGCTTTCCCTAACATAGTTGATGGGAGCAACGAATAGCAGATTCAAACCACCCACCACTGTTGCAGCCCATCCCCCATTGCTACAATTAACCTTATAACTCATCGTATCCCGGGCAGTCACTTGGGTGGGACATCCACATTTTCTATCCTCTGGTAAGCATTGAGAAGTTTCCCTGTGAGTAGCGTGCTCATGCCTCTCCACTCAGCCTCATTGGGGCCCTATGCTCACTGATCGAGAGGGCAGGCAGTGCTACCAACACCCCCTTTTACAAACAGAAAACCTAAATCTATAAACCAGCACTTCAAGTATCTGGCAGAGACCCATCACTATGGCCAAAAGGAAAGCCTTGCCAAGTAAAAAAGCCAACACCCTTGCAAACGATTCTTTCAATCCATCACCGGCATTCCCCTCCCAGGAGCATGAGTCAGGTTCTTTTTCCCTCAACACGTCGAGAAAACTAGGGGCAAAGTAGACCAGTCAAGGAGACACATTCCCGATCTCACCAACGGCCACAGCACCTGACCAGATGGCGTCTCAGGGGCCAACTGGCGAACATCCCTATAGGACCCTGGTCCCAGGTGTCCATCCGCAGTCTCAGGGGCCAATCAGTAAATACTTCCACAGAACCACTCACAAAGCATCCCATTCACCATCCTCACTGGCCTCATGGGAGTCCGACAAGCTTTTTATGACTCTTCACAGCTAAACCCAAGAGGCATGCCAGTTGAAGGGCCAAAATCTTGTAGGTCATACTCCTGCCCAAGGCTACATTGGGAGATCCAGTGCAGTGAGGTGATTCTTCCACCTCTCCCTGCACAGGGTTCCCAGGCGATGCCGATCCAGGGAACAGTCCTCAAGAGAGCAGTAACATGGAGAGACAACTACCCCCCAAGCCCGTCGGGCACAGATGACTGGGAAAGGAAAAGTGAAGTCCCACCCAGCAAACAGCGCTCATGCGCGATAACGGTGACAGCGCAAGTGCACAAAAGCATGACTACCACTTCACCTCAGACAACACGACTGAAACAAAAGTCAGGGGGAAATATATTGGAGGCCAATCACACTCAATCACCACCAAAGAAGCTCAGGAGGGAAAGCATATTTGATCAGGAACCGGGCAGTTTATCAGACCGCTTTCTCGCCACACTAGAAGCCCAAATTGAAGCATCGCTGGCACAAACCCCTGTACTCAGATGTGAGTACCAACGTAGGTCCACCAGCCCCATACAAACAAGGGCTCCCACATCTCCCCTCACTGGACCTTCCAGCCCCTCTCTGGCCTCTGTTAGGATGAAGCAAGACACGATTGCCAGGGCACTTTAATGGCAATCTCAAAAATTGAGCTTCAGATAGACTTAATTCAATCTATTGCCCTGAGCTTAGCGGACCTGGGGCACAGACTAAGCTCACTGGAAATCTTATTGGGCAGGCGGTGTCGTGTAGTTCCTATAGTACCCATGCAGGACCTGCACGTTTGGATAACATAAACTGTGGGCTTGGCGGCAGACTGATTCTGTACACCCCCACCGAGAAATGTTAGCCTGTTTGCATAAGCTAGCTCACAGTGTCACTAGTGTCTCCTCTTAACGGGGAGAGATTAGTTTCTGGCAACCTCAGAACATGACAACCCTGATCCCTCAAGATCGTGGAAACAATGTACTACTTTTTGCTCAGTCACTCGTGCTCATTTAGTTTATCTCAGAGGTACACAGAATAAACAGTCTGGACGTTTCAATAAGGGTTTATTGAACAGTTGTTATTCTCGTGTAAAGTATATGAGCTGAAACAACCATTAGACAGTAGCAGAGATATATGATTAGCAGTACTATGAATATAAAAGGATAGTACAGTTCTATCATCTTGCAACAAGCATGAATAAATACATGAATATAAAATGCATTGATAAAAGAAAGCACATACTCCTACGATGCCTATCTAGATGTACCTAAGTGTACCTAGCATGTGAGTAGGTGTGCAGCCAAGAATCCCTCTTGGATTTAGTCGAACCCCATTACGTGAAGTGTGAATGTAGGAGCCCTTCTTGGTCTCAAGTTAGACACCCCGCAAGGGATGTTCAGACCACTGTCAGCTGGAGCGTCTGCATGCAGGAGCCTCAGCGTCTCTGGTCAGTGTGTCGGCCTGGAAGTCTCGGTTCCCTCTAACTACTGATAGCAAGAGGTGCTGTATTTATACAGAAAAGTATATAGAGTCCCTTTGTCCCTTGTTCTTGTGTTAGCCATTGTTGGGTATGAGGATGACGTATGGTATGAACCTTGTACGTAGATATTAGGAAGGTGGTGTATAGCCCCTGCCTGGTTTCCAAGTAGCCTCATGAATATTTTATTCATGCAGTGTCAGTCTAAAGATGAAGTCATAGAACACTATTGTTCGGGAAAAACCCTCCTTCTGCACCCAGGCCTAGAACTAGGTAAAAGGTTCAGTCCATAAAAGGCGTTCAATCCTTAAAAGGCTCGTTAGTGTGCAATATTGGGGAGGTGATGTAGGTGAAAGGGTATGATGTTACCCGGGCCTATATTACGGTACCTATATGAAACATAACAGCGGGGACAGACCAACTCTGTTCATGTGCCCCACTGATTGACAAATTAAGCTCTCTGCCTGAAATACTATGGGCACTTGTGGATAACGTTAAGGCCAAACCCTGCTGTCCTGGAATGAACATAAATGCACCGCCTGCAAACAGTCTGTTTCTGGCTGTACCAGTCGGCATTAATGGTAACCCTTCTCTGGTTGTGGGAACATCGGATCCCCTGGAAATTGAAAAGGGGCCCCACTCTCTTACAAAAATGCCCATTCACATCCCTTGTACTTCAGTGGCCATGCATGCCCCAAGTCTGATTGAAGAAGAGCAAAGGTCAAACCGTGCGAATCTTCAACACCACCAGCCTCTTTCTAGTATCTATACCCTCTTGAGAAGGGCTAAAATGAAAAACAGTCTAAAAAATAGCACCTTGAAAAAAAGATCTCTGGCTGCTGGGGCTGTTCTCATCTCACAGGTGCATAAAGGGCAGGGGTCCATGAAGCTCTTTCCCAGTTCCAACTTAGCTCCCAAATTAAGCACGAAAGAGGAGGACGACACAGGCACATCGAGTTGCTCACAAGATCAATCGGAAAACCAGACCCCTCGAGCCTCCAGCTCCGCAATCTGTTCTAAAAAAAAAAAAAAAAAGGCTAACCAAGGGATTAACGTGGCACAGGTACCAATGGTCAGCAATCATGCATCCTGGGTCACTTTAACACCCACACCCGCCGCAGAGCCATCTAAGGTGTTCAAGGAGACCGTGGAAGGAATTTGCACACTAAGTAGTTTACCAGAAACAATAGAAATTCACCCCTCCCCAGATATAACGCCGGTGGGACCATACACAACGGTCTCACCTAGGAGTTTCATCTACACATCAAACAAACCTACAGCGGCAACACATGGGTCCAACAGGGCTCTGACGCCAAAGCCAAATGTGCAGGGGCCGAGGGCTTCCAAGACCACAGCTACTTCTAGGACACAAACAGTGGAAACAAGTACCAACTTAACCCTCTCGTGCATCGACCTAACCAACAGGTCACCCTCTACAAAAGAACCTCTTGGCCCCGCAACCAATGGCCAAAACACTCTTTGGCTTCACAGCATCTTGCCCAGTGACTTGGATCAGGGGGCCCACAGCACGGCTTAAATGATAACTTGCAATGGGTTCCACAAACTAGCGGGCCCACTCCACACCTGCGATTCCAGTGAACACAACAATCAGCTATAAGCATCATCAAGACCAATAGCCCTGTGGCTGGAGGCAGAATGGCCCCACAAGCAAATCCTCACCAGACCACATGAGCCACCCTCTAGGCGAATCCAGGTCCACAACTTTTTTACCTCTATGTGCACCAGAATCCCAATCCACCAGACCGGTAGAAGCCACCCACGCAGGCACTACGAAACAGTTCGAACTGGCGTTCATCCCACATTATACTCCCAAGAGCTCTCATGACATACTAAATAGAGGCAATCTCTTACGCCTATTCCAGCACATTCCAACACTGATAGACCTGCCCTTGGTTGACCTAACATCAGTAAAGTTCTCTCAAATTCCAGGAAAAAGAACCTCAGACACTACCATAACCACAGGGCTGAGAGAGGGCCTCAGAGAAATCATTTTGAGAGAACCAAGGATGTTTGAATAATGGGGCATAGAGCTGTTAAAGCTCCATCAGCCGAAATATCCGCCACGTGCTAATGCTGCAGTAGCCCACGAGGCCACACAGGAGCGCCTTGAGAGGCGCTTGAGGTGCTACCCATGACTGGCTTCCAAGTGCGTCAAAAGTGACGAATTCCCTAGAAGTATCATATGCCTATAACCAAAGAAATATGACAAGAAGAAACTATCACAGTGGGTAGACCCAGGAGAGGAACTTCCATTGTGGCAGCCGAGAGAACTATTCCTAGCTACCACCTCCCGGGCCACTTACAACCCCAGAAATCTATGATGGATCCTAAGTTTACAATCACATCATGGAAAGTGGCAGGCCTGAAGTCAATTCTGAGAAGCAAATCTGCCCTGGCATACTTGCACAGAAGTGACATTCTCTGCTTACAGGATATGTGGGCATTTACCCCAGCAGTCCTACAAGGCTTCTATGAGCTTTTCAAGCCAGCACAATGCACCAACTTATTTGGTTGGCCATCAGGCGGTCTTTCAATCTTCCTTAAGCATACCAGCAAGATCGATGTTGTGCCCCTTAACCAAAATTCTATGGCTTTGCAACTTGCAACAATTTCAGGGATAACAATCTGTCACAAAAAAACACCTGCTTCTGATATAATGTGTCCAAAGCCCTAAAACAGTCCACAACTGAGGACCTTTACAATTGCTTAGAGGCCCTCCTTCTGGACTTTGCCTCACACAAAGTTATGCTCTCAGGAGATATCAACTTCAGGTGTCTGGGTGTGCCATCAAGCCTGCCCGCAGAACTAAGGGTCAGGCAAAATGAATGACCTCCTGAGCACCTATAAATTAATCTCCGCCGAACAAGCATTTGAGGCTCAAACCCCTCACCATCAGGCTCTTTTTCCTTTCACCTTCAAAGGAATCTCAACAATCGATTACATCTTCTTGTCTGAATCCTTAGCGAGTCATCTCATCAACTTCAAGATTTCCAACAGGTCGGAAAGTGACCACAACCTCTTGACTCTAACTGTCGATGCAAGAGCTCCTATGACTGCCAAATGTTGGGTAGTGGGATCTGCTACGGGAGCCGAAGGAGCAGAGCTAGTCGGGAGGATCCAATGGAGGGCAACAGACACCTCAACGTGGTAAAGTGGCTCGGAAAGGTGACTATGAATCCCAATATCACCCCAGCAGACATACACCACAAGTGGGACAGACTGACGAAGGAGCTAATGGACTTCCTACTAGTAACTGAAGGCCGCAAGCAACATTTAAGGGCAAAAACGAAGGAGCAACTCAATCAGCATTACTACAAGGCCATTGTCACAGCACCGACAGCGCTACTAAGGTCTCCATCAACAAGCTCAACCCCACAACTAAAACCACAATGAACATTGTCAACCTGTGCAAAGAACACAAAAAAGTAATGTGGGAATCAAAGAAAGCCTCAGAAGAACAGGAATGTCTAAAGATATATTGAATGCTCCAGGAAACAAGCCTAACCTGCTTTTGGAATTACATCAATGAACTAAAATCCCCAAATTCAACGCGGGAAAATGGAGTCCCTGAAAGATCCTGGGTGAGGCATGTAAAAGTGCTATATTCCGGCCACACAGCCCCACCAGATCATACAGACTAAGGAGGGTTCGTAGAGCAGTCCATAGGGATCCAGCAGGACCTAACTATGCCGGCTCAGGTCTGCAAATTTATTCAGGCAATGAAAAATGACGGAGCGCCAGTTCCTAATGGCCTTCCGGCTGGAATTTTTAAATGTACCTTGGAGGACTGGGCAAAGGTGTTAACTCCTCTCTTCATTCAAGCTTTCCTCTCCACTCAGGTTCCAGACGCATTTAGGGGCTCCATCTTGTGCCCTATATTCAAGAAAGGGGACTCAACAAATCCAGCTAATTATCATTTGATAGCTTTATTAGATCTAGAGGCTAAAGCTTGCGCTCGATCACTACTGAAACAGCTAGAGGCCTGGGCCACGGGTAATGATATTTTCCCATCCCTCCAGAGTGGGTTTCGAGCAGCTGCGCCAACTATTGATAATATCACCACACTCGCTGTTTTAGCCACCAAGCAGCCCAAAAAAACCAGCCATCCCTCTTCTGCTGCTTCATCGAATATAGTGCCGCATTTGCTAAAGTAGATTGTCTCACGCTGTGGAGGAAACTAAACACGTGGAGCATTCCTGCTAAACTATATGGGGCTATTATCTCTTTGTACTCCCATGCATGGGTCCAAGTGAGAACTGGGCCCAGTGGCGTAGCTAGCCCTATGGCCGCCCATGACGGTACCTGCGTTTGCCGCCCGCGGTGGCCACATTAAAAAGCAGGGGGGAAACTTGCGAGATTCGACGCTGGTTGCCGCCCAGCGATGGCTGCAATTTAAAGCAGGGGGGGGAGGGCGATTGCTGCCCCCTAGACAGCAGGTATGAAGGGAGGAGGCTGCCGCCCCCAAAACCTGAGCCGCCCGGGGCGGACTGCCCCCCCCTTGCTGCGCCACTGGCTGGGCCACAAGCCGTCACTTCCAAAATCAACACCCAAGGTGGCGTGAAGCAGGGTTGCTTCCTTGCATCCCTTCTCTTCAACTTATACAGAGCGGATTTAGGCAAAGCCCTGGAGAGGAGGTGTCTGGCTCCCCCACGACTAGGCCATTTGAATCTACACATTCTGCAATATGCAGACAACATTGTAATAAAGAAACACACTAACGCGGCATACAGTGGGGATTGACTAGTCTTCACGCATACAGCGAACGAATATCTCACGATCAACCAAGATAAAACCAAAATCCTGATTTTCGGCTGTCTCAAGAACAAGAAGCTTTTAACATGAGGCATCTGCACCATGGTCATTAAAACAGCAACAAAGTACAACTACTGGGGGTTTGGTTTACAGAGATCTCCAATCCCCCGGCTCACGTAGCCTCACTGAAGAAGAAAGCTACAGCCATCAAATTAGGTCTCACTTGACTCAACAAGAAATTAAAAAGTGCCTCTGCTGCACCAATTCTCAAGGTTATGAAGGCTTCCCTCCTCCCTGCATTACACTATGGACACCAGTTTTTTCCCGGGGCCTGTGCACCTAGTTTAGAACACACATAGTGCTCAGGGTATAAGAAAATATAGCAAACTGCCCAGATATCTTCCCAGATCAAGACTCCGCCTGAAATTCGGCCTGTCAAATTAAACACTAACCAGCGAGTCTGATACTTTGAAGTACTACATACATATTCTGAAAGCGCCAGGCAACTCACTCAAGGCCTGCTTGAAAGACACATTTGAGAGGCCAGGCAACCTGTGGAATCAGCAACTACAAGAAGCAATTACATCTTTCCACATTGAAGTTCCAGCATTAGAACTTGACACCATCTCCTCTTTGACCTAGAAAAAGGCAGTCAACAGGCAGCTGTGACTAGCTTCTTTTCAGCAGGACACTGCTTCCCTAAATTCCTAAGGCATCTTGCTTCCCCTGAACACTTCTTATTTGATAGGGAAACCTCAACCATACCTCTCAGAAACCATCGACGGACGAGTATGTAGAGACAGCTTGTACATGCTTTAACCCCGCATCGGCCCACCCAGGAATGGAGGCGGGGCAGGGCCGGACTGGCTACCGGGCGTTTTGGAATGCTGCCGAGCTGGGGGCTGATTTCGTTGATGGGGACCTGCGTGTGCTGAACGAAATTCGTTTTGCTTTGTTAATTTCGAAGCACACGCAGGTCTCCATCAACGAAATTAGCCCCCACCGCAGTGACATCAACCCCCAGCTCGGCAGCATTCCAAAACGCCCGGTAGCCAGTCCGGCCCTGAGGCGGGGTGCAGACTATGCAACTTCAAGCGTGAATCCTGGTTGCATCTCTTGTGCTTTTGCCCCAGTCTTGACGCCGTCAGGAGTTCCCTGCTGCAACCAATCTATTTGATGAAGGGGGCCCGCGCTTGTCAGGAAGCCTCTTCTTTCTGCTTTTCCTGATCTGATGTAAGAACTCTATTGAGGTGAGGAAAATACATTAAAGAACTCAGTGCTCGCCTTCAACATCACACCACTGACTCCCAGCTAGTTACCTTTGCTCAAAAGCTCATAACGGACTATAGCACTCAGACTCCCTGAAACGAAAAACCTGCACGGCTAGTGGCTCGCAGCCCAGTTACTGCACAATGCGCTTTTTGTCTCTCATGATCGATCTAAAAAACTATGCAGAAACCCAAAATGGGCCCCCAGAGCAGCAAGGGGCTCTCCGTTTACGAAGACTGGGTCTTTATAAGTCTGTGTCCTTGGTGGTTGCCCTCACCAGTTATCCCGAGGGAAGCCATCACTCTTACCAACTGATGCGCTGTAGTCTTGCCCTGAGTCGAACTAAGTACTGTATTCACATTGTAGTCCAGGGGCAACTTTCCATACCGGGGGGGGGGGGGAGTGGGGGTGCAGCCACTACCCATGTACTAATAGGTAAATACGCCTGCAAGGGATTTTGTTTCATACAATTAATTAACACGCTTGGAATAGTTTTTTGGCAGTAAAGCCCCGACTGGTAGCTTACATAAGACTAATCTGAACGCCAATTGAATAGTTATAATGAAATGAATCAATAGTTATTTAACACACAGGTATCAATTTTCTCAAAGCATAAACAAATTTAATGTGAACAAGATAAGAAAGGGGGTACAATAAATTATATCAAAACACCATGATAGAGGCAACAGAATAATATATACAAGTAACAATGCCTTCTAATCATAGATGTAATCATCTATTCCAAAATGATAACAAATGCAAAGAAAAAGTCAAGACAAAGCAATAAACAATTCTTTGGGGCAATCAAAAACTGTGGAAGTAGATGGATTTGTCGACGTTTCGGTCTTTTGTGGCATACAATGTCCGTTAGACCATCTTCAGGACAAAGAGTTGAGGATAATAAATGACCCTTAGAACTGGTCAACACCTTTGAACCAGATAAATCAAGACAACTAAATCGAAAATTCCTGATCCCATACACTGGAAACCGGTTGTTTGACGGATTACTCAACAATGTCGAGTGTATCATGAATATACAATCGAAGAAGGTTTGAGCAATTAATGCAGTTTCCTTCTGGCTGAAGAACTGCTGGGAAGAAGTTACCACACGCGACCGTTGTGGATACAGCCGGCTGTATTACCTATTAGTTGTTGTGCCCAAGCCTCCAAGGGTGTATTGGGTTTCCCACTGTTCAGTTACAATGCCACTGCCCATGGGCACACAGATCCCATCTGGTATCCCTTTTCACAAACCAATTTAACATCTCACACTGCGCACCTTATTCATTCAGCCCCGTACCTTTATCCTCCTATCTCGTTTCAGTAACTCAAAAGATTTAATCAAAAATAATCTACCCCCCCCCGTTCGTCATGGTGCGAACCATGTAATTTCTGAAATGATTTTAATGGCAGAGTAAAACAGCTGTATATGGATCAGTATAGCTATTTATACTGTTTTGTACATAAATTGTTGTGCTTTATATCAACTAAACAATAAACTTACATTGAATACATTTTAGTGGAGTTTGCGCTAAATAAAACTGCAAAAAAGAAACAACTCTTACCTGCCTAACCTACACAAAAGAAGAAACAATAGTTAGTCCGAAACAGTTACGCAATCAATAGAATAATACTGAAGTATTGGTTTTCAAAGCACTCTAAGGCGGGGTTAACGTCCAGTGGTATTCCACCCCTCAGGGTTATTTTCTTCTGATTTTACTGCTGCAAATCAACCGACAAATAGCACAAATGCTATTTACAACCTCGGAATTGGGAATAACGTGTGACAATAGTGTGTTATTCCTCATTCCTGCATGCGGGCAGCACTATGTACCCCGGTAGTTACCGAACCGCCCAATAGGTGTTTTCTGGGTGCGCAGTTTGGTGGTTCATTTGAAAAAGAGGTCGACTCGTTTGCATTTCTTACACAGAAGTTGCTGAAGTAATTGAACCCTTTCGATCCATCGCATTTTGCTGCCTGAGTAGCCTACCGGTTTGGACTGTTTCTTTGGGGAAGGACCAGGGCACGAGTCGGGGGTACACGGGGTCCACCCGCTATTTTCACAGGGTGGACGCTCTCCACCCTGCCAAGAAGTTGGGCCCCACAGAATTGTGTTGAACTTGTCCCGGTGTAATTTTCAGACACTGAGACACGTTCAGCAGCTCCTGCATGTTGTCTGCCTTTCATTCCCAGCAGCAACGTGCAGGCAGCGAGGGGGCTTCTTTTTCACCTCCAGCTGGGCCGAAGGTAAGGGGCCATCAGGCCTCCTTTTGATGTATGGGACTGGAGGCGGCCTGTACCTCACACTTACATGCAAATGCAACGGAGAGGAAACAAAAGCACACAGCTTGTTATCTCTTCACAGGTACTTAAGAGATGCATGCTTTTTACTTTGTTCAGTCCCTGTATATAAGTGCATGTGCATTAAGAATGTCAGATGGGTTTGTCTGTCCCAGTATTTACACAAATAACAATTTAAATAGCACTATTTTATTTCTTTTATAGCGCTACTCATCCCAATGCAGAGTGTTAGAGCGCTTAACATAACATACACATTATCCATTCAAAATAAATCATGTAAGTGTGCAAATCAATGTAGAAGATGTGTTTACATGAGACAGTCAGGGTTACAAGGTGTAGGAGTCAAATGCCTTTCATAGCTCACTGTGGTCTACTAGAAGGATTACAATTTATTAACTGCAAGTAACAAAAGGATCTCAGTGTTCAAAGCAGTATTCCACTTACCTATCTACATAAAATAAAAATCATCTGTCATCTGCATGTTACATAATATGCTTTGCAGGAGACAACTTTTTTTAAAAACATATTTTATTGCATTTTCAGTTGGCAGATGTTATAACATCCACATATCCGAGCACTATTGTGTAAGATGCATACCATGTGTGTTGCAATATCATAAATAACAAACCCGAAGAATATAAACAATCCCTAAACGCCCTGTCTCACCCCCAAGAACAGTGGGTGATTATGTTTTGCTGGTGACAACTTAATCTTCTATACTACTTTGATTCAAATTTGGGACTACACAAAACACAGATCTCTCCAACAAATGCATTAACCTCCAGAGTTATCTCAACATTATTTCCTGAGATTTACTGGGCACCTCTGCAATAGATGCCTTAACCCCATAAAATATTTTTAAATGCAGACTTTGTAACCAATTAAGCAGAACAGATCTACTACCATGCGTTTCCTTGTTGCCAATTTCTATGTGGCAGGGTTTTTAAAAAAAAAGTATTAGTTGAGGCACAGATTTTGCGTCAGGATTGTGCCACTTTTTTTGGCACAGCCTGACTCCAAATCTCATTAATGCACTTAAATGTAGTCATGATACACCTGATAAACATATGTGTGAGATCTTAGTATCTGATGTCACTTCTTGTGATGTCACTTCCAGTGAGGTCACTTACTGTGATGCCACGTGGAATGTCACGCGTCGTGACGACATGTGCTTTGATTGCACGCGTCATGATGTCACTTGCATGCTTCCTAACTTCGTTAGTCCCCCCACTTATTTTTATAGGACTTGTGCCCTGGCCAGGACCAAGACTGACAGACAAGCCAAGAAACGATGGGACTGAGCACGCCCGGAGTGAATTTATGTGGTTCAAACAAAAGCATTTTCAGCCATTATTTCGCTTAGTGGGCCAACCGAGTGGCTCAAACAAGTACCTCAAGCTGTAGATCCTGTATCGAGCCCAGGGTCAATGAATATCTGTGAGATATGTAAGACTCAGGGGACACCCAACACATTCTGTCATCATTTTGCGCTACGCCACTGTCCTGAGCTCGATTCCACAAGGAATAATCAACCTCACCTCACCCGAGAGGCCTGCTAAGGTCGACAATGTGGCTAGAGCTGCTTGTGCTCCGCATACGGATACCCGGCCTGTTCTGGGGCAGCCGCCAGGATCTAAACTGGTGACCCGCGCAAGATTTCAAATCAACCAGGGCTCGCACCTCTCTCTCGTCATGTCTTTCTCTCTTTCATTTTGTCATCCATTCTCACCTGCGTTCTCCTCACACTCTATTTTTCTTCTCTTGCATGTGTTTATTTCTTCTTCTCATTCTCTATCCATCTTCTTCTCTACCTCCTCCCTTGTTTCTTTTCCCTCCCCTTTTCTTTCTCTGCATCTCTCTTGTTTCGTTCTCTGTCTAACTCTCTGTCTTCCTCCTCTCTCTCGCTCTCTGTATTCTACACTTATTCATGGCTTTTCTGTGGATCATGTGCAGCGTACATTGAGATAGATTTTTTTCATTACACATTACAGACACGTGTTTTTATGCTCCTTATGGTTTTGCTGAAATGAATCAGACAAAAAACTAAACACACACATCATCGATGCAAACAACCAAGAAACCAGCAGAGAGCAGTGTTGGTCCGCCAATAGTGTACTGGTGTTCATTTTGCTGGATAGGAATTAATGGAGCAACGCAAGCTCAGGTTTTCTCAGTTTATTCCTTCCACGATAAGATCCCAGATGTCGTGCCGTTATTTTCCAAGGCTGCTCCAATTTCAAAGCAACAAATAACCCTGCACAATTTTTGATACTGAGAATTTAGAGGCTACACCCCAGACCCAGCAGTGGCATGTCACGTTCTCAAAACTCCTCTACCAATGCAAGCCAGACTCTCAGTGCATGTTTTTCTGTGGGTATGTTATTCGCTTTTAAAGTTTGGACCTTGACAAATGTTTTTATTTATGTCTATCTACATGTTCACCAAGAAGACACTGAAAAAGACCGACATGATTCTGTCCTAAACTTACGTGCCTACACATGCAATGCAAAAACCACGTATGTGTCCTAGAATAGATAATCAATTTTAATCCCATTCGAAGTGCAGATTAATGGTGTTGTTACCAAAATTGAATATGAATAAGAAACGAAGGGTAAAATGAAGTTATAGTTGAAATAAGATAAAAACTAATGTTTAACCCCCCCCAAAAAACTAAATTCACCAGTTATAATTTAATGAGCTAACGAGCTAACTATAACTTCAGCCCCCGCCATGTACTGCTTATAACCTCACATATTACATCCCTTATGAAATTACATCATTGATGACATCACTGATGACCCTCAAATGACATAATTTAAAAATAAACAACCCCCAATTTATTAGCGTATGAAAATGTTTTTACCTTTTGTGCAGAGGACATGATGTTCACGTCCTCCACACTACTTCTGTGTGTAGGGCCTGAACAACATATCCACCCACTAGTAGGAGAAATCCCTCTGGCGCTTGCATCAGAGGAATTTACTTTTACGTCCCCCAACATGAGCTTCAAAGGAAGAGCTTCCCTTGGAGCCCAATATATTTTTTTTAAATTTGATTTAAAGTGTCGTGTGCCATGCTCACTGATGTTACAGCTTGTGAAACAGAAATTAGCTGAGTCTGTCAGTTGCAGCTGCTTTCAGTTTGATCCATGTTCAGGGGTCATAGCACAGCATCTCGAGCACCAATCACAGCGGGAGCGAAGCTGTTAGAAAGGGGAGAATCTCCCTTTTCCAAAGGTACTTCTCTCTAGTGGATCCTTGCTCGGGGATTGCCAGAGTGCTATCTCAGAACAGGGGTTCACACACTGGACTACCATGGAGGTTTTAAGGTGAGGGGAGACACCGTCCCAGGCATGGGTAATTGCTCCCCCCACCCCACTCAACAAGGTCCCCAACATTCTTGATGCCCCCTTGTGAGATAGATTGGTGTTTGCCCTCAATCTGCCCTTCCCAAGGGGCCGAAAGTGCACTAACCACAAGCATTGTATATATATATATTTTTTGAACAATAATGGAGTGTGGGTCAGCCCAACCAGACATCAGTCCATACTCCCACCATTAAAGGTCAAACAGTCTGTCTACTCCTCCTAGGTATTGTAGAAGGGGCTGCAAATGCAGAGGCCAGGTGTTTCCCTAATGCCTGCTTTTTACTTCTTGTTCAAATTGTCATAGTTTGTGTAATTCTGGCATAGGATTTTTCTTTTAATGGGGTGTTGGCTGGTCCATTCTGGCATCAAGTACACACCCCTCACTAGAGTCCAAACAGTCTTTCTGCCTCTTGGGTCTAGACCCGGAGTACTATAGCCATCTCTATACGATGCAAGAGAAAATCTGGATTCCTTTGGGCCTCACTTTTAGATATGGATATCCATTCTGCATTCCCTAGGTGGCAGAAAGACTATCTAGTGCCTGGAGGTAGAACCCGATGCCAAGAGAGGCTGATGCCCCACCTTTCTCCCAATAAAAAACACTTCCCACCCCATGGGTGGGTGGACCTAATACACGTCATAGGAATGAATGAAAACTGTAACCATGTAAAGATCATATTGAAAGACTACACTAACTTCACATGTGAGGTCCTGTTCTTATTGGAAGAAGTGCGGGAGGTCTGGGTGGTAGGATGTTTATTAAGTCCCACAGAATCCAGAACATTCAAAGAAATATAACAAAAATCTGTGATTTTTGCCAAAATTGATGTTTGTATTGCATTCTGGGTAAGAAAAAATTAGTGGGAGCCACACATGCCACACCATCCTGGACTGCCCCAGGTGTCGCTTTTTTCCGAAATATCTGGGGTTGGTAGATTTCCCCGGGCCCAAATACCACAGCTACACACATTTCTGGAAAGACTGAAAATTAATGGAAAACTATTGATGTCTCCACGTTACATTTTTAGTACCTTTTATGTGGCAGGTGATATGCCCACCCACAAAAGTGGGCTACTGCTTTTATCAGGAGATGTGTGTGAATACAGAACAGTAGAACATTTGTTAATATCTACTGAATTTCTCTAAATTTTTGACTTTCGAAAGTAATTAAGGCCCACATGCATCAACAAATCTCTTTGCGATTCCATAATAGCGAAAAATAAGAAATCGCTATTATGGAATCGCAAAATCGAATGCAACAATGAAATCGGTAAATATTTGCGAATCGGTAAAAATCGCAAATTTCATTACCGATTCCGTGTATTCCGAATCTGTATTTGCGAATTCGCAATTACCGAATCGGAAAATGCGAATTACCCATATTGCAGCAATGTGATGACATCACAAACCAGGAAGTCATTCACTGATTCACCACACCTGCACACAGGGAGAGGAGGAGGAGGAATACTGGTGGAGCACACCCTGGAGGAATTGTAGCTGAGCAGGAGCAGTGAGAAAAATACACCATGGCCACTGAAAAGGCACAGAAAAAGGAGAAGGCAGGAAGAGAAAAATCAAGTTCAATGATAAGGAACTTGAAACCCTCATTGAGGAAGTTGTCCAGAGACATGACCAGCTTTTTGGGAGACAATCCCTGCATGTTGCGGAGTCAGTGAAGAGGAAGATTTGGCTTGGCATACAAGCCAAGGTAAATGCTGTGGGGGTGACACACCGTGACATACAGAACCTGCAGAAGAGATGGTATGACCTTCGCAGCCGTGCCAAAGAGAGGGTGGCAGAAAGGCTAGCCGCAGCCAAAAAAACAGGAGGGGGAACATCCAGCTTGCGCCCCGAACACCACACTGGTGGACCTGGTGGAATCAACGCTGCAGCCAGAGTCAGTAGTTGGTGTGACGCAGATTGACACCTCAGGACATGCGGGCACCTCCCAAGGTAAGTGCACAGCTGAACATGTACATATGTGTAATGTAATCACAACGTGCCCCAAATGCATTCCCTGCGTAGTGTAGCACACCTGAGTCCAGTCCACCTTTTACAAGCAACACCCTAATGCATTCTGGGAGTTGTATGCAGACAAATGTAAGGGGAAGGCATGGAGGGCACACCATAGGTGTAGTGCAGCACAGTACAGCAAGGAGTGACAACAGTAGATGTTCAACATGACAGAAGTAGATTTAATAGAACTGCGCAGGTATGATATGACAAACAAGTGCAAACAAAAATAATAACAGGATTTGCACTGTTCCACTCACAGATGCAGCGCAGGACAGTGATGGGGCGGACGACCACGAGTCCGAGGGAGACATGGAACAGCATGATGAGGGACTAGAAATGCCGCCATCCCCACCCATACCTGCTCCCACACACCGCAGGAGGAGAGTACTTCCACTCCCTGACTTGGAGAGTGATGAGGACAGCAACACTGGATCCCACACACTGCAGCCTGCACATACCCCCCATCACCATCAACAGAGCCAACCATGCGGCGCAGTCCAGTGCAGTACCGCAGGCGAGGGCCAAGGAGAATTCCCACGCCTGCTGATGACAATGGCGAAGCCAGTGCAAGTGTCGTTGAGTCCAAGATGTTGAGGGTCCAGCGCCTGCAAGGGAAGGACATCCGTCACATGCAGGTCCAACTGGGAACACTTGCCAAACACATGGGTGGAATTCATGACTGTCTGAGGGAGCTCACAACTGCAGCAGTGGAAGGGCACAGGGCAAACAATGCGAGACTAGACCGTGTTGCGACTGGCATTGAGGATATGTGCAGGGCAATTCAGGCAGAGCATGTGACAAATGGCAGGAGGCATCAGACTGCTATGGCTCGCATGCACAGTTACACCCGGGCCATCAATAGGCTGAGTCACACCACAGCTCAGCTTTCAAGGCATGCTGTCGGCATGCAGGTGGAGATGGCCCATTGCTGTGGGGATGTCGCCAGGGGCCTCATCCAGGTCACCACTGCTGTGGAAGGACTACAGACTGCAGCAGCTAGCGGAAGCCCCATGCGTGCAGGGGGGGACAGTGAGGAGGGCTCCAGCCTGAGCAGCCTACTGACACCTGTGTCACATGACAGGAGGCGCAGTACCAGGAGTCAATGTGGCACAGAGGGGTCCATGAGGGGGGTATCAGAGCCCACAAACAGGGCCACAGGAGTGCGTGGCAGGCGAAAGTAGTGAGTCGCACCTGTGCCACTCTGGTGAGGTAACCAGAATTATGACTCCATATCAATGTTGCAGTGCCAAGACAATGACTTTCAAATTGTCTGCACCCACACTGCACTTTTCTGAGTATGGCATGTGTGCATCAACACAACTACCCACCTAACACAATAAACCGTTACCTAAATATGTGTTGTGTCTTGATTACTCACCTTAGAAGTAACGTTGCATGATTTCGTCACGTCTCCTTCTCCCCTCTGCTGCATCTGGCCCACGTGCTGCTTGGTGTGGTTGTCTTGGCTGGATGTCCTGTTCTGGCTCGCTATCGGAGTCCTCCAGGTGGATGCCCCTATTGGTGGCAAGGTTGTGCAACATAGCACATGTAGCGACAATTTTACAGCATGTCTCCGGCCTATACTGTAAGGCCCCACCGGTTTTGTGGAGGATGCGGAATCTGGATTTGAGTACACCAAATGTCCTCTCAATCACATTTCGTGTGGCAATGTGGGCACGATTGTATCGCTGCTCCTGTCGTGTTGTGGGATTCAAATAGGGAGTGAGGATGAACGGCCTCACAGCGTATGCACTGTCACCTACAGGATGATAAAAATAGGCAGACATTAGGTACTTCTATGTGTCACCATGGCAGACAGGTGTGCAAAACAGTATGACATGTGTTTACCCAGCAAATATCCTTCTCCGAATTCACCAGCCAGCAGACGTCTATGTATGCCACTATGCCCTGAAGATATAGGAGTCATGGGCACTGCCAGGAAACTTGCCACTATGTCTGTGATTATAGTTTTTGCATTGCATATTACTTGGATGTTAAGTGAATGGTACGATTTGCGGTTCCGGTAAATATGTTCATTCACTGAGGGGGGACATATGGGTACATGCGTCCCATCAATGCAGCCAATGACTTGTGGGGATTGTGCAACCTGATAGTAATCTAATTTGGTTTGCATCAATTCCTGTGGTGTTGTGGGGAACCTGATGTGGTGGTGTATCCTCTGCAACATGGCATTTAGGAAGGCGTTGAAGAAGCGCGATAAGGCACTTTGGGAGACACCGCCAGCTGCTGCAATTACGCCCTGGAAGGCCCCTGACGCTAGGAGATGTAGTGAGCATAGGACCTGCACATGGGTGGGGATGGCATGTGTCCTGCGAGTCTGACGCTGCAGTATTGGGTCTAACTCAGCAATGAGCTCTAAGATTGTGGCAGCATTCAGTCTATACTTATCATAAATCTCTTCCTCCGTCTGCCCTAGCAGAGTAACGCGCACTCTGAAGATTCTCTCCTGGATCCTTCTCCTCTGTGCTGCTGCTCTTAGCCTCATCCTCCGCGCTATGAAGTAGAGCGCTGCCATTGTGGGACACTCTGATGCTTTCTGGGGCTGTTTAAGTAGTTTGCTTATGATTTACACCTGATTTGTTGAATGTGTAATTCTTACCACCTGATATGGTTTCTTCTTATTTAGGAGTTGCAATTTGCGATTCTTTACTGATTCTGTATTTGCGAAGTCTTGTTGCATGTGTGTTAGGGATTTCTTATTTGCGAATCAGTAATACAGAATCGCTATTACCGATTCGGAGACTTAGAAATCGCAAAATACCGATTTCTACACTTTTCGGTGAATTTGCTTCCTGCATTGGAAGACGCTATATTGCGATCGCAAACGGCATTTTTTACCGATTCGCATCGTTTGCGATCGCAATTTAGCTTGATGCATGTGGGCCTAAGTGTGCAAGTATGAGTGCATTCATCAAAACACACTCTGAACCCCCTCTGATTTTCTTACTTTTCTCCATCCCCTGAAACCGTATGTTGGGCCAAATTTACGATTCAAAAGTTACTACTAGTAAGTAGGAGAAATTCTTCACCACCGGAGTGGAGATCTCTCTATGGTAAAGTATAGGAAACATTTAAAAAGTGTATTGAACTTGAAAAATATTTTCATGTAACATAGTAATATATATTAATTTTATATATTTATTTTATATGTAGAACAAATTAAAAAAAGCTACAGCATTATTGACTTAGGGCCAGATTTAATTTTTGCATTTCAAAAGCATGGACAGGATCTGCCTTCATGGCAGCTTCTGTCAATGCTTTTAAAGTTTGATGCATGGTTCCATCAACATGACAGAGCCATCTGTCAAACTTATAATATTATTTTCCCTACCCACCCCTTTTTGCTATGGCAGCCTGTGCACGCGTCCAGTATACAGGCTCCCATAGAGTTCAATGGGAGTCCGAGCGAACTGAGTCCGTAAGCATAAGAATGCATCGTACTAGCTCGTTCGGACTCCAGTTGCACGAATCGCTCGTAAAGCCCTACGGATGGATCCGAGTCGTACCGAGGGTTTTACTAGTGAGATCGGAATCAGGCCCTAAGTAGTAAACTTACATGCGTGAAGATCTCCCCATAGAAAAGATAGGAGAGGTGGAAGTGGAATTGGACATTTCCACCAAAAGGCCTGTGAATTGTATTTTATAGTTAGTAAGTATTACTACAGTAGTACTACTTTATGCATGTGAATCAGGCTCAATATATTGTTGCGACGGGAAGAGCTTGATGGATGTAACAGTATATTACTTACTTAGTTCGCCCTTTGGGACAAAAAAGTACAGATAAAACATTGTTACCGATCTCCATTTTTACCTAATTACTTTCATTAGGTTTTAACGATTTGTGTCTTTGGGGAAACCATGAGCAATTTACACCCATGACCACTTGCTATATTCAGAATTGTGTCTACTTATCAAAAATGTACAGTACATGTAAACTTACATGCGTGAAGATCTCCCATAGAAAAGATAGGAGAGGTGGAAGTGGAAGTGGACATTTCCACCAAAAGGCCTGTGAATTGCATTTTATAGTTAGTAAGTATTACTACAGTAGTACTACTTTATGCATGTGAATCAGGCTCAATATATTGTTGCGACGGGAAGAGCTTGAGGGCTGTAACAGTATATTACTTACTTAGTTCGCCCTTTGGGACAAAAAAGTACAGATAAAAACATTGTTACAGATCTCCATTTTTACCTAATTACTTTCATTAGGTATTCATTTCAACGATTAGTGTCTTTGGGGAAACCATGAGCAATTTACACCCATGACCACTTGCTATATTCAGAATAGTGTCTACTTATCAAAAATGTACAGCTTTCACACAGGGGTTTCACATCTCTTTCTCTCACATACTCAAAGAAAGTGGAAACTGCAGAAATTGGAAATATTTATTACCACTTAGAAAATTGCAACAACTGTGGTTACAAAATGATTATATATAACTCTGCGTTTGTCTGAAAGCTGGCAAGAGGATGATCCTAGCACCGCAAATATCTTGGTGATACCATTCTTAGGAAAAAACATGCACTTTACTGCACAGCACATTTCCCCCCCAAAAAATGTTTTAATATATTTTAGTTATGTTCTCGGTTCCCTCCAGGGTGCTTTTACCATCCCCAGCATGTGGGGAAAAAAGGACACAACTTTGACCTGTATATATTTAGTGGAAAATAAGTTATAAACGGTTACGTCTAAACTGTCCCAAATATCAAAAAGGGCCTCTGCACTGTTGGGAAAAGACTCAGCTCTCAAGGGGTTAATTACCCCCATCCTCAACTCTTTTGTGAATCTCCATGAATCACAGGGCCGGATTAAGACCTTTAGAGGCCCTAAGCACTTAAAAAATTTTGATGCCCTCATATATATCTAATTTAAAATATAAACAATAATAAACCGTATAAATAACATTTTATTGAAATGAAACAAAACTTACAGTAAGAAGGAAAATGTTTATTTTTGTATACTTCCACTTTATTTATAAGTTCAGCTGCACCATTTGCAGTTTTACACATGGTAAATCCGGCGATGGAAAATTTCTGTGGTGCCCCTCCCATCCCGCCTTCCCTTGATGCCCCAATCATTTGCTTATTTTGCTTAATGGTTAATCCAGCCCTGATGAAACATGACATACCAACACAAAAATAAACATCCTAAATGCCTGCCAAAGTTTCATGGGGGGGTGGGAGGGGGTTGTGAAAGTATGCCACAATTATTTCCAGATGATCACCTTTTGGACCCCGACTTAACTGTGCCCTCTTTGATGGAGCTGCACACATATAAAATTCAAAGTGTAAGCAAAACATTCTCAGTGTTTGCAGGGGCATAGCTGCGGGGGGGGGGGGATTGTTTGGAGTGTTGCAACCCCCTAAAAAATGTATTTTATGATAAATAGTTGGGTACAGGTGCTTTCAGTCAGGTATGGTGGGGCGTCTGTTGGATTACTCCAGGAACTTTTGCACACAAAGACTAATACGCACACACACACACTCTCTCCCTCTCTCTGTTTGAAAACACTTAAAAAATGTTGGTTATTTTACCAAATAATGTGATTTCTCTCACTTAGTACACCTAACAATACGCATTCCTCTCCCTTTCTGCTGACGCCTAAGCCTCTGGTGTGCGCCCTCCTCGTCAGCATAATGTATTTTACCATTATATGCCACTGTGATTGTTGGAAAATCTGTAGTTCAGCTACCCCCTATCTTACTGAGCAAGCTGCTCCCCTGAGTGTTTGCTGAATATTCTGCAAATGTCTCAAACAGCACCAAAGTTATAGGCAAATCAACAACATATTTTTACCTGCTGAGATCTCCCTAAATTCTAAACCTATGATGCATGTCTTTCACATTTTCAAATGTTAATATCACAAACTATTCAGAATCAAAAAAGCATGTTTTCTGGGTGAAGTTCTACTTTCATGCCACGTTTAGAATTAATTTGTTGAGAGATTTTTGCTGTAGTGGGGAGCAAAATGTCCTACCAAAGGTAAGATGAGAAATGCAGTTTATGTGACCCATCACTCCCAAACATTTTTACCCTTCATGGATCTAAACATGGCATGCCAAACCTTAGCCAATTTCACTTGAGTTATGCAAAGCTTTGGACTCATTCGACAAATAGTTCCACTTTTATTAGCTCTCCAAAAAATGCATTATATATAACATGTTTGTGAAATATATGGAAATATGGGAGGGTGCAATGGGGTTTGGCTGTCCGCATGTGTTCGGCACAGCTCTTACCAACCTCTGTTGTGTATGACCACGGGTCGGATGCAGTGCTTCGCCGAACTCCATGCTCAGTGAGGGTTGGTCACCCATGTGGGGTTGGATGCTGGGCCTGGCCTGTGACCAGCCCCTGCCCACACGGCTGAAGATCATCCACAGCAGGGGTTGGGCACTTGTGGTGGTCTGATCAGTGCAGGAGTGTTGATTGATTGATTGATTGAGGGGGGTTTGTAAAGCGTGCTGTTGCCCCGATGGATGCCCTGGTGCTCAGCAGAAAAAGAGGAGAGAGAAAAGGCAGACATTATGAACAGGGGCATGTTGGAAACATTTAGGTTTGTAATTTCTTTCAAAACTCAGATAAACTGCTTTCAGTACTGGAAGGAAGTTTTAGTCCCATACAGGGTTTAGAGTTAAGTACAAGGCCTACCTGGTTTGATGCTCTGCATTTATTGGTTGATTTGAAAGTAAAGCAATACAAATCAACAGTGTACTTTAAAAACAAAAGTTTAAAATCTGCAAGCCACAAAAGATATTTTAACAAACATATTACACAGTATTGATCATGCCCTCTGTTGTGACAAATGATGTCAGATGAGAAGTAATAGGTGTTTTTATGAATGAGGTAGTATACAAGGGTGTAACCAGTGCAAGCAAAAGGCATGAGTTATAGTTAATGTAGTGTGGCGAGTGAGGTGTTCAGAAGTGCACAACATATAGTAATTTGAAGGTGGTGCGTAAAATATAAATTGAAGTTATAATTATAACTATATAATTTTTAATATTTGTGTATTTTAAGTTGGGTTTGTATAGAAAAAAAGAAATAAAGTATTTCTAACAATAAATTATCCTTAACCTTTGTGTTTTTCATTGTATGTTAATGTTTAAAAAAAAATAATAATAATGTGTCGTACAGTACAGTGAAGATGAATGCCGTAGAGTCGAGAGTTGTAGAGTGGTGTATTGTAGAGTGGAATAGAGTGGAGTCGAGTAGAGTGAAGTGACATAGTGTACAGTGGGGCAAAGTGCTATACAGTGGAGTGGCGTGGTGTGTCGTACAGTGAAGTGGAGTATTGTAGAGTGGAGTGGTGGTTCTACAGTGTAGTGGAGTTTCGAAAAAATGGAGTGTCGTCGGCTGGAGTGTAGCGAAATGGAGTATGGTGGAGTGGAGTGTCGTTGAGTAGAGTGCCGTACAGTGGCATTGAGTGTAGTTGAGTGTTGTAGAGTGTAGTAGCATAGAGTGAAATTCATTGGAGTAGAGTGTCGTACAGTTCAGTGTTGTCGAGTGCAGTGCCATACAGTAGAGTGACGGAGAGTCTTGTACAGTGCTGTGTCATACAGTGGAGTGTCATTATTTGTGAGAACACAACGCATGGTAGAGTGGCGAGTGATAGTGTTGTCTGGTTAGCAAGTTGAAAAGAGTCTGTAACAAGGTGCACTACTTATAATAATATGAATGTGGTGGATAAACTGTAAATGAAAGCTATAACTATAACTTTAGAATTTTTAAAGTTTGTGTAGTTTAAGTTTGGTTTGTATTGGGAAAATATGTTTTCCTAACCATAACTAAGCTTTAACCTTTAGTTTTTTCATTGAATTTCAATATCTTATTAACATTTTTAATAAAAATGTGTTTTGAATCGTAGAGTACTGTGTCACAAGTATTGAGTTGTTATGTGGAGTGTGGTACAGTATATTGGAGGAGAGTATTGTAAAGTCTATAGTCATAGACTAGAGTATTGTAGATTGGAATCAAGTGGAATAGAGTAGAGTGTAGTTGCATATTGTACAGTGTAGTTGCGTATCGTAAAGTGTAGTAACATGTTATATAGTGTAGTGGCATAGTGCTTCATATAGTGGAGTCAAGTATCGTAGTGAGTTCTACAGTGGAATGGCGTGTCGAACAGTAGAGAAGGATGTGGTAGACCTGTCATAGAGTGGAGCAGAATTTTCTAGAGTGGAGTAGAGTGATGTAGAGTGTTGTAGAGTGGAGTATCGTCAAATGGAGGGAAGGAGAGTGTCATAAAGTGGATTAGTGCGTCAAATAGTGGAGTGGTGTATCGTAGAAAGAAGTTGAGTGGAGTGTCGTCAAGTGTCATACAGTGGTGTACAGTGGCGTAGAGTGGATGGGCAAAGAGTGGAAAAGAGTGTCATAGAGTAGCATAGATTGTAGTGCAGTGTTGTAGAGTGAAGTTGCATACAGTGTAGTACAGTGTCGGACAGTGGAGCGGTATAGAGCGGAGTATAGTACAGTCACATAGAGTGGGATAAAGTGCAATAAATTGGAATGTAGTGGAGTGGAGTACAGTGGAGTGGGGTAGTGTAGAGTGAATTAAAGTGTCATAGAGCGGAGTAGCGTTTCATAGACTATAGTGGCGTGGACTGCATTAGAGTAGAGGGGAGTAGCATATAGTCGAGTAAAGTGTCATATATTGGAGTACACTGTTGTACAGTAGAGTATAGTGGGGTGTCGTACAGTATTGGAAAGTGATGTAGACTACATTACAGTACAGTGGCATACAGTCTGGTTGGTACAGTACAGTGTGGTAGAGTGGATTGGCATACAGTGGTATAGAGTATAATGTTTTTGAGTGGCGTGGTGTACAGTGGAGTAGAGTGGGGTACTGTATCAGAGTGGAGTGGAGTAAAGTGGGGTGCAGTGGCATACAAAGAGTTGCATTCAGTGTCGTATAGTGGACAAGAGTATCATAGAGTAGAGTGGAGTAGAGTGTTGTACAGTGGCATTCAGTATAGTACAGTGGAGGGAAGGGGTATAGACCAGAGTGTGGCATACAGTGTAGTAGAGTGTTGTAGAGTACAGTTGCATAGAGTAAAGTAGTGTGTGAACAGTGGAGTTGCATAGAGTGGATTATATAGTAGTGTAGAGTGTGGTAAAGTCTCGTACAGTAGAGTAAGTCAAGTGGAGTGGTGTAACGTAGTGTGGAGTAAAGTGCAATAGAGTGTATTAGCATAGGTAGTAAACTGTTATAAATTGGAGTTGGGTCTGTTACAGTAGAGTGGAGTGCTGTGTCATATAGAAAAGTGTCATATTGTGGAATAGAGTGTTGTATATTGGAGTGTATGAGCATAGAGTGGAGTTTAGAGTTGGACATTGGAGTGTCCGGGGATAGAGTGGAGTAGAATGTCATAGAATGCCATGAAGTGTGGTAGACTTTTCTAGAGTGGAGTTATATAGAGTGAAGGAGAGTGTCATACAATGGAGCGACATAGAGTGGAGTGCCCTACACTGTAGTGGATTAGAGTTGATTGCCGTAAAGTGGAGTAGCATACAGTGGAATACTGTACAGTGGAGTAGCATACAGTGGAAAAGCATACAGTGTAATAGCATAGAACGGACTGGTGTAGAGTGGAGCTGTGTACAGTGTAATAGCGTAGAATGTAGTGTTGTACAGTTAAGTGGTGTAGAGTGTGATAATGTATAGTGGAGTAGCGTACAGTGGAGTGGCGTATAATGGAATGGTGTAGACTGGTGTGCAGTACAGTGGTGTGGGTAAAGTGTAATAGCATACAGTGGAGTGGCGTACATTGGAGTGAGGTCCAATTGAATAGTGTACAATGTAGTGGTGTAGAGTGTAGTGTCATACACTGGAGTGGCGTACAGTGGAGAAGCGTACAGTGGAGAGGCATACAGTGGAATAGCGTACAGTGGAGTGGCATACAGTGGAATAGAGTAGAGTGGAGTGGCGCACTGTAGAATGGTGTAGAGTGGAATAGCGTATAGTGAAGTAGCATCCAGTGGTGTGACGTACAGTGGAGTGACATAGACTGGAGTGGCGTACACGAGCCTTGCATGCAGTGCAATAGCATAGAGTGGAGTGGTGTAGAGTGGAGTCTCATACAGTGGAGAGGCGCGGAGTGGCGTAGAGTGGAATAGCATATTGTGGAGTGACTACAGTGGTGTGGCATCCGAATATATTTGAAATTTAGCAGCAATGTAGATTATGGTGTGCAAAGTAACGCAAAACAGGGAATTGTGCTGCCTGTTGGCTTTGCCTTCCTTTGTAAATCTGACTTAAGTATTGCATTGCCTACGTGACACCAAGAGTGACGCAAGGGTACCGCAATCCAGTAATACAGCTTGGCCTTAATTATGTTTTGGGCCATGGTATATTGTGATAAGTTTGCAGTATACCATGGTACATGGCGAAGACAAGCCAGTATATAATTGGGTAATGGCGTTTTTTTGAGAATGAAAAGGCAGCCATATTGTTTTTACTATACTTTGTCTGTGTTCAGTTTTAGGGCCTTAGATATAGGTAAGTAGTAGGTCCCTACCTATTACCACTTTACTAAAGTGGTAATAGATAGTGAAATGTATTATATATTTTTAAATATTTTGTAATAAATTTACAGCCATGTATCACAGTAGTTTCACAAAACTTTGTGAAATTCTGCTAAAGTACAGCTGTGACAGATATCACTAAGTTTACATGCTTTGTACCTTAAAAAAATATTTACCCTACTTAACTGCAGTTCTCAAAAAGCATAATCTCTGCACCATAATGTATATTCCTCCCAAATGTTTTGACACCCACTTTTATCTTTGAACCCCCTTTAGGATTCACCACAGAAATTGACATCTTCTCAAATTGTAGAAATTGCTTTAGGTCTGGAAATAATTGTTATGTATTTGGTTTAGATAATGATGTGACCTTAAATGTGTCTTTTAGTTGTTCATGTAGTATTTCTGAAACTTTACATATGTAGTCTAGTTTATTCTTTGGGCCTCCTTACTACTTTTGATAGGTTTGTGCTCTATATAAGAATGCCAAAGTAAATTAATGGCAATCATTGTTATTGTTATAAGAATTGATTTTTTTTCCCCTTGTGGCCAATTATCATGTCCTCCAAATACTACTTTGTGTGGCTCCCTGTTAGGGCAAAATTTCATTCTTTTGCACAGGAGTGCATAAGAAAGATGTTTTTGTTTGGCTTGTTGGGCCACTTTTATTTTGTGAGCCAGAGTGCATGCAAAGAAAATGTATATAGATTAAGATGTATTCTATTTGTTATGTATTTCTTTATAGGATTCCATTAGCATGTGACCATAAATGGGTCTTTCAGTTGTTCATGTAGTAAATGTGAAACTTTACATATACAGTTCAGTTTATGTTTTGGGCTGCCTTGCTAATTTTAGTAGTATTGTGCTACAAGATATCATAAGTTTGAAAAACCTTATAACTTAACATTTACGTACTCTAATTACCTGCCGTGCCCCCTGCAGCTACTGCCACATAGCCATTCTGTACTTATAGTTAGGGTGACCAGAGTTAGGGATTTTAGTGAATTTTTGTGTCTTTTTTAAATCTTTATTTTCAGTATGTTAGTCAAAAAAGGCATCATATACATAGGTCGTTCAGGTCTATACATCAGGATTATCCCACGAATACCGCGAAGGTCAGCTGACCTATAAGACAGCGCATCAGTCTTATTAACACTTACATAAAATTGAGTAATGCTAACCCCAAAACCCCCAACTTGACCCTCCACCTACCTCTCCCCCAGAGCTTCCATGATAGGCACATTGTCTTTCAAAGCTGATTGTTCCCACCAACAGAGTCACTCTGAACACCTCAGTCCCCCACAGGACAACATCTGCCCAGCTGTGAGAGTCTCGCTTTCCTACCCTGGTCGCTATACCTTCTCCCACGTACTCTCCAGCGTAGCCTCCCTTTGGGAACTTGTGTATGCGAGCAGGCTCCGAGTCATTTCAGCCCATGCTGCAAGGGTCTCTTGTGCTTTGGGGTCCCTTCTTCTCCGCTCCCACCCACTCCACCACATCAGCCTCCCAAGCCTCCCTTGTTGGAGCCCAAGGACTTATCCAGTGGATTGCATTGCCTTTTTGCTATGAGGAGGCCTAAAATAGCATAACGTCTACTGAGCTTCCTTTTTGGATTCTCTGGAAGCAAGCCCAGCAGACACACACGTATTGTCTGCGGAATCTTCCAGCCTGTGGCCCCCTGTAACTGAACCAAAACCTCTGACCAAAGCCCTGTACGTATTTTTGTGTCTTTATAACTTTGCACACCTTTGAAGAATGTACATGAAACTTTGCAGACCTGCTGCCCCCGTTTCATTGTGTGGGAACTGAAAGTTCCATGGTGTTTGGTCAAGGGGGTGTAAAGAAAAAAGGAGGGTCCCAAAACTGCCTTCAAATTCTATTCATTTTCCATAATCTTTTGTATTTAGTGCAGAAACCATCAGCTGGACCTGTATGAAATTTGGCAGTATTACATACTAGGGGCTCAGATGATTCTGTGGGGGTACTACAGGTAAGTATACTATGTAAATGTTAAGTTATAAGGTTTTTCAACTTAGTGATATCTTGTAGCACAATACTACTAAAAGCTTTCCTTCAAAAAGAAAATAACTTTGATCTATTGTGGGTGACAGCCTGTCTTTTGCCGTGTACCCTGTCTGGTTGAGCTGTGTCTGCTTGTGCTGCTGAGATACACCCACACACACACACACACCACACACACACACACACCACACACACACACACCACACATACCACAGACACGCACAAATTTGTTTTGTTGTCTTTATTGGGGTTGATAAATATGGGATACATTTTCCCTGCCTTACATTATAAGAATATTGCAAATCACTGAGAATTCTGTGACCATAAAGCAACTATGTAGTTATGGTTAAGATTCAGTTTCCTTTGAAAAGGCATGCTTTGCCGATAACTTCATTTGAGATGTCAGAGGTGATGTCATCAATGATGTAATTGAAAATGCCATGAGTGATGTAATATGTGAGATCATAAGCACTGCATGTCGGGGCGCAAGTTATAGTTAGCTCATTAAGCTATAACTGGTCAATTTCAGGGATCTTGTATTTTAAAGCAATAGTTTTTATAATATTACAAGGCATAAATATAACGCCACTTTAACCTTTATTTTTTTCAGTAGATTTCTGAGCTTTTGTTAACGTTAAGTAAAATATTATTACCATACCTAACTATAAAGTCACTTTAACATTAGTTTTTTTTTCAGTGGATTTCTGTTTTTTTAAATGTTAAGTAAGATTTTATTACCTTACCTAACTATAACCTGACATTAACCTTTGTTTTTTTTCAGTACATTTCTGAGATTTCTTTTTACTTAACCAGACCTAACTATAAAGTCAGTTTAACATTTGTTTTTCAGTGAATATCTGTTTTTTTTAAAGTCAAGTATGATCTTATTACCTTACCTAACCCGAACATGACTTTAACCTTTGGATTTTATCGGTGATTTTCTGGGGTTTTGGGTCATATTTATTCAACTCCTTCACTGAGCATACCTTTTGACTGTGTGCTTTAAGGAGTTGGGTGCAGTGTCTAGGCACAGGGCCTGCCCCAACCCTCGCACAGTTGGCCAACCTCCTGCTGCGCATCAACTTCGGCCTTGCACAACAGGGGATTTTTTCCACTCCTGTTGTACTCCTGTGTGCCAGTCCCATGGTCCCAATATGGCTTTTGGCCAGGTGTGGCAGGGGATTGTCTTCCCATGAGTATTTGGGCACTGTGGTCAACACCACGCCATGCACGGTCTTAGGCTGTGTGCGGCAGGGTGTTGACTGCCCGCGGGGGTTGGGTGCAGGGCCAGCCGCAGGCCGGACACTCTAGCCAACCCCACATTGTGCACAGCTTTTGACCATGCATGGCGGGGGTTGTTTGTCTGTGGAGAGTTGGGCACAAGGCCTCTCCACAGGCCAGGACTGGTGGCCAACCTCTCGCCTTGTACAGCCTTTGGCCATGCATGGCAGGGGATTGGTATAGTTAAGAATTGTATGAAATTGGGTTATTTGTTGAGGGGGGAGAAAGACCCACTCAGACAATATCCACAGACCTTGTCAGGGGGAACCACAAAAGTCTTGAAATTAATCTGTGCTTAACCCTCTGGTAGCTTGACACAAAAGCAGACAGGCTTAACTTAGAGGCAATGTGTAAAGTATTTATAAAGCACACAAACAGTAATAAAGTGAAAACACAACAGAAGAAAAATCCCACACCAATTTAGAAGAATAGAGTAAATCCTAATAAATAAAATGATGTCAAAATGACAAAAATTCAATCAGTAGAACCAGAAATATTTAATTTTAAAGATTAATGTAGCTATATGGCTCCTAAAAGCACAACGTGCCTCTCGAGGTCATTTGGTCGTGCTAGACTGGGGAAAAGCCACATGTTCAGGCTGACTGTGATGGAGCGTGGGCTGGATACAGCGACTAGGTTAGTTTTGCTGAAAAAGTTACCTCCTCAGAGTCCGGCGCGGAGAGTTCCATTTGTGGTGGAAGAGGTTGCAAGGAACATGGAGAGCATCATGGATGGTCGTCACTGTAGCGTGAAGAGCAGGCCTGGCTTTGTGGGCTGCCATCCTTGTAATGTGAAGATCCGGTCGGGTGTCGCAGATGGTCGTTGCTGGAGCTTGCTTTGGCAGTCATCCTGCTCTGTCTTTATTGTAGTGCAGAGTGCAGATCTTGTGTTGCCAGTTTTCGCTGGCCGCCACTGAAGTGTGAAGAATCAGGTTCACCGGAGCTTCGTGTTGGCGGTCATCGGTGGGCGACAAAGGATTGGCACCAATATGCCTGTAAGCAGTCAAGAAGAGCCCAAAACCTCTGGATGTCACCTTTCTTCATGGGAGGAGCTCAACCAATGGCAGCCAATGGTCCAGGACCTGGGGAGGCTCCTCTTGTGGTTCAGAAACTCACCCTAGCAGAAACCAGCAAACCTCAGACAGTTTCAGTTGCAGCTCCAGGCAGGTCCAATGAAGCAGGATAGATGCAGGGAAGCCTCTGGAGCTTATTGTGCCCCTGTAGCTCAGACATGAAATTTTCCCCAAAAATCTGCCTGTTACTTCAGATGGTGTCTAGAAAGTTTCAGTATGTTTCGTGTAGCGGGGGCAGAGAAAAAGGGGGAGTTCCAAAACGTGTTTTCCCCAGGTTCATTCCCATAAGACCTTTGAACACGACTACAGCTCGAACCACTGGACAGAATTACACCACATTTGGCAGAAAGCTAGATCTCAGTGCGCAGATTGTGCTTTTTGTAATTTGGTGTAAATCCATTCAGTAGTTTGGGAGATATTAACGGGAAAACAAATTTGTATATATAGGGACGGGGATCCTCTGCGGATCCAACAGTCCCTGAGCTGTAATGTGATTGGCTGCCAACACTTCAACTAAGAAGTGTTGGCAGCCATCTTGGGAATTGGCTTGAGCTGAGTCCCACAAAACGATAAAAAAGTAAAGAAAGGGGGCAGGGTAGGACTATCATGACCCCCTAGAATTGGTGGTGAGGGTTAAAAACCTTTTATATAATCAATTTTGCCACGAAATTAAGGGTAGATACATGGAATTGCGGCAAAATTGGAAAAAAAAAGTACAGGCTTCCGCGCATCTTTGTAAGGAAGCCTATGGGTGGACCAAATCCCGGGGGCATGTGGGCATCATAAATATAAAGGAGGGAGTGCATGGGGCCCCCCTCCAAGGCTTTATGAAAGCCCCAGGGACTGCCACCTCCCCGGGGCACTTCTTTATAATCATGCGAGGGGTGCCCATACAGCCTCTCCCACAGCCCCAGGGACCGCCACCTCCCTGGGGCTAATACAAATGAAATCGAGGGGCCTCGCAAATCCTCCATGCCCTGGGGACCACGACCTCCCCAGGGCCAAAATATATATTTTTTTAAAGGGAGGTGGGCCGAGTGGCCCCCCTCCTGAAGTCAGTGATGGCCCTGGGGACCGCCACCCGCAGGGCTAGGTCCTGCTATGTCCCGGGGTGCCTACCCCAGGAAATAGCTGTTTTCTGTGGCTTGGCAGAAGCTTTACTGCTCCCAAAAAGCCGCAGTAAATGCTCCTCTTCCAGCAAGAGAGAGCATTGAAAATGGTCTCACTTGCTGGAAGCTGAGCAGAATTGCTTTCACACACAGGGAGCTGCCTGAGGGTACCCAGCAGACATGACCGGACCCCAGGGATGGGGTCCCTGTGGCCGAAATAGGCCTCTCCTCTATTTGAAAAAAGGCAGGCCCCCAGGGATAGCGTCCCCAGTGCCAAAATCAGCCTAAGGAAGGAGGGCCATGCAGCCTCCCTTTCCTAATAAAACAAAAACATTTGAAAAAAGAGCCAGAACGGCCCTATTACTAATAGGCCCGGCCCCAGGGGCTGGGTCGGCCTGTGGAGGGGGCCACACAGCCCCCCTTTCCCATTCCAAAAAGGCCTGGCCTGGATTGGGTCCTCAGAGCTGAAATGCCCAGTGAAGGGGGACCACGCAGCACCCCCTTCTCTAATAAAACAAAAACATTTGAAAAAAGAGCCGGACCGGCCCTATTATTAATAGGCCAGGTGCCAGAGGATGAGTCGGCGCGAGTAGGAGGGGCCATGCGGTCTCCCTCCCCTAAATAAAAAATTTTATTAAAAAAGGACAGGTCTTGGGTGATTGGGTCCCCGGGGCCGAAATAAGCCTCGAAGGGGGCCACGCGGCTCCCCCTTCTATAATAAAACAGAAACATTTGAAAAAAGAGACATTCGGGGTAAGTAACCAGAGGCCCCGTTCCCTTTCCCCACCACTCTGCAAACACACCTCCTGGAACACTACTAGTTAGAGGAAGAAGTCCCTTTGGCTCCTGAGGGTCCTTGGGGGCTAACTGCCCTTCCTGTTACCTCTAGTAAGTCTCATACAGCGGGATTGCTGAGAGGTCATTGGAGGCCCTACCCCTTTCTCCACCACTCTGCAAACACGCCTCCTGGCGCACTACTGGTTGGGGGATGAAGTCCCCTTGGCTGCTGAGAGTCTTTGGGGGCCAACAAGCCCTTCTGCTACCTCCAATAAGTCCCACACAGCGGGATTGCTGAAAGGTCTTCGGAGGCTACTCCCTCTTTCCCCACCACTCTGCAAACGCGCCTACTGGCACACTACTGGTTGAGGGATGAGGTCCCCTTGGATGCTGAGGGTCCTTGGGGGCCAAGAACCCCTCCTGTTACTTCCAGTAAGTCTCACACAGCAGGATTGCTGTGAGATAGTCGGAAGCCCACCCCCATTCCCCACCACTCTGCAAACGTGCCTCATGGCACACTACTGGTTGGGGGATGAAGTCCCCTTGGATGCTGAGGGTCTTTGGGGGCCAAGAATCCCTCCCGTTATGTACCTCCAGTAAGTCCCACACAGCGCGATTGCTGAGAGCTGGTAGGAGGCCTGCCCCTTTTTCCACCACTCTACAAATACACCATTTGGCGCACTACTGGTTGGGGGATGAAGTCCTCCTGGATGCTGAGGGTCCTTGGGGGGCCAAGAAGCCCCCCTGTTACCTCCAGTAAGTGCGACACAGTTGGATGTCGGAGAGCTGGTCAGACCCTCGCCCCTTTCTCAACCACTCTGCAACTGCGACTACTAGATAAAAAACGATAGAAATTCTATTAAAAAAACAAAGGTTACAGGGTTGTCATAGTTAGGAAATAGAATTAAAAAAAGCATATAAATTCACTGAAAAATCAAAAGGTTAAAGGGACATTATAGTTAGGCTCAGATTTCACTCGTACAAAACCATAGAAATTTAGCAGTGATGTAACATGTGATGTCATAAGCAGTGCATTGCGGGGACGTAAGTTATAGTTAGCTCAGGTAACTATAGTTGCTTAATTTCTATTGTTTTGTACGAGTGAAATCTGGGCCTAACTAACGTCCCTGTAACCTTTGGTTTTTTCAGTGAAGACATAAAATTCGTGAATACATAAAATCGCACTCCACAGTGAGTTTCAATATTCATATATATATTCTGAAAAATCCAAAGGTTAAAGTTACGTTATAGGTAGGTAAAAAAACACAGAAATTCACCAGTTTTTGTTATCAGAGCTAACTATAACTTGCGCACCCGCCATGCGCTGCTTATGACCTCACATATTACATCATCATGACATGTCCTATGACGTCATTATGACATCACTGATGACATTAACATAAGTGTGTATATATATATATATAAAATGAAGCGGCAGTGATGGAAGGGATTCGGTGAGGATAAGCTCCTACACCGATCGTTCCGGGGCCAGGACTTTGAACAGGGAGGTCATGTCATTTCAGCATTTCGCTGGTAATTTTATTTTCCGTGACTGTGTTCCATCTGGATTTTATTACCATAAAAATGCATCGGAAAGAGAAGCAAGTATTTAATGTAATCTGTGCTTTAAAAAAGAGAACTCTCTAAAAATACTAATACTTACCTGATGTTTCCGATGCATTGTGGGAGATATATGCTGAACAGTCATGTGATTAAGACCTTCTTTAAAACTACATGCACGTACGCACTTTGCATATTGCTTCCTTCCCGTGACCAAGGCAGAAGCGCCGAAACATGTAGGGGCCATTGGAAGCATGAGTGCTGTTATTTCCCTGATTAAAGGACTGCTGACTCCGGAAATGGGCCTCTATTGTTTGTTCACATGTAGTGATTTGGTGGGCCTTTCCGTGCCCGCTGTTTGAGAGGCTGCCCTGAAGGATTGGGGACTCCTTGAACGGAAGTTTGCTGTATGGATTCTAATCAGGAGTATGACCCACGCACTGCTGTTTCTCCCACTGAGGTGATGCTAATGGAGCGAAAATGAAGCGGCAGTGATGGAAGGGATTCGGTGAGGATAAGCTCCTACAACGATCGTTCCGGGGCCAGGACTTTGAACAGGGAGGTCATGTCATTTCAGCATTTCGCTGGTAATTTTATTTTCCGTGACTGTGTTCCATCTGGATTTTATTACCATTAAAAAGCATCGGAAAGAGAAGCAAGCATTTAATGTAATCTGTGCTTTAAAAAAGAGAACTCTCTAAAAATACTAATACTTACCTGATGTTTCCGATGCATTGTGGGAGATATATGCTGAACAGTCATGTGATTAAGACCTTCTTTAAAACTACATGCACGTACGCACTTTGCATATTGCTTCCTTCCTGTGACCAAGGCAGAAGCGCCGAAACATGTAGGGGCCATTGGAAGCATGAGTGCTGTTATTTCCCTGATTAAAGGACTGCTGACTCCGGAAATGGGCCTCTATTGTTTGTTCACATGTAGTGATTTGGTGGGCCTTTCCGTGCCCGCTGTTTGAGAGGCTGCCCTGAAGGGTTGGGGACTCCTTGAACGGAAGTTTGCTGTATGGATATATATATATATATATATATATATATATATATATATATATATATATTTAGAAAACATTTTTTTAGACCTGTCATCCTTAGGGTGGTCTTCCCCCAAACCTTTTGTCTGTTGACCTTGTTTTGCTATATCTTTTTGTTGGCTTTAGGACTCTGAGCCCTTTACCACTGCTAACCAGTGCTAAAGTGCATGTGCTTCTACCCTAAACATGGTGACATTGGTGTATACCCAATTGGCCTATTTAGTTTACTTATAAGTCCCTTGTAAAGTTGTGTACCATAGACCCAGGGCCTGTAACCTAAATGCTACTAGTGGGCCTGCAGTACTGATTGTGCCACCCACACAAGTAGCATTTCAAACCTGTTGAAGGCCTGCCATTGCAGGGTCCGTGTGTGCAGCTTATTGCCACTCGACTTGGCATTTAAAACTCCTTGCCAAGCCTTGAATTCCCCCAATTTACTATACATAAGTCATCCCTAATGTAGGCCCTAGGTAGGCCTAAGGGCAGGGTGCAGTGTAAGTGAAAGGTAGGACATGTCCTCTTAAGTTTTACATGTCCTGGTAGTGACAAACAGCTAAATTAGTTTTTCACTACTGTGAGGCCTACTACTCTCATAGGTTAGTTTTGGGAATTCCTTAACACACTTTTAAGCTGTAATCCCTATCGATAAAGGAGTAGATGCATCATGTTTTATATCTTTGGAATAGTACTGATAAATTCTCTTTAATGGTAAAGTTAGAGTCACATTATATTTTTAGAAATGCCACTCTTACTGCTCTGTATGCTTTGCAGCCTGTCTCCAATACACGTCTGGGGTGGGTGACAGTTACACTTTGTGCATTCCTTCTAGACAGCCACAAACAGAGGAAGGGTGCGTGTGACAGAGAACTCATCTGCATTCATCTGCATTCTGATAGCTCTTCCTAGGCAGGATCCTGTTTCCCACACAACTGGCTGATTACCCCTTACTGATAGTCTGGAGCCTGGGCGGGGAAGAAAAGGGGACCTGTACACTTGAAGGGCATGCTTTGAAGTCACCCCCACTGCAAAGCCCGTCTGCGCCCGTCCGCGCACGACCGTCGCCAGAAGCCAGTCACCCTGTCCGTTTACACCCAGATCTAGGTACTCGCCCTAAGCTTAGATATTCTAGGACAGATCTTCTGCTCCTTAGGGACAATTGCCATTACCCATGGCACCCTTGTTCTAGTGGCAGGGTGCAACACCTAAACCACCTGGAAGGTTTCTTCTCCTGCATAAACTGCAGGTACCAGAGCATAAACTCAGACCTAGCCGCACCCAGCACAGATGACCCCATAGTGTCGAGTAAGTATGGCACTGATACAAGTAAATTAAACGTTAAGAAAGCAGCTAATTTGAATCCTGAGTGGAAATATACCTCCCCTAGGCAAAGCTGGAAAGGCTTTCTGGGTAATGTGAGATCACTTCCTAAACATGCGATTGAGATCTGGGACCTACTTAATTCAGAGACACCTGATGTAGGTTTCTTAACTGAGACTTGGCTAAAACCTAATAGTACCCCCGCAATTACCATCGCTATACCGGAGGGTTACAGGATTCAAAGACTTGACAGGCAGATCAAAACAGGAGGAGGGATAGCCATCATCCATAGTGACAGAGTGAAAATTACAACTCTGGAGCAGCGTAGTAATGAGAAGATCGAAATCATAATTTTTCGGATGGATCTTTCGCCACAAAACAGCTGGAAAGGTGCGCTAGTATATCGTCCATCAGGCCCCGTGGCCGAATTTTCTCTCCAACTCATGGAGCTGATAGCACCTTATGTGATCTCTTCCAACAACTTTATGTTGCTGGGAGACTTCAATATACATAGTGAATACCTAGACAAGGTAGAAACATCGTCTTTTCTCGCTGATCTAGCCAGACTGAACCTAGTAAAAATCAATGATGGTCCAACCCACATAGCAGGACACGCTCTAGACATCATTTTTTCTATCTCACCACTCCTCACATGTGAAGCCCCGAGGCCACTAAGTTGGTCTGACCACGCACTCATTGACTTCCAAGTACAGGGACCCAGAGAACAAGAGCCGCTCGTCCCAGATAACCAGTTTTCGTACAGACAATGGCATAAAATTAATCCAGAATCCCTCTCAGCGGTCTTTACACCACTGGGGGACATTGCACTTAGTAATATTGAGGAGAGCTTAGCCCATTTCAATGAAACAGTCTTAGCCGCTATTGAACAGATCGCCCCTCTTAAAACATGATCAAATAAATCCAGGCAAACCCAGGTGGCCTGGTTTACTCCTGAACTTCATAAGGAAAAAAGTCTATGTAAAAATCTGGAAAGAAGATGGCGCCGAACCCATCTTACCGACGATAAAGAGAAATATAGGTTAGCCCTCACTCACTACCACAAAAATATAAAGCAGACTCGAAAAACCCATATAGCTCAACAACTAAGTCTAGCAGAGAACACCCCCAAAGCCCTGTACCAGATCCTGAAAGCCTTTACTAACCCCAAAGCCGGCGATCTGGAAGAAAACTTCTCTCAGTCTCTCTGCGATAAAATAAGCGATTTCTTTATACAGAAAATCGACACCATCTATAATAAGATCACCGCGGCAAGCCGCCCACAGCCGGCAGACACCACATTGGTATCCTCACCAAGTCCAAGGACAAAATCACTGTTGAATTTCCCCCCTTTATCCCAGGAAGAGACAGAAACCTTAATGTGCAAGGTAAAATCCGGCTCGCCACTCGACGTCTTACCTGCAAGAATCTCAGCCTCTCTCGCCAAACAGCTGTCAGATCCAATCTGTTCTCTATTGAATTTATCGCTGAAGGAAGGCCACCTACCATTGACATGGAAGGCGGCACAGATCATCCCAATCTGAAAAAACACCAAAGCTTCCATGGAAGATCTCTCAAATCTTCGCCCCATCTCTCTCCTACCTTTTCTGAGCAAAGTACTGGAAAAATATGTTAATAAACATCTATTGGACCATATTGAATCGGCTGGCTACCTTGATCCATCCCAATCGGGCTTCGGGCCAAAACATAGCACGGAGACAGCCCTGGTGGCCGTCACTGATAGCATCAGGTTAGCACTAGATAATGGTCAACCTACTCTCCTGGTGTTGTTAGATCTCTCCGCCGCATTTGATACGGTCGACCACCAGACTTTGCTCAGGAGACTGGAGGAAGCCGGGATTGGTGGAGTGGCACTGCAGTGGATGACTAGTTTCCTCTCCAACTGCACCCAGACCATTAACCTGGGGCCATACCGCTCCAACACGTAAGAACTGACCAAGGGAGTGCCTCAGGGCTCATGTTTAAGCCCAACCATGTTTAACATCTACATTGCCCCCTTGGCCTCACTACTGAGAAACCACAGGTTTATCCCGATATCCTATGCAGATGACACCCAACTCACCTTCTCCTTCAATAAGGCCTCTCAGACAACCCAAGCTTCTTTCTCTTCCGGCATGCTGGCTATCTCACAGTGGATGAGAAACAACTTTTTACAGCTGAATGCCGGTAAGACTGAAATCATGCTTTTTGGAGAGGCCATACTACTGTGGACACCAGAATGGTGGCCTATAGAGCTGGGAACGGCTCCAGCACCAAAAATAACAGCAAAGAACTTAGGGGTGCGTCTCGAACAGACCTTAACCATGAAAGAGCATGTAACACACACCGTTGGTTCATGCTTTCATGTGCTGGGCCTACTGAGAAGAGTTTTTCCTTATCTTCCCGATCCCTTGCGAAAGACCCTCTTTCAAACCCTGGTGTTAAGCAAATTAGACTACTGTAACGCCCTATTGATTGCGGCTAACGAGTCTTCCTTGAACCGCCTTCAGGTAGTGCAAAACACGGCAGCTCGTTTAACCTTGAACGCCCCACACAGAACAGCTTCACTCCCCCTTCTCCAACAGCTCCACTGGTTACCAGTGCGTAAACGAGTGAAATTTAAGATCTGCTGTCTGACACACAAGGCAATATGGGGAAATGGACCAACCTATTTGGCAGAGAGGCTTCATCAATACACTCCCCAAAGGGACCTTCGCTCTGGCTCGAAATCTCTGCTCAAGATTCCCATGGTCAAGAAAGCAAGGGCAGAAGGAAAAGCCTTCTCATATCTGGCGTCCTCCTTATGGAACCAACTTCCCACACCTTTAAGGCAGTGCCCAGACCATCTGCAATTTAGGAAGGCTCTGAAAACAGCCCTTTTCTAGATCTGCCCCATCGTGACAGCTTCCTTTTGTAAGTCCGCGAGCGCTGAGATACCCCTCTGGGGGTGATTCGAGCGCTATATAAACACAGAAATCAAATCAAATCAAATCAAAGGCACAACTGGTTACTGGGCCTTTAACCCTACCAGGACAGTACACTACTGGACCTGTGAAGAACTCTGCCAGGAGTGAAGACTACCGTGCTGCAAGGATTGTCACGCTGCTTGACAGCTGCTCATGAAGAACTGCGTTTCTGCTTTGCTGTGCTGCCCTGCTGCCTGCTGATCTCTGCCCTGCAGAGAACAAGGACTGGTCCCATCTCACTTGACGCTGGAGTGACTCCATGGGCTTTCCCCCTGTTCTGAAGTCTCAGGGCCATCAAAGGCTTACTCCATCCAAGGTACTTTTTCAGCAGGACCTGCGTGAGTCCTGTAGCCGGCCTGCCCTCCATTGCGGTCGGCCTGAACTTTGGATTTGCCCTGGTCCAGCATGACTTCAAGTAACCCCTAAGCGTTATATGTTTCTAAGCACTAGGTTTTGATTTATTCTTTCAAAAATTCATAACTCTGGTTCTACTTATTGGATTTTGGTCTTTTCACTCATAAAAATATAATCTATTTTTCTAACCCTATGTGGAGTATATGTGTGGAGTTTTTATTGTGTTATTGTATGTGTGTGTTGCACAAATACTTTCCACATTACCTCTTTAGATAAGCCTGACGGCTCTGTGTCAAGCTACCACAGGGTGAGCGCAGGTTATGTTTTAGTGAGTATCTAGCTTACCTTGACTAGAGTGGTGGTTCCTGCTTGGACTGGGTGCATACCTCTGCCAACCAGAAACTGAATTCCAGCACACACACACATATATATATATATATATATATATATCTCTCCTCCAAACTCAGGTTACAGCCGCCGCTGCTCCAAACCAGAGGGTGCGTCGTCGTAAATGGACCACCCAAGCACGGTCCAATAATAATTGCCACTACCTCGAACACCAAGGAATGACGACGCCGTGTAATGGCCAAATTTCATTTATTCAGTCAGCTGATAGGACGCGTTTCGCCTGACCAGCAGGCTTGATCACCAACAATTTTTTCTTTCCATATCAACCATTTTTAAATAGCGTGCTCGTGACAAGTCACATGACATGACTACCAAAAAAGTGCATTAAAAGAAAGACTGGTAGTTTTTGCTCCTTTTCCCAAAATCACATATCTCATTACAATTTAAATTTTAAAATTATTGACAGTGTACATTTGAATTAACAACGAGGATTATACAAAAATAATAAATACGTTCTTTCTGAAGGCCGCTTCCAAAAATAATCGGAAGACAGACTACGAACGAAAAAACATTCAGTACGCTATTCTCTTCAGGCGTGTTACTACTGAATAAGATGGAATTCAATTCAAAAATATCATATTGTATAAGTATCCCATTTAGTCTTAATAGCGAAACCTTACCTTCACTCTATTATTGAGTTGAAGGAAAAAACACTCAGTTGAGTGCTAGGAAACTTTTGTCAGACTACAAAGTACAAATTCTACCCTAGTGGGTCTGTTCACAAAAACATGTAATTGTTCGTGCTGTGATAAGAGGCAAAAAAGGTTTTTTAATGCACTTTTTTGGTAGTCATGTCATGTGACTTGTCACGAGCACGCTATTTAAAAATGGTTGATATGGAAAGAAAAAATTGTTGGTGATCAAGCCTGCTGGTCAGGCGAAACGCGTCCTATCAGCTGACTGAATAAATGAAATTTGGCCATTACACGGCGTCGTCATTCCTTGGTGTTCGAGGTAGTGGCAATATATATATATATATATATATATATATATATATATATATATATATATATATATATATATATATATATATATATATATATATATATATATATATATATATATATATATATATATTTTACCTACTGGCGGTTGCCAGTAGGTAGTTATAGTTAGGACCTAGTTTCCATAGGAAAAGCGTTTTTTGTTTTCCCAATAACTTTGGCGCCGGTTGACGAATCTTCACGAAATTTTCAAAACTAGTGGGGCGCTCCGGTCAGCTCCTGTCTTGAAAGTTTCCGGGTGATCCGTCAAGCGGGGGCCGAGAAAAAAGGGGGGTCCCAAAATGCCTTTTCCCCATGTTATTTTCCATAGGAAACTTTAGACAAAGCTACAGCCCGAACTGCTGAACGGAATTACACCAAATTTGGCAAAAAGGTAGGTCTTGGTTCAGAAAGATCCCTTTTTGTTAAATGATGTAAATCCGTTCAGTAGTTGCTGAGAAATTAGAAAAAGAAAAAGTTTCGATATCTGGGGCAGCGGTGGGTTCGCGAACCCTCCCAAACACGAGCTTCACTGTGATTGGCTGCCAACACTCCAAACCAGGAAGTGTTGGCAGCCATCTTGTGACTCGGTAGAACCGAGTCACAAGAAAACAGTGAAACAAAGATAAAAAACAAGAAAAGGGGGCAGGGTAGAAACACCCTGACCCCCTAGGCCTGCTCAGGGGGTCCCACAAGGACCCCCAGGGCCAAAAAAAGCTTTTTTGTTTTGTAATTTCGGCGGAATTCGCGTTGGGGTCGCGAATCCCACCGAAAATAAAACAAAAATGAAGCGCGGGCTCCTGCGTTTCATTTTAATGAGGCCCCCGGGTGGGCCAGGTCCTGGGGGCATTGCCCAAAACAATAATAGCGGGGGCCCACGGGGGCCCCCGCAGCCCCGGGGACCGCCACCTCCCCGGGGCTTATTTATTAACCAATGCGTGGGGGTCCTACTCCCCCACGCTGCCCCGGGCCCACCAGGTACCTCCAGTATGCGCCACAGAGCTGCGTTGCAGAGAGGTGTTCGGAGGCCACGCCCCTTTTACACCTCTCTGCAACGCAGCTCTGTGGCGCTACTGGAGGTACCTGGTGGGCTAGTTGACCCCAGGGACCCTCAGGACTCAAGGGGAATTAATCCCCCAATTTACAACGCGCCAGGGGCGCGTTTGCACAGTGGTGCAGGGAGGGGCGGGGCCTGACATAGCAAGTGTGCAAACGCACCCCTGGCACATTGCAAATTGGGGATTAAGTCCCCTTCAATCCTGAGGGTCCCTGAGGGCCAACTGGCCCACCAGGTACCTCCAGTAAGCGCCACAGAGCTGCGTTGCAGAGAGGTGGTCTGAGGCCATGCCCCTTTTACACCTCTCTGCAACGCAGCTCTGTGGCGCTTACTGGAGGTACCTGGTGGGCTAGTTGGCCCCCAGGGACCCTCAGGATTCAAGGGGACTTAATCCCCCAACTTACAATGCGCCAGAATACTGTTTTTTAAAAAGAGATTATCCTAAGTTGCCAATTTTATATCTTCTCCCAAAGATTCATAAACCCCCTACCACCCCACCGGGGAGACCCATTGTCTCCTCAGTGGGGAATGTTTTTGAAAACATTTCAAAATATGTAGATCATTTTCTTAAGGAACATATTGAATTACCTTCCTACGTAAAAGATACTAAAGATTTTCTGAACAAAATAGAAGGTCTTGTTTGGGAAGAAAACTATTTTCTCATCACCCTGGACGTGAATTCACTATATACCATCATTGATCACGTCCAGGGGGTAGAAGCTTGCATGCATTACTTAAGCACCAGAAACATCATGTATTTGGAACATACTCGCATGTTAGCAGACATGTTTGATGGGGTGTTGTATAAGCAGGTGCGAGGCACGGCTATGGGTACGTGCTTCGCACCGAGCTTTGCGAACCTCTTTCTAGGCAAATGGGAGGAAGAGATTCGCCTTGACATGTCCCTTAACACAGAGTTTGAGTCAGTAGTTGTGTGGCTCAGATATATCGATGATTTGCTAATAGTATGGAAAGGCACAGAAATTGAAGCCATAGCTTTCATCAATAAACTTAACAACAATAAGTACAATATTGCTCTGACACACAATATCAGCAAAAATACTGTGGAATTCGTAGACATTAAGATTGAAGTCTTGGAAAAGAATCTGGTCACTAGTCTGTACAGGAAGGAAACGGCTGGCAACAGCCTTCTTCATGCCCTCAGTGGCCACCCGGAACCCCTGAAATGGAGCATTCCATATGGGGAGCTACTGAGGGCAAAAAGAAATTGTAGTACTAATGAGAAATTTTTGAAAGAACAAAAGATTATGCTTGAGAGGTTTAGACAAAGAGGATACCCCGAATGGGTCTTGAATAAGGCACTTGGGAAGATAAACGAGGTAAGCACAGAGAAATCACTTGAACAGATTAAATGTAACGAGAAAACAGAATCAGGTACCAGAGTGATTACTACCTACAATAATCAATCCAAGAGAATCCGGAAAATCCTGGCAGACAATTGGAAGATTCTTCAGACTGACACCATTATAGGTCAGGGCGTAGGTGAAAGACCCTTAATCACCTACAGGAAAGGTAGGAGCCTAAGGGATATCCTGGTGAAAGGGGATATTACTGAAACCAAGAAAAGTAACTTTCATGATCTAAAAGGCTTCTTCCCCTGTGGGCACTGTAGGGCCTGTAATTTCAGTCACTCTGTCAAAGAATTCAGTATCCCAAGGCAGGTGAAAAAGTGGAAAATCAACCAATTTCTTACTTGTAGTAGCAACTTTACTGTATACATACTAGAGTGCCCGTGCAAACTTAGGTATGTAGGTAGCACTACATGTATGGTTAAGAAAAGAATCATGGAACACCTCAGAGCCATCACCAATGTAGACATACACTATCCTATTGCCAGACATTTTCAGGAACATCACCAGTCCAATAACTCAGTACTTAGATTCTTTGCAATCGAACAGATAGCCCTAGGCATAAGAGGGGTCAATAGAGAATTGGCACTTAGGCAGAAAGAATCGAAATGGATACTGGAATTAGAGACAAAGTTCCCGGGAGGCCATAATCTTGATGATGAATTAGCCTCACACCTCCATGTTGATTGATAACTACATAGGAATTAATTTACTGCAGTACTGTGATGGTATGATACCGTTTCATTGTGTATATATAATTGTTTTATTGTATGAAACTGTACCAATCATGTCTTTTATTTGAGTTCTTCTCATTCACAGGAGGAAAGGAAGGGACCCACCACTTTGCATGGTCACTTCACGGGTTCCCTACCCTTTTCTTCCTCTGGGCTCGGGTGAACACTGAATCCAGATAAGAGACTTTTAAATTTCTCATTTGATTTAACAGTTATACATTTTTCATTTCCTGCACTTATTTCACTAAACTTTGGTATGTTTGGACTCGGACATTATGTATTAGTCAGCTGACGTGGTAACCTCGAACCTGCGTTTTGGATACAGCCGCTCTGGCAAATAAATAGAAGGCGCACTTGCATAGAGATAGTTTTTAGTACAGCAAAGAGGGTTGGAAGGCACTAGACCCCATGTACAATCGTCTAAGACCCCAATTGTATACCACCATTAACAATGTACTATTGCCTAGCAATATTAAGGAAGTGTGCATAAACACTGACATTTAGTGTGATCAGAAGTTGATGCTTATATTCATGCATCCATGGGTTCATGCCACTAGTGCTTGAAATATTATAGTGTGGTAAGGTCTCCATAATGTATAACTGAAGAGACATGAGCACTTCACTGGTGTGCACATCTTATCGCCTAGTCACTAGAACGAAGTGCGATTATAAAGTTTATTATCTATATAATTAAACCCAGTATTATACAATGCTATATCATAGCATTTAGTGCCACTAAAAGGTTTTCATTTTTGCACATTACAAAATGGCCGACATTTTTACTACGTAGAAAATAAGTAATCCGTAGTCTGTTGTCATTTACTAGGCTGTACTTTACTTTAGTTTTTCACTGGTATTTACATCTTACATCTTATCGCCTAGTTATTATATTGTAGTGCGATTATAAATCCATGTATATAATTCATTTATTACAAGCCAGTATCGCGCAATGCTATGCTATATTATAGTATTAAATGCCATGAATTGTATTTAATTTGCACATTACAAAATGGCCGACACTTCACTACGCAGGGAGTATGTTACCCGTAGTCCGTTGTCACTTACCATGCCTGTATTTATTTATGCACGCTCATTTTGCAATACTGTTCGTGTGATCAAGACAATCCTTTGTCGAAACGCGTAACGAGCAATAAAGAGCTACCTGCTTTGCATTTCAAGACTTCGAGAGTGCGTTTATTTGGAACTTTTGGATTATGATTAATTGCCGGTTTTGGACTTACCGGCGTCACGCACCACCTAACAACGGGCTCGTTCCCGAAATGACCCTTCCCTTTGGATTATAATATATATATATATATATAATATACAAAAAGAGTTAAAGAGTTGCCTCTAGGTGGGATGCACTCCCAGGTGGAGATTACGCCAAAGCAAGGGCACACGCCATGAACAAAGTCCTTTTCTGGTTTCCTGCCAGACGCGTTTCGGGCAAACGCCCTCTTCAGTGGCAGACCATGTGACGTGACGGCATGCGGCAACCACCAGTAAATCCCCGTAATAATTATGCTCAGGTGAACCACCTGAAGCAATGCTTCCTGGGACTGGTGGTTCAGTAAAACCCAAGAGGGTCGCCGCCGACACTCACATTCAAAAATGTCTTTAAAAGGATTGCCGATGTTCGCGCCGGCACCCCTGCATATAACAGGCACCTCCTGTTCCACAGTTAGCTGCCCCAATAAAGCAGCCGCGGACCCGCAAGTGTTTGCGGTGGTGCAATCCCGCGACCAGGCAGGCCGCTATACAAAATACAAAAAGAGTTGCCTCTAGGTGGGATGCACTCCCAGGTGGAGATTACGCCAAAGCAAGGGCACACGCCATGAACAAAGTCCTTTTCTGGTTTCCTGCCAGACGCGTTTCGGGCCAACGACCTCTTCAGTGGCAGACCATGTGACGTGACGGCGTGCGGCAACCACCAGTAAATCCCCGTAATAATTATGCTCAGGTGAACCACCTGAAGCAATGCTTCCTGGGACTGGTGGTTCAGTAAAACCCAAGTGGGTCGCCGCCGACACTCGCATTAAAAAATGTCTTTAAAAGGATTGCTGATGTTCACGCCGGCACCCCTGCATATAAAAGGCACCTCCTGTTCCACAGTTAGCTGCCCCAATAAAGCAGCCGCGGACCTGCAAGTGTTTCACGGTGGTGCAATCCCGCGACCAGGCAGGCCGCTATACAAAATACAAAAAGAGTTGCCTCTAGGTGGGATGCACTCCCAGGTGGAGATTACGCCAAAGCAAGGGCACACGCCATGAACAAAGTCCTTTTCTGGTTTCCTGCCAGACGCGTTTCGGGCCAACGCCCTCTTCAGTGGCAGACCATGTGACGTGACGGCATGCGGCAACCACCAGTAAATCCCCGTAATAATTATGCTCAGGTGAACCACCTGAAGCAATGCTTCCTGGGACTGGTGGTTCAGTAAAACCCAAGTGGGTCGCCGCTGACACTCACATTCAAAAATGTCTTTAAAAGGATTGCCGATGTTCGCGCCGGCACCCCTGCATATAACAGGCACCTCCTGTTCCACAGTTAGCTGCCCCAATAAAGCAGCCGCGGACCCGCAAGTGTTTCGCGGTGGTGCAATCCCGCGACCAGGCAGGCCGCTATACAAAATACAAAAAGAGTTGCCTCTAGGTGGGATGCACTCCCAGGTGGAGATTACGCCAAAGCAAGGGCACACGCCATGAACAAAGTCCTTTTCTGGTTTCCTGCCAGACGCGTTTCGGGCCAACGACCTCTTCAGTGGCAGACCATGTGACGTGACGGCGTGCGGCAACCACCAGTAAATCCCCGTAATAATTATGCTCAGGTGAACCACCTGAAGCAATGCTTCCTGGGACTGGTGGTTCAGTAAAACCCAAGTGGGTCGCCGCCGACACTCGCATTAAAAAATATCTTTAAAAGGATTGCTGATGTTCACGCCGGCACCCCTGCATATAAAAGGCACCTCCTGTTCCACAGTTAGCTGCCCCAATAAAGCAGCCGCGGACCTGCAAGTGTTTCACGGTGGTGCAATCCCGCGACCAGGCAGGCCGCTATACAAAATACAAAAAGAGTTGCCTCTAGGTGGGATGCACTCCCAGGTGGAGATTACGCCAAAGCAAGGGCACACGCCATGAACAAAGTCCTTTTCTGGTTTCCTGCCAGACGTGTTTCGGGCCAACGCCCTCTTCAGTGGCAGACCATGTGACGTGACGGCGTGCGGCAACCACCAGTAAATCCCCGTAATAATTATGCTCAGGTGAACCACCTGAAGCAATGCTTCCTGGGACTGGTGGTTCAGTAAAACCCAAGTGGGTCACCGCCGACACTCACATTCAAAAATGTCTTTAAAAGGATTGCCGATGTTCGCGCCGGCACCCCTGCATATAACAGGCACCTCCTGTTCCACAGTTAGCTGCCCCAATAAAGCAGCCGCGGACCCGCAAGTGTTTCGCGGTGGTGCAATCCCGTGACCAGGCAGGCCGCTATACAAAATACAAAAAGAGTTGCCTCTAGGTGGGATGCACTCCCAGGTTGAGATTACGCCAAAGCAAGGGAACACGCCATGAACAAAGTCCTTTTCTGGTTTCCTGCCAGACGCGTTTCGGGCCAACGCCCTCTTCAGTGGCAGACCATGTGACGTGACGGCGTGCGGCAACCACCAGTAAATCCCCGTAATAATTATGCTCAGGTGAACCACCTGAAGCAATGCTTCCTGGGACTGGTGGTTCAGTAAAACCCAAGTGGGTCGCCACCGACACTCACATTCAAAAATGTCTTTAAAAGGATTGCCGATGTTCGCGCCGGCACCCCTGCATATAACAGGCACCTCCTGTTCCACAGTTAGCTGCCCCAATAAAGCAGCCGCGGACCCTCAAGCGTTTCGCGGTGGTGCAATCCCGCGACCAGGCAGGCCGCTATACAAAATACAAAAAGAGTTGCCTCTAGGGGGGATGCACTCCCAGGTGGAGATTACGCCAAAGCAAGGGCACACGCCATGAACAAAGTCCTTTTCTGGTTTCCTGCCAGACGCGTTTCGGGCCAACGCCCTCTTCAGTGGCAGACCATGTGACGTGACGGCGTGCGGCAACCACCAGTAAATCCCAGTAATAATTATGCTCAGGTGAACCACCTGAAGCAATGCTTCCTGGGACTGGTGGGTCAGTAAAACCCAAGTGGGTCGCCGCCGACACTCACATTCAAAAATGTCTTTAAAAGGATTGCCGATGTTCGCGCGGCACCCCTGCATATAACAGGCACCTCCTGTTCCACAGTTAGCTGCCCCAATAAAGCAGCCGCGGACCCGCAAGTGTTTCACGGTGGTGCAATCCCGCGACTAGGCAGGCCGCTATACAAAAAGAGTTGCCTCTAGGTGGGATGCACTCCCAGGTGGAGATTACGCCAAAGCAAGGGCACACGCCATGAACAAAGTCCTTTTCTGGTTTCCTGCTAGACGCATTTCGGGCCAACGCCCTCTTCAGTGGCAGACCATGTGACGTGACGGCGTGCGGCAACCACCAGTAAATCCCCATAATAATTATGCTCAGGTGAACCACCTGAAGCAATGCTTCCTGGGACTGGTGGTTCAGTAAAACCCAAGTGGGTCGCCGCCGACACTCACATTCAAAAATGTCTTTAAAAGGATTGCCGATGTTCGCGCCGGCACCCCTGCATATAACAGGCACCTCCTGTTCCACAGTTAACTGCCCCAATAAAGCAGCCGCGGACCCACAAGTGTTTCGCGGTGGTGCAATCCCGCGACCAGGCAGGCCGCTATACAAAATACAAAAAGAGTTGCCTCTAGGTGGGATGCACTCCCAGGTGGAGATTACGCCAAAGCAGGGGCACACGCCATGAACAAAGTCCTTTTCTGGTTTCCTGCCAGAAGCGTTTCGGGCCAACGCCCTCTTCAGTGGCAGACCATGTGACGTGACAGCGTGCGGCAACCACCAGTAAATCCCCGTAATAATTATGCTCAGGTGAACCACCTGAAGCAATGCTTCCTGGGACTGGTGGTTCAGTAAAACCCAAGTGGGTCGCCGCCGACACTCACATTAAAAAATGTCTTTAAAAGGATTGCCGATGTTCGCGCCGGCACCCCTGCATATAACAGGCACCTCCGGTTCCACAGTTAGCTGCCCCAATAAAGCAGCCGCGGACCCGCAAGTGTTTCGCGGTGGTGCAATCCCGCGACCAGACAGGCCGCTATACAAAATACAAAAAGAGTTGTCTCTAGGTGGGATGCACTCCCAGGTGGAGATTATGCCAAAGCAAGGGCACACGCCATGAACAAAGTCCTTTTCTGGTTTCCTGCCAGATGCGTTTCGGGCCAACGCCCTCTTAAGTGGCAGACCATGTGACGTGACGGCGTGCGGCAACCACCAGTAAATCCCTGTAATAATTATGCTCAGGTGAACCACCTGAAGCAATGCTTCCTGGGACTGGTGGTTCAGTAAAACCCAAGTGGGTCGCCGCCGACACTCACATTCAAAAATGTCTTTAAAAGGATTGCCGATGTTCGCGCCGGCACCCCTGCATATAACAGGCACCTCCTGTTCCACAGTTAGCTGCCCCAATAAAGCAGCCGCGGATCCGCAAGTGTTTCGCGGTGGTGCAATCCCGCGACCAGGCAGGCCGCTATACAAAATACAAAAAGAGTTGCCTCTAGGTGGGATGCACTCCCAGGTGGAGATTACGCCAAAGCAAGGGCACACGCCATGAACAAAGTCCTTTTCTGGTTTCCTGCCAGACGCGTTTCGGGCCAACGCCCTCTTCAGTGGCAGACCATGTGACGTGACGGCGTGCGGCAACCACCAGTAAATCCCCGTAATAATTATGCTCAGGTGAACCACCTGAAGCAATGCTTCCTGGGACTGGTGGTTCAGTAAAACCCAACTGGGTCGCCGCCGACACTCACATTAAAAAATGTCTTTAAAAGGATTGCCGATGTTCGCGCCTGCACCCCTGCATATACCTGGGGGTAAGGCAAACGAGCATTCATTTTTGGCGGCGGCCCGGCCGTCGAGTTGCATCACCCCGTAAAGAGAGGGGGCCATGCGGCAGGTTATATGCCAAGCCGGTTATGTGGAATGCTGACCAGGGATTAAGGCACGTTGTTGGTGGTGGCCCATCTGTGAGCTTGAAAAGGACAGAAATTAGTGCACCATCAGTGGTTTGATTTCGGGACTACGACATCCATGATGCCTTGGGACATTGGACCCGCCCATCTGGGGGCGTATTATGAGCATTAATGGACGGAGACCCGAGCACGTATTTGTGACCGCGACTGCCTCTGAGGAAGAAGGATTTGCCTTCGAAACGCGTCAGGCTCATCGCGTTTGCAGCTGTCATATTGTAACTACCAGCATCATCCTGCCTGTACTCTTCATTAAAGGCTTGCCACCTTAGGTCCAGCATTCGAGTGCAGCTCAATTTTGGGGGTAAGGCAAACGAGCATTTATTTTTGGCGGCGGCCCGGCCGTCGAGTTGCACCACCCCGTAAAGAGAGGGGGCCACACGGCAGGTTATATGCCAAGCCGGTTATGTGGAATGCTGACCAGGGATTAAGGCACGTTGTTGGTGGTGGCCCATCTGTGGGCTTGAAAAGGACAGAAATTAGTGCACCATCAGTGGTTTGATTTCGGGACTACGACATCCATGATGCCTTGGGACATTGGACCCGCCCATCTGGGGGCGTATTATGAGCATTAATGGATGGAGACCCGAGCACGTATTTGTGACCGCGACTGCCTCTGAGGAAGAAGGATTTGCCTTCGAAACGCGTCAGGCTCATCGCGTTTGCAGCTGTCATATTGTAACTACCAGCATCATCCTGCCTGTACTCTTCATTAAAGGCTTGCCACCTTAGGTCCAGCATTCGAGTGCAGCTCAATTTTGGGGGTAAGGCAAACAAGCATTCATTTTTGGCGGCGGCCCGGACGTCGAGTTGCACCACCCCGTAAAGAGAGGGGGCCACGCGGCAGGTTATATGCCAAGCCGGTTATGTGGAATGCTGACCAGGGATTAAGGCACGTTGTTGGTGGTGGCCCATCTGTGGGCTTGAAAAGGACAGAAATTAGTGCACCATCAGTTGTTTGATTTCGGGACTACGACATCCATGATGCCTTGGGACATTGGACCCGCCCATCTGGGGGCGTATTATGGGCATTAATGGACGTCAGGCTCATCGCGTTTGCAGCTGTCATATTGTAACTACCAGCATCATCCTGCCTGTACTCTTCATTAAAGGCTTGCCACCTTAGGTCCAGCATTCGAGTGCAGCTCAATTTTGGGGGTAAGGCAAACGAGCATTCATATATATATATGATTGTGTGAACAAGGGCAAGTGGTGCCCGAAACGCGTAATCAGGAAACAGGAATAAAATTTTGACTTGCCTGCAGTTTCGGTGGTTCGTGAATCCTTTGTAGCTGAAGTGGTGTGGACTGGCGCTGCGAGCGGACGAAGGATTTTGGTGATTTTTATATATATATATATATGTGAACAAGGCAGGTATGCCGAAACGCGTCATAGCGGAAATGTCAAAATAAATAGAAGAATGGAATAGCAATGATTCCCCTGTGTCGGTGTCTGATCTGTATGGAGTTCAGAATTGGTTTGAATATATATATATATATATATATATATATATATATATATATATATATATTTTAAAATTCACCAGTTATAGTTTATATACTTATACATATATTTAGGTTAAGTACAGTTCACCTTTTGTTAAAAAGCTAACCTCAATATAAGGACTCCTGATGTATTTGCCTGTGATGTAGTGACTACAGATGTAAAAACACTGAAATAAAGGTAGCACACAATTTCTTGTTAGAGATATGAAATACCAGTGGCGTAGCAAGGGGGGGGGTGGTTCTATCCGGGTGGCACGAGTTTTGGGGGAGGCAGCTCCCCCTCTCTAACCTGCAGCCGTCACGGGGTGGCAAACACAGGAATCACCAGCACCCCCCTGCTCTTACATGTGGCTGCCGCTGGTGGGCAAACACAGGGACCGCCACGGGTGGCAAATGGTCTAGCTACGCAACTCTGAAATGCAGGGGTAAGTATATATACACATGGCAGCTTTTGTTGGTACTCTACTCTTATATGTGGATGCTCATGTCCTTCTTTGTAGTTGTATTTTGAGAGACTGTACATTTGTGTCATGAGATATTGTATGCACGACATTGCAATCAAAGTCATAATCACTAAACAGCAGCAGACAATTAGAGGTATTGAAAGGAGGAAATGAAAACATTGCATTCGTTTTTTATTTTAGATGTAAAACATGTATTCGAGGTGCCATTTATCTAAGCTAACATATTTCATTTTACCATTATCAGTTTTTTTAATAATGAATACGTGTTCACACGTATTAATTGACAAGAGAATCCCATAATTCGCAGAACTTCAGGTGTGCATTGAAAGGCAGGCGATATTATCTTCGTGACAGATTCCTAATTACTGTACATACCTTCAAACATATGTTTTGATGTTTGTTATCATACATAGTTTTTAACTCGATGATTCCCACAGACATACTGCATTTCAAAGAGACGTTTAGTAGATGTATTGAGGAGAGTTTGGCTTAAATGCATCTGCATATGTGTATTATAATGTTTAAGGACAGTCTCGCTCACAGAATATTCACTTCCAGTACTGGCACCGTCTGCCCTGTGGAGCTGTAATTATCCCAATAGCCCACCTGAAGCTGCCAGACACTGCTGTTCCCAGCACAGACACATATTTCCTTTGACACATCAGTCAATACCTACTTGTTATTAGTTTCTACTGTACACAAACAAACTATTCGGAACATGCTGTGGCAACTGCTCAGACCTTTAAATGCAGCAGCTTCCTCCTGTAATTGCTGAACTGGCTTATCTGCAGCCACCAGACTGTGAACAACCTGCTGGGTGGAACTTGCATGAAAATAAAGTGCGTCCGCCTATTTCTGTAATTGATAGTGGTTTTAAAGGGATTTAAAAACTCGTTATTTACATCACACATTCCCAAGCAGAATTGTAGTGTCACACCATAAACCCCATGTGAGACTGACAATTACAGTGTAAAAGGCAGGCGGAACCACTGCATTCCTAAATGAAGAAGCAAGATGTGTCTCTCTGTGAAGTTCCTCTAGGACACGGTGGTTGCTTGCTGCACAGTCCATTTAATTCTCTTAAAGCCACTAAGCACTGTAATTCTGCCAGTGCAGACATTTAGCCAAATAGTGAGCCTGATGTAGCAGGGGCGTGACGCATCACACAGTATGGAAAGGGCGTGCTATGCTATGCATTAAATGCAGGTTAAAGGAAACCGAGGGAAAATAGCGCAAGGCAAAGCCATAGTTACTAAGATAAGTGACTGCAGCAGAGGCGTAACAGAAGCCCCTGCGACTCAGGGCGGCACCCTCAACCACTCAGGAGGTCCTCATTCAGGCCAAGGTCATTGAATATCTGTAAGATATGGGAGACTCAGGGACCCGCCTTAGTTTCTGCATGGGGGCCATATCTCTTTGAGGCGTTACGCCACTGGAGTGCATCTCTCTTTCCCATTGCTGAGCACAAACAGGTTGCCGAGAGCCATATACACGTTTGCCCCATAATGCAAATGTATGTGTAGGATGTTTTACAGAGGTTTTGTACTAGAAGGGCAGTGCTTAATTTGAGCCGGTGTCTGCAGGTGGCCCTCACTGTACTCATTTTTGGAGAAAGGCACTTATTTTTCATCAACAGAACTTGACAAAAGGAGATCACCATTTGAGACAAAAAGGGGATCCCCATTTGAGACAAAAGGGGAAAGAAGGAGGAATGAAAAACAGTGACAAAAGGAGAGATCAGGGATGAAAAAAAGTGCAAGAGTGAAATAAAGAGGCAGGGAGTGTCTGGTGGTGGAGTAAAGAGGCATCAGGTGCAATCAAGATTACGCAGCCTTGGCATTCAGCACTCCAGCCTTTGATAGCCCCTGCAGTGAGCGTCTAAGCAAACCTTTGGGCCCCAGCAATTATTCTTTTACAAACTAAGCACTGTAAGGATATCTTCCAGTTTAAATTTTATACCTAGCCCGACTTTAAAACTAGGATGTGTACTGCACAGAACAGCGCACATGCAATATGTGAAAAGTTAGAATACATGAAACCATTTCTCCTTATTAGCACCTGCTTCAAGGAGGCGTTATTTTTTGGGTGCAAAGCCCTGCCTACCGTCAGCTAATGTGGGAATGCCCATGTACTGCCAGTGGGATGCTCCTTTGATGCAAAGTAGCACAACATTTGTGTCACTTTTAGGGGTACTTTCCAGCACCTAAAAAGGTGTGCACTGGAAAGAAAAATGCTTTATGAATACTTTGAACCAGTTTCCATCACTTTGTGTGACCCTGCACTGTGCAAACTCTTGATAAATCTGCTGCCTGGTGTTTGTGAGAGTATGTTGGAGCAGTATAACACAAATCTACTGAGTACCCTATGCGATCCTAAAACAAGAGCTCTGAGCATCACTAGTTTCTGGCCTATAAACAGAAATCCCTGTCTGCTCTTTTACATGATCTCAAATCATTCATCAGCACTTTCTGGCCTAATTCCTCCCCAATGTCCTTCCTATGTATGGTGCTTCATCGCTTTCCAACGAAGATCCTGCTAAAAGAATCCCAACACATGCTTCAATTTATACAAATGTAAGAGCCAAGGGGATACTGTAGTGTCACCAAGTGATCCACCTCTTATGCCTGCTAAAGGTGGATGCGTTCAGGAGACACATTGAACCCATGATGCCCATTTAGTTAGTGCACCCTGCTCAACCATGTTACTATACGTCAAATGCCAGTGTTCACATGCCCTGTCCTTTGTCTGTATTGCAAACTTGGTCATGACCACCAAAGTAGAACCTTTTGCTCAACAACAGTACTACATGCTAACAGTCAAGGCGCGCATAGACATTCTTATGTCTCTGTTGCCCCCTGGTACCAGCTGCCAAATAATGATGTAGCCACATGAGGAAGTCCAGGAAAAAAAGGACCAAAACTGTTGTTGAAGTATTGATTAAGATGGTGAAAATCATTTAAAGGTAAATTAAGCAATTCCTAGGCATATCCTGCTTTTACTGAAGACTGGTGATATAGAAAGGGATCCTCTGTCACAATTATGTTTGTAATTTATAAGAAGACCATACACGTAATAGACAATGCCCTCCTCACCACAGATTAAGATGACCACTGTCTCTGGGTATTGGTGGACTTTTCAGCTGCCCTCAACAAGGTCGACCATCTCACCTTCATCCACACCCCAGAGCCTGGCCTGGTATTCACTGGTAATATGTTTCACTGTTTCTCATCCTACATTATCTAAGCCACACTAGTTTGTTAACATGGGTCCCTCCAGGTCCCAAAAATCTTTTTACCATGCGGAGCCAACAGGATTCCATTCTGTCTCCTGTCATCTTCACTCTCTACATAGAGATTCTATGGGATCTACTCACAGATAACAGTATCAAGGTTCACCAACATGCTGACAGTACACTATTTTACTTGAGAGTATCCTCCACTCCAGACATCGAATGCCGCAAACACTGCCTGCACCTCATCCAGACCTGGATAGCCATTGCCTACCTGAAGCTCCACCCCATCAAGGTACAATTCCTGTTATCTTCCAAGTACAAAAAGCAAGATATAGTACAAACCTGGCTCAATTATATAAACCTTTATGGCTTAAAAAATTCCAACATTCATCAAATGGCTAGTTACTTGGATTCACCTTGGACACCAACCTTATCCTCAAAGAACATTTGCCAAGGAAACAAGGATGGCCTGAGACCAGCTCTCTCATCTAAAGAAAGTGAAACCATCTCTTCCAGAAAGCCCTTAGTTATGACTATAAAAATATTGGCATTTATTGACATTTTACTACTAATTTCTGAGACAAGAACACTCAAATGGTGATCAGCAGCGAAGGACTTTATCATTCAACTGCAACCAGATTTGAGATTACAACTTCCTTGGTAGGAATAATCCTGTGGCTTGTTGCTCAGCAAGTGTAGACATTGCAAGCAGAGGTGAATCTAATGATAGCACTTCTTGGAGCTGTAAGATAATTTCAGATGATGAGGTGCCCCATGGACATGTTCCATCTTTGCTGTATTGTTGTTGCAGAAGATAGACAGCAGAAGCTGCACATGTATAATGAGCCAATACCAGGTTCACGCTATATATAACTTTTTAAAAGAAGTTAAAATGCCTTTGTATCCATTCTGTGTTATGTAGAGGCCATAAACTGAACTGAAAAATGGTTTGGCTCTATCTGACTAAAAGCCTTTTGTGTTACACATATGCCTGTTGATATTAGGGGCAACCTAAACATGGGTTTCAAGCCGTCCTGAATAATGAGGCTGTCCCCCAGTCTGCACGAGAGGCTTGTTGGGACAGAATTGGCAAAAAACAAACAACACGAGGAGGTGTCTGCTGCTGCAGGGTCAAATGAGACTAAAAAAGAATGTTTTTCCACGCAGGATTGCATTTTTGTTTGAGTCAACATTGTTGTTATTTTCCGTAACTGCCCAGGAGATACTGCCTCACGCTTGTGTTAGCCCTCAGTATAGTGGCTGAGTGCTACATGTGCTTCCACAGAATCAGCTGAGGTTTACAGATGAAAGATCCTGGTCTACTCACTCTGTTGATGCTACTTTCAGACTTTGAACAGAATATCCCTGTATAATAATATGCTCAAGTGGGATTCAATCAGAGAAAAAAGAATAGCGCAACATTACCATGAAGCAAACATTAAAATAGTTATTATAGAAAATAAGCCACACAGACACTAAAACCTTGCATCATGTCTGGCTCTTCTTAAGCTGCAATGTGTAAAGGTGATACGCAGCTACATTAACCAGCATGGAAGACCACAATGTAGGTTTTTTACAAATTGCAAAACAGTTAATGCCTAGGGTGTTGTTTTTCCAAAAACAAATACAACAATTGATGAGACTATGCTCACATATCTGGGTATTGTGTTCAAAACGAATTCTAGATGATGGTGCCTTTTTTTAATCAACTTAAGTCTTTTTGGGTCTTGCTTCAAGACTGCCATACTTTGTTGGCAGCCTCATGTGATAAAGAAACATAGACAAAAAATAGAAACCTATAAACATACAAACAAGGACTTCATGTCAGACCCCTTCATCCATTGTTTGGTTTATCTTTCATTTCCATTTTGCTTCTACTCACCACATCTTACAGCTAACACCTTTTCTTCCAATTCTTTAGCCATCCTTGTGTTTTTAAACTATAGGCCATATTTATGACCCGGTTTGCATTGCTCTTGCACCACCCAATGTGGTGCAACAACATTGCAAACCTTAGGTCAGATTTTTGAAGTCACACAAAGCCACTTTGTGTCGCTTTGAGGAGCTCCAAAAATCTGTAGTAACACAATGCAGCACGAATCGCTGTGTTGCGTTACTCTGCCCTGGGTAGGCCTTCCATGGGCGTTGTGTGGGTGTTCCCACGCAACTCCCATGGTTATTGACGCATTCCCAGACCTTGTGAACCTGAGAATGCAGCAAAAAGCTACACCTCCCCAGGTGAGGCATAACGAGAAGAAATATCTTTATTTCTTCTCGTTACTTCCTCTTTCTATGTGTGCTGCATGCTGCAGCACACATAGAAAGAGGAAAATGTCTCTCAGTATTGTTTTTGTGCAGGAAGGTGTTCCTTCCTGCACAAAAACAATCCTGCATGCAACTCAGGCACCCTTGCACCATGGTGCAAGGATTCCTGCGTTGGTGTTAGGCTGCCAAAAGGGCACCAGCACAGGGGGGAAAAGTCAGGAATGTGCTGTATGCTTTAAATACGGGGTATTCCTGCCCTTTACCAGGGATGCAGCGCAGCAAGGGGACTGGCAGCGCTGCACTGCACCACTATTCCATAAAATGCCCCTATGTGCTTAAATTACAGTGATTTAAAGTCAATATTCTTGGAGCTAATAAGAAACACATTTTCCTGTGATGTGCATTAAAACTATAAACCGTTTCTTTACATGTTTTAACTACACCTGCCTTCTAGTAAGCAGCCGTTTATTCTATTAAAAGCAGCCCTGTTTCCTTTAAGGAAATCAGGCTGCTTTAAACAAAAATGTTCATTGATCAAAAACAATCACAGACATGGTGGTCTGCTGACCCTTGCAGGCCACCATCCCTATGATTGGCACCAATCGGAGTGAGTCACAATTTGTGGCCTACCTAATGAATATTAGGTAGGTATGTCGGATTGAGCCACCCTATTACTTATTTTGCGAACCAACCTATTTGTAAATAGGTTTGTTTGAAAAAAATGTTTCAGAACTAAACAAAATGCCAGTTTCACTAACATTTTGTGTTTTGTTTGTGCCACTTTTTTGGCGCAACCACGATGCAAAATGTTAGTCGGGATTTACAAAGCCATGCAAATCTTGATTTGTGCAGCTTTGCATCACATTTCCCCCTTGCATTGAGGAGAGGAGTGCATGGGTGGAGCATGTGCTTCTCAGTCCATCCACTCTTGTATTTTGACACAAACCCAGATTTACTAAGTTCAGTGAACCTGAGTTTGCGCCAAAATAACGTGCCTACCCGAGGCTGATATTAAGGGGAGAAATAGCTCTATTTCTCCTTGTTATTTCCTCATTGCAAGTGTGCTGCATTCTACAGCACACTAATAAAGAGAAATACGCCTTTAAAGATTGTTTTTGTGCAGGAAGGTATGAAGGCTATAATCCACTCTGGGATCAAAAGGCCCCTGTATCCCAGTTTAAGTACTTGTGCTCTCTTTCCTGAACATGATAACACTGCCTTAAACATAATTGGCATATTTAATTTACATAAAAGTCTCTAGTAAAGGGGCACTAAATGTGCCAGGGGCCTGTAAATTGCATGCTCCTAGTGGGCCTGCATCACTGAATGTGCCACCTACTTATGTTGCCCTTTTAAACATGTCCCAGGCCTGCTATTGCAGCCTGTGTGTATAATTTTGAACTGCGATTCTGACCTGTCAAAATAAGCCTTTTTCCAGGCACAAACCTTCCCTTTTCATACATATGTCACCCCTAGGGCCGGCTTTGGACAGTCCAGAGGGCAGGGTGCAGTGTATTTAAAAGGTAGGACATGTATGTTGGACCTGTCATCTTTAAGGTGGTCTTTCCCCAACTTTTTGCCTGCTTCCCTCCACTTTTTGCTGTATCTTTTTGTTGGCCCTAGGATTCTGAGCACTTTACCACTGCTAACCAGTGCGAAAGTGCATGTGCTTCTCCCCTAAACATGTTGATATTTTTGAATACCTGAGTGGCACATTTATTTTTCTCACAAAAAGAGGCCCCGGGTCCAAAACAAAATGAAGGTCCGAATGTGGCATAACCGCTGTGTGCTTACAAGACCAACATGTTTCAGCCTCAAAAACCTATATTAGTGTCTAGGCTTTCGTCAGGGTCGGAAATGTAGCTACTGCAATTTGACAAATGTGAAGAAAATAAAGATGAACTGTAATCATTTCATACTGAACCAGAGAGTGAGGAGGTACCCCTATGATGAAGCATGACACCTTTGGTGTGTGAGGGGAACTGTCCTTAAAAAGGGATATCCCCTTTAGTTTCACTTCCATCCTTATGCCACATTCGGACCTTCATTTTGTTTTGGACCCGGGGACTCTTTTTGTGAGATTTATGAGTTAATGGGGAGCCGGAACCCGCAGGTCCTTAAAACTCCTCAAGCCCTCCGTGTGATTAATTAATTGGCACATTTATTTTACCTGTAAGTCCCTTGTAAAGTGTTATACCATGTACCCAGGGCTTGTAATCTAAATACTACTAGCGGGCCTGCAGCACTGGTTGTACCACCCACACAAGTAGCCTTTCAAACCTGTCTCAGGCCTGCCATTTCACACTGTGTGTGCAGTTTACTGTCATTTCGACTTGGCATTTAAAACCACTTGTCAAGCCTTAAACTCCCCTTTTGTTACACATAATTCACCACTAAGGTAGGCCCCAGGTGACTCTATGGGCAGGGTGCTGTGTTACTAAAAGGCAGAACATGTACTTTTAAGTTTTATATGTTCTGGCAGTGACAAACAGCAAAATTTGTTTATCACTGCTATAAGGCCTACTCCTTCCATAGGCTAGCATTTGCGATTCCTTAAAATACCTTTTAATCTGTAATTCCTGACTGGAAAGGTGTTGCTACTTCATGTTTAATATCTTTGGAATGGTGATGATAAATCTTTTTTAAGGGTAAAGTTGGATTTGACATTACTGTTTTAGAAATGCCACTTTTAGAAAGTGGACATTTCTGTACTCTTAACTTTGCTCTGTGTGCCTGCAGCCTGTCTCCAATACATGTCTGGGCTGGGTGGCAGCTAAGCTTTGTACATTCCCTCTAGACACCCACAACACAGAAAGGGTGGGGTGTGACAGGGGATACATCTGGATTTATCTGCATACTGATAGCCTTCCTAGGCAGGAAGGGGGACAGGTGGCTCACACTTACATCTGAATAGGTTGTGTCCTGCCCTCATGCAAACAGCTGATTTACCCCCTACTGGTATTCTGGAGCCAGGACTGGGTTGAAAGGGATCCTTGTGCACCTCAGAGAACTCTTTTGAAGTCCCCCTACATCAAGGGCACTTTTGGGTATGAGTACCAGGGCCCTATCAAATCAGTACACTACTGGACCATAGGTAGAACTCTGCTGGAGTAAAGACTGCTGTGCTGAAAGGATTGCCACCTTGCTGTGATTGACTGTTCTGAGGAACTGATTCTCTGCTTTTCTGAACTGCCCTGCTACCTGCTGATCTCTGCCCTCCCAAGGACAAGGACTGGAACCATCTCTCTTGAAACTAGAGTGACTTCAAGGACTAACTGGCTTTCCTCCTGTTCTTTTTGAAGTCTCAGGGACACAAAAGACTTCCTGCAGACCTGCTAGTGCTGCTGGACTCTGGCATCTGTGAGTCCTAACCTAGCCTGAGGTTCCCCCTCCAGTCCTGAGCATCAGAATTGGATTCTGCAGCTAATGTCTGCTAAAACCGATGCATTGTCTCGACTGTGGGAGAATTTCCGACGCATTGGCTGCTGATGCAGAGGCTGCTTGTTGACGAAGCTTTCTATTGATCTCAAAGGAGCCGACGACACCACGGAACCCACTCTGCATGGCTCGATAACGATGCAGTGAACTCTCAACGTAGATGAAAGCTCCATCAAGGGTATTTCTTCAGCGGGATCTGTCTGGGTCCTGTAGCCGGCCTGCACTCCAATGGCAGTCGGCCCGAACTTTGACTTTGCACTGGTTCCTCATTTCATCTTTAGAAATTCATACCTCGACTTCTACTTATTGTGTTTTTGTCATTTTGGTCTTGTTTTACTCAGATAAATATTCTCTATTTTTCGAAACCTGGGTGGAGTCTTTTTGTGGTGTATTTATTGAGTTTCTGTCATTTGTGTTACACAAATTGTCTCTTAAGTTAAGCCTGACTGCTCTGTGACAAGCTACCAGAGTGTGAGCACAGATTAATTTAGGGTGTGTATCTGACTTTCCCTGACGAGATTGGTGGTCCCTACTTTGACAGAACGCAAACCTCTGCCAACTAGAGACCCCATTTCTAACAATATGCTTTTAGGTTTTACATATCCTGGTAGTGAAAAACTCTTAAATTAATTTCTCTGTACTGCAAGGCCTACCTCTCCCAATTGATAACAGAGAAGTTACTTATTGCATTTTATAAGTGTAATCTCCAAACGGGAACAGGTAACCAGTTCATGTTTGGTGTTTCTGGAATCCTAATTTAAAATCCTAACTTATGGTGAGATCAGATTTAAATTACAATTCTGAAAATGCAACACTTTTAGAAAGCTGGCATTTTCCTAACTTAGCCATTTAGTCCCTGTAGCCTGTCTCTGGGCACATGAATGGGTGTAACTGACAGCTTGGCTTTGTGTATTCCTCCTAGACAACCACAGGAGCTTAGGTGTGCCTGGATGGGATATATATCACGGAAAATCTTGGCGGCCATCTTACACGCAGTAAGGTTTTTAAACCGTGCCCAAGATTCAATGTGTTGCAGCTCCTGACTGGATTAATGGCACTTAGTTGGTAATCTTGTTCCCGAACTTGCGCTGTTTCGCATCGCAGCTTGTATCCTCAGCATGGATCTTTGAATCGGCATGGATCTAACAGTTATGTTGATCACCTGCAGGAAGGATAAAGAAAGAAAGGCATAGTGAGGCAACACATGCACAATCCCAAATCCAAGAGAGAAAGACAGTGAGTCAAATCATGTGCATCATCAGCATCAAGAAAGAAAGGCACAGTGAGGTAACTGAGTCTACAGAGAAAGCTTCAGTCAGAAAAGAAACTTAAAACTAAAGAAGCTTTAAAACTAACAAAGCAGTGTGTCATCGTTTTGGGGAGCTGCTATTTGAGAACGTTATCAAAAAGCAATATCTTTACATGAGAGTACTAGTAACAGTATTGATATCTGTGTGTGCAAATGTTCATGTACAAAGACTTAGATAGCATGATTGATAATTTGCGCCTAAATGTGTAATCAGTCCATTGTTGCAAATCTTGTTGTCAATAGGTAATCCTGAACACAAATTCCCTGAGGTATTAACCCCTTTGGCCTTAACTCCAGAGAAGTATCTGAACACTACCCACATTCCTTGAACTGAGAAATGACAAACTACTCCACACACCAAGGCGTCTTCAAGGATTCATGTAGTTGATCACAGGTGAATTGGGAATATTCAGGACACGAGGGAGAGTTCAGAGCACAAAATAGAAACCAATTGGGTAAAATAGACTTAAATCACATTGACCCTTTTATTTATTTTAAGGTTCAACATCTACATCATAGTGGATGATTAGGATGACTTCAAAAAAAGACCCTCTCCCCTGAATCTTACCGCACTTCCTCGTGGATAGGAATAATCATGTACAGAAAGGTAGGGTGTACAGAGCTGGGTTCATATCGTCAAAGCCAACAGTGTGGGCTTAAAGGTAAGCAACTCATTGTTTAAACTTAACACTTCAGTACACTTTGTGACCTGTGGATACTCTGTCAGGAAGAAGGGCTGCTGTGCTGCTACAAGGACTGCCACTCTGCTGGACTGCTGCTCTAAAGTAACTGCTGCTCTGCTGTGCTGACCTGCTGCATGCTGCTCTCTTGCCTGGGTTAGAAGTACTGGACCTGCAGCTCTTGAACCCTGAAACCCAGAGGGACTTCTAAGGCTTATTCACTGGTCTCCTGATATGAACCTTAGGAACAGAAGGCTCCAACAAACTTGAGCCTGCACCTGGACTCTGCCATCTGTGAGTCTACCCTGCCAAGAGGTGTTACCCTAGTCCTGCACCCTTGGAAGTGGGCTTAAGGTGCCCTTCCAGCCTCTGTGGATCTAGCTGAACCAACACATCTCCTCTGCTGCTTGTCGCAAACCTGACAAGAACAGACACATCTCCGTTGCTGTTTCTATTTACCTCAGCACACCACAGATGGATTGTGAAAGGAAGAGGAGCATCTGCTGTGTGCGCTACAAAAGACAAATGGAGTAGTGAGCTGCTATTTCCCCTATTAAACCATTAATGTGATTTAAAGTTTTTCACCTTTTTTGCTCTCTTACTGTACCCCACTACTGTCAGACTTCACCAGCTGCCCTTGGCATAGGCATAGATTGGCACAGGCACTGTTCTCTAGGTCTTTACTTGCAAGCAGAATATGTCGCCAATACCCACATCACCGCTGCAGCCTGCATCGCCTCTGGAGCAGCCACTGCGTGATGCATCCTCGGCGCAGGTCCTCGCATCTCTCGTCGACGACAGTCTCAACGATGACAACGTACTCCGCAACCGCCATATCGCCCCGACTGTGCACCCCATTCGAGATGCAGGACTTTGCATCGCAAGCCCCATTGATGAGATCCTCAATGATGACACAGACCCTTGCATTGCAGCTTCGCCGCATCTCAGAACCGACGCATCGCGTTGGCTGTGCAGCGCATTTTTGATGTGGATCCTAGCAAAGCTACGCAGACCAGGAATTAAGGTACTCTGTTCAGCAGGCCTAACTGGGCCCCAGTAGCCGGCCCCTTTTCTATCACGATCAGCCTCAATTTGTGATTTTGTCCTGGTCTGGCGTGGCCAGATATCCACAGTTGGCGCTTTATGCCTTTTTGGTGCTATTTTTACCTAAATATTTAAAATTCAATATCTCTGGTTCTACTAATTGGATTTTTATCATTTTGTTTGATTTATTTATTAAAAACGAGTCTATTTTATATTGTGGGCTCCTTTTGTGACGTGTGTTCACTGTCTTACTGTTTGAAGTGTTGCATAAATACCTGACTGCGTTGTGCCAAGCAACCCGAGGGTTGAGCACAGGTCAATTTAGGGTTTGCTTGTGACTTCATCATGAGAGGAATTGTGACTGCTGCTTGAGAAGTATTTCAATCCCTTCAACCAGTAACCCAATTTTTTACACTATGTTTATGTATCAGGGCACTTACACCGAGGACTGGACAACAGTTCCCCAGTTTGCTGAGATTATAAATCAGAAATTTCAGCCAGAAAGAAATGTAGGTGAGCATACGAAAAAGAGGCACTTTCTCACAAGCAGTTATTATTATTAAGGCACTCCTGAAGCTGGGCTAATTTATTCCAGTATGTTAGCCAGACAAGGCCTAATCAGCCTGAAATTTACAGTACCATAGGTCCCAGATTTATATTTGCAATAAGGAAATGACCCAAAAGGGGCAATATTTAAACGTTGAAACATGTTGAGATAAAAAGAGAAGCATGCCTATTGTTCGACCCTCCTGTTTTAAACTTGTTGCGGAGAGACACGCTAGTAAAAAACCTTTTTCTAACTCATCCACACACAATTTTAATATAGATCTGACAGTTTAACAAATGAAGAACTTAAATGTAAGAACATGAACTCACCCAAACTAGGAGACCCGCAACTCAGAGACTGTAGAACTAGTGAAAAGTAATACTCTCAGATGCTTCCTACTGCTAGATGTGGAACTGACTGTTACTTTGCATCGAGTAGGTGTTACTTGGTGGAGCATGGGTGTTCCAACGCATCCCCCCATGTATTTTGATGCAAACCCCTATTTAAAAGACTTGTAAACCTGGGTTTGCACCAGAATGGTGCGCCTATCCGCCAGAGGTGTAAATATCTTTATTTCTCCTAGTTACTTCCTGTTAGAACTGCACCATTCAGATAGCGTTTGCCTAAAACTTTTTGCTTTCTCCTCCCAGGTTTTTCTGATTCTCTTGTTAGTGCCTTAGGGCCTGGGGCACTTTTCCATTGGAAATGCAGTACGAAAGTGTGTGCACCTTTCCTACACAAGTTAGGAAGTGGCGTTTACCGTGGGTTGCAAGCATGTGTCAAGCTTGCCAACAGTAGGCTGGTGTGCATTTTGCACCAGTGGTGCACCTAAATACGTGTCCAGCCTGCCATTGCAGGCTGGTGTGCGCTGTGCACTGATGCTGCTCTTAAAGACATGTCCAGCCTGTCACTGCAGGCTGATGCCTGCAATTGCACGTTTATTCAGACTGGTCTGTTTAAGTCACTAGCCATCCTGAGAGGACCTTTCACTTCCACCCGAGTACCTGGAGGGTATGTCTTAAGGGGTGAAGCGAGTGGTAGGTGAAAGACAGGGCAGGTACACGTGTGTCTCCTGCCAGGTAGTGAGGAATACCCCTGCCTGTTTTCACTACCTATGAGGTTTGCTCTTCCCATAGGCTAACATGGGTAAGTGGTTGACATCACTTTAGGCTGCAATAGTGGATTGCAGCAGAGCAACCTTATGATGTCTCCTATCATTGGATTAGCAGCGACAACCATTTGCCAATGATAAAGGTGGCTTTGTCGTAATTCATGTAGAAATGCCACTAATAGAAAGTGGGCATTTCTGTGCTCTAAAACTCTTTGTGTGCCTTGGTGCTTGACTCCAGTCCACACTGGAGGTCGGGGAGAACATCTGGGCATTCCCCAGTGACAGCTATAAAACACTGGGCATGCCACTGGAATGACAGACCTCTGCCGTTTGTGAGCTGGCTGGAGAGATTGGAGGAAGAGGTTTTGACACTTGGCCTCTGGAGCCAGATCATGGCCCCACAAAAGATAAAGATCTGCATTCCATGGCCTCATGGCAGACAGGACTGACATTTGGCGAAACATCTGTGGTTCAAAGGGGAACCCTTTGAACCACCTCCAAATTCAAAGGCACACTCCAGTATAACTACTGGTGCCATACTCAAGTGATTATGTGATGACTGTCACAGGATAACTGAATCATGTCCTATTTGTTATATTGCTGACATAATGTATGCCTAAAATTAGAACAATGGAATGAAGATGTTATCAGCCCAGACACTTGTATGTATGTGTTGTTGTGACACAGTAGTGATTCTGAGTTGGACATCGTTCACATACAACATACCCATGCTTCCAGAAATCCCTAGTTTGATATTTCAAAGTTCACATGGTAGTACATTCACATTGTTATGTGTGAAAATTACAACATGAGACAATGAATTTGTGACTTGTGTATTTATTGAAGTGAACAAGGATAATATCAAAAAGTGTTAAAGTATTTAAACACGGAAAAACAAAAGTGAAGTAGTCAGTCATGGTGGATGAAACCATTGTAGTAGCGTCCAAATTTTCTGGAGTCCAAAGATCAACATACTCCTCCCATCAGATATGGAAAAGTGGGCAGGAATAGTCAACAAAGTGAATGTGTAGCACAAATAGGAGGACATTGAGGGCAAGGTTTCTTCCTGGTGGTGGTGGGTATCATGCCATCCTGAGCTCCTGGAACCTTGAGTGGACGAACCGTCATTCTGAAAGGGTGGTATCCGCAGCTACTGAGACAGGGGCGCTTGCAGGCTTGTCCTCCTTTGACAGGGTCTCCCTTCCTGCGGCTGCCGCAGATGTTGAAGGTCTGGATGTACTTGTACCACAGGAAGGGGTAGATGTAGGTGGAAAAGCCTTGCAGAGGGTGGTGTTGTTGTCCCACAGCACCTCAAACAGGGAGGCCATGTTAGGGTTGATACCGGCCTCCTCAGTGTCTATGTCGGCAACCTCCTGGTATGTGTCCCTCTGCAGCTCCTTCATTTCCCAAATTTCACTCAATACATGGCCCATGACACTTTGGGAGTCCTGGTAGGCTCCCAGGACTTGGGTGATGGCAGCCTGGGTGTCAGTGTTCCCAGTGGGCTCACTCTGTGGGTACACAGTTACCCTCCCACTATGCCTACCCCCACAGGCCTGTGCCCTTGGCACAGACTGCACCCTCCCACTGGGTCCTGGTTCCTCCGTGACTGGGGTGGTGATAGTGGCTCAGAATACCAGACTGGGGGCACAGTATGTTACTGACTGTGCTAGGTGCACAGGTTGGGGGCACATTGCCTATGTTGCTGCAGCTGTGATGGGAGGTGTTGTTATGGGCACCGTGAGCCCCACAGTTGGCGTTTGCCTAGGCTGACGAGATGGGCCAGGACAGTCATCCACATCCACCTCTTCAGGAGAGTTGTCATCACTGAGGGCTTTGTCCTGGGGTGGAGAGGAACTCTGTTCAGTTTCCAATCTCTATGAGGGTGCAGTGACGGATTGATCTGCTGAGAAATAGAGGACATTGTTAGTGGTGTAAGTGAGGTATCTACATCTGTGTTGTTTGTGTCAAAGTAAATAGGGACCTAGAATGGAACGAAATAGATAGAGATTAGTATTGTCATCTATTTGCGTGGAGTTGAAGTTGGTTACTAGACATTAGATGTGAAGATATGTGGCATTTAGGCTTTAGGGATAGACATGACATCTCTAAAACATCTCTTACAAACAGTGTAGTCATAACATGTGTTTTTGTCCATTCCAAGGCCTAGGTGTGTCTAATACAGTCAAACACCCAGCTTGATTGTATATTTAGCATTGTTCATCATGTGAAAAGTGCAGATTCAAGGGGTCACCCGCCACAACAAATGAGCTGAGTTTCCTTCATGGCTCACATATATTAGGGGTACACCGTTATTATGGTGTCACTCATGCCAACAAAAGTTTCAGGTGATGACATCAAGCAAAGTATTCAGACGTATATTTGAGTGGAGCATTGTCTATACATTGCACAGTCCATGAATAGTGAAGATCAGTTGCAACATGGCAGATAAGTGAGGAGGGTAAAAGGAGTCTAGCATCTTGGTTAGAGCTCCAGTCACATGCCCTCATGGTAGTTGTAGTCACGTCAATCTCACATTACCAACAGTTGACAAACAGTTATTGTACCTTACCTGTTAGCAACATGAATTTGGGAGGGACCATACTTTTAAATATTCACACATATCATGGGTCCTGAATTGATATGTTATGCTAATGCACTTACAGATAGCATTGCAATATATGGCATGTCATGGAGTTGGAAACATGTGGTCTTATATGCAACAATACACAATGATATATGTGTGTCATGATTTCCACAAGTACTGTGTGCCTCCTTAAACCTGTGATCACGGGTTCCTTGTATTCCCCTGGTCAAAGCAACCTAAGGGCAAACTGACACCCATTATCACAGGCATAGAACTGAAGACTTGCTTTGGAGAAACACTGATTAAGAAAATAAGGAATCACAACTGTCTGCTGCAAGTTGTGTATTCATTTCCGCTTTCATTTAGTCCTCCTTTTAGTTTTGGCATCTTTGTAATTCTTTTCTTTTAGTCCTTCTTTTAGGTTTGGCATATGTGTATTTCCTAACATATGCCAGCACGGCCACCGTAAGGACGTCTCTCTGCTATAAAGAGAGCCACGCCCATCCTTCGTACGCGGATTATTCAGTGTCCCTGGAGGTCTGTTCCGGTGGCTCCGTTCCGTGATCCATGCCAAAGCTGGGATGTCGAAAAGGAAGCGTATCGTGACCTGAGTTCCTGCAGCGTGAAAGGATTAATGGTTGGTGCACGGAGCAGGTAGGAGACTCCGACACACCATTTGGCATTGTTGCACGCATCAGCAGAACCGCTCTCGTTGAGAGAGATTCAGAGTTGAATTCTTTGAACAGGTGTTGGCAAGGGGCGGTCTTATCTGTATTGTGCTGCTCCTTTCTTGTTGTTGTACAATGGTGGCAAATGACTATTCTTAGGTTGGTTTTCAAGCCAGAGGGTAATATTGACTATAAGTGCCAAAAACCCAAATGAATGGTGAACTGCGATACTATACGAACATTAATAGATAGAAGTTGGAAAATCAAGTAAAGGAAAAAGTGTAATGAGAGTAATTGCACCAGTAGGAACAGAATAAGTGTGGCGCACATACAGTCAGTGTGAATTGCCCATAAATGCTGGAATTGGTGCCAAAACACAGGTGAATTAAAGACATTAAGCCACAGGAGAACTCAGAACATATCCTATGATTATTCTTGCGACCAAAGGAGAACTCAGAATATATTCTATGATTATTCTTGCGACCAAGGGTTGTTTTCACCAGCTTTATTTTACAGGTGATTGGCATACATATACATGAGTGATATCACTATATAATGTTTACCTCAAGTAACTGAATCTGCATTTAACGTGCTGGGTCCTCTTTTCCAGGTCTCCCTCCCCGCAGTACCCTCCCTAATTCTCTTCCCCTCATCTGGCCATTCTGACCTCCTGTTTATTTGAATCAGAGTCGGACCTGCCAGAAGGTGGGCCTCTTGAGGGTACTGTTCCCGAGGAACCTACGAGACTCCTGACAATGTGTATTGTTAGGAAAATAGATAGAGAACACAATAGCAAAAGTTGATTTGAGAGCAAACAGGACATTGTGATATTGTGACAGTTATTGAAGTGAAACTTACTAGAGTCCACTCCTCCAGGTATTCCTGTCAAGCCCTCAGAATGCAGGATGGCCAAGACCTTCTCCTCCCAGGGAAAGAATTGTAATGGTATGGTAGGAGGGCCACCGTCTGTCCTCTGAACCTCCAGGTGGTGGTTGTTTTACCTGGTGGTGGTTGTTGTACCTCAGTCCACCTCCTACTAATGTCGTTTTGTATGCGTGCGGTGGTACCAACAGCATTCACTCCGTTGACTGTCCTGTCCCACATTTCAGTTTTTCTACTGAGAGGAGTATGCTGGACTTGGGAACAAAAAAGTTGGGGCTGTACTCTAATGATTTCATCCACCATGACTGTCAACTCTTGCTCACTGAAATGTGGGATTGTTTGGGAGGCATGAGGAGAAAAAAATGTGAGTGAGTATATGAAAGGAAAAACAAACAAGTGATACAGGGAAAAAGATGCAAAACAAAAATTACAGGTCGTGGACAGTGCTAAATGTGAAGTTGAAAATGGGTAGCTCAGAAAAGGGCTGCCTGTCTTATGGGCTGCAGTTGGGTAGCAAAGGATGCTGGTCAGGGATAGGGTGTGTTTTATAGTGTGAATTACAGGTGCGTCCACTTGCCAAAGCACATCAGCTGTGTCATTTTTAAATCCATCCAATGCTCACTGTTTTAGTGTTTTGTTTGGCACATACCATGACGGTCGACCCCCGTTGGATAACCACCATTTGTTCACCGCCGCTGGGAGACCGTAAGTAGGATTGTGTAGTCTCAATATGCTTGGCGGGTGGACCGCGGACCTGACGGTGTCGGAGGAAGCACCACAAACATTGCAGACAGCCGCGGTACCGGCGTGAAGACCTCCATGACTGCAGTCGGCTTTTCATACAGCACAACTTTTAATATGGCCGGTGGTAGACCTCCGGCGCAGCAGTGTCGTAGAGGACGTGGATGCGGCTGTTGGGTGGTCGGACCTCCAAACTCATAATCAGGGCCTTTGTGTCCAAAACCTTTACTGATGTAAGTTGTATTGTAGTGGGAATATAGAATTATAAGTATTTAGTGCTACAGATGCGTGTTTACTTTGTGGTGAACTGAGAGTAGTATGTGTTATGTTTGTAGTATAAAATAATCTGTTTGCGTTGTATGGTAAAAAAAGCGTAGCGTTTGTAATTCATTATTATTTTAACATTAATAAGTATTAGAAGAACACAATAGACATAATGTTTTATGATTTTTATTTTGAAGAAAAGAACACTTATTGTAACTTTTTCATATTTTTGATAAATATTTATTAGAAAGAAAATTTGTCAGATTTTTATTTAATATATAACACATTTTTAATTCTAGTTAAAGAAAAACAGAACAAATGTTTTTGAAGATATTTTTAGTAATATACATTTTCATATTTGTTTAAACATTGTACACTTTTTAATATTTTTCACAAACTTTTTACATACTGTTATTTAACAGAATTATTTTTAATGTATAATAAATAATCGTATATATGTTATAATATTATTTAATATATAATACCTTTTTTAATAGTTGTTAAACAAGTACAGTATAACCGTTTCTGAATACATTTTGAGGAATATACATTTTTATATTTTTTTAAACATTTCACATTTTTAAATATTATGTACAAACATGTTTAACACACAATTTCAAACTGTTATTTAACATAAATATTTTTATATATTTACATGTTATAATACTATTTATGATACTTTACCATTTTTGCATTCTTTTTTTGGAACATTGTTGTACATGTATTATATTTTTTAACATTTTTGTAACATTTCTGCTATTTGTTCCATTAATTCCTATGGGAGATAGTATTTTTTTTTAACTTTAGTTAGGTGACCATTTTTTTATATCACTAACTAAATTTTGCAGTCTATTGGTGTTATTTTCAGGCCATTCGTGGAAGAAAGAAGTCACGGTTGGGTGCTGCTGTTCCACAGTTAATCGCCACCACTGGTGCGGCGGTCTTGGGACCACCATACTCCTAATAAGGCAGAGTGGGGGGTATATTTTTTAGTATAGTTTGGATCATAGCTTGCTCAAAGTCAACAATACTTTTCTGGGGATAGTAGTTGTTGCTCTGTTGCTTAATGTGGTTTAGCAGTTCCACGTAGGTGCTGCCTTGTTTGTTTGGGAGTAATGCATACACAGAAGGTTTGTTAGTTTTTTAAATTCACCATGAATGGTGTATAGTTGATGGAATAGTTTGGGACACATCTTAAATGTGCCATCCATCGTCCATGTTTCACATTGAGCTAGTTTGAGTAAGTTTGTAGCGGTAGCAAATATAAGTATACGTTTTTCATGGCTTTTATTGACATATAATAGGAATTCCTCTCCTCTGTGGGTCATTGTAAGCTGTGGTGGGATGTCTATCTCTCTGAATGTTTTAGGAGCATGTGGGTTTCACTGGTGGCCCTTTCAGTTCTAGTTATAAGGTGTTTTAAGGTGGGTATTGATGGTTACTGCCCTGTTATATGTTCTGGTACATGGGGTAGTAGATCTTTAAGTATTTATGTGGTGTGGGTTCTTGGGAACAAGTTCTTGCTTCTCTTATACTTTCTAATACTTCTCTCACTTCTATTTTTGTTACATTGGGAGGGTGGTTATGCTCTTTTACATTAATTACTGCAGGTTCTCTGGTAGTTGCCCTCCCATAACACTGATTAGAATAATATTTGGTACATTTCCAATTAAAGTGTTCTGTAGAAGCATTTTCTTAACTGTACGTGTATCCCATGTAACTCAGTAATTGTTTCCCTTTCTCTGATGTCATAGAGTTTGCACCTTCTGCCATTGTCTTTATTTACTGTAATAACATGAATATATGAAAAATAGTTATTAATGCATGTTTTTTTATTAATATACAGTTAAATAAACAGCTTAGTTTTTTCAAAACTTACTTGTATCTTGTTTAGTGAAGTTTTGGCTTTGCGGAACCTTTTTCTTTGGCAAGCTTCTTCTTGAAACAGGTGCTTTTTTCTGTTGGAAGTGAAAAGGCAGTTTTATTATTGCACATATTATATTTTTGATGTTTAAGGATGTTAAGGTGATTGGGAGTTTTAATCTTTGCTATCCTATCGGGTAAGAAAAGCCATAAATGATATCACGCAGGAGCGTGCTACTAATACAACCCTAATTATTACAGGGGAACCTGAACGCTTATATCTTAAGACGGCGACAGGGGATATCAATAAATATACCCTTCTATAAGGAAGGCAAACACGTCTGGCCACTGTCAGAATCAGGTATTGAGCCAGAAATTTTGTACGCTACGGACGGCAGATAAAGTGATGTCCCTATACAGACTTTCTTCAACCACAGGAGATAACTTTTGTCCACCGTCATCAGGTTAAACAAATCATATAAACCAGCCCTGATCTTTAAATCGTTTTTGGGACTATTTTTAATCTATAAAACCATCCTCTTGCGGATTGTAGACCAACTCCAAGGATTGAATTACAATCCAGAGAAGAAGCAGCAGGCATCTATCTTCATTAACCGAGAAGCATAGGCTTAGGGTCTAAGAAACAGCCACCACCGCCCTAGAGAGGTTTTTTAATTGATCACATGTTTATCGTATATTATTTTGAGAGTTCCAAAATATTCCTTTGTCTTGAAAAAGATGGTATTATAAGAGTCCATCGAAACGCGTCGACGCTTTATTGAAAAGTACACAATCCACCAAGCGGCTATGGTCAAAGAGTATTTTATGAATTGAACAATACCAGGCACTAGCCCCTACAAGTTTTTCCCTATGGATGTGTACGCTGTTAATGACAAAGTGGTTTTTGTCTTGTGATATGTACTCTCTTTTTTATTTAGAATGTTGAATTTTTAACTAGGAGTTGTTCATATGTTTTGGTCATTATTGAATGTAAGACATTGATGATATTATGTAAAATTGTCATATATCTTTTAAAATTGTGTATTTTATGAGTTTTTTTAAGTAATAAATCGATTTGTACTTTTCTAAAATTGGAGTCACTACGATTATCTTTGTGGGTTATATGGTCTCACTTCCAATCCTTGTAGAGGATGTTTATGATTGGTAGTGATTGGGAAAGAATGGAATAGATTAAATATATAGGAGTCATAAGATTTACTTTTCTCCAAAGGAAAAAGTTTGTGATACTTAAGCTTCTTCTTGAAACAGGTGCTTTTTTCTGTTGGAAGTGAAAAGGCAGTTTTATTATTGCACATATTATATTTTTGATGTTTAAGGATGTTTAGGTGATTGGGAGTTTTAATCTTTGCTATTTTAGTACGTTTAAGCAAATTTTTAGTTATACTTATTTATTTTTGTGGTCTTTGATGTGTGCTTGTCGATGGAGTTTAGTTGAAGGTTGAATAATCTATAGAAAAGGATAAACGTTGAAAACTGTTAGTAAGTGTTTAATAAGAATTGTTTCTTAAAGTTAAAATTATTTAAGTTCTTATTTCAAATAAAGTAGTTACTAACTTGGAGAAGTGGATGTACGCCTGTATATGTTGCAGGCTTCTCTTTTGCAGAGAAAATCCGGCAGTTTCCTCCTCTTCAAATGTTTGACGTTTTCTATGCTATTTTTGATTCCATTACTGAGGCTTTTTATATTGTTCGTTTAATTGGTTAAGCTATTTTATTGGTTATAGTTTTGGATACTTTTATATTACTGGTTGTTTTAGCTTCCTTTTAATTTTTTTGCAGTTATATCCTTATTTGGAAAACACCAATTAATGTTTTTTATGCTTGTATTAGAGATAACTTATTTTAATTAATATTATATGTATTTATTTTAAGTAAAGAAACAATATTATTTGTAAATATAAATATGTGTTGTATGTAAGTGGGATGTTAATATATGTAATATATAATTTAGAGGAGTTTCATGTTGATATATATTTAATGTATTATTTTGGTGAAGTAAAATATTATATTTTATTTATAAATTGTAGGTATTAATATGGGATATATTTTTTGTTCGTTTGTTTGAATAATGTATTTTTCATATTTCTTAATGTTACTTGTTTTAATGATATTTATGTAGTCGATATTCTTGATTTTGATATTTTTGACATAGTCTATGTTTAGTTAAACAATATTTTTGTTTCCAATATTTTTGTTTTCGATCTATGTTAGTTTAGATATTTTTGACGCCGATATTTTATGTATGATATTAGTGACTTTTTTAATTAGGTATAGGGTCTTGATATTTTTGTTAACGATATTTAGGTTTTGATAATTCTGTATCTCGATATTTGCGGTCTCCATATTATGTCAGTGAACCGTCAGGTTCATTAGGTACCTACAATTTGTTCAGCTATTAGCTTCTACCAAGCAAGTTAGCTTGTCAACGTACAATGTGCCAGGTGGCATGGGTCTTCAATTCGGTTTGTGGACTATTTCGTCATATCACTACTGTTCCCGCTCCATGTGGGACATAATGAGGTGTGCAGGGAGGCAAGGTTCCTATTACCCATTTACCCGTAATTCTCTGGGCTCCCTCATTCTTTCATGGTGATCTGGTTCCCAGCAGGTCTGAGATGTCCTGTATCATTTCTGCCCAAACCATCAAATCGTCTATCAACTTTTCAGAGCGAATACAGTTATTAAGAGTCTTTTCCTCCTAATACTGCCCCTAAGCAATGCTGGTGGTGAAAATGTTTGATACTGTGCTTGTGTTCTGGGTGGTTGTGCAGGTGGTGCTCCAAGTGATGATGCAGGAAGTGCAGGTGGCAGGTGGTGCAGGAGGAGCAGGTGGCTGTATATTCTCCTGCATGCATTGGCTGTTAAAATTAACATTGGCATTTTTTGCCTATAGCCTCTATCACCTTCATGGCTAAGGCATGGTGTCTTGTACTCTCTTTCCTAAAAGTTCTCAGTTGTTTTTATTGCATCTTTGCCGTGTCTTGGTAACATTTCACAACATTATCCAAGGCATGGGTATGCCTATCAATCACTTGAGGGAGGCCTTTATGTGAGTCAGTGATCTCACACAAAGTAGCCACCATAGCATGAATATCCTGCCGACATTACGCTGTTGCTGGTAAAACTGATCCTCCCAGTGACCGGCATTAGACCATGCCCACCCCACCTAATACACGTGGCTGTCTGACATGGACAGCAGGTTGACCAGCATGGAGAGTGGTGGCATCTGAGAGGATGTGGAGCCAGGTGCCCTCCTCTTTGCCCAGGTTCGCCCCCTCCTCACCCAGCTCCTGCTCCTCCTCTTCTTGGTGAGTAGTGCTGGATGCAGATATTGTTGCTTGGATGAGGATCAAAATCTCTCCTTGGATTGCCTGTTGCCCTCCACCTGTAAATGGATAATCTACTGGCTTGATGTCCACAGTACCAAGAAGAAGAAGACTTAAACAGATGAAGTACATCACACCCAGTTTGTATCAAATTGTCAACACAGTACTTTAATAAACATTGCTCTGCCAATAAAGACTAGAGTTCCATGTGAGCATAAGTCAGCATCTGATAGGAAGGGTTGATTCATGGATGCGGTTAATATATATCAACAATGTGAACTCACCTGCTCCAGTCACAGAGATGACTGTTTTGGAGATCCCCTGTGAGGTCAGTTGTTGAACCTAAGTCTTTGTAGTTGTTGTTTCTAGATTCAGAAGCTATAGAGAGAAAATACTGTAAGTCATCATGACCAAAAATTATCAAAAGTGCAGATACATTAGAGAGACATACTGGAGCTTATACGCCTCCTAGAAATACACCTGTAAACATTCACTATACTTTCAAAAAGAGAAAAAATAGTTAGTGAAAGGGCTAATGGTGAGATGTAGAAGTTAAGAAGTTAAGATCATAGTTTCCCAGACTTACCTGATGGACGGATGGTAGAGGCCCTAATTGTTAATGCCAGGATGTCCCCTGATGTCCAAGTTGAGGATGTTTTAAAAGCTGGCAGCATTGGCAGATGTACGGTGGCGGGGAGGAAGCCTCAGAGGTTTCTGGAGGATTGGAAACAGAGTCCCTTACTTGTCACAGGGTGGGATGGGGTCAGTGAGAGTTGCTGACCCCATCCCACTTTGTGATGAGCATTACTGATGGACACCCTGCCCTGGGCACTTCGAGACTTAAAGCCAAAGCACCCAGGTCTGAGTCTATCAGTGACGTGCCACCTCGTCAAGAGGGGGTGAACCTCAAAGCACTTTTCCGGGCTAAGGAGGTCCTGCTCACATGGGTGTGAAATCCACAGCCAAGCAAAGTTCAGCTCAGGCAGTCAGGCGCCTGTACAATTTAGTGCATGTACAGTGCTTGTCAGCCTGACCTAACCATGGAGAGCGTCTGTCAAGCTGACCTTTACTCAACCTGACAGACACTTTTCATGTTCATGTTTGGAAAAAAGTGAGATGTGCCTTCTGCCCTTAAGGACGGCCACACCTTACAGAAAGAGCAGCCTAACTTTAAGTGTGGAATATATTTTTCTTATTTCTGATTCACACGTGTAGGTCTGAAACTGATTATTTTAATTTTGTTTGGATACGTCCAGCTTGATCTAATGGCTTTGGCTCCTAGAAAGAAAAGGCGCTTTTCCAATGGAAGACTGCATGGGTATGGTTGTAACATTGTGTTTGATGGTGGTATTATATTGTTTCAGGATGCTGATTTTGCACTTCTGAGTCTCCCTTGGAGATCTTCAACTCATTCACCTTCAGCCTTTTATCTATGCTGTCCTTAGGCATCACTTGCTAAAAAACTTTTCAAAGTGCATTTATTTTGTTACTTTTCCAACCTATCCATTCTTCTGCTTTAAGGGCTAGGAGATGTTCTTTCCTGTAACCGTCTGCTACAGCATTTTGTTTGCTGTTGGTTTTCTTAGCTTTATACTGTAGGGTAGCTCTCACATGTATTTTAGGTGCAGGAACTTACCTTCGATCTATTTTCAGGACCAATATTCCAATGACTTTGGTGCCCAATAGGCCACCTGATGGGCAAAAATGGCTTCAAATTTACTTACTGGCCCAATTGGTCTCTTCTATATAAGAGGACAACTTCTTTACTGTGATGGTATTTTATCACCCTTTTATGAATTCTGTGACATTGATTTAATGAATTAGGGGATGCCCTTGGCTCCGAAATCCGTTTTCTTGATAATCTGTTACACAGAGACTTTTCATGTTAAATTTTCTTAAATACAAAGAAACACCCGGCCAACTGCACATTGTGCGGTGCACACTTATTGGTGAAATCCATTCAAAACTTGTGCACCTTCGAGAGAGCAAATTTTCACTGACCTAATCTGAATATTCACATATTCTTCAACTATGGTTTCTATTATGCAGTGTTTGATTGCATTTTACTTGTAATTTCTTTATTTCAAATTAATTAAATTAAATATGTATTAAAAATGTTTGTCAAGATATTAATTTAATTAATAATAATATTTGCTAAAGAATAATTAAAAACAGTACAGTAATATTTTTATTAATTTATGTTAAACAAGGATGAAGAACTAGCAGTTCATTTAGGCTGTATGTACGAAAAAATAGATTGTCATTTAATCACTGAGTTACTGGACAATGTTTTACTTTATTTTCATTATTTTTGTTCTATTTTTGTCTATTTTACCACACTTTCTAATATATGTCTTGAGTCTTGGAGAGTTAAGTTTTCTGTTTTTAGCTGAACAAATATGAGGTCTTAATTGATCTTGTGTTGTTTTTATTGTTGTAGGAGTTCATGATGCCGCAAGAGGAAGAAAGAAACGCAAGAGAGTAAAATATATCTAGTCCTGTTGAGTACATGTTTGTCTCTAAAAGGATAAGTGTGGTATTTTGTCTACAATTTGGTTTATTCATTTTGAGTTCATTACTGTTGAGTTTTACTTGTCCACTTAGGTGGGATACAATTGTGCTAAGGGGTCCTAGCCCACTAAGGCGGAATTGTACTGTAATGAACAATATTTAATGTTGATGACAGGGTATGATATGCCTATTCGGATATGATGATATAGCACTTTGCATTATTTATGGATATATCACAAATGAAAATTAAGGCCCATGGGGCTGAATTGTGAATCACAGAATGTATTACAATACAAAGGATAATGTAACAAAGCGGTTAAATATCTGTTAAAAGTGGTGACCTCGAACCGCATTTGAAAAGATTTAGCAAAGCAATATTATGTATGAACTATATTCACAAAATGAAATTAGAGTACAAGTGTACCTCAGGCCTTTTAAGCATGAGTGATGTTATAAGATGGCCGTCGTGATAAATGTGACTCAAAAGCATTTGAAAGTCCTACTTTTATTGTCGATTTCAGCACAGGGGGTGTTTAAGTATGTTGTAAGCAAACGTAACCTGACCTGTGACCAAGGAGCTACGAGGTCCGAAACGCATCGGGCTGAATTTGCTGCCTTTGAATTAAATAAACACATGCTGCAACAAATTGAGCCACGGCCCGTCTTTCTTTTTGTGAGAATTCCTGAAAAGTGGATTGGAGTGGTGCATTGTATTAGGGGTTCCCTACCCCGCTACCCGCTTGCCGTCATAAGAGGCAGGGGTAATCAGCGCAATGGAAGGTGGAATATATATATATATATATATTCACTGAAAAAACCATAGGTTTCAGGGACGTTATAGTTAGTTGGACATTTCACTGGTACAAAACCAGAGGAATATGGCCGTTATAGTTAGTTGAGCTAACTATAACTCGCGCCCCCTCAATGCACTGCTGATGATGCGTGCCCCCGCAAATCATCAATAAAGCCCCGGGGAGGTGGCATTCTCCGGGGCTGCGGGGGCCTCTGCAGGCCCCCGCTATATAATTTGGGCATGCCCCCGGGACCTGGCCCACCCGGGGGCTTAACAATAACGAAGCGCGGGAGGCCGCGCTTCATTTTTTAAAATTTTCTCGGCCTGATTCGCGACCCCAGCGCGAATTCGGCCGATTTTTTTTTTTTTAAATGCTTTTTTGGGGCCTGGGGTTCCTTGTGGGACCCCCTGAGCAGGCCAAGCGGGTCAGGGTGTTTCTACCCTGCCCCCTTTTCTTCATTTTTCACTTTGTTTCACCCTTTTTCTTGTGACTCGGTTACCGAGTCACAAGATGGCTGCCAACACTTCCTGGTTTGGAGTGTTGGCAGCCAATCAGAGTGAAGCTCATGCCCGGGAGGGTTCGCGAACCCTCCTTGGTGCTCAGATATCAATATTTTTCTTTTTTAAATTTCTCAGGAACTACTGAACGGATTTACACCATTTAAAAAACAAGGGCTCACTCTAAACCAAGACCTATCTTTTTTGCCAAATTTGGTGTAATTCCGTTCTGCAGGTCGGGCTATAGCCTGCAATAAAGTTTTCTATGGAGAAAACGCGCTTTGGGACCCCCCTTTTTTCTCGGCCCCCGCTTGACGAATCACCCCGAAACTTTCAACACACAAACTGAACGGTCCAACTCTATTTTTTGGAAAATGTCACGAAGATTCGTCAAACGGCACCAAAGATATTGGCAGATCAAAACACGCTTTTCCTATGGAAACTAGGTCCTAACTATAACTACCTACTGGCGACCGCCAGTAGGAGATATATATATATATATATATATATATATATATATTTATATATATATATATATATATATATATATATATATATATATATATATCATTCAACAAACTCAGTCCTTGATGGGAGGAACACTTTACAACCGGTGCTCGCGGCGAGAAAAGGGCCAGTTCTCGCATAAATATTTCAACAAACAAGAATTACGCGGCACACACCTTGGTCGTTTCAGCTCTTTATTCGACAAAAGCTCTCCTCCTCCTACGCGTTTCGAACTTCTCGTTCTTGGTCACAGTAGTTTACACAGTCCCTTGTCTATTTTCACTTTTTATACACAGTATCCACAGTTGCCCATTATGAGGCATTGTGGTACTGGTAGTTCATGCTTACAATTAACTTTATTAAACACATTCTTTATGCACGCACAATATGTATAGCAACATTCTTAACAGTTCGAAGGCGTCATTGGGGCCCTAATTCACTCATGTATCAATATATTTGAACACACAGAGTCTCGCCATAATACAATCTCAACTATTCATACCATTATTATGGATGAAATCGCAAGGTCCATTAACTTCCATGTGTGGTGTTGATTTCAACAATTATAATTCCGGCACAGCTTTTAACCAATACATTTCGACAAGTGTACCAAACTGTCTCTTTCATTACTTTAGGCTAAGTGCCAATTTACTATTTTTATACCTTGTCACCCAACATTCAGTGTAGGACTCAATGCTCATAATATACCCAGAGTTATGGCAGCTCAATAGTTTTCTCTTAAGCCTGTTGTGGACTTAGTGTCCATTTGAAATAAGCTCAGTGCATATTAATATTCTTAAGAGTATAGCCTCGCACACCTTGAAATCAATCTGTTATCCTATATGTTGCCATAAATAAAACCTTGTGCATTCAAGAAAAAAAGAAGAACTACTGGTACATTCATAAATTACATTTCATATTCGCATTCTCAAGGATTCAATTTTCGTCTTCATTCATTAGTTCATCAATTGGCATATTATCCAAATCCTAGTGTTTCTGTTGTTCCAAACAAGTTGTCAATATCCACAGATAGTGTCTATTTGATTTTTTTATTTTTTATAAATGAACGTGCATCGCCTCATCCCCGTTAAGACCTGTAGGAATCTTTGTTTTGAGCCTGATGATTAGTTTGGATTCAAGGCGTCTTAGCTTAAGCGTTCTGTTCCCGCCCCTCTCATGCGGCGGAATTGTGGCCAGACCAGAGTATTTCATGTCTAGCCATGTTTTTCCTGTGTGTGTGCCCATGTGTTTCACTATGGCGTATGACATATCATGATTGACGGTGGCCCGTATATGTTCAAGTATCCTCTTCTTGAGTGGACAGATTGTGCTGCCAATGTATCTCTTTCCACAGTAACACTCAATTAGATACACCACATATGCTGTGTCACTTGTGATGGTTTCCTTGATTTCAAATTGGATCTCTGATTTCAGGTTTTGTCCAATTTTACAGGCCTTACATTTCATGCATTTTACAAAGCCCTTTTGTCTTGATTGTAACCATGACTCTTGTTTTTTCATCTCAAAATGGCTGTTCACTAGTGTATCAGACAGAGATGGTGCCTTTCTGTATGAAATGAGGGGATGATCCCCTACTAGGTGGCCAATGTCCGGATCTTTCTTCAATAGATTCCAATACTTCATTAAGGTTTGTTTAATTTGAAAACTTTCTCGGCTGTAGGTCAAGATTAGTTGCGGTGTATTGTCTGAAGTATCAATCGATTTCTTATTCATCAATTTCCTGTTGTCTATAAGTGTCTCTGCCCGGGTTTTTAATCTTGCTTTTTGTTCACCCTGGTAAATATCTCTATATTTGTATCCTCTTTGGAGAAAGCGGTTCTTGGTTTCCTCAAATTTGGTTTCCATTTCTTTTGGTTCCGAGCAATTTCCCTTCATCCTAATAAATTCCCCATATGGGATGTTCTTTTTGAGGGATTGTGGATGAAAGCTTGAACCGTGCAATACACTGTTGGTAGCAGTCTTCTTCTTATAGACTGTTGTGTGTATTTTGTTTGTTTTGATGTACACCTTGGTATCCAGGAAATCAATTTCTTTGCAATTTATATTATGGGTGAATTTCAGTCCCACCTCATTATTATTTAAGATCTTTAGGTATTCCAAGAATTCTGATTCCGTTCCTCTCCAAAGGAGAAAGAGATCATCGATGAATCGAAGCCAAAGGGCCACTTTGGATGTGTATTGGTCGTTTTCTTCTCTCCAAGCTATATTCTTCTCCCACCAACCCATCATGAGGTTGGCATAGCTTGGAGAGAAGGAAACCCCCATAGTAGTACCACAGCTTTGAGAGTATAGCTTCCTCTTGAATAAAAAACTTTATTTTTAGACACAATTCAATCATGTCCATTAGCATGGTAGTATGTTTGAGTTCCGCTATTGGTCTTTGTTTTAGGAAATATAGGGTTGCTTTCATTCCAATATCATGATCTATTGACGTATATAGTGAGACAACATCGATTGTCACTAATAAGTAGTCTGGTTGCCAGGTGGTTCTCATTAATATCCTCAAAAAGTCTCCCGTGTCCTTGATATAGGAGTTGAGAGTAGGGACAATGGGTGCTAAAAAGTAGTCGACATATGAGGCAACATTCTCATAAAGGGCGCCACAACTGGAAATTATTGGGCGTCCTGGAGGTTTCTTTAGAGTCTTGTGCACTTTTGGCAGGAAATAAATTGTAGGTATCACTGGATTCTCTACCATTAGGAATTTTTTCTCATCATCATTCAGTAACCCATCTTCATGCCAGTGTCTTAGTTTCTTACATAGATCGATGGTAAGATCATTGATCGGATTTTTGACCAACACTTGATAGTTCTCTGTATTATTCAATTGGCGCAGGGCTTCATCAATGTAATCTTGTTTGTCCATGATGACCGTATTGCCGCCCTTATCCGCTGGCTTTATTTCAATCAGATTATTATTTTGCAATGACTTAAGAGCTTGACGTTCTTTACGAGATAGGTTTTCTCCTCGTTGGCCATGTTTTATATTTTCCATGGTCTCCAGTTCTGCCACCACTAGATCATGGAAGGTATCCACTCTATTGCCTGGATGGAGTAGTGGACAAAATTTCGATTGACTCTTAAAATTTGTTTGGAGATGTCTATTCATGTTTATCCCCATTTCTTCTAGGACTTGGGTGTCCGATTTCGCCGTTCATCTACATCATGGGCTAATTCATATGCAGTTCTTAAGCTTTGAATTTCCGCTATGGTGTATGATTTTCTTGTTCTGGTGTTGTTGATTCTAATGTTGTAGCGATTGCGGCCATAGTTGGTGGTAATTTGGAGAAGAATTTCTTTAGTTTTAATTTCCGGGTGTATTTATACACATCTATCTTGGTATCAACCGGGTCTTGGTGTCTTTCGGGACAAAATGTTAAGCCTTTATTCAAAAGGCTGCATTCTGCATCAGTTAGTGTGTACTTTGATAAGTTGATGATTAAGTTGGGATTTTTAACTTCCTGGACACTATCCATTACTTTCTCATCACAGTGCGATTGCGGAGATGATATCCTCTTGTTCTTTCTGAGGCTTCTTCTTGTCTTCCGTCGTTCTCTTTTCGGGCTTGTGTGCCTCTCCCTATTGCCCTTGTTCTTCCAGTTCCACGACCTCTTCCTCTTCCCCTTGGGTTCTGTTGGTCCTGATACAACATCTTCATTTCTTCTAAAAAAGATAGTTGGCGAGATGAGGTTTGTCTGGTTTCCCCTTCACTTAGATCTGACTCAGACTCACTTTGGGTCGTATTGGGAGACTCAAGTATTGGTTGTTTTTGCTATCTACTTGCTGTCTTAATGCATCAAAGTGTCTAGCAAACGTAAATATAGTTCCCTGCTCGTAATCACATTCATCCCTTCGGAACTTACGTTGTTTACGTTCCTGTACCTCGGTTTCATGTTTGTCCAAGTTTTTGTCCATCTCCATTCTTAGTTTCTTCAAACTCTCTTCATCAATGTTGGAGGCTGTAATTTGAAATTCCATTTCCAATATTTTGATATGTAGATCTTCCACATCTTTCCTGGCATAATTGATGATTATAAGCATCATTGTCCCAGAGCAGTCCATATTGTTCCTGCCCCACTCTTCTAACATTTCCGGCCGGGTGTCCGGGTGTCCGGGTGGTTAGGTAATGTGAAAATGTGTAGCCCTCTGGGGACTCTCCCGCATTCCACATACTTCTCCAAAGTTATTATTTCCCAGCTTCTTGATATTTCTTTAAGTTGTAACCTTTCCAATTGAATAAACAGCTGTTTGATTGTTTTTGCACCCGTGCTTCCAGATCTCTCCACATCGGAGGTGTCCTTGACAGTCGTTTGTCCCCTTTGAAACATTGTTTCCGCCGTCTGTCGGCGTTTTGCTGCTCTTGCCTCCATGAGAATTTTCAATCTTATGTTTAATTCACGATTTAGTGTTCTTTTCAAAGGCTGTTCAGAGCTTTGTTGTAGGACCCGAATTTTCTTTCGGGAGATCGAGAGCTTGTTATGATCTTAGTCCTGAGCTGCCAAGGTAGTGTTGGATTTTGATCCCTACCACCACTCCCCCGCAATTGGATTGGAGTAGTGGTCACACTCGCTGCAGCACAAAGGATACAAGGGATTACTGCAGGCAGGCTCACGCGCTCTTACCTGGGAGACTCTCGGTCTTTGCGGCGTCTTCCGACCCCACACGCCGACGCTCAATCCGGTGACGCTCGGTCAATCTCTGTTTGCCTCTGTTCTCCGACCTGGTTCTCGGCAATCGTGTTTGTAGCTGCTTTTATTCAGTGGTCTTCATCGCTGTCACCATGAAAACACTTTCACAGTGTTCGCAGTCTTCCACACGGCAAAGGCAATTTCCGAATGATTTTAAACAGGTCGGACGTACTGGGTTCTCCCCCATATGTATTTAACCATTCAACAAACTCAGTCCTTGATGGGGGGAACACTTTACAGCCGGTGCTCGCGGCGAGAAAAGGGCCAGATCTTGCATAAATATTTCAACAAACATGAATTACGCGGCACACACCTTGGTCGTTTCAGCTCTTTATTCGACAAAAGCTCTCCTCCTCCTACGCGTTTTGAACTTCTGGTTCTTGGTCACGGTAGTTTACACAGTCCCTTGTCTATTTTCACTTTTTATACACAGTATCCACAGTTGCCCATTATGAGGCATTGTGCTACTGGTAGTTCATGCTTACAATTAACTTTATTAAACACATTCTTTATGCACGCACAATATGTATAGCAACATTCTTAACAGTTCGAAGGCGTCATTGGGGCCCTAATTCACTCATGTATCAATATATTTGAACACACAGGGTCTCGCCATAATACAATCTCGACTATTCATACCATTATTATGGATGAAATTGCAAGGTCCATTAACTTCCATGTGTGGTGTCGATTTCAACAATTATAATTCCGGCACAGCTTTTAACCAATACTTATCGAAATTTGTACCAAACTGTGTCTTTCATTACTTTAGGCTAAGTGCCAATTTACTATTTTTATACCTTGTCACCCAACATTCAGTGTAGGACTCAATGCTCATAATATACCCAGAGTTATGGCAGCTCAATAGTTTTCTCAACAGGTTTAAGAGAATTCAATTGGAAAGGTTACAACGTAAAGAAATATCAAGAAGCTGGGAAATAATAACTTTAGAGAAGTATGTGGAATGCGGGAGAGTCCCCAGAGGGCTACGCATTTTCACATTACCTAACCACCCGGACACCCGGCCGGAAATGTTAGAAGAGTGGGGCAGGAACAATATGGACTGCTCTCGGACAATGATGCGTATAATCATCAAATATGCCAGGAAAGATGTGGAAGATCTACATATCACAATATCGGAAATGGAATCTCAAATTACAGCCTCCAACCATGATGAAGAGAGTTTGAAGAAACTAAGAATGGAGATGGACAAAAACTTGGACAAACATGAAACCGAGGTACAGGAACGTAAACAACGTAAGTTCCGAAGGGATGAATGTGATTACAAGCAGGGAACTATATTTACGTTTGCTAGACGCTTTGATGCATTAAGACAGCAAGTAGATAGCAAAAAACAACCAATACTTGAGTCTCCCAATACGACCCAAAGTGAGTCTGAGTCAGATCTAAGTGAAGGGGAAACCAGACAAACCTCATCTCGCCAACTATCTTTTTTTAGAAGAAATGAAGATGTTGTATCAGGACCAACAGAACCCAAGGGGAAGAGGTCGTGGAACTGGAAGAACAAGGGCAATAGGGAGAGGCACACAAGCCCGAAAAGAGAACGACGGAAGACAAGAAGAAGCCTCAGAAAGAACAAGAGGATATCATCTCCGCAATCGCACTGTGATGAGAAAGTAATGGACAGTGTCCAGGAAGTTAAAAATCCCAACTTAATCATCAACTTATCAAAGTACACACTAACTGATGCAGAATGCAGCCTTTTGAATAAAGGCTTAACATTTTGTCCCGAAAGACACCAAGACCCGGTTGAAACCAAGATAGATATGTATAAATACACCCGGAAATTAAAACTAAAGAAATTCTTCTCCAAATTACCACCAACTATGGCCGCAATCGCTACAACATTAGAATCAAAAACACCAGAACAAGAAAAATCATACACCGTAGCGGAAATTCAAAGCTTAAGAACTGCATATGAATTAGCCCATGATGTAGATGAAATGGCGAAATCGGACACCCAAGTCCTAGAAGAAATGGGGATAAACATGAATAGACATCTCCAAACATATTTTAAGAGTCAATCGAAATTTTGTCCAGTACTCCATCCAGGCAATAGAGTGGATACCTTCCATGATCTAGTGGTGGCAGAACTGGAGACCATGGAAAATATAAAACATGGCCAACGAGGAGAAAACCTATCTCGTAAAGAACGTCAAGCTCTTAAGTCATTGCAAAATAATAATCTGATTGAAATAAAGCCAGCGGATAAGGGCGGCAATACGGTCATCATGGACAAACAGGATTACATTGACGAAGCCCTGCGCCAATTGAATAATACAGAGAACTATCAAGTGTTGATCAAAAATCCGATCAATGATCTTACCATCGATCTATGTGAGAAACTAAGACACTGGCATGAAGATGGGTTACTGAATGATGATGAGAAAAATTCCTAATGGTAGAGAATCCAGTGATACCTACAATTTATTTCCTGCCAAAAGTGCACAAGACTCTAAAGAAACCTCCAGGACGCCCAATAATTTCCAGTTGTGGCGCCCTTTATGAGAATGTTGCCTCATATGTCGACTACTTTTAGCACCCATTGTCCCTACTCTCAACTCCTATATCAAGGACACGGGAGACTTTTGAGGATATTAATGGGAACCACCTGGCAACCAGACTACTTATTAGTGACAATCGATGTTGTTTCACTATATACGTCAATAGATCATGATATTGGAATGAAAGCAACCCTATATTTCCTAAAACAAAGACCAATAGCGGAACTCAAACATACTACCATGCTAATGGACATGATTGAATTGTGTCTAAAAATAACGTTTTTTATTCAACAGGAAGCTATACTCTCAAAGCTGTGGTACTGCTATGGGGTTTCCTTCTCTCCAAGCTATGCCAACCTCATGATGGGTTGGTGGGAGAAGAACATAGCTTGGAGAGAAGAAAACGACCAATACACATCCAAAGTGGCCCTTTGGCTTCGATTCATCGATGATCTCTTTCTCCTTTGGAGAGGAACGGAATCAGAATTCTTGGAATACCTAAAGATCTTAAATAATAATGAGGTGGGACTGAAATTCACCCACAATATAAATTGTAAAGAAATTGATTTCCTGGATACCAAGGTTTACATCAAAACAAACAAAATACACAGAACAGTCTATAGGAATAAGACTGCTACCAACAGTGTATTGCACAGTTCAAGCTTTCATCCACAATCCCTCAAAAAGAACATCCCATATGGGGAATTTATTAGGATGAAGAGAAATTGCTCGGAACCAAAAGAAATGGAAACCAAATTTGAGGAAACCAAGAACCGCTTTCTCCAAAGAGGATACACATATAGAGATATTTACCAGGGTGAACAAAAAGCAAGATTAAAAACCCGGGCAGAGACACCTATAGACAACAGGAAATTGATGAATAAGAAATCGATCGATACATCAGACAATACAACGCAACTAATCTTGACTTACAGCCGAGAAAGTTTTCAAATTAAACAAACCTTAATGAAGTATTGGAATGTATTGAAAAAGATCCGGACATTGGCCACCTAGTAGGGGATCATCCCCTCATTTCATACAGAAAGGCACCATCTCTGTCTGATACACTAGTGAACAGCCATTTTGAGATGAAAAAACAAGAGTCATGGTAACAATCAAGACAAAAGGGCTTTGTAAAATGCATGAACTGTAAGGCCTGTAAAATTGGACAAAACCTGAAATCAATCAGAGATCCAATAGAACATCAATTTGAAATCAAGGAAACCATCACATGTGACACAGCATATGTAGTGTATCTAATTGAGTGTTACTGTGGAAAGAGATACATTGGCAGCACAATCTGTCCACTCAAGAAGAGGATACTTGAACATATACCGTCAATCATGATATGTCATACGCCATAGCGAAACACATGGGCACACACACAGGAAAAACATGGCTAGACATGAAATACTCTGGTCTGGCCACAATTCCGCCGCATGAGAGGGGCGGGAACAGAACGCTTAAGCTAAGACGCCTTGAATCCAAACTAATCATCAGGCTCAAAACAAAGATTCCTACAGGTCTTAACTGGGATGAGGAGATGCACGTTCATTTATAAAAAATAAAAAAATCAAATAGACACTATCTGTGGATATTGACAACTTGTTTGGAACAACAGAAACACTAGGATTTGGATAATATGCCAATTGATGAACTAATGAATGAAGACGAAAATTGAATCCTTGAGAATGCGAATATGAAATGTAATTTATGAATGTACCAGTAGTTCTTCTTTTTTTCTTTAATGCACAAGGTTTTATTTATGGCAACATATAGGATAACAGATTGATTTCAAGGTGTGCGAGGCTATACTCTTAAGAATATTAATATGCACTGAGCTTATTTCAAATGGACACTAAGTCCACAACAGGTTTAAGAGAAAACTATTGAGCTGCCATAACTCTGGGTATATTATGAGCATTGAGTCCTACACTGAATGTTGGGTGACAAGGTATAAAAATAGTAAATTGGCACTTAGCCTAAAGTAATGAAAGACACAGTTTGGTACAAATGTCGAAAAGTATTGGTTAAAAGCTGTGCCGGAATTATAATTGTTGAAATCAACACCACACATGGAAGTTAATGGACCTTGCGATTTCATCCATAATAATGGTATGAATAGTTGAGATTGTATTATGGCCAGACCCTGCGTGTTCAAATATATTGATACATGAGTGAATTAGGGCCCCAATGACGCCTTCGAACTTTTAAGAATGTTGCTATACATATTGTGCGTGCATAAAGAATGTGTTTAATAAAGTTAATTGTAAGCATGAGCTACCAGTACCACAATGCCTCATAATGGGCAACTGTGGATACTGTGTTGAAAATAGACAAGGGACTGTGTAAACTACCGTGACCAAGAACGAGAAGTTCGAAACGCGTAGGAGGAGGAGAGCTTTTGTCGAATAAAGAGCTGAAACGACCAAGGTGTGTGCCGCGTAATTCTTGTTTGTTGAAATATATATATATATATATATATATATATTTATATATATATTCTGTGCAGTATCATCATGCCTGTGATCAAGAAGTTGAGTGCTTTGAAACGCAGGAAGCTTTGTTTGATGATTTATAGCCGGCAGTCCAGCCGGGAAGACTGCACCACCCCTGAAGGTCAAGGTGAGGGGGCCACGAGGACATGGAACTACTCCGAGTCTTCCTGAGTGGAACAGCAGAAAAAAAGAAAATTAAACTGAACATTTTCATCTCGGAGGCCCACTGGAGGGCTCTTTAATGAAATGAACACTTTGACACAGCACAGAAGCCTACTAAAGGTTAAGGAGTTTTGAAAGTGCACTACTGATCCCAGCATGCAACACTTAGTTGATTTCACCTGTGAGGCCCACTGAGGGCTAATTAAATGGACATGCAGAGGGGAGTGCCTTTTCACCATTTCTGTGCAGTATCATCATGCCTGTGATCAAGAAGCTGAGTGCTTTGAAACGCGTAAGGCAAATAAATGCATCTGAATGAAAATGCCAGTTTCCTTTAAATTCATCTGCTCTTCGAGTGCGTCTTCAAACTGGGGAAGCTTTGTTTGATGATATATATATATATATATATATATATATATATATATATATATCCAGACAAATTTCTAAATCAGAAATAGACGACTCCCGTGCAAAAGGAAACTCAAAGCACTTTATTTCAAACTTCGGAGACAGGCAGGCAGTCCACCATAAACACTTGCCCATAATCCTAACGCGTTTCAGCTTTCACTCAAGCCTTGGTCACAGGTAGGCATTCATCAAACAGGGGTCACATGCTTTTTTAGCATAGGTCAGACTACCGGATTGGTTGTAGTCCACCAATTACTGTGTCCGTTTCTGATGAGCACATTTTCAAACTTTTAAAAGTATTTCCTTTAACTGCATTCTTTCAAAATCGTTTTCATGTTTTTATATACTGCAGTTCATAATGTTTTATAATCATGTGAGCAAAATGTGCAAAAAATAAATCAGTGCCATGAACTTGCCTCGTGCAATTTCACTCTCCAAGTGCGTGCTTGAATGCCTTTAACACCAGCAAGCAGAATGAAATATTCTACAGGCATCCCTTGCCCACCTCCTTCTCAAATTTCTCCTGGGTACAATCCCGTGTTCTTTTGTGGAAGGTGGCAGGCGGGTCAGGCTCCTCTCCATAAATCCACAACAGCGACTTCGTTAACAGAGCCCCAGACCCTGGCAGGGCGGCTTCGTCGAGCAGGAACGAAGAGTCCTGCTTTTTATCCAGACAAATTTCTAAATCAGAAATAGACGACTCCCGTGCAAAAGGAAACTCAAAGCACTTTATTTCAAACTTGGAGACAGGCAGGCAGTCCACCATAAACACTTGCCCATAATCCTAACGCGTTTCAGCTTTTACTCAAGCCTTGGTCACAGGTAGGCATTCATCAAACAGGGGTCACATGCTTTTTAGCATAGGTCAGACTACCGGATTGGTTGTAGTCCACCAATTACTGTGTCCGTTTCTGATGAGCACATTTTCAAACTTTTAAAAGTATTTCCTTTAACTGCATTCTTTCAAAATCGTTTTCATGTTTTTATATACTGCAGTTCATAATGTTTTATAATCATGTGAGCAAAATGTGCAAAAAATAAATCAGTGCCATGAACTTGCCTCGTGCAATTTCACTCTCCAAGTGCGTGCTTGAATGCCTTTAACACCAGCAAGCAGAATGAAATATTCTGCAGGCATCCCTTGCCCACCTCCTTCTCAAATTTCTCCTGGGTACAATCCCGTGTTCTTTTGTGGAAGGTGGCAGGCGGGTCAGGCTCCTCTCCATAAATCCACAACAGCGACTTCGTTAACAGAGCCCCAGACCCTGGCAGGGCGGCTTCGTCGAGCAGGAACGAAGAGTCCTGCTTTTTATCCAGACAAATTTCTAAATCAGAAATAGACGACTCCCGTGCAAAAGGAAACTCAAAGCACTTTATTTCAAACTTCGGAGACAGGCAGGCAGTCCACCATAAACACTTGCCCATAATCCTAACGCGTTTCAGCTTTTACTCAAGCCTTGGTCACAGGTAGGCATTCATCAAACAGGGGTCACATGCTTTTTAGCATAGGTCAGACTACCGGATTGGTTGTAGTCCACCAATTACTGTGTCCGTTTCTGATGAGCACATTTTCAAACTTTTAAAAGTATTTCCTTTAACTGCATTCTTTCAAAATCGTTTTCATGTTTTTATATACTGCAGTTCATAATGTTTTATAATCATGTGAGCAAAATGTGCAAAAAATAAATCAGTGCCATGAACTTGCCTCGTGCAATTTCACTCTCCAAGTGCGTGCTTGAATGCCTTTAACACCAGCAAGCAGAATGAAATATTCTGCAGGCATCCCTTGCCCACCTCCTTCTCAAATTTCTCCTGGGTACAATCCCGTGTTCTTTTGTGGAAGGTGGCAGGTGGGTCAGGCTCCTCTCCATAAATCCACAACAGCGACTTCGTTAACAGAGCCCCAGACCCTGGCAGGGCGGCTTCGTCGAGCAGGAACGAAGAGTCCTGCTTTTTATCCAGACAAATTTCTAAATCAGAAATAGACGACTCCCGTGCAAAAGGAAACTCAAAGCACTTTATTTCAAACTTCGGAGACAGGCAGGCAGTCCACCATAAACACTTGCCCATAATCCTAACGCGTTTCAGCTTTTACTCAAGCCTTGGTCACAGGTAGGCATTCATCAAACAGGGGTCACATGCTTTTTTAGCATAGGTCAGACTACCGGATTGGTTGTAGTCCACCAATTACTGTGTCCGTTTCTGATGAGCACATTTTCAAACTTTTAAAAGTATTTCCTTTAACTGCATTCTTTCAAAATCGTTTTCATGTTTTTATATACTGCAGTTCATAATGTTTTATAATCATGTGAGCAAAATGTGCAAAAAATAAATCAGTGCCATGAACTTGCCTCGTGCAATTTCACTCTCCAAGTGCGTGCTTGAATGCCTTTAACACCAGCAAGCAGAATGAAATATTCTGCAGGCATCCCTTGCCCACCTCCTTCTCAAATTTCTCCTGGGTACAATCCCGTGTTCTTTTGTGGAAGGTGGCAGGCGGGTCAGGCTCCTCTCCATAAATCCACAACAGCGACTTCGTTAACAGAGCCCCAGACCCTGGCAGGGCGGCTTCGTCGAGCAGGAACGAAGAGTCCTGCTTTTTATCCAGACAAATTTCTAAATCAGAAATAGACGACTCCCGTGCAAAAGGAAACTCAAAGCACTTTATTTCAAACTTCGGAGACAGGCAGGCAGTCCACCATAAACACTTGCCCATAATCCTAACGCGTTTCAGCTTTTACTCAAGCCTTGGTCACAGGTAGGCATTCATCAAACAGGGGTCACATGCTTTTTAGCATAGGTCAGACTACCGGATTGGTTGTAGTCCACCAATTACTGTGTCCGTTTCTGATGAGCACATTTTCAAACTTTTAAAAGTATTTCCTTTAACTGCATTCTTTCAAAATCGTTTTCATGTTTTTATATACTGCAGTTCATAATGTTTTATAATCATGTGAGCAAAATGTGCAAAAAATAAATCAGTGCCATGAACTTGCCTCGTGCAATTTCACTCTCCAAGTGCGTGCTTGAATGCCTTTAACACCAGCAAGCAGAATGAAATATTCTGCAGGCATCCCTTGCCCACCTCCTTCTCAAATTTCTCCTGGGTACAATCCCGTGTTCTTTTGTGGAAGGTGGCAGGTGGGTCAGGCTCCTCTCCATAAATCCACAACAGCGACTTCGTTAACAGAGCCCCAGACCCTGGCAGGGCGGCTTCGTCGAGCAGGAACGAAGAGTCCTGCTTTTTATCCAGACAAATTTCTAAATCAGAAATAGACGACTCCCGTGCAAAAGGAAACTCAAAGCACTTTATTTCAAACTTCGGAGACAGGCAGGCAGTCCACCATAAACACTTGCCCATAATCCTAACGCGTTTCAGCTTTTACTCAAGCCTTGGTCACAGGTAGGCATTCATCAAACAGGGGTCACATGCTTTTTAGCATAGGTCAGACTACCGGATTGGTTGTAGTCCACCAATTACTGTGTCCGTTTCTGATGAGCACATTTTCAAACTTTTAAAAGTATTTCCTTTAACTGCATTCTTTCAAAATCGTTTTCATGTTTTTATATACTGCAGTTCATAATGTTTTATAATCATGTGAGCAAAATGTGCAAAAAATAAATCAGTGCCATGAACTTGCCTCGTGCAATTTCACTCTCCAAGTGCGTGCTTGAATGCCTTTAACACCAGCAAGCAGAATGAAATATTCTACAGGCATCCCTTGCCCACCTCCTTCTCAAATTTCTCCTGGGTACAATCCCGTGTTCTTTTGTGGAAGGTGGCAGGCGGGTCAGGCTCCTCTCCATAAATCCACAACAGCGACTTCGTTAACAGAGCCCCAGACCCTGGCAGGGCGGCTTCGTCGAGCAGGAACGAAGAGTCCTGCTTTTTATCCAGACAAATTTCTAAATCAGAAATAGACGACTCCCGTGCAAAAGGAAACTCAAAGCACTTTATTTCAAACTTCGGAGACAGGCAGGCAGTCCACCATAAACACTTGCCCATAATCCTAACGCGTTTCAGCTTTTACTCAAGCCTTGGTCACAGGTAGGCATTCATCAAACAGGGGTCACATGCTTTTTAGCATAGGTCAGACTACCGGATTGGTTGTAGTCCACCAATTACTGTGTCCGTTTCTGATGAGCACATTTTCAAACTTTTAAAAGTATTTCCTTTAACTGCATTCTTTCAAAATCGTTTTCATGTTTTTATATACTGCAGTTCATAATGTTTTATAATCATGTGAGCAAAATGTGCAAAAAATAAATCAGTGCCATGAACTTGCCTCGTGCAATTTCACTCTCCAAGTGCGTGCTTGAATGCCTTTAACACCAGCAAGCAGAATGAAATATTCTGCAGGCATCCCTTGCCCACCTCCTTCTCAAATTTCTCCTGGGTACAATCCCGTGTTCTTTTGTGGAAGGTGGCAGGCGGGTCAGGCTCCTCTCCATAAATCCACAACAGCGACTTCGTTAACAGAGCCCCAGACCCTGGCAGGGCGGCTTCGTCGAGCAGGAACGAAGAGTCCTGCTTTTTATCCAGACAAATTTCTAAATCAGAAATAGACGACTCCCGTGCAAAAGGAAACTCAAAGCACTTTATTTCAAACTTCGGAGACAGGCAGGCAGTCCACCATAAACACTTGCCCATAATCCTAACGCGTTTCAGCTTTTACTCAAGCCTTGGTCACAGGTAGGCATTCATCAAACAGGGGTCACATGCTTTTTAGCATAGGTCAGACTACCGGATTGGTTGTAGTCCACCAATTACTGTGTCCGTTTCTGATGAGCACATTTTCAAACTTTTAAAAGTATTTCCTTTAACTGCATTCTTTCAAAATCGTTTTCATGTTTTTATATACTGCAGTTCATAATGTTTTATAATCATGTGAGCAAAATGTGCAAAAAATAAATCAGTGCCATGAACTTGCCTCGTGCAATTTCACTCTCCAAGTGCGTGCTTGAATGCCTTTAACACCAGCAAGCAGAATGAAATATTCTGCAGGCATCCCTGCCCACCTCCTTCTCAAATTTCTCCTGGGTACAATCCCGTGTTCTTTTGTGGAAGGTGGCAGGTGGGTCAGGCTCCTCTCCATAAATCCACAACAGCGACTTCGTTAACAGAGCCCCAGACCCTGGCAGGGCGGCTTCGTCGAGCAGGAACGAAGAGTCCTGCTTTTTATCCAGACAAATTTCTAAATCAGAAATAGACGACTCCCGTGCAAAAGGAAACTCAAAGCACTTTATTTCAAACTTCGGAGACAGGCAGGCAGTCCACCATAAACACTTGCCCATAATCCTAACGCGTTTCAGCTTTTACTCAAGCCTTGGTCACAGGTAGGCATTCATCAAACAGGGGTCACATGCTTTTTAGCATAGGTCAGACTACCGGATTGGTTGTAGTCCACCAATTACTGTGTCCGTTTCTGATGAGCACATTTTCAAACTTTTAAAAGTATTTCCTTTAACTGCATTCTTTCAAAATCGTTTTCATGTTTTTATATACTGCAGTTCATAATGTTTTATAATCATGTGAGCAAAATGTGCAAAAAATAAATCAGTGCCATGAACTTGCCTCGTGCAATTTCACTCTCCAAGTGCGTGCTTGAATGCCTTTAACACCAGCAAGCAGAATGAAATATTCTGCAGGCATCCCTTGCCCACCTCCTTCTCAAATTTCTCCTGGGTACAATCCCGTGTTTTTTGTGGAAGGTGGCAGGCGGGTCAGGCTCCTCTCCATAAATCCACAACAGCGACTTCGTTAACAGAGCCCCAGACCCTGGCAGGGCGGCTTCGTCGAGCAGGAACGAAGAGTCCTGCTTTTTATCCAGACAAATTTCTAAATCAGAAATAGACGACTCCCGTGCAAAAGGAAACTCAAAGCACTTTATTTCAAACTTCGGAGACAGGCAGGCAGTCCACCATAAACACTTGCCCATAATCCTATCCTATATATATCCGCAATGGAAGGTGAAAATATATATATACTTTCTAAGCAACAATATTGGCACAGAAGAAGGCATCCGCCGAAACGCGTCTGCCAGTTGCTGCAATCAGAGGACCCCCTTCCAATGTGCTTGCTGGTGGTAAATAAAGCCTCGCCTTGAGCAAACTTGCGCTGTGTCAGACCCGTTCTGTGACCTAGGGAACGGGATTGGTGGCTTATGTTTGAGAGAGGTCGGCTCTGTATCCTGGCACGCCTCTCGTTCAGGTGCACCGCGGACTTGCCGGCAAATGGTGGTGAAAGTGCATGGACTGCATAACGTGGTGCCCCCCGACCGTGAGCAATTGCGGTATTGGGGAGAGAGAAGCAGATTACTGCTGTTCGAGTTTGCCTTCGGTGAGGCAAACGACCAGTGACCCTGCGTGTGCGAAGGAAGGATGGCACAATGGCTGGCGTTCTGCCAGTGCATTATCGGATGCACGAGCCAGTCACTGGACAAGGCTTGCGAGTTGGGCTATCGTGACTTTTATCGGCAGGATCTTTTGCACATTTTTAACATCGGAAAACATGAAGAGAGAGGAAAGTACTTACTTATGGAACTTTCCCAGTCCTCTCTCTATGCTGAATTCAACGAGCCAATGAGAGCCCTCTAACCAGCACGTAAGAACTCCCGCGAAATTTTATTTGAACTTTCTAAGCAACAATATTGGCACAGAAGAAGGCATCCGCCGAAACGCGTATGCCAGTTGCTGCAATCAGAGGACCCCCTTCCAATGTGCTTGCTGGTGGTAAATAAAGCCTCGCCTTGAGCAAACTCGCGCTGTGTCAGACCCGTTCTGTGACCTAGGGAACGGGATTGGTGGCATATATATATATATATATATATATATATATATATATATATAAAATATGTATATATATATATTTATATATATATGTGTGTGTGAAAAATGCTGACGGGGCTGTGCTAGCAAAGAATGCCGGCACTCCAAGGGTAATTTCAGCAACACGTTTAATCCAAGCTAACGCGTTTCGAAGCACAATAACATTTCCAGTGTGCACTATTGCCTCTAGAGACTAACACATACACCTGTGTGTGAACATGGTAGACAGATTTCCCCAATATATTAAAATCATATATGGAGATTTCAAAAGAGAGACTCCCTGTCAACACAAAATCAATGATATATCTACAAGTAAACTGAAATAAACAAAAGGGAAAAATAGAAATTTACAAAAGAAAAATTCATATTTCATCATGAATGCACAAACACATTCCAGGGTTACTAGTGGGTTAGATAGAGAAGAAATCAATGAGAATTATGTTATGTCACATAACTACCAAATTTCAAATGGTAATTGGCCAGTGCCAAGCACAAGAGTCTTACTATATATCATAGCTGCATGGTCCAGTGACCTACAAACATAGTAGCCACCATTGTTCCAGGTATAGATCCCTCATTCAGAGTCACTCAAATACCCTACAGTTATAAACGCACTGCTATGAGGAAGAAGACCCCATATGTCCAACAAGTAAACACAGGAAAAGGAGGAAAAAAAGGGGGGGTAAATTGCCTGAAATAAGGTGAAGGTTGTAAGTTCAGTGAGAGGGGGAGAACCCTCTAAGACTAAAGGTGAGAAGTGAGAAGTAAAGAACAGGGAAAAAAGGAAGGAACAAAGCGGGCTGTCCCGGAAAATCCTGAAGCAGGTGAGTTGTGGCTCCACCCTTCAACCCAGATGCACATGGAGCTCCACATCCTTGTTTTGTACGATTAACATCACCGGGTTGTGGTCCGATGTAATCTTTGGACACACTTCCATAGTTGCTTTATCCAGTATTGACCTGGTGGTAAAAATCCTATCTATCCGGGAATAATGTTTATGCGGGTACGAGTAAAATGTAAACCCTGGATCTCTTGGGTTTAACCTCCTCCAAGCATCCTCCAACTGATGCAGATGCAGGAGTTCCAGAATTGCCGCCCTAGTCCGTCCCATTCTAGCCCGCTGTGTTGTATTAGTAGTATCAATCTTTTTATCAATTATACAATTAAAATCACCCATTAGTATCAAGTCACCATCCCATTCCAACAATTCAGAACATATAAAATGAATAACCTCCCGACCATACCGGACGGTATTTGGACCATAAACCACACATATTGTATATTTATGCCCCCTATTCATCAATTGGGCAATTGCCCATCTGCCTTTAGAATCAGCTAGTGTGCGTATTACTGTTGCTCTACAGTTTTTTGACTTTAATATGGCTACCCCTCGTATAGAGACTGCCTGTGACGTGCATACTACTACATCAAATCCTAACTGTTTAAGCTGAAATCTATCCTTAAACGCTAAATGTGTCTCTGTCAGACCCAGTATATGGGGTTTAAATGCTCGAAGCTCCTCCATTACTAATCGTGGTTTCCTGGCCTGATTAAGCCCAGCTACATTCCAACATATATATTTGAAATCAAACATTAGCTCTTAATTGTATCTTTGCTGTAGATGCTTCCTCCTTTGTTTCGTAATCCTTTCCCTTTTCTATTTCCCAAAATTACTTGAGCTAAATAAACTAAGACATGGCTATTTAACCCCCCCTTCCCTACCCAACCACCCCCTCCCTTCTGACCCCACCACCCAATCGGCCGGTGACGGCCCAGTGCCTTCCTCTGCCTATCATCCACCCTTCCTAACCCCACCCTGTGCCTACCAGAAGGAATCACCCCTACCTCTGCTGTCCCCACTGACAGCTTAAAAGGCGCCTCGCCCTTCTCCCTTCCCTGAACCCCCCCAATCCCAGCCCCTTCACCACCCCAATGAAATAAGCTATTGTAAGAAAACTCTAATAATGCAAAATATAAGTAACAGAGCAGGCAAGGCAAGCATAACCAAGTGACATTAATAAACATTTAAGTATTCATTTTGCCTCTATTGCCCATGCCATACAATATTTACTAACAGCAATCACTTTTTAGGATCCGACTGCCACTTGGCTAGAGCAGTTTTTGCCTCTACTTCAGTAAAGAAAAAATGTACTTGACCATTTCTAATAATCTTAAGACGGGCCGGGTCTTGGAGAAACACTTGAGAGCAGACTGTTTTAAGGGGATCCATTAATTGCCGCAGCCCCCAACGCTTTTCCATTGTGAATTTGGACAAATCCGAGCGTGCAAATAAGGACATATTGTCCAGCTTAACGGGAGTTGCTGGGCGTGCCTTTAGGTAAATTGCCTGTCGCAGCAAAAAATTCCCCAAAAACACCAGTATTGGTCTTGAATAACTAGGGCCAGTCTGTTTCCCAGGCTTTATTGTCAAAGGCAATCTATGTGCTCGCTGTACTTGTGTGTCCATATCCCAGTCCTCCAATTCAGGAAATGCTTTTTGAAACAAACTGACAATATAGGCCCGGGGGTCAGACCCTTCGGATCCTTCTGGTATACCAAAAATCCTTAGGTTCTGGCGCCGTTGGCGATTTTCCAAGTCTTCGATAAGACGCCACGTAGAGAATTTACATTTCCAAGACATCTCTTAAGTAATACTGAGTACGGGAAATTTATGCAGGATACTTTACGGGAATACTTAGAAAATAACAGGGGTACTGCAGCTATCGCAGTGGTATGGGATTGTCTGAAGGCGTATGTTAGAGGGGCCACATTGCAGTTCATTTTAAAGCAGAATCAGCATGCTAACCGGGAGAAGGAACAGGAGTATAAGTTGTTATTAGAGCTGGAGCAACAACATGTTAGAGCTATAATAGCTAAAGATAAGGAGGAACAGCAAATATATTTATACCTGGTGGAAACTAGAGCTAAACTTAACCGTGGGCTGGTGGACAAAGTAGCTATTAGATATCATAAATATAAGGCTAAGCAGTATGAATATGGAGAAAGAATAGGACGTCTGTTAGCCACACAAATTGCTGATCAGAGGGCTAGATCATATATTAAAATAATTAAAGGGGGGGATGGCTTAACGCATATGAAATCAGAAGACATAGTGGAACAATTTCGACTTTTTTATGCTGAATTATATGATGAGTCAGCGTTTACTAATACACAAATAACTATGGATTATATCCAAGAATCTGAGCTGCCGGTCCTGATTTTGATAGACTCTGAGGGGCTGAAACGTGATGTAGGGCTTGGGGAGGTTGAGTTAGCGCTGAGCTCTTTACCAAATGGTAAGGCGGTTGGTGAAGATACTATCCCGCTGGAGTTTTATAAACGCTTTAAAGACATTTTGGCACCAGTTTTTATTACATTGTTTAATAATATTATGAATGAGGAGGATGTTCCTTCTACTTGGAAGATTACTAATATCATAGTATTCTCTAAAAAAGGGAAACCAGTAGAGGAAATGGGCTCGTATCGTCCAATTTCACTAATTAATGCTGACGCGAAAATATTTTCTAAAATTTTAGCTTCCCGGTTGGCCCCAATAATACATCAGCTAGTATCAGGACAGCAACATGGATTTGTCCCGAGCAGAGACACAGAGGCACATATAAATACAGCAATTGCTGCATTTGATGTATCTGGCCAACTAAATCAGCAAATGGGAATGATGATGTTGGATGCGGAGAAGGCCTTTGACCGAGTTGCCTGGGGAGCACTATGGTCGACTATGTCATCATTTGGCCTGGGTCAGAGGTTTACCTCTGCTGTACAAAAACTGTATAACAACCCGATAGCAGCACTTAAGCTGAATGGTCTGACATCGGCTCACTTTTCTATTAGAAGGGGCACGCGGCAGGGATGTCCGCTATCCCCACTACTGTTCGCATTATATATTGAGCCCTATATAAGACACTTGCTGCAAAATCCAAGGATAGACCCCGTTGTGTTTAATGGCATGGAACTCAAATTAACTGCGTATGCAGACGATATTGCCATTTTTTCTTCCATTGAAGTTATGCAAGAAGCACAACGTTTTGGCTCATTTTCAGGCTATAAACTAAACGTGAATAAAACTCAGACTATTTTAAATTATCAATCTGTCAGGACTACGCAAGAGCTAGGAATTACAACAACAGCTGTTTACCAGCGTTTCACTCCTATATGAAACTATGGGGTAACCCTATTATGCCTGGTATATTTCATGATGCTATCGGCAAAAATTGGCAGTGTAAGGGTGTTCTGCAACTTGGTCAACTTTATGATAAACAGGGGTTTCGATCCTTTGCAACTTTGAAAGAGGAGTTTGGTTTGCAACAGAGTACATTTTTTAAATATTTACAAATAAGAGATTATTTCATACGGGGTCAGAGGCTTTTAGAGCTGACAAATACCCCAGAAGTAGTAGATACACTGTTTATGACTGAAGGTCGAGGAACTATTGGCAAGGTCTATAATAAGCTGATAGCAGCCGTTGAGGACGATGGGTTACAGACCTCAGAGAAACTCAGTCGGATTTTTCAAACTGAGATAACTAAAGAGGAAGTACAGGATTCGCTGGAGTGCATAGATGCAGCAATAACATCAGTTAATTTGAAACTCCAACAACATCGGACAATATTTATGTTATACTACACTCCTGAGCGTATATCTAAATGGTCTACTATTCAATCACTGGATAAAGCACAGTGTCCCAAATGCCAACTGTACGCTGCAGATTTAAAGCACATGTTTGTGACTTGTCCAAGTTTGAATTCATTTTGGGCGGAGGTAACTTTAGCACTTGCAATGTTGATAGGGCATAATGTCCAGATCGGCGAGAAGGAAATAGTATTAGGGGCTATAAGAGAAACGGGCAGTTATTTGAGACCTTTCATTTCTATTTTTATAATTTGTGCACGATTATGTATTGCTAGAGTGTGGATTCAAAATAAGAGTCCAAGTATCAATGAATTTTGGGTTTTACTTAGGCAAATATATGAAATGGAATTAGCTGTTGCTAAAGCTAGAGGTCCACGATCATGGCTTAAATTTAAAAATATATGGGCTATCCTCAAATGGAATTGATTAATGAAATGTTATGTTGTCTGATATCCCGGCTTGTTTGGCATCTTTCTTTCCATTTATATAAGCTTTAATTAATGATATTGTTTTCTTATTTTATATGTAGTTTCTTCCTCTTAGGTTATATATGTCTAAACATGTGATATGAGATGTTTCCCTTTTTTTGTTTGTATCTTAAATTGTTATTATGAAGTAAACGTATGGCTAAAAATAAAAAATTATAAAAAAAAAAAAAAAGGAGCTCCACATCCTGGTTGAGGCCGCCCGGCTGTTTGCTGTGTAGACAAATGATGTACTCCGACTCTAGTCTCCTCAGCACTCGTTCCCTATCTCCCCCTCTCGTGCATGCCGGTATCCTGTCAATACCAAAGAAAGAGATCTTAAGATCCTCTGTGTTAGGACCATGTAGCGTATTATATATATATATATAAAAGTCAATATAATTTTATTTAATTAACATTATTTCCTATTGGATATTATTTTATGTTTCTGCATCCATTATTTTCTATGTGTTGAAGAACCTGTGAGTGGCCATGAGTGGTGCTTGACTTAATCCAAGCCTGGGCTAGAGTTCATTTACTACTATTTTGTCATCTTTAATGCTTTACTAACTTTAGAAGTGTAGTTTGTGAATAGCAATGTACTTACTCTTTAGTGGCTGGTGTTTGTAGTAGCATCACGCTAACTAAACTCCTCTGACCCTCTCCCTAAACCCCTCCCATTTAGTGGTAGATATTCCCTATTTGCCCACCCCGTCCCAGTCCATCCCATATTTACTACTAAGTAGACAACTCACATGTGCAAAGATCTCCCTATTGAAAATATAGAAGAAGGCGAGATGAAGATTTCCAACCATAGGTTTGTGAATTCCATTTACCCTTGCAGTACTACTTTACATACTACAAAATGCAGTTTGTGAATCGGGCTCTAAATGTGTTCTGTCAACATTATTGGGTGAAATATCCCTCCCTACAGCAATGCAATGTTGCCAGTTATGCATTACTGATAAAGGGTAAATGTGATCTGAACCAAATCTGCAATGTACAACAAGCCCGGTCTGAAAGGATCTTCAGCGAAGTTAAATTTCAGATACTGTGTATCCTTCTCAAAGTTACAAGAAAATGATAAGACATCTGCCTGAATCCAGGCCCAGTGTATTCATCTGATATATATCTTTGTAGCTAGTGCCACATACGAATCATTATGCTCTGCAGCTCAGAGAACAAAAGGCTGCCCCATGACATTTAAGCACAAGAGGTTAGGGAGGACCAGCCTTGGGTTTGTCAGGGAAACATTTGCTTCTCAATAGAGCATCAACACCCTTCCCCTTTTTGAATTCAGGCGGCCATGGTATGCTTAATGCCAAGTGCTAGCTGAGGGAGTGGTTCCGTTTGGAGTTTAGTTGGCTGAGCTGGAAGGGACTTGGGAGATGCTATAAGGCAGAAGAGCAATCCGCATGATTGAAGCAGTATTTAATCATCTTGAATATTGAGCGCAAGAGGCCCTGAAAATTCATTTGCACCAAAAAGCACCTTCCCAGCACAGGATGTGCATCACTGTGTAACAAAAGTATAGTGGCATTTCTGTAGCACTTCATACCTCTCGTCAAGGCCTCAAATTGGCCACTCAAAGGTTGATTATGTAGTCAGACAATCTTCCAGTGCATGAATGAGAAATAGGTGTGGGTTTGAGGGTCTTCAGATTAGTACTAAGGTTGGTGTTTGTGCGTGAGGCCGGGGAGAGTGTACTCCAGACGTGGCACAGAGGTGTGTAACGGTCAGTTGCGGGCGGGTGGGGGTGAGGGGCTGGGGGTCACAATAAAAAAACCATTTACCTCCCGGCGGGCCTGCTGGTTGGCCACCGCCGCCTCTCCTGTGTCCTCTTCATGGCTTCTTGTAAGAAACAGGAAGCAGAAAGCACCAGGGCTCCCACGCTCCCCACAGCAATGCAGCGGTGTGATTGGTCTGAGCGCCGTGACACAGCGCTCAGCTACGGGCTGTAGGGGTGGGCATCTTCTCCATGCAGGCTGTAATGCAGCCTGCATGGAGAAGGGGCAAAGTGCCCATGACTAGTTTGGGCGGCCCGAGAGGGCCGACTAAACAGTCCTTGCGCACTTAGGAGGGTTGAACCCTCCTCCCCTGCACTTCAGCCCCGCCCCGACCCCTCACACAAGCTGCCGCAGCAGGAGGACAAAATAAAATGATAATAACATTAGTTATTATCATTTTATTTTTCCCTTCCTTTTGCTGCTCCGAGGCAGTGGGGCGACACTCATCCGCCTTAGCGGAGGAGCTCCCACTGGTAGCAGTGTCTCATGCATGAAGAGAAATGCAAAGAGAGTGGGAGCAAAAGCTTCCTAGGTAGCCAAAACAAACCAGTATGCATTTGATTTCAGCTGCATGAGGGTTGGGGAGCATCAAACTCTTTATTGCTATTTTTATTTCAAGGTGGCTTTCGATAACAGTTAGTCTCTAGAGGAACCTGTTCTAAGGCATGCATGTGTGGGGATCGTGGAGAAGTGGAAATCGAGGTGCTTTTATTAGGGTTTGTTCAGCCATCACCACCTGCAGTAAACTACAGTTACCCGTTAGAAACCCTATGCTTGAGGCACTGCAAGTGGGGAAGCTGCTTGGGGCTCAACAAGGAATGAAGATATCCCTGCTTTGCCGAAGACGTGCTGAATGCCTGTTATAGACCTGTGAGGAAGGCTGACCTCTGCTCTGTCTTGTACTTAACCTCCAGTATTTGACTACAGAAAGGGAAAGTCAGTTTCCTACTCATGGGGTTCAAGGAACATTTTGAGCCTCCCATGAGAGACTTTGCTGAAAGTTGGAAAAAGTGGTTCAAGTGAATAAGTGCTAGAGCTGAGATACACCTGCTTGTTGGAGGTATCCTGCTTGCTGCAGCAAATGCCTTGAGGACCCTGGCTGCAGCTGGGCTCTGCAGGCCAGTCTATAGACCTGATGGGAACTCAGTTAGAGCTCACATTGATAATGTAAAGATAGAAGTGCACAACATCTAACACACTTTACTTTGGCGAATACAATCTGTAAAAAACACATAGGGCCTGATTCACAACGGTAAACTTACACTTTTGTGTAAGTTTATGATGGTTTGCTATTCACAAAGGTAATTTACGAGCAGTACCTTTACGACTGCGGAGTCTCCGACATATAAAGATGGGATTGTCCTATCTTTTTATATGTGGAGACTCGGCTGTCTGCAAAGACACAACTCGTAAGTTACCTAAGGGAATAGCAAACAATCGTAAACTTACACAAAAGAATAAGTTTACCTTTGTGAATCAGGCTCAAAGTAATAAGAACATTTCAAACATCTAACGTTGTATGACCTAAATTGATTAGCATATTTACACACGATCCACTACTGCCTGTTGTTCCACAGTGAACTATTAAAAAGCACAACAAAGGATTTAAAAAAATATATATTTTTATTGAGTTACATAACAACATAACACCATATATAACACCCCTTCAGCACGTACCTTATTCCGCCCACGGACATAGCCCGCCTCCCAGCAGCCACCCCCTCCACTTCAGCAACAAAGGATTGATCATATTTAAGTGAATTATTTATTTTACTTTCCTTCTCTCATGTGGATTTGCATCAGAAATGAGTTCATGTACTTTTTGTTACATATTTAACAAGTTCTCTGTTTAGTTGTGTAAATTGTTTACAGGTTGGCTTTCAGATTACATTCAAAATGGATCTCAAATGAAGTTTGTGTTATCTTTCAGACACAGCACTAACATAGAAAACAACACACGGCTTCTTCCCCAGCCAGGTTTTCACATAAAAACGCACCGCCTGCTGTGCTACAACAGACATTCGAACATTGTTTAATCTGCAGTTCATTATTGTTACATGAAAGTGAAGTGAAACGTCTGTGATCTTGAATCAAGCAACATTAGGCCTATCTGGGCAATTCCCAAATGTGAAAACTCCAGGCGAGCTAGAAAAATCCTTCACTCATGCATATGTGCAAATACCATGACAAACAACTCCCAGACAGCAGAAAATTACAGGAAGGATATGAAACGCAGCATTCCTGGCCCACCTCCCCATTGTGTGCATTATAAACAGCCTGCATAATGAGGTTTGGCGTCTAGGGGATGTCTTTTGTCAGTTAACTCGTGCCTCCCTTGAATGGTGTAGAAGAAGAAAAAAGCTCCTTGATGCGTAACAAATGTAGATCTTTGTTTCAGGCAATTTTAAAGACAACGCCAATGAACAAAAGGAGAAAAAACAGGTTTGACTTTTGTAGATGTCGTTTGGCTTGGAATGTGTCCAGTTTGGCTCTTCGTTTTTTCCCAAAATGGCCGAAATTGTGTCAGCGTTCAGTTACAATTCACAAGGGGTAGTGGGAGAAGAGAACATGAAGAGGGCGGCCATTACAATTTTGACAGTATTGGATAACAGTAGCATTTAATATTGACTGACATTCTTGTTCTGTACATGCTAATGTATACAAATGTGTGATTAGTTACATTGGTGCTTTTTAAATTTTAGATTGAACTATAAACAAAGTGATGGATGGAATGCTTGAATTAATTGAGCCACTGGTAATTTCTTGGTGCCACATCCCAGTCCATCCTTATTGTGCACACCATTCCACCTCCGTTTGGACCCAGCCATATGTAAATCAGTCTTGACCCTGCTCCAATAGGAAGAGTCCAGACCCAAAATGCTTGGACAGGTCCTCTCTGAACTGGAACACAAGCAACCCAAGACCGATTTTGCCCTTATTATGGCTTATCATTCGGGTACAGCTTGGTTCAACTCCATTAAATTTTTTTCAAGGCGGTGATCACTGTTTTAATGTGGGTTCTGGGATTTCAGTTCTTAACGGCTGATTGAGACAATTGGGACCAGTGGATGATTTGCTTGCACTGCCGATTCAAGTCTTATTTTCTTTGATGTAAAAACAAAACCAATAAAGCGTATTAGAAACTGTAGATTATTTTGTGTTTGGTAGGAGTTGTAGGGTAAGAGTGTCCATGAAGTGTAGTTTGACTTGCCGCTCAAATTCTTGAGGTGAAAGTCTGATTTGTAAATGACGATTATCAAGAAAAAGGACCCCTCTATCAATAGGATACCCGGACAGGGAAAATACAAATTAAAAAGAACACCGCCGTCTTACGTCCCTGAACTTCAACCTTCAAATGAACAATTTTACGCTCAGAAGGCTCAATATTTGTACATTTATTTTATTGCATATTATTTTTCTTTTTTCAAATGTATTTTGTATAATCACATACTTTTTTATATATAGATTCCTTTACATTAATTGCATAGTATGAATAACACATTTTAACAAAATATTATATTATATGTCTCAAACTATGTGACAAATCATGCTAGACAAAAAATCTGCAGGTCAATGACATTTCATAAAAAGGTAGGGAATGGAGCGACATATTGTTGTGAATGTCAGCCTGCTAGTAATGTTTTGAGAGGGGGTAGTGGGTGATGACCAGTGAGTGGAGTGGTTAGTGGCTTTTAGTATGTTGGTTAGTGCACAGAGGCGTAAGTTGGTGGTTTGCTGTGGGTAGAGGTGAATATAGAAAGGAATGTGTCATGCATTGAATGTCATGAAAAGTGGAGTAAGGACTAATTGCTGACAAGCCTCATGGTGAATGAGTGCAGTGGTGAGTGGTTGTCAATGAGATGAGTGGTTTGTGGGTGATGTTTGAAGTTGTGTGCGGAGCGGTGAGTGACTGTCAACGAATAGATGGGAGAGGTGAGTGAAAGATGTGTTGAGTGCCGCGTGGGTGGTCGAACGAATGTTTTTTTAAGAGTGGCATAGTGGGCAGAGTGGTGAGTGAGTCATTGTCAGTGAATGTGTGGTATAATGAGTAGAGCGACGATTGAAGCAAAGTCTTTATTGTGTTTCTGAGTTGGTGGTGTAGAGTGTGCCTCTCTGTGTAGTGGTCACTTGAAGGGATGGCATTTTGGGTGGTGGTGTTTTGAATAGTTGCCAGTGACTGGGTGGTGTTGTGAGTGGCAAGTTTGTTATGTGGGAACCATAAATGCCCTGTTTTTATTAGCCATAACACTTATAAGAAACAGCAAGGCCGAGTAAGTCTTTGGTAAACAGTACTAATAGCAAGTTTAGACAAAAGAATAGCAGAAACATTTGTATAATCAGACAAAGGTTTTACTGAGAGATACATCTCGCGAAAACCCAGATAACATAAATGGTATCTAGTGTATAACACGCTAAGCCAATTAGATAATTGATGGAGTATCTTTTGCATTTTTCCATTATTTGCTGGCAAGATAGACCAGTGAGCTGCATGCTGGCCTGTAACATCTAAATGTCACGAGTGAAAATGGACTGGGTAGACTCAGCTTTTCACCCTTCCAAGGCTGATAAAATGGGTAGTGCTTAAGATAGTACCGAAACAAATGTATTTTTACATTTTGTGTGAACCAGTTGTAAAACATCTATGTATTTACTCACTGACATCCCCTCACTCTCCACCCCTGGGCTAGGTATGGTATGCAATTAAATTGGTAGTGACAACAATATAACCGGTACGAAATGTAGGTTTGGGAGGTAGTACATTAAACCTGTCGTAAACACGCTGTTGAGCGACTTCTCTTCATATATGTGCATCACTTCAGAATTTAAAGATGCTTTTACAATAACGGTCACTCAGCCTACAAGTAAGCAGATGTCACTTGTGACCCGGGTGTTTGTGGCATGCTGCAAGTGAGGTGACACAAGGGTAGCAACATGGTTGGCACTCACTCACTCGCTCACTCACTCACCAAGAACATAGAGGGGCTTGGAGCCCAGCCATTGCTTTTCATTGGTTGGCTTTTTTGTCACATTCATTTTCCTGCTTCTTACTCATGTCCATGCTTGTCAATCTTGTGTTCCTCTCTTCCATGGAACATTGCTCCTCCGTAATCTCTTTGATTGGCTGGCATCACTGCTTTCACTGCTTGCTTTTCGAGCACTACTTTTTTCTTTGTGTGAAGCACTCCATCTGAGTACATGAGTTTTCGAGCCAACCCCCTGCGCTCCGTGTTTCTCTCTGTTGACTGCTTCTCCCCACCCTTCTCCCTCGTGATTTCTCTCAATTCATGTTGCTTCCACTCCCACCCTCTCCCTGTTGGTTTTGTATCTCCTCCAACCCACCTCCTTTGCTTTTGTGTTGCTTTTGCGTTCCCCAACCCTCCCCTGTGTTGCTTCGCTGTTCCCCCATGCTCTCCTGTATTGTTTTACTGTTCGCCCCCACCCTCATCCTTGTTGCTTCACCGTTTCCACATTGATCGCCCATGTTGTTCCACTCCCTCAACAGACTTTAAAAAAAGCACATGTGCATCTTCATTTCTTTTTAATTACCAGCCCTACTTGGATCAGAAACCAAAAATACAAAAAATAAGATTATACTTCATTTTGTAGGCATGCACATGTGTGGTTCACACCCCTACAAAATGACGCGGGTGGCTGTTTTTGTTTTTAACTTCAGCTACGCTGCTTTGCCAATAGGTCATAAAGGCAAGACATATTGGCTTTGACAATTCTTTTTAGTTTTCGTTCTGACTTTTGCTGTGTAGTTCTCAAAACTCCAGCTTCATTCCTCCTTCTTATCTATTAGCCACAAGTCTATCTGGCTAATCACAGACTGGTGTAAAGAGTTGCATGGCTCAATGATGAGAGATCTGAACATCCATGCTTGCAATGTGCAGTCAATGGAGTATCTGCATTGTCCTCAAGCTGACATGTAGAATTAAACAATACCAAAATAGACCCACATTTATCAATATAATATGATTGGCTGTGTTTACCACAGTCTTGCAGTTAAGGAACAGTTTAAATGTTAGAAATTGTTGCACAAGTCATTGGTACTTGTTTCATCAATCTTTGAGGGAAGTTGAGTTGGCTAGAATGAGAATGTAAGAAACTCGGTTACTGGTTGAGAGGGTGAAACCTGTCTCAAGCAGCAACCACAGTTCTTCTCAGGGTGAAGTCACAAGCAAACCTTACATTAACCTGTGCTCAACCCTCGGGTAGTTTGGCACAGAGCAGTCAGGCTTAACTCAGAGGCAATATGTAAAGTATTTGTGCAACACTTCAAACAGTAACACATTAACACACACCACAAAAAGATTCCGCACCAGTTTAGAAAAATAGAGTAATTAAAAAAAAATAAAACAAGGCCCAAATGACAAAAATCCGATCACTAGATATGCAGGTTTTAAGATTTCAGTGAAAATAGCACCTAAATGCACAAAGTGCTATGGATATCTGGTCGCACCGGACACTGACAAAGTCACAAGTTCAGGCTGACTGGGATGGAGCGCGGGCTGGCTACAGGGACCCAGTTAAGCCAGCTGAACAGAGTACTTTAAATCCTGGCCTACGGAGCATTGCAAGTATCCATGTCGAAGATGCTTCTTATCAGCCTAAGCGATGCATCTGTTCCGAAGTGCGGTGAGGCTCCGGTGCGAGGTTCTGCATTGTCGTTGAGGCTGCATTTGATGAGGGATTCAAGGTCCAGCACCAAGGATGTGTTGCACATCGGCGGTTCCGATTGGGGCAACAGGTTGCGATGTGATGCAGGTCTTTGCGGCAGTATCGATCCACAGAGCAGTGGCGATATGTTGTTTCTGCTTGGGGTTGCACTGCACAGCGGCGGAGATGCATCGATTCCGCTGGATTAAGAGAGGCTGGCAGAGCACCTTAGTCCATGAGTCCAGGACTTGTGTGGTACCACTTGGCAGGGTAGACACACAGATGACAGAGCCCAGGTGCTAGTTCAAGGTTGTTGGAGCCTTCTGTCCATCAGGCTCTAGTCAGGAGGCCAGACAACTAGCCCTTGGAGTAACTTTGGGGTCCTGGGTTCAACAGATGCAGGTTCAATCCTTCTCACCCAGGCAAGAGGACAACAGGCAGCAGGCCAGCCCAGCAGGGCAGTAGTCTTTCAGGGCAATAGTCCAGCAGAGTTTCAGTTTTTTTCAGCAGCACAGCAGTCCTTCTATCTGGCAGAGTATCCACAGGTCCAGAATTTTACTCAAGAGGTGGTGTCTGTGGTCCAATATTTATACCTGTTTCCCTTCATAGGGAAGGTGGGAGAAGCTTCTAGAAATTCCCTTTGAAGTCCCCAAGCATCCTGCCTTCCCAGGCTCCAGACTAACTACAGGGGGTATGCAACCCTTTGTGTGGAGGCAGGACGCACCCTATTCAAGTGTTAGTAGGGCTGTACTCAGCTCCACCCTCCCATCCTGCAAGTGATGGCCTATTCAGGCACACCTAAGCTCTCTATTGTGTATGGCTGTCTAGTAGGTATACACATAGCCTAACTGTCAGCTGCACCCTGATGTGTAACCCAGAGACAGGCTACAGGCACTAAAATGCCCTCTTTCTAAAAGTGGCATTTTCAAACTTTTAATACAAAATCCAACTTTATCATAACGTGATTTTTCATTACAATTCCAAAGACAACAAACATGAACTGGCTACCTGCTCCCATTTGGAAATTACAGCTTACTGAAATTTAAAAGTCTTTCACTACTGGGGCATGTAAAACTTAAATTTCCCGCTTTTTAAATACATTGCACTCTGCCCTGGAGGTTGTTTAGGGCCTATCCTGGGTGACTTATATGTATTACAAAGGAAGGTTTGGGCCTGGCAAAAGGTTAAATTTGCCAGGTCGAAATGGCAGGTTAAAACTACACACACAGGCTGCAATGGCAGACTGGAGACATGTTTAAAGGGCTTCTTATGTGGGTGGTACAATCAGTGCTGCATTCCATCTAGTAGCATTTAATGTACAGGCCCTGGGTACATGTGGTGCCACTTTACTATGGACTTGCAAGTAAATTAAATATGCCAATTGGGGTAGGTCAATGTTACCATGTTTTAAAGAGTGAGCACATGCACTTCAGCGCTGGTTAGTTGTGGTAAAGTGTGCAGAGTTCAGCAAAATGGAGGAGGAAGGCAAAAGGTTTGAGGGAAGACCGCCCTAAGGCTGATGTAGTTTTCAAATTGCCCCTGGATATATAAAATACTATGAGCCCATAAGAATGGTCATTGTTTGAATGTGGATGATACTTTATGACATCGCAAGCAAGAGGCGATTCTGTCAATCTCCGAATGTGAGAAACCGGCTATCACAGATTCATTACTAAAAACAGATATCTTGCTCTTGGAGCCTTTCAATCCAATCCCTTTCTCTTTGACTTGCCAGCATCACATGATAAAAGGCCTGAAATCTGGGTGTGTTGTTCGACTGCGAGCTCTTTTTTAGCCATCAAAGAAAGGCTGCCTGTTAATCGGCCTTCCATTCCTTACATGTGCACCAAGTGTTTGCCGCTCTCTCACCTCTGTCAGAAAAAACCTTGGCCTGGCTGTTGTCATTTCCTGCTGGGATTTCTGCAGATAGCTTCTATAACAGTCACACAAACAAACCAAAACTTGTAGTCTAGAATTATGAAGTTACTTTTTCTTGGGCTGAAATCACGTGATCACATGACTTCGGCACTGAAATCCCTTCATTGGCTCTCAGTAAAACAAAGAATGTATTTCAAAATCCACTATTGGCCTTTCGTCATCTTTCTAAGTTGTTTGCACCTTATTTTCAGACATCTACCATCTGCTCATCAAAAATATCGTCCCAATGGCCAATATGACACCAGAAATTTGGTGGAAGACCATACTACGTACAGGGGTCATCGATATGGAACTTTCCACTACTACAACCTAAACTACAGATCTTACAGTGAACACGTGAACATCTCCATCTATCTCACTGTGAAAAAAACTTGTGTTTAGCAAGTTACACTAGAATCTCTCCATCCCGAAAATGATATCTTACTTACACTGGAATGAGTTGAAAGCAGGATGTAGAGAATGTGCAGGAGCTCCCTGTTTACTGTACGTAGTGGCACTGGAAAGAGCAACCTGCTAACTATACATTTATAATTGTATTTTGTTGTATGTGTATGAAAATTCCTCTTTTTGCATGATCATCCCTCAATTTTTGGACAGATGCCGCTGGTTTTTAGACACAGCCCTGCTAACAAGGCCCCAACGTGTGTGCCCAGATCCCTAAAAACTTGTCAAATTGATTAAAAATCCTAATTAGCTCATCCAAAGTACATTGTGGTCCATATTATATGGTACACAGGGTTTTGGACAAAATATCAAGTTGTTAATATCGGGAGACACAAATATCGGGAAAAAATATTGACACAAAAATATCATGATGAAAAATATCGTTGTCAAGAATATTGCTTTTTAGTAAGTAATATCGCTTATTAGAATATTTTTGTTTTTAATAATACAGTTGTAAAAAAAATCATTTTTAATTATTTTCAGTGTTATCGTTCATATATTACTTTTATGTGTTACTATTGTTTGGGTAGTTGTTATACATTTCTTTAAATATAGTTTGTAATTTTAAGTGATTTAATATTTTTTATTTATTTGTTAATATCAATTTATAGTGTTGTAGCAGGTTGTTGCATTTGTAGGAGGATAGGGTGAGAAGTTAATGAAGTGAAAACTAATTAATAAATATTTTTTAATTAATTATTACTGAGTGGGAAGCCCTCAAGGCGGCTATGAGAGTGGCTTGTATAGGGGCCTTCTGTGGTGTCCAGAGACAATTAGAGGTGGATATTAAGGTACAGGAGCGGCGCTTGGCCGATCTGCATAAAACAGAGGCACGCTCTGAGGTTCTGCGGGCACAGTGTACTGTCCAGGGGCTCTGGGATACCCATTTCTTAAGTAGCATTGTAAAGAAAACGTTGTTTGAGGCTTTTAGACTTAAACAGCTATGATTTAAAATCTTGCAGGTATTATCCTATTGCTTTTACACAGACTGGACATTTGTGATAGAATTCCTGTGTGAACACGGCCTTAGACATTAATATAATCTGTGAATAGTTTATTTTGAATGTAAGTTGTGTATATAAAAACTCAACATGAAATATCAATGTAGACAGCATAACCAACAGGCCAGCAGATCTCTGATACTAACACCTATATCCGCACTTTAAAAGACCTACTTGTCCATATTGGTGGTTGTATGAGTTACTCTGAAACCTCACATTCTGGGTGGTCAACTGATCGAGGATGCACCTCCCCCCAGCCCACCCGGACCCTATTTTGCTAATAGGCGTGTACACTGAACTTCAATTACACCTAGTAGGGAATTAAACAAGCATTCACCCTGCTTCTTTCATAGCAGTCAATGGGTAATTAAATACAGAAAACATGTTTATCTGCTCAAATTAAGTTTTAACGCATAAAAATGCCCATAATTCAGTAATCACCCACCTTAATTTTAAGACTAACAGATTTTGATTCTTAAGTTGTGTATTAGATTGTTAGGGTGCCGAAGTCGTCCCAAACACTTAACAAAAACTTAGACCCTCTTTGCGAGTGGCCCAAATTACTATTTGCACAGGGAACGGCATTAGACGTTTTGTGGCAATTACCACATCCTCAGCAATTTCCCCCAATTCACATGTTATGCCCTACTTTAAAGGACACAACATTTAATAGGTGATAAATATCTCACCTTTACATTTCCTTCCCTTTGGTATCAAATTTAAAAGATGCAATACTTATCCTATCCTCAATTGGGCAACAGTCGGGTGGCTCTTTAATTCAAACGATACATTTTGCAGTAGTCACAGAACCTGCTGGTCTTTGCCAGCATGACTTGCGTCAGGTAAAACTTGGCGTAAATTATGTGGCAAATACTGCACTTAAAAAAAAAAAAATTATTCGTTTAGCACAATATTCATTGAAAAATCATCAACAGCATTTGTACAATGAATGAGCAATTGGTACTAATCTAATTGCCACCATATCTCTACAGCTACCACCCGGCATACAACTTCGCTTTTTTTCTTTTTGTAAGACATATCTTGCAAAACAAGGAGAGGAGCAAGCAACAACTTTGACAGAACTCCTCCCTCCTCCTCCTCCCCTGAAGACCACTCTATTTACACCTCATCCGTACTCATTAAGTCATCCAGATTAATATTATTCATTGCTGAGGCAGTGCCACTTTACTCCAACTCCAAGGGCCATATGTACCAACACATTTTCCCATAGATATAGAATGAGTAAAACCCTTTGATACATCTGGCCCCAAAAGTCCACTCATGGACATTTCAGTTTAACCATCCCCGGAGGCATACAGTGATAAGCATGCAATGGAAATCAAGGTTGTCAGTATGTGGATTAATACACCAGGGGGAGCTACGGGGGATGCTCATCATTTTTAGATTGTACCTTCAGGGTTTCAAGGATGGTGTCCCATCTAAGAGCAATGTGCATTTTACGCAGTCCAGCACGTTCCTCCTTATTCAAAATCTTACTTTCTGCTTCTGACCAGTTTATGGATGTATTAGGACATTTAATAACACGAAGAGAAGAGGTGTTTTCTAAGGCATGATAACATTATGCTTAGCCAGAAGTAAAGCAAGATCCACAAGCTTCCCTGCCCTCCTATCTGTAGGAGAGTAGGATCTGCTTCACATGGGTACCCCCACTTTTTGCTGATGCTTCACTGTTTTTTACTTTAGTCTGGCTGGGGCCCTGCTAATCAGAACCCCAGCCTAGCTGCTTCCTCTCTAAAATGGTTTCCATGTGCCTTAGGCACATCTCTGATTGGAATCTGGAGTGCCCTTGTAAGTCCCTAGTATATGGTATACTATGTACCCAGGGCATAGGTACCTCAGAGGCCTGCCAGGGGCTGAAGCATGTATTGTGCCACCCCTGGAAGGCCAGCCAAAAGGACACCACAGGTCTGCTACTGCAGCCTGGGTAAGGTGGTGCATGCACCCCTTACTGTGATATAGGTTACCTATATCACTACATACCTACACACATATAAACCTATAAGTCACTCCTATGGCAGGCCTTGTCAATCCTGAAGGCAGAGTGCTTGGTTCCTATCTGAGAGGGGGCCCCTGCATGAGCAGAGCCCCTCTGCAGCATTCGGAGACCCTTCTCTGATGCTGTTTGTAGTGCAGCCTGACCATATACTCTTAAGCGCATTATAACCTCGCGTTAAATGCTAACTTTGGGATAGCTGCACGGAAACATGTCGTGTTTGGTGTCAAACATCTTGGAATACTACCCCCCGCCAGTTCTGGCGGTGGGAGTAGCATTCCACCCTTCTAGAGGAGAGACATGTACACACTGGCCTGCCCGGTAACTTCTTTCCAAGCCCTGGCATCACAAAATGGATGCCGCTGCCACAGACACGAGTCTGGCCTCCTGCTGCTGACTGAAACTCCGGCAGGGAGGCCTGGACAATAGGGTTCCTGTCCCAGGGAGGTGTAACCACCTCCCCAGACAGGATAATGTGTATTGGGGCTGGGCGGGAGCCCTCTCTGGTGCTTTGAAGTCCTGCACTGGGGGCACACTTGGTGTCCCTGTGCATACCCCAGTTCAAACTGGTTCAGGGGCTTCCAGCCCTGCTCTGGCGTGAAACTGGACAAAGGGAATGGGTGTAACCACCCCTCTTCCCTGACCCTCCCATAGGTGGGTCCCCAGAGTATGTCCAACCCCTAACTTAGTATAAGTATGGGACCCCAGTCCTTAGGACTTTAGATTTACCTGGACGAAACTCTGACACAGAATCCTGGACCTTCGACGCTCTACTTTAAGATTAGAGGACTGAAGAATCTCCCTTGGGGTCAAGGAGTGACTCCCCTGCTTGGCAGGCACCAACAAAGCAATTGTCCGGTCTGCATCGCTGAAGCTCCCGCCGGATGCCGAAGTCTTTACATCACCAGAGGTGGATTTCCAGACTTCCCTGAGGCTGCCCTGAGTCCCCAGCAAAGCTGAGGCCCGTAGCTGTCGTGGGTAACGTGGAACCGTGACCCCTGGACACCGAGCATATTTGCAAGTGCATTCTCTTCCTGGTCCTCCACGAAGTTGTGCTTTGGGCTCCGAGTAGCCCCCGCCTCCAGCACCGACTGCACCGAAGATCACTGGCCTCCACTCCACGAGTGTCCCGTGAGCCAGCTCTAAGTGCGTCCACTTGAGGCTCCTTCACGGTTGCTAGTCTGTTGGCTAGTAGGCCCTCCCGAAGGCCAATCTTCTTCTGCTTGGGCTTCCCTGGTTGCTCCAGGCGTGCCCTGACTTACCCTTGCTGGGTGAGTCCCTCAGACCTTGCTGGTCTGCACCACCGTCCTTCTTCTATTTCCACAAGACTTGCCGTTGCCAAGGCTTGTTGGGTCCAATCCGGTCGCCGACACCTCAGTAATCGACAGACGTCGTGGGCAGCTCGAATCCAGCTCCTGGTCATCGTCGACGCCTCCTGGACCTCGTGGCTGAAGAGTCAAGAGAACCGTCAACCTACCTGAAGCACTCGACATCGGTGGGCATCCGCTCTTCGCCTTCCTGGTCACTGGCTAGTGACCCAGACTCTGTCCCCTCTGCTTTCAGGTTCTTCAGATCTTCGATCCACCTTTGGATCCACCCGAACACTTTCGACTTGGCCGCCAGCAGCACTTTGCAGCAGATCGCCATTGAAAACGACGACGAAACCCGACCCCGAAAGACACCTATGCACCCGGCTTCCCTGGGTGAGGTAACTCGAGTACTCCGGTGCTCCCGTGGGTATAGACTCTAGAACAACCCAGTTCTAAAGGGGTTTGCTCCAAGTCCTCCTCTAAGTGTCCCTTTTCCTTAAAATTCCAACCGCGACTTTCCCCATAGAAGTCAACTGGCGATTCGCGGCTGTGTTCTCACACTGCACGCGTCCCCGTGGGTCCCCAGTGTCACTACCTTGGGTGGTTCCTTGTGGTCCAAGCACTTCTACAGGCTCTAGGCCTTGTGTCTAGCTCAGTCGTGGTTCTTATACCACTTTATTGGTATATGGTTTGGTACGCCCTAGGGCTCAAACGTGTATTTGTGCTATTACTGTTGATAACTAACTTATAACTTATGTACATCGAACTCTAGCCTCATAAAGAGACTATAGGGGTGTGTTTAGCAATAAATACATATATTTTGAATATATACCTGGTGTGGTCCTCTTTCATTTGGTCACTCAAGAGATTATAGACTGGTAAAACAAGCTGCTTTACATTCCTTCAAGACTTAGCCTGAAGGCTGCTCTCCATAGCTACCACTAGGATAGCTTTCAATAAAGGTTGTCTTTAACCTATCTCCAATAAGGGGTTGTTTGGACTGGTGAAAGGTGCCCACTATAATTAGTGGACAGCATATACCAGGCCAACTTCTCACACTATCCATCTAAGGGTGTGGAAAAAGGTCCAATAATCAGGCCTTAAGTGAAAGGAGATCGTTGCAGTCTGTGACATGGATCAGAATTGCAATGCCCCTTGCTTGGTAAGGCCATCTCAGCCCCATATCATGTCAACAAAGTCGGTCCCTTCAGCACGATATCAAGGACAAGGTGAGTAAGGCTCGGGAGAGATTTGTCCGATTTTATCGGGGTTAAGATTTAATAAGGGAAATAAGAGTTAATATTCTCTATTGAGAATTTTAAATCATATATATTTAAATTGCATGTAGCGCAATAACCTAATTGGATAGAAGAAGATCCTCCTCCAGTTCTATTTGTTTAACACTCTGGATTGTCAGTTTCCCACTGTGAACAGAGTTTAACCTGAAACAGCTCTACATGATGTAGATGGGCTGTATGAAGTCATCTAATCAATTTCTTGCTGTTATTCATGGGTTGCTGGGGTGACTCACTTTGTGCTTGGGTGGTTTAAGAGTTTCAATATGCCATAGGTTAAGCAAAGCTAATCTAATTAGCCCATAGGCAAGAAACTGCCTCTTTGGAATATTGCAACCCTCTGTTGAGGTACTAAAGTCCAATAGAGTCCCATTCCTAAAAATAAATTCCCAACAGTGAAAACCCCCGTCTCAATCCACACTTGGAGCTGGTATTCCCTATGCCATCCCATGTATGTGGGCAAGCCAGCAATGGGGCAGTATTGGTGTAAGAGAGTATATGTTTAGTAAGATTGTAACTACCCTCATCCCATCTGCAGTAGGCAGATCACTTTGTGGGGAACATCAATCACTATCACTGACTCTGTCCTCAGGGGTGCTGGTCCGTCCCATTGAATGGCCAGCTAGTCGTCTTGACAGCCATTGGAGTTATGTAGCAAGGTAGTATTTCTCTATGACTGGGAGGCCTAGCCCTCCCACTTCTATTGGCAACTTCAGTAGTGGCATATCAACTCAACATCATCCTCCAGCCCACACCAATCCACTCAGAATCCCAACCAGGTTATTAAAAAAGTATCAGGGTATGGTAAGAGGTTAATGGACAAAGTAATGTACAGTAGCACCACCACTTTTATGAGTGCCTCCCGACCTACAACAGACCAAGGCAGCGATGTCCAAAATGTAATCTGTGATGTAAGGGCTCATACTGCTTTGCCCAAGTTGCCATCATGGAGGTCCTGTACAATATGATAAATATTAATGCCTAGGTAACTCAATTTTCTGGTCTCCTAGGAAAGATGGCCCTCTATGATGGCCTAGTCTGGTGGAATATACCCTGGGTTCAAGGGAAATATGCAAGATTTCGACAAGTTAAGATGAAGGTCAGGAATGGCCACAAAAGTGTTAAGTGTCTGCAAAATGGCAGATAGATACGCCAAAGTGTCTCTGATGTCAATCAGGATAACATCAGCGTATAAGACTACTTGTGCCGTCTCAAACAGTGGAATACCCAATTTTTTCATCTGGGTTCCGGTAATCTTTCATAGATGCCCCGGTTACAAAGATAACGCTTTAATATAAAGTTGCCTAAGCATCTTTGGTACAATTATACCCAATTGTCGAAGACAGGCAGCCAATGGCTCAATGGCGCTGGCAAACAATATAGGTGACAGGAGTCAGCTTTGCCAGGTGCCTCAGCCGATATTGTATGAATCCGAGATACTATGGCCAGTTTTAATTGTAGCAAATGGGCAATTATAAAGACCCTATTGCCAGTGGCACGTTTATGTGCTCAAACCAAATTTACTGATCACTCTGTGCATGCCCACCCAATTTAAGTATTCAAATGCCTTTTCTAGGTCGAGGGTCACGAAGGCTGCTCGTGGCCATAATAATGCAGCTTCTCATTAAATCCCTTAGTTGACGAATATTAAGAGAGGTATTATGGCTTATCAGAAAGGATTTTAGCAAGTATCTTTTAGTGTCTGAATTTAGGATAGACAGAGGCCTATAAGAGGCCATGTCTCGGTTCTCCCTCCGGGGTTTAGGAATGGAAGAGATTATTGCTTCCCTAGTAGAGGGAGACAGTTTACCAATCTCAAATGCCTTGCCATATACTCATGCCAGTTTGGGAGCCCATTGAGATGAAAATGCTGAATAAAATTCCAGTGGTCATCTGAACGAAACGGGGGCTTTACCACGATACGGATCACTCAGGGTTTCTTTTATTTTCTGCTTTGTAATTTTCAACCCCATCGCTGCTCTAGCCTCCACTGTGACATCCTAGGCAGAGCAACACCTTCTAGGAAGTCGTCCGGGCTGTCTCGAGCTGGATCATCAGTCGCCTTATACAAGTTGATATATTAATGATAAAAGGCCTCATTGACAATGGTTTGTGTAAAGATGTCTACACCAGTGGATGTAGGAATTAAACAGAGGACAGCATGAGAGGCATTAGGTGGAGTCAGGCAGCCAATCGTTAACTAGATTTGTCTCCCTCTTGATGCACCCTAACTTGATAGGACATGTGATCATGGCAATGCAGTATTTCAAGTTTATCATAATTTGTAGCATCGCATAGAAGTTTCTATTTACAGGACTTCCCTCTGGACTGTCTTTATGACCCCAACCATAGTCTGAAAACAAAGCCTTTCAAAGCTTTTATTAATTAAAGACAATGACACTGTCCCTTCATTTTCTCAGAATAATATTTTTTTTTCCAGAACAAAATTTAAATATACTCAGATTATGTATGTTGAAACACTGCATCATCAAGCATTGTGACCTGCATTCGCCAAGTTGGGGGTAGGTGTTAACGCTCTGCCACAATCTCTTCTGCAAGGGGATTGTGATCTTAAAGTGGTTTAGGGTTGTAAGCCATGGAGGAAACTCGTAAGTGTAATCCATGTGAACAAACATTTCTGTCCAAGATGGAGTGAATGTCATGGATGATGAGTTGAATAAGTACTCAGGCCTACTTGGATTACTTATTCACCATGTGTCACCATCAGAGCCGGACTGGCCATAGCGGGCACCGGGTATTTCCCCGGCGGACTGGAGGGGTGGGGCCGGTTTTGTTACTGGGAGCCGGTTTTGCAGCAGTGCTGCAATATCGGCCCCCTGTAACGAAAGAGGGAGCGGTGCTTCTTGCAAGGACTCCCCCGCTCCCAGGGCCGGTCGAGCAGCAATCTGCCAGGGCTGGTTGCTGTTCCCAGACCGGCCGTGGTCACCATGTGCCACCCACTCCCCAGAGTTCTAACCAATGCTGTAGCACTCTGGTCCTTTGTGTAGCTGGAAACTGAGGGAGGGGTGGAAAAGAGAGGTCCAGCCCATTGTGAAGAACACAATTAAAGTCTCCACCAAAACTCCAGCTGCACCCAATCAGCCAGGCAAGTCGACAATATGGGCCAGTAAGTGGTGTGGTCCATTTTAGGGGTGTGGTGCTGCCTGGTACTAGCGGTAGCACGTCAAATTTGCCCTTAAGCAACACATATCGACCCTCTTGTCAATCTGTGCAAGTTCTACCTGAAATGGAACATTCACCTTGAGCCAGATCAGGACCCCTCGTGTGAATGCCGAGTATCCCGGGCTAAATGTCTGCCCTTGCCATCTACTCTCCAATTTGGGTGTCTCATACCGTACAAAACGAATCTCTTCTAAGAAGACAATCTGAAGAGTGTTTTCTATCTCTTTTTAGAATCAAATTCATCCTCCTGATGTCCCACATTATCATTCTGATTGGGATTTGTAACAGTGATGAGTAAGTAGTGTGTGGGGACGCATGTCAAAATGCCCAAGGGCAATGAGACAATGTCATCTAGTTGTAGGAGAAAACCTCTGTGCCAACCGAGTCCCTATTGAATAAACTGATCTGGGTGCATAAGGGTGGTCGTGGTTGGTGTAGCCACCCACCCCCTTAAGACAGATTCCTCAATGTATCCATCCAAAAACACTTTTACAACAATACTCTGTCATATCCCCAACACAGGTCAGAGTGAGAAATGGATGAGAAACTGGCAAAGGAGTTGCTTCGTCATTACAGGAGCTCACCTGTGGTCGAATATAGCGGGATACGCCCTCCATCGAAAGTCAGGGAGGTCGAGCATGACGGCGAGCCATATCAACAGTCCACCCTAGAAATAAACCTGAATGTGCGAGCATTAATGATAAACATACTTAGAGAGGTAGGTATGCTACAGTGCGAGAAACAAACAGTATAGTGCAGGAATGAATACATCTCCCTGGCATACACTTGCATGTGCACCTTGTTTCAAAAAAGGATGTAACCATCAGTGAGGGTGTTGCACTCAGTTCTTCTCGGTCCGAGGGGGGACTATCCCCCAACAGAGTAGAGTCAGATAAAAGCAGTAGTGGTGTTCAGGTCAGTTCCCTCAGGCCTGCCATCCTATCTACTGCATTCTGTTGCTCCGCATGCACTTGAGAGGAAGAAGGACCTTTGCTGCCCCTTCGTCGCGAACGAGTGTCTCAGCCCACTGATTGCTTGTGTTGACTTCAGTGTTCCAGCAGGTTGTGCAGAGGGTGAAGCAGGTTCAGTTAATTCATACTTCTTTTACCAGTCCCACACCATTTCCAGATTGGTATAGAAATAGGTACGGTGATTGGCATCCACTTGCAGCTTAGCCGGAAACAATAATGCATACATTATATCCAGGTATCACAGTTTGCTCCTAACTTGCAGAAATGATGCACGCTTGTGTTGTACCGCAATAGTGTATTCAGAAAGAATCATCCTCTAAGCATTTTCTACCTTGATGTGACCCTGTTTTCTAGCAGTATTTAGGAAAGCATCTCTGCTGCAGCATTTAATGATCCTTCCCACTATTGGCCTCACTGTCGATACAGGTGATGAGCACCTTGCTTGTACTCTGTGAGCGCGAAACAAGGTCAGGGGTGCAACATCTGTTCTTAACCACTCTTCTATATACTGAGTAGCATCATTGTCTTTAAGCCCTTCTGGTAGCCCAACTATATGTAGTTGTTGCTTTGGGAGCGGCCCTCCACATCTTTCAATTTGTCTTCCATGAATTTCACTCGTTCAGTAGGGTCCTGTACCTGGTGTACTAAGTCTTCAAAAATACTGCACATAATGGTTTTGTGCATCTCAGAATGCGGAAGGATGCACAATTAGCCTGTTGACACATATTCTGAATTCTGAAATGGTGTGGTATTTATGTACTAGCTAACTGCCACACCCAGCTGTATTGCAATTTAGCAGAAGCATGATTAATATAAGTGACTGTGCTCTACTTGCAATGAAGGCCAAAGAGGCTTATTACAAGTCCTGCAGGAATCCCAATCCAGTAGTAAACTCATGTTTGTCCTAAATCAGGATTCTGAGATTTGTGATATGTCCCTGCTAATACCATGTGAAAACTTTGCCATCAATACCAAAATATTTTGAGTTTCACGTCTGAGAGCATAACAAAATGCAGTACTACCATGCTGTTCCCCATTCTGAGGTGTGAAACCTGTGATTAAACAGTAATACCACTTTCAGTAACTACTGAACCCTGCACTTTTGGGAATTACTGGGTGCTGTAGTACCACACCTGATACATGGCGCTTGTAATGATCCTTTAAGTGACCTAGATGTTTTCCTAGAGCTGTAAAGTTGGGGGTGGGGAGTGGTATATACACGCCCAGCAGAGTACTAGAAGTTTATGGCATCGAAGCCTCATCAGAGGTGTGTCCTTTGGTTTTATTTGTTGTCTTCACATTGTGTCCTAGGAAGCGTGCTGTGCCAAACTAGAAACCTGTCACCTACTAGTTTGCTGTGCTCAACCCTCAGAAATTAACAGGGCAGTTAGCTGCTGCCCCTAATACAAAGCAGCACCAATATGGCACCCGTCACCTGTGTTTATGACTCCCAACTTACTCTGTGGATGTTTTCAGGGCTCAGTAGTGTCTCCAGATCCATGAGAACCCAAAGAGAATACCTAGAGTGGAAACCATGTAGTAAAAAAAAGCTTTTGCTTAACACCATCATTGCAACACCTGGCTACTCCACTCTGTGAAAGGAGAGAGACTGGCACCATCACACTGCCACATCCACATCTTCTGGGATATTTGACAAAGTTGTTTTAATAGGAAGTAGTAAGCTTTAAGTGGCAGAAATCGTTTTTCATGACAATTGTGTGCAAATAATTTTTTTTGATTGTGATCAGGAGAAGGTTCAACCAATTTATTTATTTAGGAATAAAACCATTGAAACATTCACAATACTTAAAATACAAAAAACAAGTTCATAAAATGCACAGGGCTACTTGGTACTTATTCACAAATATATGACTTGATTCAGAAAAGAAACTCTATGCATTTAGATAGCTGCACATGTAGATTTGCACCTACAGTACTATTCACCCATTATGAAGGATTTACGAGTCTCGGCAGCAAAGAAGGAAATCTATGCCTATGCTATGGACAAATCAGAATGGAATAGTATAGGGAAACAGCATTCATGTAACTTCAGTCACACACCTGACTCACCTTAATCCAACAAGCACATAATTGTAGGCTACACCCTTGGATCTTTTAGACAACATAATACAGCTCTGACCTCAAGAATGAGCTGGCCCCACTCAAGAACCACTCTGGGTATCTGGATGTGGCAGCAGATCAGGAGAGAGGTCTAGATGTAAACACTATTGCATTGCTACATTGGGCAACCACAAAAAGCTACTGAATCATGCAGACTACTTCTGGAGAGAACTGGCACACCGCCCTTATGGTCAATACATTGGAAACATGACTTCAGTATACCAAAAGTGTGTTGAGTCATGGCTCGTGTACATATGTGTGCCTTTTTGTACCTCTATTGAGGGTGTGTGGTTGGATGTCTGAAAGGGATGAGGTGATAGGGAGAAAAGGTATACCCTGTATCATCTGCACCAAGATATGTAATATTTCTTAAAATGTGGTACCCTACAGATTAAAATACACAATCTCCACATGCAAGCATTGAATAGAATTAGTATGGGTGTGTACTGTAATGTTGTGAATTAAAAGTTACCTTGTTTTTGAAGCCATTTCTTAGGTATAGATCGTATCCTACTGTAAGTAAAACGTACCTATTAGCCACTTGTCACCTTAATAAACAACAACCAGCTGACTTGCAAGAATTGGCTGTTCGAAAATGTAGCTGCCATGCATGCATCAAAGAAAGGCAGCATACACATCAGTAAAGCAGCCCATGGCATTGCACACAGCTTCCATGTTGATGCGGTGTCAGCAGTGTATGATGGGGAAAATACTGTTCCCTGTGGCAGGGTGGCTGAAGTGCTATGTGTGCAATCAATGGCACCTTATACCCGAGGTATATGGGTGCATAGACATCACATTCCCTTGGCACCTATTGCATTTCCACCAGTAACTGTAGCATTGTGATAAACTGGTGCACTCGGCTAGTGATCTATTTCAGTACCTGGTGCAAAGAAGAGGATTGGCTTGCTTGGGAGATGCCCATCATATTCCGTCTTACCCTCTGGAAAGATCCAGTGGGCAAGAAATTGAGTTTAGCCAGAGTTTAGGCAAGTCTTGGGACCGGGCTGTAGGTTAATTGAGATCCTTTTTGCAGTCTGCAACTATTCCAAGAATTACATCAGGTGAGAAGAGGGATCTAGCGATGACTACTTCCCTAGACATGCAACAGATTTTGATGCTCTGTCTGTAAGCCTTCTGTCTCCTCCTCAAATAATTGTTCATCAAAATAAGGGACAAGATAACAAAGATAACAAAGATACTCACCGACATGGTCAGGGCCAGACTGGGAACCCAAAGCAGCCTGGCAATTTTGTCAGACAGGCCCCCACCCCAGGAGGGGGGGTGCAAGCATGAAGCACTGCTGCTTGACAAAACTGGCCCCTAGCACTACTGCTTTTGTTAGTGGGGGCAAATATTGCTGCACCGCAGCAAAACCAGTCCCCAGTATCAAAACCAGCCCCCACTGCTCCAAAACCGGCTCCCACCCTTCCAGCCTCCTGGGCAAATGCCTGATGCCCACTACTGCCAGTCGGGCCCTCTACATGGTGAAAAAAGGTGAAGGTTTGTGCCTTGCTTTCATATGTGGACAGTCTGTGTAATTGCTTGATGTTGATATGACTTTCACATGTTGATGGGTGTGGTGGAATCCTAACTGTTCACTAACCCCTTGCAATAGCAGGGGTGTTGAATATCAGTGAATCATTGTAGCAATGTGTGCACTCTATCATTTGTACTTGTTTATGTTGTGGTGAAAAGTTTTTAAATTAAAATAAAATCATGTTCCATCATCCATGATGCTGCTATTCACATTACTCCAGAAAGCCTTACATCATTGTAAAAAAGAAAGTTCTTGGTAAAGGGCGTATAGTCATACACAGCATATAGTTACTGTGTATGCATGTGTGGGTGCAAAGAACACCTACCTATAACATCACTTTAACCTTTGTTTTTTCAGTGACTAAATACCCAATGTAATAGATATTCACCCATTTTTCTACCACTCTCCAATGCCCCTCCCACATTTGCACCTAAAATGTATACCTCCACATGTGGAGTTCTTCACACTTGTGGCAGAGTACACTGTGCACAAAGGATAGGGCAGGTATAAGTGGAGATCTCTGGCCCTGATTGGTGAATAGCATTTGTGAGTACGTAAAATAATACTAATGGAGTACTTTATGTACGTACTCAAACTTATTTTCACTTGGCAAGAGTTTATCAGTAGTTCATAACAATGCAGAAGTCTCCAAAGCTTGTCTCATTTTAACTGCTTCTGTTAGAAACCCCCTTAGTCCATACAGTGCAGCTGAGCTTCCACCATCATTGGGTAAAGTAATGTTGGCCTACATTGGCTGAAAACCTATTCTATTCAGTAAGGGTCTTAAATATGTATGCCCAGGTAATTACTACATTTTGTTGAAAAACAAATAAGAGCACTAGTTTGCAACGATCTTCTTTACATCGACAAAGTTTTCTCAGTTCTAGATTTGACACGCCAAAGAGAAATCTAATAATCTGTATAGAAAGGTCCAATTCGAACCTACTGAACTGTTTTCTTTCCTATACATTTGTCGCCCAGAGCAAATACATTTCAGAATCTATGATTGTTTTCATGGGAATATAAGCTCTTATATATGGTTGCACAGTTGTTTTATGTTTCGAAGTTCAATGGTACAGAAATAAATGACAGAAATAGAACCCTGGATTATTTGAGGCCATTATTATACCATCTACTTTATACAGTGATACAGGGCCCATCCAGAGGTACTTTGGGGCATAATAGCACGGGCGTTATCGCCGCTTTAGCAGCATTTTTTGCCGCTAAAGAGGCGATATTTCTATCGCCCTATTAGCAAGCTGTCGCTAACAGCTGTTAGCGACAGCTTTATGGCGAAAGCAACCGTTTTGGTGCCGCTTTGCATGTCAGCGATATTTATCGCTAATGACATGCAAAGTAGGCGTTCCCAACTAAAAGCGACTGCAAACAGTCGCAAACACAACTTCCTCCGATTACCAATGCCCGCAAACCGATAAAAAAACTTGCGCTAACCGCGATTATCGCTGGAATTTAACACCTGCTAAAAACCTGACTTAACCATTCTTGTCAATGGGAGGTGGACGTGTAAGGTTAAGTCCTCACCTGCCTATTAGCGAGCTTTTCATTAGCGCAATGAATTTATCGCTGGATTTCTCGCGCTATTGCTGAGTTTTGCCGCTATCGCTGGATTTTTTATCGCCTTGGAGATAAGCGTTGATAATAACGCGTTATCTCCGCGATGAAATCCAGCGATAGCCGGCAATAAAAAAAACAGCGCTAAGTGCGCTTTGCGATAATTATCGCAAATACTTGGTAATATGACCCTTTATTTTTAACATAAGTTAGCCAAACCACGTGTCCTGCTGTTCTAGTTGGAGTATGTCATCACTATCGGGTACGTTAAAGAAGCCTATAGTTTTGTCAAGTTTGATATTCAGGACATCTTTCAAATAAAATAGCTGAACTTCTTCATCTAACACATACCTAGATGAAGGACAAGGCGGGGCCTAAGAAGAAACCAGTTTTCTTTCGTTTGAATAGAATTAACTTTAACGTTTGCCAGATGTGTGCGCTCCATGTGGCTATCCTCAAACATTTCACCTTTTACATCTTAATCATCTGAGGGAGTGGCTTGGTTCCAAATTTCCCTGCAAAAATAACAAGCTTTGGCAAAACTATCCATAAACATGCACACATAAACGTACATTGACAAACAAATGCACACAAACCAGGAGACGTAAAGGCATCCGTATACACCCAAAAACACCTTCGAGCACTCATGCACATCTTCCGTCAAAGATTGGCACATGCAGCGAAGGGCGAGGCAGCAAGATCCAAGAGATTGACTCAGACCCCTGTGGGAAGCAACTCTGAGAGTTGTTACCTGGGAGAAGCTCTTGGCGGCTGGATGACGTCATGGTTACTGATCAACAGCTGATGATCACTGTTTTAAAACCAGAAACGCAGCAACTACATGATCTCCAAGGCCTAGATTTACTAAGACTTTGCGTCACCCTTGCATCTCAAGGCATCACACTTAGAAAGAGTAAAATGCCTCTTTGGATTGTTTTTGTGCAGGAATGCATTCTTTCAAGCGCAAAAACAATTGTGTCTGTAATGCAGGTATATTTGCACTATGGTGCAAAGGTGCTTGCGTTGGCTCTAGGCAGCCACATGTGCTCCAGCGCAGGGAGAGAGCTGAAGAGTACCATATCTTAGAAGATATGGGGCTTTTCAACTGTCTCCCATTCACGCAATGCAGCAACTTTGCTCACTGCTCTGCGTTGTGTGAACTTTTGATAAATATGCACGCAAGTGTAAAAGGATAGACTAAAATGTAAGCTACTGCCTCTTTGGAGAGCCATTGATGGAAATAGAGTTCAAAGATTCACCTCACTTACCTACCAAGTCTGAAGATGTGTCTGTGGTGCCCCTTTTCTGCCCCTACTATGACCTGACAGAACTAGTGAGGTGAAAGTTGTTTTCTTTCATCCACAGAGTTTGAGCTCAACTGGCCTCTTACAACAGCAAGCCACAGGCAGTAATGTCAATAGTCTCCTAAAGGATTGAGTATGCTAACAAAACATACTTAGGGCTCTTGCAAGGATCAGTGTTTCACTTGCAATGCCACATAAAACATCTAGGTGACATATACTGAGCCCAAAACATACCATTCACATGCCACCTCTCTGGACACTACACTGGCTACTGCGGGAACAACACAAAAGGTTCACATTATTGTGCATTGGCCGTCAATTATCAGGGTACAACATTTCAGGTCAATAAAATAAATATTTCCCCAGCCCCATATAGATGGCCTCTTTTCATCATGTCTGAAACTTTTCAGTTATTTGCTATGTTTATGCCTTTACTCTAGCAATTTCTAAACAAGTCTTCACATTTTGCTGCCCTTTCTGCGTTGATGAAATAAGTCAATGTAGTGAATTGTTGTGGTATGTTTGACTGTACTGTTTCTTACCAATTAATAATATAGTGTTTCATTAGTAGGGAGGCATGAGAAAGACACCAGTCGTGGACATGCAAGCCATGGTATTGTGCTAGTCTCTACGGCATCACTCTACAGGCTTCGAAGGTTGGCAGAGGGTTCACATAGGCTTCCTGTTGAATACACAACTCCTGTTGGTGATAGCCACAACATTCTCTACCACAGAGGAAGGAAGCAGAGACTCAAAACCCTCTCTTGCTATCTCCTTCAAAGGGACTTACTTCTTCCTGTAGGTATGGTGGCCTGGTGAGATCAGAAAATTCAAATTAGGAAAGACCTGATTTTTTTCAAGGATAAGTGTGCAGCCTATAGGCTTCCAGTGTTGAGGCTTAGAACCCCAATATGTGGAAATGGCACATAGGTCAAGGTTCTGGCCAAGAAACCTCCCAACAAAGTGATCATCATAACCTTTTTTGGGGGCGGCAAAACATTGTGTTGTAGAAAAGGTGAACTACTAGTGGTGAGTGAAGGGAATTTTCAGTTGCAGTATCAGGAACTGGCTAGCATTCTCTGCTAACTAGCGCTCCTAACCCTGCCACGCCATTCAGCCATTTCTTCCCCTGAAATGGGATCTTCTACGAATACAAGATGGGGCACGCAAGAGTTTCATGTTCCATGTCTCCATAACAGCAACGGACGCAGCTATGAAGCAACCCTTCCCCCATTCAGCCCAAATCAAGTAAAGAAGAGCAAAACAAAAAAGAAACACCAAGAGCACAATCAATTAGAAAACCCCAACAGCGAAAGTTAAAATGAAAATAAAGCGGATAAACCACCTAAAAATGCAGCAGGACCAATAAATTCGACCAATAAGTAATCAGTGCATTCAATAAGGAATCAGCCACACTTCATGCATAGGAATGCAGCTAAGCTAAACAAGCAATGTTGAGAAGGAAAAATACGCATAGATTGAATCTCCAATTCATGAAAGAAGGAAACCCTTTGGCGGGCTGTAAATCTTTATGTTGACTGCCAACTGGTGGCTCAGTCAACGGATACCCTGCTCTAAGTGGGATGAGGGAGCTGCACGTTTTGAGGGGGTAAGAGAAGCAACAATTTACAGCACTGAAGGCTGTCTGCATTGGGTTTACTTCCGACTGGGACAGCCAGGCCCAAAGTTGCATACAATTATGGGAAAGACACATCAAATGCTGGTGATACCAGCAGAGGTAGGACTTTGATGGTATTGACACTAACAACTCACATATGAGCACCCACTTCTCTTTCCCTAAGTGTCATGGTACAGAAAATACCACACCTGGCAGAACTCCTCAGTTGTAAATTACACCTCTGCATAGAAACGCCCTCTGATTCTGAACTAGTGAAACGGGAATGGGATTTAGAAAGAAGAGTTTGTTTACACACTTTTTGCTCAAGTCAGTCTTGTAAATAAATGCATTTAAGAATTCTGATCAATAATAATATTTATTAACACTGTTTAAATCTTTAACTAACAACATTCATGTATGTTTACCCTCCCTAAAATACATGCTAATTCTGCTATTGAACACACCTCATAGTCAAGTTTACTTCAATTGATTTGTCTGGGTTATTTGACAAGGCACATTCTGTTTTTTGCGCTCTGTTGTTCTGCCCCCTTATAATTACATTAAATGGCTGCAGAAACAATCACTCTGTGTGTAGATATGTGCATTGTGGCTTAAATTCAATTATATACATAGATGGTTCCTTGTGTGTAATTGCATAATGACTTTGAAGACTGAGGCTGTTTATTTTCTTTAATAGCTGTTTAATATATTAATAAACTCCGAACACAGAAACATTGGACTTGAACAATAATAGTGTGCGGTCTGGAGACACAGTATACAAAGGTTTTGAAGCATGCCCTAATGTCACAGCGTAAGCATAATATTTATAAACTGCTCTGTAAAAAAAAGAATTCCAGGAATAACATGCAATAACAGAGGTTCTACTGATATTTAGAACCACGATTTCATTCATGGTCCATAGAGAGTTGACGTGTAGTTCCCTGTGTTTGACACCCACAAATTCACAAATTTCTCTGTTTAAAATGTTCACCCAACACAGTGAAGATATTCCAGGCATGATAGTTGTACAAATCAGTTAAAATCAGAAGCATTCTGATTATGAAATAAATAATATTCTGCATAAAGTCTAGCTATTTTACTACATATTCAAATTTCAGGAAATTCAATTCAATGCAATGATTTTAGATGACACTTGTTGGCATTGTCGGTGGAAACTCTGAAAATAAAGCACGTGTCCAGTCCTGATGGACCAGCTTGGGCACCCCTAAAGCTTCACAGCTTCCATTCCTACTGAATCTAATAAAAGTACATTAAAGTCCTAACTAGCAATGTACTACGTGTGGACAGTTCTGTTGAGACATGCTGTACTATAGAGAACCCCTTCTACCCAGCACCATCCATCCATTAGAACTCTTAAGCTCACTTATAAAAGATCTGAATGAATGAATGAATGAATGATACAGGATGTATAAGCTTACTCCTAGTAGTGTCCCGACGCTCAGATCACAGGTAGAGTCACAAGTTTTGGCAAGACCTCTATTCTTGTGCGAATAGCCATGTTTTCAGTCTTTTTCTGAACATGGAAGTTGATTCAACAGGGCGGAGTACAAGCGGGAGCTTATTCCATGCTGATGGCTCAGACAGGAAAAGGCCCAACCCCCTTCTCTGGCGCGGCAAATCTTAGGAAGCATAGCCCGTAGGCTGTTAGCAGATAGTAGGTTGCTGGTGGGGAGATATAAGCTAATTCTGGCCCTCAGGTAACCTTCCCCTGTGTGATGAAGCGCTTTGTGGACTAAGACCAGTGCTTTAAACTAGAACCTGTTCCTCACTGGGAGTCAGAGGAGGGCACAAAGATGGGGGTACACATGCGTTCTCGAAGGCAGATTGAGAAGAATGCGGCCTGCCATATCCCGGACCACCTGAAGTCTATTGAACTGGTAGTCAGGTAGTCCCAGATATAGAGCGTTCGCATAGCCCAGCCTCGTTGTGATGAGTGCTTGGCTGACAGATTTTCAGGCAAAAGCAGGAGCCTACCACAAAATGAATTTGTGGTTGAAAAGATAGACGACTGTCAAATTTGACACCGAGATTCTTTGCTACTCCCCCCTGAAGGCCTGGGTGGGGGGGCGGGTGCTATCTGGCCAAAAGGTCTGCCATGCTGCATGGGAATTTTGACCAAAAATCAGAACCTCGGTGTAGTCAGCATTGCACTATAATTGATTGATGGTCATCCAGTGAAATACAGCTGCTAGACAAGATTTAATAGATTCACCTGCAATCTCTTCTCCCTTCTCACAGGAGAAAAGTAGCTGTGTGTTGTCGGCGTAAAAGATCACTTTTGCCCCCAAAACATCCGCCAGCTGAGCTAGTGGTGTAGGATAAATATTACACCATCGAAGTCCATCTTGGAAAGTAAATTAACTTCTACATTGATTTGTATTTCTAATGTAGAGGGGAATAGAAAGAGAGTTGAAGTACTCATCATACTCAGGTCTTTATTGTACAAGGTCTGTCAATCTGATGGGGCTGTTTTTTTGCCCATACAATTCACAGCTGGGCGTAGGCAAAATGTCTGGTTGAAAACCTACATGCCAATGGCATAAAACATATGGGAATCAACACAGAAAGCGGAGTCCTGATGGTCTTTCCAAATTATCTTATAATCAGGAGTAATTCCCCGCACCCTTACAACTGCCATTAGTCTATTTAAAACTTCACATCTAGAATAAAGTGGAACCAGGCCAAGAATTAAATTACCCTCAATCCTACAATTATATCTTTTGAAGTTTTCCAAAATAATATGGCCTTATCTTACAAAACTCCATCTGGCTTTCAATATCTTGATCATATTTAGAGGTATCATATTTAATCGCATTTAACCTAATATATAGGTCATTTATTTAAAGCTATTGGGCATACTAGGCGATCAAATGCCCAGGGTCCAATCTAAAAAGCAGAGCAGGGACAGGAAGTGCTTGGTATTGTTTATAGCTTCCAGGAAGTGAGCTGCTAGTCAAAGGCCAAACCAAACCTTATACCATTAGAATGCTGGGGAATTACTGCTGATGATGGAGTGCTGAAGTAGAGATATCTGTGATTAGACAGATAAGGGGGATTGAGTCTGGCCATGAAATACAGACTGACAGAAAGGCAAAATAATTTAGGCCCCTATTATTTATCTACTTTTAAAATTCAGTTTAACGGGCTATCCAGCGAATTATGCCACAATACATGTCAAAACATAAGCAGACATCAAACAACAAAGCAACATTCTAGAATGTATGTTGTTGGTGATTGTTAGGGATGCAGGACCGGGGAAAAAGAACAGTTTTTTTCTTTTCTCAGAATTGCCCCTTTAAATGGAATATCTGCTTTACAATGGGATTTGTGTTTTCTGTTATAAACTGCCTTGAAAGTGGGTGGTAATTTAGTGAGGATATAACGTTTTAAATCAAATATAGATTATCCAAGGTGAGCATCAAAGCGTCACTGAATTCAGTAGTGGAATGTTAAGCATTGGTAGCCACACCTATTGATTACTGGTCCGTTTTCATGAGTCTCGGGTATCCATGGTAGACAGGAAGCCATATTTTTACCTTCCTGCCTCTTCACATAAGTAACACAGAAATCAAGACATCATCCACAAAACAGATACCCGCAGCGCATTCGTAAGAAAGGGCGGGGACAATTTAATAATTAGATAATTGCAAACATATAACTTCCTCACAAGTACTAAGATGAATGAACATACACACAGCTTCCAAACTATGCTGCTGGTGAAACTGCTAACAAGGCAGTCAGAAAAAATATGCACCTGCAAAGTAAGTTACAAACTGATACTAGGGAAATAAAGGAAGCAATGTAAGCTTTTCTGGCTTTTAATACCCCCTGGGTGTCCCCTGTTTGCAATATGAGATCGAAGCTGGATGATAGCCAATGGAGAACAGCCACCAGGAAAGTGTTATTCTTGTGAAAGAAATGTGCTTATGGTTGTTAGAAAAGAGTATGTATAAAATTAGCTAGAGAGCCCGTTTCCCTCTCTCAGGCTCAACATTGTACTTTTGGGGCTGTCTCCAGCAGATGCATTCATTCATTTTCTGAGCAGTCACTTCACTGCCTTTGTCATATTTTATATTGTATATATGTCTCTTAAACTGCGTCACAAAATCATTAAACTCTTTTTAAGTGGTTGGTACAATGTTATACGTAAGTAGCGGCATTTCTTCCCGTGATTACGTCAGGTATGTCGAACATAACAATACAGGCGCAGGCGCAGTCGTGGTGACATCATCTTCGTCTTAGCTTTATTTTTTCTTGACGTCGAATTCTTCAATCTCGCTGGATTCGTCGATCACCTTTCCATCAACCAGGGTTTGTGTAACAACTTTTACAATCTTCTTGATTTTGGATTCAGGTTCTAAAAGGGAAGGAAGCAGCAAAATAGACAGAAATCGATCTTACAAGGGTGCATCATCTTAATTACATATGCCATTTTAAACACTTTATGAAATATTTACATACACAATCTTAGTCGGGGACAAACTTCCTTCGGAAATTTGAGTAATTCATTTGTTTTCTAAGCCCCTGGAGCAATAGGTCTAACTATTATCCAACTTTTTGATATTTATTTAGGCTTCATTGTATGTACATAGCAACCGGCTTTGTGGTACGCAGCTTAAACGTATGCGGTTTGATAGATAACATAAAGAGGGTGGCATTACTGCTAGTGGTAAGTGAGAGGCAATGCAATCCATTGCAAGCAACAATCAGTATTCATATTTACATAGTAGCAGGCTTGACAAGAATTATGAGAATTCTTAGTAACATTATTATTCCGGGAATATTTATTTCACCAACCTTGGAAGGATTGAGGCCTGAGTCAACCATGCCAGGATTCAAACTCCTGACCTTTAGATAACTGCATTTATGAGTGGTAAGCAATCAGTTCACTGAGCCATCTTGCATACTTGGGTATAGACATTTTTGTTGATTACTTTTTGGCTAAATATGGTCAATAATGTAACTTACACTCAAACATAATTTACAACTATGACAGAGTTTATGCAGTCAAAACTTTAAGGTTGGAGATGGAATATGGCAGAGTTTGTGCAGTCAAAACTTTTAGGTTAGAGAGTGCTCCCGGAGGGGAGGGATCAAGGGTGGCCAATGGGAATGCAGCAAACACCACAAAGTCATAACTTTGTGGGTGCTCACTACTATCCCCAATAGTTTCTTACACTTAATGTGATCTCCCACTCATTGATAAAAATGCTGCATTAGATGCGTAAAATGGATGTGAGGAAATCACTAACGGGATTATAGCGAAAACAATTGTGTTTTTTCACCCTAACCCTAAACATAAAGTAGTTGAAAGGTACCAGTACAGGATTACGCGTATGCACAGAAATCGATGATGGCTATAGATGTTGGTGTGTAGATTTTGTGATTCTTGTGAGTTCCAGAAAAGTATTAACTTTCTGACTTCTGTAGTATTAAATATGAGTCATAAAGTTACTACTTTTGTGTGCATTTTCTACTCACTCCTCTCCTCCTGCTTGTGGCGTCCTCCGCAAACAACTAAAACAACACTTAAAGCAAATCTTGAAACCCTTCTTTATTTGCATTTTTCTTTTCTTCTGTCTTGTGTTGGAAAGCATCAATTGATCTCCAGTTCTCCTTAAATTGCAATTTATTTTATTTAATGAGTTCTTCAACCTATATAGGGCGACGACTGATGCTGACACATCTGCATTCATCGAACTAAATTCTGATATCTCTTCTGTCTGAGTAACTGAAGTGACTAGGTCACCCCCTGTTGAGTACATAACTCTTACAAAGACAAAATCATGGAGCCTTCTGATTAGTCTAAAATGGACTAGAAACTAGAGAAAATGTGAAACTTTGTTTGACGGTCAGTCAATGCCATTCCACCAACCTCATTGAAAGAACCACCAATCACCAAAGCAGAAAGTTTAGGGTAGAATCGCACCAACCTAGATAGCTAACAACAAAGCATCATGGTTCCAGTGGGGATTTGCCCATTTGCATGTCACAAATTCACAATTGCAGCAGATTTCACAAATAGTCCCAATGTTTAGGCCTAGTAAGATGGAGGTATTTGATCAGAGACACACAATGTCCATTCAAGTGCCAGACCCATGCTTAGCACCTAGGTTTCCTATTTTCTAAGTTTGCCTTTCAGTCACCAGACCGCATCCACTCCTGCTGACATCAGGGTAGTAAAGCTGTGCTAGGCTGGGTTTGCCAGAAGAGAGTGTCTGCAAGAACAGAGAGGAAGTCCAGGGCCAGTGCAAGGTGTTTTGGAGTGCCATAGTAAATGAAAGTTTGTCATTTGAACTCTCCTCCAGCAACAAGGCTATATTTGAGACCATTTGTTGTAATCTGATGCCCTCCTCTGGTCACTTGTGGAAGTGTGGTAAGTCAGCTGCCCTCAATGGCCTTACTGTAGTACATGCTGGGCAAGGAAAGTGAGGGTATAATTCCATAAATAGATTTGAACAACAGAATTTAGAATTTATGGAGGGGGTGATGTATGCCATGTGTTGACTGCTGGTTTTCAGAATGAAAAAAACCAGTGAGAGAGCGAAGCTATGAGAGGCCAATTTATTGCCCCCCCTCAGTCTCATGTTATTACATGTGAAACCACCAGCTGGGGTATAATAGAAAATTACTTGGCCTCATGCAAAACGGAGTGAGGAATCCTGGGATTGCCACCAATCGAATGCTTGGAGGTCCAACTCACTCATAAAATGGCCAATCCACTCCCGAATGGGACCATTAACTAAGTAGCATTTAGCTTCAGCTTACTCGATTGGTTTTTGCCCAAAACAGGTGGGACCTTCTGCCCTGTGGGATCTAGGTGACAACCCTAATTACCTGCACTATTCATAATCCATAAAGCAAACGCAGGAACCTGTGCTAGCCAATATTGCTCAGTACATGTAGAAATTGTGTGATTTTGTTCTCTGTATACAGGTGCTGCAAACAGGGTGACTCTGCTTCTGCCCACTATTTAGCACACCGCACTGTGTACTGAATTAAACGGTTGCTGACATTAAATGGTATTTTCATGTATGATGATAGAGTAGACTGTGTAATGAATAAAGCACCTCTTGTCTTTCGTTGTACAGTGTTTTGTAAATAATTATAGAATTACAAGCACGCTTGGGACACCTACCTTTGGGTGGTGGTTTGATTTCCCTGTAAAATTAAAAATGAAAATAAGAGTTAGCAGCAGGAAAACGTATACAGATGGTTTGATTATTGTACACATCACTTTAATACGACCTGTTTATAAAAATATGCACTCCTCTTGGCCATCTGTGCAGAGGAATTTTACTTTTAGTTTTTAGGTGCCCAGATGGTATTATCTAACAAATATGAACTATCCAGATTTTTATTCGCGACTAAGAGCCTAAATGTAGACCATGCTGGGTCTCCCGTCAGCCTGCCAGGTCAGCGGCGACCCTTACCTCCACTGCCCTGGCACAGGACTCCTGCCATATTTATAGATACCTTTGCCTGCCAGGTATCTCTATTTTTTTAAAGTAACTTTTTAGTAGCTTTGGTTATAATTTTTTTTAAAACTGATATGTCGCGACCTTACTGTTTAGAAGTACAATACCTGTTAATGACAGATACAGTTTGTACAGTGCATATACCGGTCATCACTGTCACGAAATAGATCGATTTACATTGTTAACATCACAGGTACTTTCCACTCCCGATAGAATCCACTGAGAGTTAGGTCTATCAGAACTTTTCCATTACCGTTGTAAGAAAGGATACGCCCAATATTTTGACCAACTTGACATGTCCAAGTCTATCAATCATATCTTCGCTCACCTGAGGTTTGACCTCCCCCCTCTGCTGTAGTGTATAATCCCAGGACAAATGTATTTGTACAAAGTAAGTTATTCAGGTTCTACGTAGGTCTGAGAAATGGTACCAGGGGCCATATCATACATACTACGCATTTTCCTTGTTTGCCCGAACAAGGAAAATGTGACATATTAGGATGAATGCGCTGCCCCCAGGGCAGCCGCAAACTCGTGCTGCACTGAGGGCAGAGCATTCATGTGAAAAACGGAGTGGCTTCTTTGAAGTCGCTCTGTATTTCACATTGCAGGTCGCAACCCGCCAGCCCTTTTTAAGGGGGATTAGAGGTCCCCTTGCAGGCGGGTGCAGTGAGTGACTGCACTTGCCTGTAAGGGGATGTCTGGGGAGTCCATGAGACCCCCTTCCCCCCCTCCAGAGGGCTGCCATCAGGGGGTGTACTGACAGTGCGCCACTTTTTAGGTGACACACTGTCAGTGCGCCTCCAGAGGGCTTCTTTCCCTCTGCGCCCACGTCTATAATACGGCGCAGGCGCAGAGGAAAAGGGATTCCCTCAATTGCATGGGGCAACGCCCTTGTGCAAATGAGGGAACAACCTCGGATGATAGTGCTGTCGCTTTATGTGTGCCAGCGCTATCGGTGTTACAGAAGGGGATGCACAAGCGTCTGCTGCCTTTTCTGTAATACCAAAGTGCCCTGGGGGCGTTCAAAGTGGGCGCAAATGCCCGGGCACCCCCGGGCACTCCGGTAATACGGCCCCTAGTCATTAAGTTTATAGACCAGTGTTCACATTCAATCACCCTCACAAGTTCTGTTAGGCACTTCATGTGACAACACAGATGGGAATCTCCAATGTCGTGGAATGCATGCTTTAGCACTAGCTATAGAGATGGCTGTCCATCTACATTTATCATTTGTGGGAAGTGTACTTTCATGCTAATCATGTAGGAAGGCTAAGCACCCAGATGGTTACAATTACAGGGTCAGGAGTGGTGGAGAGTGTGGTCAAGACCTTTGACCAGATTTTTTGGAGCGCTATGCAGCCCCACAACACATGGATGAGGTCACGGTCTGACTGCAGTGTTAGCATTCAGAAAGTTGGAGTAAGCCAGCCTTGTGCAAATGATAAGTGGTCCAGAACCAATTATGAAATATTTTTAGATAGTAGAATGCAAGTCTTAATTCTGTTAACAATCTTCCATGCAATTCTAAAAGAGATTTCAATTCACCGTCTGGGTACTTGGTTTGGACCGCAGTTTGCCATGTGGTCTTGGACACTAGCATGGACGTGGTAGAGTAAACCTGATCTATCAGCATACCATACATTCTCAACATAACATCTTGTAGCTTTCCAGTTTGTTCTGTCAAATTGGGGATACTGAGATAGCAGAGACCTTTGGAAACCCATTTTATAGGGTAATTAGTAAGACAGACATGTGTAGTTGCACAGGATATTCATAGCCGGGTTTACTGCAAGCCAACAAGGTGCTGAAACTAAACTGGAACACTGGTTCGGACTCTAACTTTAGTTGCTGGGCATCGCTCCTCATCTACCTCAGTGGGAGGAAGATCCTGGCAAATTCGAAAGTATGAGCTGTGTGGGGAGTGTAGGAGAAAGACGTATCAGGAAAATGAGGAGATATTGAGGCCAATGTCTTCTCTGGAGGGTGTTGTTGCACTCCCAAACTATATTGTGAGAGAAAGAGAGAGAGAGAGAGAGAGAGAGAGAGAGAGAGCTAGCTAGCTGATGGCACAGAACAGAACCTGGGGAGTTGAGGTGTAGTCGAGAATAAATTAACTAATGTTATGCGTGTGTGGCACTCATAAGCCTGAAGAGCGACATTGAATTAGCACCCTGGTATTATAAAATAGAACAGTAAACAAGGCTAAACTCACGGATACAAGAAGGCTGTGATCATGCTGATAATTTGTCTTTCAGAGGAGAGTGGCACTTATCCCATTCTGGAGACAAAAGGGCCTCTTACAATGTCGACACCCAGGGGCCCCCAAACACGCTTTCCGACAGGGTTTCCATGTCGGAAAGGCCGGCATGGAAACCCTGCCAGAAACCGTGCATCATAATCTGGACAGCGTAAACCGCCGTCCATTTGGATTACGGGCCGGTTCGGACTGGCCGATGGGCTCCTTGAGCCCGTCGGTAGCCAGCCGGAATGCCGACCGGTTTCAATTCCGACCGGCTGAATCAAAATCAGCCAGTCGGAATTGAAACCAGCAATGTTGGTTGAAGGCCTCCGACCTGAGGTCGGAGTCCTTATGATCGGCATTGTAATAGGCCCTAAAGAGTCCACAATCTGGTTGAGGCTATCCTGCTCTGATTGTGAGATCCTTACAGGGCGTGGGAGTTGGTCCCAAGGTCAGTCTTGTTCTGCCTCATGACTGGTGTGTGTTTTTCGACCTGGCGGTTATCTCTGTGACTAAAGTGCATCCACCCATGTGCCAAGTGCACTTCTGTCACTGCTAATGCTGGGCGGGCCACCATGTGTTTTTTTGGCTCACTCATTTGTTTTTATTTTTCAGAAACAACCCACTTCCACCCAATGCTGTGATTTGTTTCTGAAAAAAGAAAAACAAAATGACCTTGAGTGTCGGGGCCATTGATTTATTAATTTGCCTGGCGTCACCATGCCGTTCATGACTGTCCAGACAAGGGAAATCCAGTGGTGATTGCCCGGACCAAAACTGGGCAAGGTGACTGTCTATGGCCAGGTGGCCCAGAGGCAGATGTGCCACCAGATCTTGGGTTTCTAACAGTGCAGCCAGCTGAGGCTCCCCTGTCAGAAACCCTGAAGGCCTTCCACCTCTAAATGGCCAGGAAGACAGCAGGGTGACAAATGGGGCATCTGCCGTTTTAGGCGACTGCCCAGCACCTGCCACCCTCTAAATGAAGCCATAAACAAAAAACGAAATTCTAAAGGGGTCAACTTTCATTTTCAGAATATGTTTCTTATTAAAGAAGGCTCATTGGGAAAATACATGAATGTCACTACAGAAGGAGTACTGGAATACTGGGGAATGCCAAGTTTTTGATTCACAGATTCACAGCAGAGCTACAAATGAGCCAATGCAAAGGTTTGCAAGCTTTAACTGCTTATCAAGCAAATAAAGCGAAACATGGCTGTGATTGTTCAGAATTTTTGAGAAGTACCTTTCTTGAGTTGACAATGGTATGTTGCAAGCGCTCATATACTGTGCTTTTTTTCTGCGCATCTCCTTTGTATCTCCAGGGATATATAATCATCATTTGACCAATGCGAATTAGCAATCACAAAGTTTGTTATTATGCCTTGATTGTGAGGGGAAATCCCTTGATAAAGGGCTGCACGGCAAGAGGTTTATTTGCTGCAACTGATTACATTAGATGGTTATTTTCTCATTGTTTATCATCACAATTTCCTTCATGTGGGCTAAGACATGTGGTTTTTTCCCTTGCTGCAAAGACACACAGGTTAAAAACAATAAAATGGAGTGCCACCTACAGACATTTCCAGTTAGTAAGACACAGTGGTGGTTCAAGTCGTTTTTATCCATCAGTATTTTGTTTTCTCAATGAATCTCCTTAAGTTGGTGGGCTTAAGTACTCAAGCTGATCCCTACTGATGAATTGCAATGAAGCCTAAATATCTCAGAGGTTGCTTTGTTCCTGTGCAGTGCGGATGTGACCTAGTAGGTTTGGCTGAACTGCTGGTATGGCCGCAGTCAAAACTGATTTGCATATGACGAGTTGCATTCAGTAATGGCTTTGAAGAGATAAAACAATGGAATAGAATGACATAGAGAATTCCCGATGATTGAATCAGTGGTTCAAGCATTTTCACCCATTGGTATTTTGTTGGCTCAGTGATTTTGCGTTGCGGAAGCTATGTCGCTGTGCCTAAAAACTTAAGCTGTGCCTTATCTAAAAGGTGTTATAAGGTCAATGGGTTCCTTGATTTCCAGTGAAGAGGGAACATAGCTTAGCAGTTTGGACTGGACTGGTCTGGACTAGTCTAGCGGGTGCGGCTCAGAGGTATTTGTATATTGGTGTGTGTCCGGTTGTGACCCAGACAAGCTAAATACCAATAGAATTACATTTAATCTGAAGAATTCCCAGCAGTAATGAAAAGTCGACTCAAGCATTCCTAATAATCGAATTTCAGAAATATCCTTCACTGTTTGATAAGTTCACGCGAAGACTGAAATGTAATGTCAGTGACTCTCTGCCTATCTGCATCATCCAATAGACTTGGGTACTTACTCCTCTCCGCCCAGGAGGCGTCTGTAGACGGCAATCTCATTCTCCAGCGTCTCCTTGACCCTCAGCAGGGCTTCGTACTCCAGCTTTTCATTCTGCATGTTCTTCTGGATCTCCATGAGCTCGGCTTCCATTCTTGATATGGATTCCTGGAGTCTGTCCATTTCACTCCTGTACCTCAGGTCAGTTTCCTCTAGGTCACCCTTCAGGGCATTGACCTGTTGGATTAATGGATGAGATAAGAAGTTTTGACCATTACCATTACAGAAGGGATATACAATTTGGAATGATTCATGATACCCCACCATTGAAGAATTTCCTTAGGTCTACCCTTGCCAAGTGTTGGTCGTGAGTAGACCATTGAATTATATTGCAATTTAGTACTTGTTCAATGCATTTATAATGGGAAAAGCAAAATAAAAGAAAATCGTGCAAATAAGAAACCAAAATCCCTCATAGATTTGTAGTTTGTATACCTGGTCATACATTTAATTGAATCTTAAACTGTGCCAACATCAGAACAACTACCTCTAGTACCTGGACAACCTATTTTCGCTCTCACAGCAACATATAGCAGTGAATATATCATCACATCATTGGTAGCCTTGGATCTGAGCTAATATCAGTCAGGAAGCAGCAAACACAGAATGCGACAGAGAAGGAGAAGAATACGTTTGCTATTTTTCTGCAAATGGCGAAAATACCTAACCAGCCTGAGTACTTGGAAAAGTAGCTTCTTTTCTTTAAACCACCAAAAATTTAAAAACTAACTTGTACAAATACTCAGCACATTGGAATTGTGTTCCAATGTAAAATCAATTGTCCACATCTTAACATACTTTTTCCTCAATTTATGTAGTGTTTTACTTCCAAAAGGGCAAAACTAATGTTTTTGTAGCAATAAAAAATCATCCTGGCCTTATTACAGACAGAATGGTCTGAATCTTGACCAAAGCCACTATTTAGAAATCACCACTAGCGGAATGATACATCTCACTAATGAAGGAAGAAATATCACCTAATTTCTTTCTATTGTGTGATCGCCACTGGTAAAAACATCACACATTGCTATAGCGAGTGATCACAATTTGAGGAAAAATGCTGTTTAAGAATGGCAACAATTGCCCTGGAAAATAAAATGGTAGATACTGCAGAATCATATTTTCTTCAATTAATTTGTTGTATTTCTTGTTGTATTTTATATTACTATTTTTAACTGTTAGATATTGGGCCTCTAGTTGGCAGAGGTGTGCACCGTGTCTACGTAGGGACCAATATCCTAGTCAGGGTAAGTCAGATACACACCCTAAATAATCTGTGCTCACCCTCTGGTAGCTTGACACAGAGCAGTCAGGCTTAACTTTAGAGGCAATGTGTAAAGTATGTGTGCAATACTTCAAACAGTAACACAGTGGAAAAACCACAAAAGACTCCACACCAGTGTAGAAAAATAGATTATGATATTATAAATAAAACATGACAAAAACGACAAAAATCCAATAAGTAGAATTCAAGATATTAATTTTTAAAGATTAAATGTAAAAATAGCGCTTAGAAGCAATAAGTGCCTACGGTGGTTATCTGGTCGCGCTGGTCCGGGGCAAAGTCAAGAGTTTAGGCAAGGCCTGCTGAACAAAGTACCTAGATCCTGGTCGCAACAGCGAGATATGGGGCGCAGCCGAGCGATGTGTCGGTGTCGATCCTTGCAGTCGATATGATGTGTCGATATTCTCCGCACAACGATGGTGATGCGTCAGTTTCGAAAAACGAATCGCCGAAGCCGAGCTGCATTGGTTCCGAAGCAGATGTACCTTATTTCCCCACGCAGTGCAGGGGATATGTCGATCTTCTCACACTGCAGTGTCAGCGATGCAGCGGTTCCAGTGTATCGGTTCTGGAGGCAATGCACTGGTTCCGAGTGTGATGCGCCGATTCCTTTCCCGCAATAGTGGCGATGCGTTGATTCTGCTTCACTCAGCATAGGGTGCGTCAGTTTCACTGGAGCAAGCACCTGGATCCACTTCCAATGGACGAGGCACAGAAGCAGGAAGTGAGACATTGATATCCCTGAGTCTCAAAACAGGAGGCAAGTCAGCATGCCCTTGGAGATCACTCTGGGTTCAAGCAAGAGTCCAGATCTTCCTAAGAAGGGGCAGAGGGTAGAGCAGTTCTTCCAGATCAGCAGTCCAGCAGAGTGGCAGTCCTTGTAGCAGCACAGCAGTCCCTCTTCCCGGCAGAGTTTCTTTACAGGCCCAAACAGTGTCTGATTTGGAAGGGTCAGAGACCCAGTTCGTATACCCAGTTATGCCTTTGAAGTGGAGGTGACTTCAAAGAGGGGCTGCGAAGTGCCCAGCCCTGGCTCAATAGTCACTACAGTGGGGCAATCAACCCTTTGTGTGGGGACAGGACACTGCCCATTCAAGTGTGTCAGCTCCTCCCTCCCATCTTTCCCAGGATCAGCCATCAGGATGCAGCTGGCCACTCAGGCACACCTACCCTTCCTTTCTGTGTGGCTGTCTAGAGGGAATGCACAAAGTCCAGCTGTCACCCACCCCAGATGTGTATTGGAGACAGGCTGCAGGCACACAGAGCTTTAATGGCAGAGCAATACCATATTTCTAAAAGTGGTGTTTCTAAAAGAGTAATGTTAATTCCAACTTTGCCTGCAAAGAGGATTTATCATTATTATTCCAATAATATTAAACATCACATAGCTACTCCTTCTCAACCAGGAATTACAGCTTAAAAAGTATAAAAAGGAATTCCCAATGAAAACCTATGAGAGGAGTAGGCCTCACAATAGAGAAAAACACATTTAGGTGTTTTCCACTACCAGGGCATGCAAAACTTAAAAGTACTTGTTCTACCTTTTACTCACACAACACCCTGCCTTTTGAGCTACCTAGGGCCCACCTTATAGGTGACTTATATGTAATAAAAAGGGAGTTTAAGGCTTGGCAAGGGATTTTAAATGCTAAGTCTAAGTGGCAGTAAAACTGAACACACAGGCTCTGCAGTGGCAGGCCTGAGACATGTTTAAAGGGCTACTTGTGTGGGTAGCACAATCGAGTGCTGCAGACCCCCTAGTAGTATTTAATGTACAGTCCCTGGGCACGGGTAGTGCACTGTACTAAGAACTTACAGGTAAATTAAATATACCAATTGTGGATAAGTCAATGTAACCATGTTTATGGGAGAAGCACATGCACTATAGCACTGGTTAGCAGTGGTAAAGTGCTCAGAGTTCTGAGGCCAACAAAAAGAATACAGCAAAAAGAGGAGGTAAGCAGGCAAAACGTTTGGGGAAGACGACCCTAAGGCTGCCAGGTTTAACTGCAACCTTTTAAAGAAGTATGTAATTTCATCAAAACACAAACTAATTGAAACACATTTCTGAGAAGCCAATTGAAGCAAAAGAAAATGCATAAAAATACAGTTTGTCAATATTATTTGCAAAAAAGAAGAACATTTAAAAACCTTACCAAAAAAACCTTGAAATCCTCTGTTTAAAAGAAAACAATGTGGATCTCATAGAAAACCCCAGGTAGGAAGCACTGATTTAGTATTAAAGTGGATAAAAGTTGAGAAGCCAAAGGTAGAGGGAGACAGGGTAGAGAAAGAATTAAGAAGAATTATAAGGGTGCGCTAAGGTACCCCCACAAAAAGTGTGAAAAAAAAGAGAAAAATAGGGAAGGTAGGAAAAAAACTAATTATTGAAGATGGATGAAGGAGTGGGATTGAGGGAAGGCCCCCGCCAAAAAAATATATAAGGTGGGGGAGGGAAAAAAGGGAGAAGAACGAGGGAAGGATCGTTTGGGGGTGGTGGAGTAATTTCTGCATCTGCAATTTTAAAAGTTCTAAAACATCACCCAGTAACAGAACATTGGGAGGAAGAGGGGTGAAGGCAAAGAAGGATCAAAGAATGTAGAAAAATCCAGAGGGGCATCACATTTTCCATATCATTGTCATTTCCACCCTAATAATGCAAGTTAAAGGTAATTTCTAAAATTGACGTTCTCTGAATTGGCCAGAATCAAAAGGTGTGGCGTCTTTCTCCCAGAGATCCTTTTTTTTTTACCAGCCCTGGTTACTCTCATGATCAGGGTCCAGGAGTCAGTCCTGGTGAACTAATAACTTTAGGCTAATTTTCAATCATGCCTTTCAAGTCACGATCATTGAACGCTTCAAACAGGTGGGTTTGACAATTATATTAGTTACTTTGTATCTCTTGCTATTGTTTGCAATAGTAGAATTTCTGTTATAGCTGCCAAGTGTTCTGACACAGGCCTGGCTCCAGTGTAATTACCACTAAAGGTAAATAAACAAACCCACATGTGACAAGGATATATATCCTAAATTTAGAAAATTACTGAGACAGTTCTCTCTTACCAGCACATGCAAATTAGGCTTGATCCAGATTAGAGAGATTTGATGCTGAACTATTTCTAAATACTGTTAAGAGGACCATGCGGTGCCTGCCACATGGTGCAGGAATCAGTTGGGGGCACCATAGGTCATGTCGGAGGGCCAGGGAGGAAGGGGGGCCCCCAAAGTTCCTTTCCACCTGCCTTTTCATGGCGAGTAAACCGCCATGAAACGGCCGGCGGGAAGGGACATTGTTATCCCTACAGCGGTGACCTCTGACGGATGGACAGGCTCCTTGAGCCCGTCATATCTGTGGCGGTCGGTCTCTCGGACCGCCAACCATCTGCCCACCATCCTAATGTGGCAGGCGGTGATCATTATTGCGATGGTGGTGGGACCGCCACCAACGGGCTGTCGGTGGTGGTCCCACCATCATCGTAATCAGGCCCTTAATCACTGGAATATTTACAAGATTGAGAAGCTTGGCACCAAAGTAAAACAGAGGAGACAGAAGGTTAAATAGTGACTTAGCATCAGTGTAGTTCAGGTAAGGGAAGTTGGACGGGAAATGACTGGAGCAATGGAGTAAGAAAGAAGGAGGAGAGATAAATAGAGAAAAAAGCTTAGGATGCCAGAAGAGGAATTTGATACAATGGTAGTGGCAGAGACTTGGGGGATGTAGTCGGAAAAAAAGGCAGAAACCTACATAAACAAGGGTAGGGAAGCAAAGAAGTGAAATATATTTATGTAAAAAAAGACCCATATAATTGCGGACTTCTTTAGTGATTGAAGATTATGATGAACTGTCTCTGTTAGATATGCAACCATATCCAAGTGCCAAGGGCTTACACTATGCTGCAGAACAACACTGAGGTGGTCTTTGAGCTTTGAGTGTGCTGCTGTTTGCAAGCGGAAAACCATTTTCAGCAAACTTGGGATGACTTGAGCTAAAAAAGGAAATATGAAAGTAACCGAACAGTAGAATGACTAGAAAATCTAATGCACCTGATTCTTTAGGGATTCAAGCTCAATTTCCAGTCTTTGCAGAACGCGTCGTTTCTGAGTCATCTCTTCTTTGGCATTCTCTAAAGTCTTGGTGTCATGCTCCACTTGCTGCATGACAGAATTCACCTAAGAGGCATGTAAAAGAAAGAGAGGTTTTGTTGTTTTTCTTGCCAGTGCGTACAGTTTTGATATTTACTTGCATTATATATTATATTGCTATTTGCTTGCATAGCTTAGTTGGTGCCTAATTAAAATCCATGTTGGTTCAGTATAAGTTGGTACAAGTTTGAATTGACCCAACTTCAGATTTGATGGGATGCCAGGTGATCAATACTGCAGCTGTGATGCTGTAACATAACCATCCATCAGACCCTTATATTATGAGAGGAGCAGCCGACAATCACTGCTTCTAGCTCTAACCTTACTCCCAGCATGCATGACTGGCATAGGTCTTCACTCTGAAGCACACTATGCCAATCTTACTAGTAGTCAGTCTCTCAATAGAGAAAACGGTCCTGTTAAAATTAGATACAACATGAATTATCAAGTTGTTGATTAGACGCAAGGTTCCTCAACTTTCCATATTTTAAAGACTCGCCATCATATGACCAAAGAATTCTAACACTGCAGCAGTTTACAAACACCAATTATGATCATTTTGATCACAAACTATTGAATGCTGAATGAATACATTAACATAAAACAAGGCATGCAACTATTGAATAGATACAACTAATAGTAACAAAAAAGATATTGAAAAGAAAGAAACTACCAACTGAGTGAGACACTTGAGTAACAACAGAAGCCGACAAGGTTTTTCATCGCAGTACCGAGTCCAAAATAGAGTGGAAAACATCTGATGTTGCACATGTTTAGAAAACTATCTGTGTGAATAACTACCGAAAGGGCTTTTTTCTGGTTCTCGCTCACATCAATGGAGTCCAGACAATCATCTGACTTTACCTAGATCTGGTACGCCAATGACATATATCCGGGACTTCTATCCTATTAAATAAATTATGCTCAGCACCTTCAGAACACTGTAGCTATGTTTCTAACAAGAGCCACCTACCAAGATCACATCTACCCTGTGCTGGAAGCCCTCCACTGGCTTCTCTAGTCAAACATGTTGTGTAGGGTTTCACATTTACAACATTGATTTTTGTGTGGATTCTGATATTTTTACAGTACTTTCCCAGTTCGTGGAATTAAGTTTTCGTCTGTGCATACCCATTTGTAAGCAAAGAAATGAGAGGGCAGAGTTGTTTTCACTGTTTGCAATTTTCCACCAAAAAGCACAATGATAGTATGCATAAAGGTTCTGCATCCTAAAGCACCAACACCTGGGGCCGTATTACGTATTGGCATTGTTTGCGCCCGGCTCATCTTTGAAAAGGTGCGCCGGACGCAAACAATGCCAATGCGCCCCATTATGGGTAATGCGCTGCCCCCAGGGCAGCCGGGAACTCGCTCTGCCCTGGGGGGAGCGCATTCATGTGAAAACACGGAGCGGCGCAGTGCAGGGGGCACCCGCCTACACTTTCAAAGGTGTTTAGAGATCCCCTTGCAGGCGGGTGCAGTCAGTGACTGCACCCGCCTGCAAGGGGATGTCTGGGGGGTCCATGGGACCCCCTTTACTCCCTGCAGAGGGCTGCTTTCAGGGGGCGCACTGACAGTGCTGAGGGCTTCTTTGACTCTGCGCCCACGTCTGTAATATGGCGCAGGCGCAGAGTCAAAGGAATTCCCTCATTTGCATAGGGCACGCCCCTATGCAAATGAGGAAACACCCTCTGTTGAAAGCGCTGGTGCTTTAAGTGCGCCAGCGCTATCGGTATTATAGAAGGGGACGCACAAGCGTCTGCGTCCCCTTCTATAATACCAAAGTGCCCCAGGGGCGCGCAAAGCACGTTGCGCCCCCGGGGCACCTTATGTAATACGGCCCCTGATTTCCTCCCATCTTCCTTGTCCCTACGACTAGTGACAGACTTGCTGTCTTAAAGTCCCAAAGCCCCAAGCAAAGACCCATTCCTGGCAACATACCACTCCACAACTCCCACACATAGCGCCATGCCTGGTGTCCTTCCATCCATGTCCCCACCCATCAAACAAACCAGTATATCTGGGGAAATAATAGTTCTCCGCTTTTAAGATACACTTGGCACTCTGCTACTCCCTCACTCATAAACAATGCCGTACCTGCTGTCCATACAGACAACCTCAAAACAAAGCCTTGTGCCTGATGCTGTGCCACATGTTTGTGTCCTGCCACCCTGCATCATTCAGACATAGCCCCATACCTCATATTCACAAATGCTACCCAGCCCCATAGCTGACGCTACCTGGGAATACTGTGACTGAGCTCCCCAGGTATATGCTGAACAGGCAGGAAGGGCAAGAGTAGCAAGGAGTTATCATATCACTGTACCCCAGGCAACATTATTGTAGACTGGTGTGACAAGAGGCTGTCAGGAAGGATGCCCCAGGCATATGATTTGCTGTTTACAAGATCTGGAGGAGGTGCAAAATGTCCTATCGTGACCATATCCCAATCTACGCTACCATTTGTCAGGTTGCAGACAACCGCCAGTGTTTGCGGTCTCCCCTGTGCTACCATCTGGGGAAAAGTGGTAGAGACCTTACCTCCCAGCCTTTTCCGCAAGTGCTGTTCTACTACAATAAAAGCATTTACTGGCATGAAAGTAGTAGGAGGGCTAATACAGGAGCTGCGCTTGACTGAATCTGGATAGTGCATTGAAAACTACTGAAACTGAAAAGAAGGATTTCCAGTGGGTTTTGCATATGTTTCCCGATTTAAGGAACAAACCAGAAAACATACCAATGTTTAATCTACTGGGGTTCAACGACAAGCCTTTTACACTACTCGCCCATCAGTGATTTAGGATACTTCATCCCCTGTAATTTTCTATGTCATCTATATTCAGCCACCTTCGATAAGGTTACTGTTTCTTTTGACTGCGAAAGTCAGATAAGCAGGTATTCGGTCTCCATCAATACATCTTTATAACCCCTTCCCTTGCAATGGAGGCTTCTGAGAATCAATTACCATTCATTAAATACACAAACCATTTTCACTCTCAGAATTGCTGACCTCGAATAACTTGCAGCTATTTCGATTATGGCTTCAAAACGAAGAAGCTACGCAAATGGTGCAGTTTGCTTAAAAAGAAATTGTGGCACAACATAATGACTTTATAACACATTAGCCAACCACCCAGGCAGGCTGTAAATTATATTCACTGGGGTCGTAAATTAATTTCTCTCAGGTTGAAAGGGTGGAAATAAGACCTGTGCAGATCATTTTCATGCCCACCTGGTCATTTCAACACAGTGGTCTGGTAGACCAACATGCAGAAATTACTATTTTGAGCCTTCTATGCATCCCTCTGTGGGTTGTCCCATAACACATATTTGTCTTCGGTAGTGGATGATGAGAGAAAATGGGAATCTCTGTTGAATGTGGTGTCCCATGCAAGAAAGGCTCAGTTGTCTACTTCGAGTGGTGGTGGGAGAAGGCTTTCACCAGCTGGATTACCCACCGGGCATAATCCTCCCCATGTCATTAAAAAGCTTTGTGTCATGAGTATGTAAGGAATGTTTTATCGATGTGGTCTTTTGAAGATTAAAGTAAGAAACTACTGTACCATGGTTAACAAATGCAAAATATTGAGTATTCAGGAAGTACCTCAGAGTTGTAATTCACATTGGTCATTAACATATTTGCCATATGCATTTTAACAAAAGAAAGCTTGTTGGTCTGCTCCTGTTGATAAGTGATCTAATTATTGGACACAAAGAGCAGCTAATGCGGACTTGTCTAGCATAGGTCCGTGAAGACCATTTAATTGGCAGATTTTCTGAATATTAACTAAAGAGAACTTCAGATTCAATGTGTGTAAATACACGCAGGAACATGGTCATTTTGAAAATCTGGCATTGATCTGGATAGCTTAGACTTATAGTTGACACCACTGGACTAATCGACGGCTGAATCTTAGGACAGATATCCACATGGATCAATGTTCTACTCCACCATTTTCATAAAACACTGGGGTCTCATTTAGATTTAAGGGGAACTGAAAATCCTCCAAATTCGGGAGGAAACCCTAAATATGGTGAAACATCCACCCATTGATTTTTTGTCCACAGTAATAGCCTTATGGTAGAGGAAATTCACCTGGTGAATTGTAGTTTACTTCATAAATTGGAGGGTTTGATTTTCAATTCTCTCCAAACTTGCCTCATGCACAGGTGTGCACAAAGTGAGAAACTATGCATAAAATATTTGCACCATAAAAAGTTCAAACAGATTTTTGAATTGTTGGGGCTTACCTTAGTCTTGAAAAGAGCGTCCGCTTCTTCCTTATTCTTCTTGATAATCGCTTCGTACTGAGAGCGAACATCAGCCATGATGCTGGCGAGGTCGGGGCCCTGAACGGCATCTACTTCCACGTCTACCTTTGAACTCGCAATAGATGCTTTGATTGCATCCAGTTCCTGTAGGATGACAGTTTTTTGTGAAACATTATATTTATTCGAAGGTGTCTGTATACCATGGAACATTAGGCAAGACCTTTATCAGAATGTTTCATGACATTATTACCTTGTACAATAGTGTAAAAATTGGTACGGCCAGTTAAGAGGACACGTTTTCCATTTGCCTGCCTGTCAGTGCTTTGAAGCATCCTAAGGATGGCATAAAGCACTATACAAATAACCACCCAGGCATACCGTAAGGGTCTGTGCACCACATATACATCAGTTTATAACAGCAAATACTGACGCAGTGCAACCGCCGTAGACTGTTTAGATCCTGGGATATTGAAATCAGTTTATCTGTATCTAAGAATCTGTATATGGCTCTCAAGTTTCAGGGACGGAGCAGATTGCCTTAATTTCTGTAAAACTATATCTCCGGTTTATGGGCTGTTCTTGCAGAGTTGAAGTGTCGGCTGGCAGAGAGGGCGCTTGCCAATAGCGGCTTCTCTGATGGAAACCGACCTCCAGAGTGTCACGTCTGTGGTTGGATACCTGCATTTCAATAACCTGCTTGACATATGTGTCATCTACAGCACACCTAGGAGACACATATGAACAGAAGGACACCACTAAACCAAGAAGTAGGGATGATGTGTGTCTGACATTACCAGCAATTTTTATTTTTGGCTAGGATAGTCCAGAGGGCCACCTAGCCATGCAATCCTAGAACATTAACCTATGGTTTCATAGATTTCTAACCCGAGGCATAGAAATATCCACCGACCTTAATACAGCTATGGGACGTTTCCTAAATAGCTGCTTTGTCACGTTTCTTTCGGTAAGGCCCATGCCTCCAGTATTTTACTATTTATGCAAAAATAACCTGGATGGGAAGAATGAATGTGATCAAATTGAAAAAGGAAAATAAGAGCAACATTGCATAGGAGACTTGAATTTTCAGAGTTGTGGCGTGTGCTGCACCTGTACAAATGGGCTCATATGTAGATCGTCATGTCAGTAACTGGTACGTGTCAGACCACGGATTTTGCTGATGTCCCAGCAGAAGAAGATCAGCGGGCGAGTCTGAAGCAAGTTAAAATGCTGCTTGTGCTTGCCCTGGCCTCGGTGTGGAGACAAATTCAGCTCTTTCATTCATGCTGCTCCTCTGTGAACTGTTGTTGCTGCTCCTGTTTACATAGGAGAGAGCCACCTTAGCAATATAGGGATGGACTGGAGACGAATGGTAAAATTGACTGTACGATTAGAAACAAAGTGATGGAGAAACGAAGGAGAAGTAGATGTAAGCCATGCCTATGTGAACTATTCTTTTGAAATCTGGACCTTCCTGTCTACTATCGGGCGTATCACGAGTGCTGATGTAACATCAACATCTGCAGGACAGGTCCAGTCGGGGCTCTACAGCCCCTGCACTGCAGGGGCGCCACCACTCTTCAGTGTCATTCTATAAATATCTGTTACATAGGAAGGTCTCTTTAGTCCCACAACATATTCTGCAGGGTGCCCCCGTAATATTGCATTACTCCACTGGTATTACCCCACAATTTGAGGATTTGCAGAAACTACATTACTTCAGGGGCTAATGTGAAGAGTTTCCCTCAGCAAAAGGCTGCAATAAAGCAAACACAAATGAATGTAGTAATGACGACTATTCCCCATTTATTTGGACCAACTGATGTATATCGTAATCTCTGAGCACTAACACTTTGTGGTATTTTCTCCAGACTTTGTATAACACTATATGAAAAGACCAGACATTCGATCTTCTCAGACTAGCCACCCAAAATCTGATACAAAATCCCCATTGACATCAGAAGTGTCCCTTACCATTCTGCAATTCAAGCAAAAATTGAAACCCACCTCTTCACAGAACGTTATTATCTAGCCCTATAGGTATCCTTCTCATTGACTTTCAACATGTAGCTTAGGCTCTTGTCCCTCTGATCAGTTTTTTCAGGGGCGGCTCCTCTGCTAAGGTGGAGGAGCGTCGCCCCACTGCTCTTTGAGCAGGAAAAATAAAATGACGTTGTTTCTTTCTTTTTTTAAGAGTTTTATATAGCACGAACTAGACCCGAAGATATCAGGTATCAGAGCGCTTTACACGAGCACCAGTTTCATTACAGATGGACACATTCATTTTTGTTAGGCGTGGGAAGATTAAGTAATTTGCCCAGAATCACAGGATGTTGAGCGTCGATGCTGAGACTCGAACATGGTTCCCCAGCTTCAAGGTCGACCGCTCTAGCCGTAAGGCTACATCCTCTCCTAGTTATTATCATTTCATTTTTCGCTGGTTCGGGGCTGGGTTAGGGCAGGGCAGGGCTGGAGGCACAGGGGGAGTGGTGTGTGCACACTAAGTGCACATGACTGCTTGGCCGGGTGTCTGGGCCCGGCCAAACAGTCATGCACACTTATGTTTCCCATCAGGCTGCATTACACAGCCTGGTGGGGAACATGCCCAGGCCCCCAGTCCCCATCTGAGCGCTGATCCACGGCGCTGAGACCAATCACAGCGCTTAGGGAAGCCAATCACAATGCTGCAGTGTTGTGATTGGCTTTGGGGAGCCTGGGTGCTTCCTGGTTCCCGGACTCCAAAGAAGCAAGGAGCAATGGCTGGGGGAAGAGGTAAGTGGTATTCTTTTTTTATTATGTCCCCCCACCCCTCCCTTCTCCCGCCCTGCCACCCTCATGCCCTGCCAGCCGCTACTGAGTGTTTTGTTGCTTCTCAGCAAGGTTCGCTCCATAAGTCCCTCACACAGGTACATACTATAAATTAGTGCCAATTTGCTATCAATAGAAGAATAGGATAAGGGCTTGAGGTAGAAGGATTCCTAACTCAAGCTACCGTCACTCTTTCTTGTCAATTTCCCATACTTCATCCCGTACCTACAACCCCTTCAGATGAACATACTAGCCTCTCACAGCTGAAGGCAGACAGGGCTGCCTTACCAAATTACATAGTTTGATTTGATTTTGTACAGCTCTTGCTAACCTAGTCCATGGAACTCCATGTAGCACCCACAGAAGGATAAAAAACGGAGTTGACCATGCCAGAAATCCTGCTTCTCATTTCATCAGAAAGCACTTATCTGGCTGGGACACGTTAATATAGCATGGACTAGCACCTACCTCGCTCATTGTAGTAATATAACACAAAATTGTCACTTGGTTGCAGCAGAGTCCCTTGAGTAACAGGAGAACCAACCAACTATGCAAGGTTACAGTATGCACAGATACAGAACTCCTTGTGTATTGAATAGAAAATAACATTTGGGGGATAGGTTGAGGCTAGAAAGGACTCACCAGAGAGGTGGGTGTATAAGGGGAGATTCCATCAGAGTGGTAGAGATATGGTAAGGGCAGGAATGTTTACTTCTTTTCTAGGGCACCAATAAAGAAAAACAGACAAACTGCATTTGACATCTACAGTTTTTAAAATGTCCCAATATGTGGGTAAAAGTGGTGCCATTTCGATTGTTAAGAAAACAATGTTAAGTTGCAGCCATGATTCCTCCACAATAATTGTCATAAAAGACTACACCATTCAACGCTTGTAATAGTCATAGAGAACACATACATACCACCATAAGGCTGTTCTTTGCTCATGTATAAAAGTATATTAAATGAGAAAATGAAAAGTAACAGTGACACAATGCTCAGGGCAGTGAAAATGTGCTGTACAACCAGTTAGGATAACCCTAAATCATGATGTGCAGGCCATGAGAAACAAAAAAAGTAATTTGCACCAAGGTCAGTCAGGCCAAAGACTATGTTGTGATTAAAAGTCCAAAAGTCACATAATGGCAACTCATTAAATTTCAACGTTTTGACCTCTGTGTATTAGTCAAGGGTCATCATCAGGACCTTAAAACATACTAGAAGCATCTGACATTATCATTTCCACAGCAATCAAAAGATGTGGCTAGTCAGAATGCTGCAATACGTGAGAGGGAATAAAGGAAATGCAGCTCTCAGAGGTAGTTTAGTATCAGATGGAAGGAAAGAGTGGACTGAGAGCTCCATCAAGAGCTATATGTGGGTAGGATCAGACTCACCTTCACACCTTTAGACAAACTCACACCAACATGGACCAAAAGTACTATCCCAAGGAGGGCTCCTCTTGCTCATCAAGGAGTTTATCATGTGATACCAGTTTTGCCTACATTTGGACCCAGGCTATACTGAATTCATTATTGTTGGTTAAGATACGCTGTTGCATCCTGCAGGGTGTTATGGACCTCCTTAAATTAGACGCAGTAAATAAATCACTGTTTCAGGGCAAATTTTCTTTGTTTGGACAAAAGTCAATAAAAGATTCTTTACCTTTAAGCCATCAACATGCTCACTGCACTCCTGACATGGACTCAGTGGATCTCTCTTTATATTGGATTAGACAATGCCCTTTAGAAGTGCATTAATTAGATTTGAAAAGGAACTTCAAAACACTGGTAGATCAAATACTCAAGTGCTCAACCATTTACCAGTGTGATCTTATTCTCCCATTATTCATAATGTACACTTACTAACTAGTAAAGTTCTAGATTTTATTCAAAATATCCCATTTGGCTTTAAGGAACTCTTTGTGTCTTACATCTAGGATATTTGACAAATCAGTCAACCATCAAGGAAATGAGCACTGTAGTCTGGATTTATTTAATTCCTTTATATGTATGATGTTTAGAAAATGTATTCCAAACACAGGCAAATACCATGCTTATTGCCATGTGCCTAATATTGTCTTCCTACATATGGCAGTGCACAATCAGTACTTTGTATCCAAAAATACTTGATGGGACTCAACTGTCATGCACTGATTTTGTGTTTGGATAATATATTCATCCATTCCTCAATGTCTCTGATATTTTTTGAAAAAACATCAGTTGCAATGTCCAGTACATGGAGGACCAGGGATAGACCAGGAAATCATGGCCATACTTCAGAGAATTCCACCTGTACACCATCAGTGACACAAGAAAGTTAATTTAAAATGTTGAAAATGGTACAAAGCAGTGAACATACCTGTCCCTGAACCCTTCCACAATTCAAATATAATGCATTTGTTTAACTGCATCATTTTTCTCCCTCACCACTAACAAACGAGGGCCACACATGTCTTTCTGGTGGCAACACAATTTCCTTTTTAACAGAAGAAGTATGCAGAGTTATTTCAATACCTCTTGGTGGTTTTGGTTTAAGAAGTGTAGTTCATCCTCTAGACTTTCCACCTGGGCCCTGAGGCTACCAAGAAGGCCTTCGTGCTGCCCTTTTACACTCTTGAGGGAGGCGATATCTCTTTCCACAGACTGGCAGATGGCCATTTCTGTTTCCCATCTAGAAAAATGTCAAAGTATTTGGTAAAGCGTTACTGTCATTTGAAAATAACGCTCAACAACTCGACTAAATAAAATATATTCATATTAACAACAAAAAGAGAACAAATACAATGATCAGTATCATTTTGAAGGATCACTTTCAAAAGACTGAAAACCAATTTTGTGACAACAAATATGAATTATTTGTTGTTTTGTGCAGTATTGGCTAACAGATGTGAGTTATAATGCGAGGAGGTGTTAACACTGAATGCATCCCTAGTAAGACTTCATCTTGTGCGCTGTGTCTTGTTTTGGGGGCCCTCGTCTCCAGAAAGGAGAGCCTTGAGACAGTGCGGAGATAGGCCACCACAAGTGTGCATGGTGTAAGTCACAATCCTATTTTGGGGAAAAACTCAAGAATTGCAGACATTCACGTTCTTGACTGGACTCAATATGACTCAAGATCCCACATGATTCACATGAACAGAGGCTGGCCGTTCTAAGGTAAGTGTTTTAAAAAAAATTAATTAACCCTCCCCCCCACGCCCCCACCCCACCACCCCCGTCCGGTAGCAGCCGCTACTGCCTATGGTAAAAAACTCTATAAGTCTGTCCTTTGCTTTTGCTTATGGAGCTGGCTATGATATGTTTGCTAGGGAACCCTTTTTGACTAAATCTGTGATTCCCAAATATTGTTTGAGAAATCCTTTCAAATTTTGATTGGTGTGCGCATATTTTGTTATAAGGCAGAGATTTGTTCTTGTAGTACTCAGCATAGTTATATCCATTCTTCTCAGCTACTCAGAGATTAACCTAGACACATTTGTAGTTTTGAAATGTGCAGCATTCAGGGTTGGCACATACTTACTAACAGAACGTGTACAGAACAAGTGCATGCTTTGTATTGGACAGTGCAGACTTCAGTATGGTTATATGTTTAGTGTTGGAGTGTGCTGTGATCAGCAAAGGGAAACAGAATGTTTTCTTTAGATAACCCTCACCCACCAGGATTAATTGAACGGCACGATACCGATAGGTTTTTCTTTTGTAGGTAGGGTCTCTAACAGGGCTTCCCTGTTGTTGTTTCTGGCCCATTTCATGGCATGTGATATCATTCTTGGTGGATAGTTCCTTGCCTCTAGTTTGGTTGCCAAAACTTCTGCTTGTGTTTTATACTCACTGAGTCTGGAGCAGTTTCTCCTGAGTCTAAAAAATTGGCCAAAAGGTAAGTTTTCTTTGAGATGGCAGGGGTGGAAACTATCATATAGGAGCAAACTCGTTTTTTGCTGTAGGTTTTTCGTAGGTGGTGGTTGTGAGTGTCCCTTTGTCAGGTAAGATGTTGAGATCGAGGAAAACCAATTCTTCCTTGCTCAAGGTATGTGAATTTCAGAAATTCGTTTTGTGTGTTCACCTAGTATTTATCGATCTATTTTAAACCTATAAGTGCTCCCACGTATTCCGTAAGTCGCAGCACACCACGTTCCATAGCGGAACAGGATAGACCCAAATGATAAAGCATGCCACCAAGGGGAAACCCTGGTGGGTGAGTGTTATCTACAGAAAACATTCTGTTTTCCAAATAGGTGTGGCGGTCGACTCAATGATCAATGGACGGACTCTTTTTGGTTCTTTGATAAATATTGACAGGAGGACGAGTCCCTCTGGTATTTTCCTCTACCTCCCCCTTTGTTCTAAAGTCTTCAGCAAAGGTACATGCCTAATATTGGCATGCTCGGAGCTAAGAATAAAAATACATTTAGGGCCTTATTACGACCCGCCGTAGTCCGATCACCGCCATCACTGCGGCACCGTGCCCCGTATTATGAGTGTGGAGGTCAGACTGCCACAGGACCGTCGCATCCGCTGTGGGTCAAGGATCCTGCAGCAGTCTCGCAGTGGTATGAGGCCAAATATGCTGGAGGTGCTGCAGCGGTACTGCCGAGCATATTTTGAGTTGCCTCACCACACCCTTTTCATGGCAGGGAGACTGCCATGAAAAGGGTGGTAGTGAGGCAACCCCTTGTGCTTCTGGACCTAGGGGTGCATGCAGGGGGGCGCTGTAGATTTGCACCCCTGTTCCAGCATGGTGCAGCATGCACCACATGGTGCATGCCGCACCGTGCAGGAACGTGCTGCGGCGGTGTCACAGCAGTGCCTTTCTAAGGCTCTGCTATGAGCCTTAGACAGGCACTGCTGTGACACCGAGGCAACATCGCCCGCCCCCCCAAGGATTACTATTGTAATCTGACGGTCAGTCTCACTCTGAGATTGGCGGTCCTCTGGCAGAGCCCTGGCGTGCCGGCTTGCAGAAGGACCGCCAAACTCAGAATAGGGCCCTTAGTGTTAGACTGAGTCTGGGCAAACCACACATGTGCATTCAGTTGTTGAAGTTGAACAGTTCAGCCTAGTGGCATGCTTGATAATGGAGTGAGTGTTGTCCTGCATCAGTACAGGTTTAGCAAATGAAAAAGCAGTGTCTGGCTTACAGGCATACTTTTAACAATTTGCAGAGAGAATCATAAACAAATGCCTAGTTTGGGAATTTATATTGTCCACATGGGTGCTAATATTTCAGATTTCAGATTTAAGAACTGGCTCATGATTAGCACTTGGATACACAGTGTACAAACAGAGACACAAGCTTTGGGTGTTCTCATTTGTGATGATCATGGCAGGTTCACATTAAGAAATGAGCAGTAACACAAGGTTTATATTGAAATGTATAGGGTTTAGCATCCACATGCTTGTTTTTGGCATTTGCAGTTTTCAGAAGAGGCACATGCGTTGAGTGTTTGGAATGTGGATTTTGGGACTGGAGTGTGCAGTCTTCAGATCGATACTGGCCTTTTGTATTTGACAGCAAAAGTCTCAGCATAGACAAATACTCGGTATTGTGATGTACAGTGTGTAGAATAAAGACTTACTTTAAGTATTGGAACGAGAAAGCTTCGGCTTAGGAAATTGGTCCAGGTACCTAAATGCACCTTTCAGTTTCAGTCCAAGCCCTAGAGGTTTGAATGAGCAGTTTTCAGTATACGTCAATGCCATTGGCTGTAGAATGTCCAGTTTAATCTACATGAAGTCACTGATGCTTATCTTAGAGTGGAAGGTGACTGCAATCTACTGGGAAACTGAATACATGTTGAAACCTCCCAAACAAGACATAGCCTCAGAAAATGTAGTGTTTCAGAGCTTGAGGAGACCAAGAGAGAAACTGAAACTACAGTTCCACTGCACAATCAGGCTGCTGGGGATTCAATTCATTTTTCATTATTTCATTTTATGCAAGGAACATTTGATGGCCCCAGAGTCATGGTGACAGACAGTGGTAGAGTGTAGAGATTTCTGATTAAGAGATGAAAAGGTTGAGCCAAGGAGATGTTTGGCCTACTTGGAGCAATAGCTGGAGAGATCAGAAATCAGTAAAGACAAGATTGGGCAAATGGGGTTTCATTATGGAGCCCCAGATCAGCCAAAGGTGGAGCTAGAACCTCTTCAGAAGCTAGGACACAGAAACATCACTGATCGACCGAGGAGGACAGGAAATACAGTCAGCAGAAATATAGAGAACCAGTGTGTAGAAACCACGGCAGGCCAAAAAGAGTCAGGAGCTGCAGGGAGTACATTGGAAAAGCTGAAAATCCTAGCCAGAAGAAGGTTTGTGGTAGTATTTAGACAGCATACCACAAGAATAAGTGTATTTGTTGGAAGGGTATCTCTAAAGGGATTTTTTTTATTAGAATAAGAAAGCTCATTAAACCTCGTGGATTATTATCCAAACGTAGATAGTGAGCCACATGCTGTATCAATTAGCAAAGCCCATTTTAATTCCCAATTTACTGCCGTGGTGTTCACATATCTGTCAAGCAATATCTAGTCAATGCACATTTATGTATAGGTTTTTTCCTTATGGCATTAAGCCTACATTGCATGTTTTAAATGCAAATAGCGTTGCCATCAGATTTACAGGGCTCAGTGTACAAAAAACTCAGCAGAAACGTCTTTTACTTTGATCAACATTTGATTTTTCACTGCTTTTATCTCAATGACCCTCTCATTCTCTGTGCATGCTGTGATAAGCAACATCCTGGATGTAAACTGGAGGAGCCACACCTTGAGCAGCACATTCTGAGCCACTCGTGTGCACTTTTATTCAACACAGTGACTAGGGTTAGGATAAACTGAAATTTTTGTGCAGATCCTGACTTGGAACTCACGTTTAACTGCTTGCAGACCTACAGAATAAAGCCAGCTTTTAGGATTCCCAGAGAACCAAAGGGTGTGGGGATTCCCAAACACCTCTACCCAGGTCTGGGAAGAGGGTTCAAGAGGACGCCTCGACAAGCGTGGTGGGACACTGCCCCACTCACTTCCACCCAGTGGTTACACTTCCATCTAGAGTTCCACCGGGCCCAAATGTCAACAATGAGTACGGAATAGGGCAAGTAACCTGTTTTACCATTTTTATGGGAGGAGATGGTGTGCCACCTGTGGGGATGGTACCGCAATATTGGATGACATGAATATGCATTCTAAATATCGTTTAAAAATATTGCCGATTGGAGTTAATAGAAAATCTGCATCCAGTGGGACGATATTTAGGACACAATATTTATGTCTAGCGAAATTATTGCCAACTATAGTCTGACATACAACTTATGTGTTCCTTCTCCATCTGGATTTACTGTCTGAGCAGAATGAAATACCACATGGGCCAGAGGATGGTGTTTCCACCATGATGAGGTTTATGATGCCCAAAGGTACGTAAAAATGCATTATTGTGGTTTTGTCTGTGTCTTTGTCACACTTAGATGCATTTAGGCTGAATGCTTTTCAATTTAGAGCTGCTGAATGTTGCTGAAATTTGTGAATTATTAGACAACACTTGAAAGACCTGTGTAGTTGAAAGTGTATTCGATTTACTCACTTCATTCTGAAGTCGTCCGCAGCCAGTTTGGCATTATCAATGGCAAGCAACAGCCTGGAATTTTCCTGGGTGATATTGGCAATCTAAAATAGAGACAAAGATTTTAGATTTATGCACACACTGGATATTTATTGAGGCCAGATTAAAATTAAAATTCTCTACCTTTTTTGGAAAATAATAAAGGCTACCCATTCCTTTTTCTTTTCAGAGATTGTTCAGTTCAGTGAAGGAGTTCGATGTTTGCGTAATCACCTCATCCATCTTTCTCATCACACCCCTTAATCTTTGAGGTTCATTCTCCCTCTAGAGATAAGCAACTCCTTTATTCGATTAAGAAAAATAAAGTTTCATTGGCCCTTTGGCTGCAAAGGAGCACCACAACCCTTCCTCTACCTAAGCAATGCAAAGTGAATCAATAGCAAGGCAACACTCAGGGTGACGCGCGCGGGGCAGGGACCAGGACTGGGATAAGGAAGGTCTGGACTCACAGTAATGAAAACTAACAGTAAGTAACTGAGGTAATTGAATACAGTCACAAAATCGATTAGTGTTGAAAACTGAAGTTGCTCAGTCACAGACCTCTTTGCTAAAGCACAATATAGGTCATCATTCTATGAATTTACTCCCGGTTTGAAAGACTTGTTTCTTCTAAAGAATAATATATTAGTAATCTTTTGGGGCCTGCTCACATAGGTAAATTTACATGTTTATATGTACTCACAAGTAAATCTACTACAACACCTAGGTTTAAATATTGACTTTTTTGCTATTGAATATTTCCGAACGTAAATTTACACCTAAGTGTAGACCGACGTGTCTTCCTTGCCTGATGAAGCCTTCTACAACTTTTCACACAAAGGTGGAGTGGAGTGGGTTATCTCCCTACAGGAAAGTATAAGGCAAATAATTTAAGTTTCTTAATCTTTAAAAACAATAGTTTAGTATAAACTATAAAAGTAAAATAATTTATTAGAAACCTAGAGCTAATACAAGCACATGTTACAGTGCATTAGCTCATTCAATTCAAGGTATATTAATTAATTATTCCATTAAAATATATTTGTTTAATTTTATAAATAATATTTCTTAAAGCATAATTTGTAAAAGTTCTCACCCCAGTAACATTTTTATTTAATATGTATTACATTTTATTAAAAGTCATGTGTAGAATTAATTTAAATTATCTTAATATTGTAATAAAATTTTAAAGGTTTAATTTAATTTAAGTTTTCATTTGTCTTAAATAAAATAATAAACATATTTTATATATATATATATATTTCCAACTCGTTGCTCCTTCCGGATCGCTGGGACCCTTGGAAAGTGGCGCACACGCCGGCAGAGCGTACCGGCAATGAAATCCACACAAACAATCCAAATAAGTGCGCTCTCAGGATGCGAAATACTCAAACCAGATAGCGAGATGCAAAGTGTTTATTACACTACGCGTTTCGACTGCGTCCGCAGTCTTGATCACGTGTAAAGTGATCAAGACTGCGGACGCAGTCAAAACGCGTAGTGTAATAAACACTTTGCATCTCGCTATCTGGTTTGAGTATTTTGCATCCTGAGAGCGCACTTATTTGGATTGTTTGTGTGGATATATATATATATATATCTCCAACTGAAGAGGCTCACAATTGAGGTGCCACTCACAGCGAGTTTAATCACCTTTTATTTCAGGAGGATTGCAGGGTACACAGCATGGCCTTTCCAGCAATTACATGCGCCAAACGCGTTTCGGGCTTCCGTAGCCCTTGCTCACTGGCATCTTGCGAGGGAAACAGCGGCTGGGATTTTCACCGCATTTGCAGTGATGGTTTTAAGTCCTGCCTTTAGTGGGCGTGTGCTGTAAGCATTGTGGTCTTGGTAGTTCTTCCAATGCTGTTGTGCCCCCAAAGTCTCAATTTCCCAAATGGGTTGCTGCAAACAGGTAAGGCTTGGACCCCGCATGTATCACTTCACCAAAACGGTTCACGCTGTTCCTTTGCGCCCGTAGTCATTGGCGGTAGGAGCTGCAGCATCCGCAGCGGGGCGCCTCGCGACCTGAGCGGGCCGCTATACATCCAACTGAAGAGGCTCACAATTGAGGTGCCACTCACAGCGCATTTAATCACCTTTTATTTCAGGAGGATTGCAGGGTACACAGCATGGCCTTTCCAGCAAATACATGCGCCAAACGCGTTTCGGGCTTCCGTGGCCCTTGCTCACTGGCATCTTGCGAGGGAAACAGCGGCTGGGATTTTCACCGCATTTGCAGTGATGGTTTTAAGTCCTGCCTTTAGTGGGCGTGTGCTGTAAGCATTGTGGTCTTGGTAGTTCTTCCAATGCCGTTGTGCCCCCAAAGTCTCAATTTCCCCAATGGGTTGCTGCAAACAGGTAAGGCTGGGACCCCGCATGTATCACCTCACCAAAACGCTGTTACCTTGCACCCGTAGTCATCGGCAGTAGGAGCTGCAGCATCCGCAGCGGGGCGCCTCGCGACCTGAGCGGGCCGCTATTCATCCAACTGAAGAGGCTCACAATTGAGGTGCCACTCACAGCGCGTTTAATCACCTTTTATTTCAGGAGGATTGCAGGGTGCACAGGATGGCCTTTCCAGCAATTACATGCGCCAAACGCGTTTCGGGCTTCCGTAGCCCTTGCTCACTGGCATCTTGCGAGGGAAACAGCGGCTGGGATTTTCACCGCATTTGCAGTGATGGTTTTAAGTCCTGCCTTTAGTGGGCGTGTGCTGTAAGCATTGTGGTCTTGGTAGTTCTTCCAATGCTGTTGTGCCCCCAAAGTCTCAATTTCCCCAATGGGTTGCTGCAAACAGGTAAGGCTGGGACCCCGCATGTATCACCTCACCAAAACGGTTCACGCTGTTCCTTTGCGCCTGTAGTCATCGGCGGTAGGAGCTGCAGCATCCGCAGCGGGGCGACTCGCGACCTGAGCGGGCCGCTATACATCCAACTGAAGAGGCTCACAATTGAGGTGCCACTCACAGAGCGTTTAATCACCTTTTATTTCAGGAGGATTGCAGGGTACACAGCATGGCCTTTCCAGCAATTACATGCGCCAAACGCGCTTCGGGCTTCCGTAGCCCTTGCTCACTGGCATCTTGCGAGGGAAACAACGGCTGGGATTTTCACCGCATTTGCAGTGATGGTTTTAAGTCCTGCCTTTAGTGGGCGTGTGCTGTAAGCATTGTGATCTTGGTAGTTCTTCCAATGCCGTTGTGCCCCCAAAGTCTCAATTTCCCCAATGGGTTGCTGCAAACAGGTAAGGCTGGGACCCCGCATGTATCACCTCACCAAAACGGTTCACGCTGTTCCTTTGCGCCTGTAGTCATCGGCGGTAGGAGCTGCAGCATCCGCAGCGGGGCGCCTCGCGACCTGAGCGGGCCGCTATACATCCAACTGAAGAGGCTCACAATTGAGGTGCCACTCACAGTGCGTTTAATCACCTTTTATTTCAGGAGGATTGCAGGGTACACAGCATGGCCTTTCCAGCAATTACATGCGCCAAACGCGTTTCGGGCTTCCGTAGCCCTTGCTCACTGGCATCTTGCGAGGGAAACAGCGGCTGGGATTTTCACCGCATTTGCAGTGATGGTTTTAAGTCCTGCCTTTAGTGGGCGTGTGCTGTAAGTATTGTGGTCTTGGTAGTTCTTCCAATGCCGTTGTGCCCCCAAAGTCTCAATTTCCCCAATGGGTTGCTGCAAACAGGTAAGGCTGGGACCCTGCATGTATCACATTACCAAAACGGTTCACGCTGTTCCTTTGCGCCCGTAGTCATCGGCGGTAGGAGCTGCAGCATCCGCAGCGGGGCGCCTCGCGACCTGAGCGGGCCGCTATACATCCAACTGAAGAGGCTCACAATTGAGGTGCCACTCACAGCGCGTTTAATAACCTTTTATTTCAGGAGGATTGCCGGGTACAGAGCATGGCCTTTCCAGCAATTACATGCGCCAAACGCGTTTCGGGCTTCCGTAGCCCTTGCTCACTGGCATCTTGCGAGGGAAACAGCGGCTGGGATTTTCACCGCATTTGCAGTGATGGTTTTAAGTCCTGCCTTTAGTGGGCGTGTGCTGTAAGCATTGTGGTCCTGGTAGTTCTTCCAATCCCGTTGTGCCCCCAAAGTCTCAATTTCCCCAATGGGTTGCTGCAAACAGGTAAGGCTGGGACCCCGCATGTATCACCTCACCAAAACGGTTCACGCTGTTCCTTTGCACCCGTAGTCATCGGCAGTAGGAGCTGCAGCATCCGCAGTGGGGCGCCTCGCGACCGGAGCGGGCCGCTATACATCCAACTGAAGAGGCTCACAATTGAGGTGCCACTCACAGCGCGTTTAATCACCTTTTATTTCAGGAGGATTGCAGGGTGCACAGGATGGCCTTTCCAGCAATTACATGCGCCAAACGCGTTTCGGGCTTCCGTAGCCCTTGCTCACTGGCATCTTGTGAGGGAAACAGCGGCTGGGATTTTCACCGCATTTGCAGTGATGGTTTTAAGTCCTGCCTTTAGTGGGCGTGTGCTGTAAGCATTGTGGTCTTGGTAGTTCTTCCAATGCCGTTGTGCCCCCAAAGTCTCAATTTCCCCAATGGGTTGCTGCAAACAGGTAAGGCTGGGACCCCGCATGTATCACCTCACCAAAACGGTTCACGCTGTTCCTTTGCGCCTGTAGTCATCGGCGGTAGGAGCTGCAGCATCCGCAGCGGAGCGCCTCGCGACCTGAGCGGGCCGCTACACATCCAACTGAAGAGGCTCACAATTGAGGTGCCACTCACAGAGCGTTTAATCACCTTTTATTTCAGGAGGATTGCAGGGTACACAGCATGGCCTTTCCAGCAATTACATGCGCCAAACGCGCTTCGGGCTTCCGTAGCCCTTGCTCACTGGCATCTTGCGAGGGAAACAGCGGCTGGGATTATCACCGCATTTGCAGTGATGGTTTTAAGTCCTGCCTTTAGTGGGCGTGTGCTGTAAGCATTGTGATCTTGGTAGTTCTTCCAATGCCGTTGTGCCCCCAAAGTCTCAATTTCCCCAATGGGTTGCTGCAAACAGGTAAGGCTGGGACCCCGCATGTATCACCTCACCAAAACGGTTCACGCTGTTCCTTTGCGCCCGTAGTCATCGGCGGTAGGAGCTTCAGCATCCGCAGCGGGGCGCCTCGCGACCTGAGCGGGACGCTATACATCCAACTGAAGAGGCTCACAATTGAGGTGCCACTCACAGCGCGTATCATCACCTTTTATTTCAGGAGGATTGCAGGGTACACAGCATGGCCTTTCCAGCAATTACATGCGTCAAAAGCGTTTCGGGCTTCCGTAGCCCTTGCTCACTGGTATCTTGCGAGGGAAACAGCGGCTGGGATTTTCACCGCATTTGCAGTGATGGTTTTAAGTCCTGCCTTTAGCGGGCGTGTGCTGTAAGCATTGTGGTCTTGGTAGTTCTTCCAATGCCGTTGTGCCCCCAAAGTCTCAATTTCCCCAATGGGTTGCTGCAAACAGGTAAGGCTGGGACCCTGCATGTATCACCTTACCAAAACGGTTCACGCTGTTCCTTTGCGCCCGTAGTCATCGGCGGTAGGAGCTGCAGCATCCGCAGCAGGGCGCCTCGCGACCTGAGCGGGCCGCTATACATTCAACTGAAGAGGCTCACAATTGAGGTGCCATTCACAGCGAGTTTAATCACCTTTTATTTCAGGAGGATTGCAGGGTACACAGCATGGCCTTTCCAGCAATTACATGCGCCAAACGCGTTTCGGGCTTTCGTAGCCCTTGCTCACTGGCATCTTGCGAGGGAAACAGCGGCTGGGATTTTCACCGCATTTGCAGTGATGGTTTTAAGTCCTGCCTTTAGTGGGCGCGTGCTGTAAGCATTGTGGTCTTGGTAGTTCTTCCAATGCTGTTGTGTCCCCAAAGTCTCAATTTCCCCAATGGGTTGCTGCAAACAGGTAAGGCTTGGACCCCGCATGTATCACTTCACCAAAACGGTTCACGCTGTTCCTTTGCGCCCGTAGTCATCGGCGGTAGGAGCTGCAGCATCCGCAGCTGGGCGCCTCGCGACCTGAGTGGGCCGCTATACATCCAACTGAAGAGGCTCACAATTGAGGTGCCACTCACAGCGCGTTTAATCACCTTTTATTTCAGGAGGATTGCAGGGTACACAGCATGGCCTTACCAGCAATTACATGCGCCAAACGCGTTTCGGGCTTCCGTAGCCCTTGCTCACTGGCATCTTGCGAGGGAAACAGCGGCTGGGATTTTCACCGCATTTGCAGTGATGGTTTTAAGTCCTGCCTTTAGTGGGCGTGTGCTGTAAGCATTGTGGTCCTGGTAGTTCTTCCAATCCCGTTGTGCCCCCAAAGTCTCAATTTCCCCAATGGGTTGCTGCAAACAGGTAAGGCTGGGACCCCGCATGTATCACCTCACCAAAACGGTTCACGCTGTTCCTTTGCAACCGTAGTCATCGGCAGTAGGAGCTGCAGCATCCGCAGCGGGGCGCCTCGCGACCGGAGCGGGCCGCTATACATCCAACTGAAGAGGCTCACAATTGAGGTGCCACTCACAGCGCGTTTAATCACCTTTTATTTCAGGAGGATTGCAGGGTGCACAGGATGGCCTTTCCAGCAATTACATGCGCCAAACGCGTTTCGGGCTTCCGTAGCCCTTGCTCAATGGCATCTTGCGAGGGAAACAGCGGCTGGGATTTTCACCGTATTTGCAGTGATGGTTTTAAGTCCTGCCTTTAGTGGGCGTGTGCTGTAAGCATTGTGTTCTTGGTAGTTCTTCCAATGTTGTTGTGCCCACAAAGTCTCAATTTCCCCAATGGGTTGCTGCAAACAGGTAAGGCTGGGACCCCGCATGTATCACCTCACCAAAACGGTTCACGCTGTTCCTTTGCGCCTGTAGTCATCGGCGGTAAGAGCTGCAGCATCCGCAGCGGGGCGCCTCGCGACCTGAGCGGGCCGCTATACATCCAACTGAAGAGGCTCACAATTGAGGTGCCACTCACAGCGCGTTTAATCACCTTTTATTTCAGGAGGATTGCAGGGTACACAGCATGGCCTTTCCAGCAATTACATGCGCCAAACGGGTTTCGGGCTTCCGTAGCCCTTGCTCACTGGCATCTTGCGAGGGAAACAGTGGCTGGGATTTTCACCGCATTTGTAGTGATGGTTTTAAGTCCTGCCTTTAGTGGGCGTGTGCTGTAAGCATTGTGGTCTTGGTAGTTCTTCCAATGCCGTTGTGCCCCCAAAGTCTCAATTTCCCCAATGGGTTGCTGCAAACAGGTAAGGCTGGGACCCTGCATGTATCACCTTACCAAAACGGTTCACGCTGTTCCTTTGCGCCCGTAGTCATCGGCGGTAGGAGCTGCAGCATCCGCAGCGGGGCGCCTCGCGAACTGAGCGGCCCGCTATACATCCAACTGAAGAGGCTCACAATTGAGGTGCCACTCACAGCGCCTTTAATCACCTATTATTTCAGGAGGATTGCAGGGTACACAGCATGGCCTTTCCAGCAATTACATGCGCCAAATGCGTTTCGGGCTTCCGTAGCCCTTGCTCACTGGCATCTTGCAAGGGAAACACCGCGGCTGGGATTTTCACCGCATTTGCAGTGATGGTTTTAAGTCCTGCCTTTAGTGGGCGTGTGCTGTAAGCATTGTGGTCTTGGTAGTTCTTCCAATGCCGTTGTGCCCCCAAAGTCTCAATTTCCCCAATGGGTTGCTGCAAACAGGTAAGGCTGGGACCCCGCATGTATCACCTCACCAAAACGGTTCATGCTGTTCCTTTGCGCCCGTAGTCATCGGCGGTAGGAGCTGCAGCATCCGCAGCGGGGCGCCTCGCGACCTGAGCGTGCCGCTATACATCCAACTGAAGAGGCTCACAATTGAGGTGCCACTCACAGCGCGTTGATCACGTGTAAAGTGATCAAGACTGCGGACGCATTCGAAACGCGTAGTGTAATAAACACTTTGCATCTCGCTATCTGGTTTGAGTATTTTGCATCCTGAGAGCGCACTTTTGGGATTTTTGTGTGGATATATATATATATATATATATACATATATATATATATATATATATATATGGGTGTAAATTTATATCTAAAGTCGAAATCATTTATTCATGTTATTTATTTAATATAATTATTTCCTATGAGGTGTTATTTAAAGTCCCCACCAACATTATTTTCTGGGGAGTGTATTGCAATACCTGTGAGCAGAAATTTGTGGTGCTTGACATACTACATGATTGGGTAGGAGTATATTTACTACTGCTTTAATACCTTTAGAGCTGTAGTAACTTTAGAAATGTAGTTCATACTTCACATTTAGTAGTAGTTATTCCCAGTTTTCCAGCCACTCTTTCAGGGCCTTCCTCCCCCCTTCCCAATTTACTACTAAAACCTAAGCTTACCATTGCAGACTCTAGTACTACAAAATGCAGTCTGTGAGTAGACCCTATTGTATTTCAATGTGTCTTTTTTATTTCTATGTTATCATTCAGTTTTGTTTCTCAAATTTAAGTTGATTTACAGCATTTCTTTGCACCTTGAATGTATTGGATGACTATCATTGCGATTTGCAAAATAATCATGAAACATATATTTTGTTTTTTATTTTAACAAATTCCCAAAAAATGAGCTTATGATTCAGGGCTTTATTACAGAAAAACTACACCGGTGTAAGAAACAGTGCAACCTAATTTTCACTGCTTTACTACTTGTGCAATGGGAAGTGAATCAAGCACATTTGCATCAGTTTATCTTACAGAAGTATATTAGTACCACGTCAATGATATGTGGAACTGGATTGTGGAACATTTGTGTAGTTACACAACACTTTTATATATAGTAGAGAATTTAACAAATACATCTTAAAACTCCGCTGCTAAGTCAAGGAAAATCAAATGACTTTTTAGTATACTAATGCTTCACCATAATGATGAAGTATCGTCTGTTTTTAAGGTAAATATGCACTAGATAAGCTGAACTAAATTGTGTACTCACCATTGTTAGTCCGCTTTTATTTTTAATAATTTTAACACGATATATGCATTATTGTATCAAGAGCTCAACTGATCACTTCGTTGCATCAATATCTATGTAAACCAATAATGTTGCATATTTGTATTCTCTCTTTTTAAAGAATAGCAATGTATTTTTTAATGATAGCTTTTATGACATTTCTGTCGAAATAAAGCTTAAATCAACCAATCAACCAAATACATCTTAGCACATAAATAATCTGTTTTAATTTAAATTATGCAAACAGATTTTGTTACTAATTTTTACTACTTATGTAATAAAACGAAGACCACCGAGTTTGCCTCAAATATAGTCATATCTTTCCCTTTAAAAGATGAGACATTGTGTTTTCTTTTTATGTAAATATAGCTAAAATTGTGTGACATAGGTTTTCGCTCTATCTTGTTTTGTAAAAAAGGGGCATTTGAGCAAGCAGTAAACAAGGCATAACTAATTTGCCCCTTTTTGGCCTGGATTTACAAACAACCCACAAAGATTGTTAATGCAACTTGACACAACTTTCAAAAATAAGATTATGATCCAGATGCACTAATAACTCATTAGCTGAGTAAGCAGAACTCGTCTCACCTCTTGCACAAGAGTGTTAGCCTGGGCAAACATCGGTCCATGGTCCCTGACTACTGGGGCGTTTGCTATCATCTTCTCTTGAATTTTTATCTCCAGCTCTTGGTTTGTCTTCTCCAGGTAGCGCACTTTCTCCAAGTACTTTGCCAGCCGGTCATTTAGGCATTTCATTGTCTCCTTGTCGTTCATCTGCATGGCCGCGTTTATCACCTCGCCGGAGCTGAAGCCATTTTTGATGGGGGAGGTAGCAGTCAGTTTCATGGTAGACACTGAGGCTCTGGACTTTGGGAGGGCTCTTCCACCAACTGAGTAACTGCTAAAGGCTGGTCTCTGGCCAAAGGACTGGCTTCTGACGGATAGGGTGGCTGCCATGATACCTGCTGGAGTGCAATATTAATATGTTTTACATTCACTCAGTCTAATGCAGAACAACATACACAACATTTTAAAACAGATGAATATAACATTTTTATTTTTATTTTTGGCGTTTCTAAAAGGTAGGCTATTTCAGGAGAAAATGATGGCTACTATTTTTGTTATGCATTTTGATGTAGAGAGGCAGAGTAGCTCTACCAAAGGGCAGTGTGTTGCAGTAGAGTTTCAAGAAGGAGTGGGAGGCACGGAAGTGACACAAACAGCCCCTCAGTCCTTTGTCGCTACTTCCTGTCTCCCTGCAAAACAGTGCTGCACTGCTGTCCATGTATGCCTACTGGCTATTGATGTAAACATAGCAAACTGATTCAATTTTAAAGACAGCCATGTCCCTTTTAAAGGTTATGCAGATAACTAACAGCAGTGCAATGTTAAGAAACGTTTTCAGTTGAGAATGTTAGACAATGAATTACAAATGCTTGGATGGCAATGTGGAATGGGGGAGTGTAATTATGGGCTTACATTAGTTACCAACAGAGTCACACCAAGTCACCTCCGACCAACCCAGTGCTTATCCAGCGACAATCTGTATGCCATGACGTAGGCCTGTTAGACACGGCCCTTTTGACAGGTTTATCCCCAAACTTTTTTCCTTTTGCCTCCTATTTGACTGACCCTGTTTTCGTTGGCTATAGGATTCTTGGCATTTTACTACTGCTGATCAGTGCCAAAGTGCATATGCTCTCTGTATAAATTATGATATGATTGGTTATCCATGATTGGCATATTTGATTTACTTGTAAGTTCCTAGTAAAGTGCACGGTGTGTGACAGGGCCTTTAAATCAAATGCTACTAGTGAGCTTGCAGCACTGGTTGTGCCACCCACATGAGTAGCCCAATAAATGTGTCTTAGACCAACCACTGTACGCAGTTGTAAATTGCCATGTTGCCCTGGCAAGTGCACCCACTTGCCAGGGCCAAACCTTCCCTTTCCTTATATGTAAGGCACCCCTAAGGTAGGCCCAATGTACCCCCATGGGCGGGGTGCATTGTATGTGAAAAGTAGGACATGTACTGGTGTGTGTGACATGTCCTGATAGTGAAATACTGTGGATTTCATTTTTCACTATTGAAAGGCTATCTGTCCCATAGGCTTATCATTGGGGCTGCACTGTAACATTTTTACATGTGTAACTTGCAATGGGGACAAGATAGGAAAATGGAGTTTAGGCTCTCAGAACTTAGAATTTATTAACGCATCTTTTGGTAAAGGTGGTTTATAAATTCTGTGTTTGAAAATGCCACTTTTAGAAAGTGGGCATTTTCTTACTTTACCATTCTGTGTGCCTCTGGCTGTTTGTGTATTCAGCACCTGGTATTTGAGTGACAGGAGCTGGGATGTGCATTCACTCTAGACAGTCACTAGAGGAATTGAGGTTTGCCCTGCCTTGCCTGGGTGACTCATTGCTGGCCTGAATAGACCTGGTCTGCATTTAGAGTGGTGGGAGGAGTTTCGCATAAACCTGAATAGGCTGTCTTCTTTTTCACAATGCTGTCTCCGCCCCCTGTGTTCATGCTGCACCAGGGAGGGCAGGACTGGTTTGTACTGGGTTCAGAGACCCTTACAGCAAAGAGAACAATGACAAAATGGGGTATAAGTATTGGACCGAAAATCCCAGGACTTTAGATTACTTCAAGAAACAAGAGGACCCTGCCAAGAAGAAGAGCGGAAGGACTGTGTGAGGAGCGCTGCCTTTTCTGTGTGGGGGTGGATTGGCCTGCAGTTGCTGCTTCTGTCTGTGGTGGAGGAAAAGGACTGACTCTTTTTGTCCTGCTGTGGTATCCTGCTTGTGGAGAATCACCAAGGGCTTGTGTGTGCTGACCTCCTGACTCAGGAACATCAAAGTCTTCCTTCTGCGCACTTTCCCTTTGCTTTGGGAATGTTCTGGCACGTGCACTCTATTTTACAAGAGCCTTGGTGCTTCCACTTTGTTTTACAAAGTCTGTGTGCTATCCTTTATTTTTGAATCCCTTCATTCAGGGATTTCTGGTGCTTCACGTTACTTGGGAGATCGTTGATGCTGATCCCTTCCGCTGCTGAGGAATTCATGCACCTCCCAGGAAAAGCCTCCCTGTGTATCATCACTAGAAAACTCCCTGGTGCTGCTGGGAGTGAGAATTCCTGGTGCTTCACTGAGTTGAAAGCACGTGAGGAGCTCATTTTGGTGGTCACCGAGTGCTTTGTTTGTGTGACAAAAGCCTCCTGGGGCTTGTCTTGTTTGGAAGCTTGCTGGCACTGCACTGCCCGGCCAAAGCCTGCGCGGCAGGAACCCTCCTCAGTTGCCCTAGGCAACCGGCTGCCGCCTAAACAAGTCCGAATGCTGCAGGCTGCTGCCGACAGGGCCTGGGTGTGGGCTTGCTAAGGAAGGCAGGAGCCTCCCAGCCGCACCGGGCCGCCTTCAGCGAGACAGGAAGAGCCTTGCGCCCCTTCCTTCGGAGAACCGAGGAGGGCTCCTAACGTGGTGGTTGTGTACCACCCCTTCAGCCGCCAGCAGTGATCTGTGAAGAGCCTCGCGGCCGTTCCTTCAGAGATCCTAGGAGAGCTCCAGCCATTGTGGTTGTGTTCTGCCTTGCCTCACTACGGAGCTGCACCAGAGGCATTGGACTCCTTTTCCACCCGGCCGCATTTTTGGGAAAGTGTGGGCCGGCAGCCCCATTACTCTGGTTAGCGCAAGCGCCAATGGACGGGGAGCTCGCGCCAACTACGACTTTTTTGCGGTCTTTCTTGCCCCGTGGGGCGCCTCGGTAATTCCTGCCATTTCCCTGCTCCTACGGAAACTGGTGGAGCTTTTCCTGATCGGAGGAGCAAGAGGGGGTATGCAGGGGAAGTGGCTTGGTGATTCCTATGCCCAGAGGGCCTATAGTGATTTATGTGCTACAATTCTGCAGCTAACTACTGTGGTTCGATGCCCTAATGTCCGGAGTGATACTGTGTTATACCCTTCTCAGGAACTGCATAATATGTACAGGAAGGGTGTATGGTGTTGCCACACCTAATGCCTTCATGATGTTTTCTAATCTATTCAACTTGCAAGGATGTACTTTAGGGCACTACCTGTTATGTTTATGACAATTGCTCGATTCGCAAAGTAATTTTGTGGTCTATGTGTATTATATGTTTTGTTATGACAAGTGCCTAGTGGCATAGTGATTTTAAGTGATTATGGTCTAAAGTGTGTTATGAACAATTCAAAGGATATTTTTATATAACCTTGTGTGGAGTCTCTTTTGGTGGTGTGCCTAGTGTGTCACTGGTGTGTGTGTTGCGCAAACGCTTTACACATTGCCTCTGGGATAAACCTGACTGCTCTGCCAAGCTACCAAGGGGGTGAGCAGGGGTTATCTTGGGTGGTAACTCCCTTACCCTGACCATAGTGGTGGGTTCTGCCTGGCTTAGGTGTATACCCTAGCCAACCAGAAACCCCATTTCTAACTAGAGCCCATATGTATAGTGGGACCATGCACCTACAAGTCCCAGGATTTAGACAGCTCTTTGCAAAATCCCAGGGCTGGTTGAAGGTGACAGGATGTTGTGTGTTTACACAATGTTTGCCCACCATTCACAAGTTGGCCTAAGGCCCCTGAATGTTTATTGATTTTTCCAAATAATGTTTGTGCAAGATACTAATAACAATGTATTTCTCATTTAATTTGCTATGATAGTGTACTTTTCGTTCATATATTCTTATATTGATGTTTGGTATAGTGTTTAGCTTGCTTAGGTCTAGTGTTTTCTTGTACAAATATTGACATGTAAGACTGCAAGAGCACCCATGAGATTCTTCACACACCGAGTAAGATATCACATGTTAGCTGCAAACCAGAGCTCTTAAGTATCACACTGAAGAATTCAAGTCACATGTAAAGAAACTCGACTAAAACTTAAGAATGGACTTTGGAAAACCATAATACACAAAAATTGACGAGATGATGTATATCCGACACTACAATTCAACTATTGCAATTTTCTCTATTGTTCGAAGAGCCAATACGTTAAAGACTAGGCAGACTGAACTGCCCATATTGGAAATTTGTTTGACCTACACTCTAGCCATCTGCATAAAACTATATTGGGGCATATTATCAAGGGCTTTATCGCCGCTTTAGCGGCACTTTTTGCCGCTAAAGCGGCAATATTTTTAACGCCCTATTAGCAAGCTGTCGCTAACAGGCGTTAGCGACAGCTTTCAGGCGTTAGTGGCCGGGAATTACATCGCCTTGCATGTCAGCGATAATTATCGCTAATGACATGCAAGGTAGGCGTTCCCCACTAAAAGCGACTGTAAACAGTCGCTAACACCACTAACCCCTATTATCAAGGCAGGCGAAGCGATAAAATAAATCGCGCTAAGCGCGTTTATCGCTAGATTTTAACAACTGCTACTGAGTATGACTTACCTGTTTAAGGTATAGGAGGTGGATTGTCAGGCTGAATCCATCCTTGCGTTAATGCGAGAATATCGCTGCTTTTCCAGCGATATTCTCACATTTTGCCGCTATCGCTGGAAATTTTATCGCTATGGAGAAAAACCTTGTTAATAGGGTGTTATCTCAGCGATATTTTCCAGCGATAGGCGGCGTTAAAATAATTCGCGCTAAGCGCAGTTAGCGATAAATATCGCTATTCCTTGATAATATGCCCCTATATTGTTTTGATACAGAAAAGAGCCAATCCATTATAAAGAATATAGCCATACTACTATTATATCGCACATGACCCAAATAAGACACTAGTGGTAGTAACAGGAAGATAAGACCGATTGTCTTATGTAATGCATTGTTATAGACCTTCATCAACCCATTAATCTATATTGTCACCTTTATCAAAGCAAATTACTTATTGCCAAGGGCATTTCTAAAATAAAACACCGGGCTACTTAAATAGTTATGTGCTAGGCACTAATGGAAAATAAACTGATGCTTACACGGGAGACATTATTTATAAATAAAATAGGTGAAGGAAGTTGATTTATCCTCAATTGAGTTGTTATCCTGTGAAGAAGTTTGTGATAGGACCTTTCAGAAGGAGTAGCGGGTTGGTCTACGATAATGGGAATAGTGGTCATCGTGTACATACATCAGGGCTACTGGGATTATTCGGTAGCAGAGGACAAAATTCGGTAGGAAGGTTGACAATTATGCAGCAATACAAGACAATTTATGTGGCACAATAAGACACAATCTTTATCAGTATAATTTAGTTATTTTGTCATTTTCAGTGTCTGAGCAAGGTTGCACCTGATTAGTATTAATGGAACACCAGAGTACATTAAACAGCAATTGAAAGGTGGTGTGTTAACATTTGCTAAGGATATGACACTGCGGAACTGCGCATGGCACCTTTTGTTCAGCAACCTTTTTTTCATTTGCCATAGAAACTTTTTTTGAGAAGTCTGCTAATTATGCGGTAGATGATGGATTATGTGGCCAATCCATGATTTAGCAGAAACCGCCACGTCCACATAATTGAATAGCCCACAGACCGTGACACACATAGACGCAGGAAAGGAGATACTTCTGTACTTCTTTTCCGAGACGATCTCAGAGTGGAAAAAAGTTCTTGGCTGATCACGTCACGCCTGTCTTGCAGTGCTCCTTTCAGGTATACGCGTGAACTTCATAGGGGAGCTATATTTTTAATTCCACCAAACATCCCCTCCCCCCACCCCCACCTCCCGCTCCACACCCCTCCCCTCTTATTATGGATTAAAAACTGTGCTGTAGATAGGCTCTTTAGGCCTGTGGCGGCCGCTCCATTAGTGCGTTGGAGCGCCACCCCACTGCTGTCTCGCAGTGCGAGAAGCAGAAAATAAAATGGCATTCTAAATACCATTTTATTTTCTGCTTCTGCAGCTGCAGAAAGCAGAAGGCAGAGATATGCCTGGTGGGGGCGAGTGGGAGGGTATGCCTGGTTGGGGGCGGGCGGGTGGGCGGGTCGGGTAGGAGTGGCTTGCACCACTCTGAGTGCCCTGACTGCTTGGTCGACCAAAGCAGTCATGCGCACTCAACATTTTCTCTATGTAGGCTGCATGGAGCCTACATAGAGAAAAAGGCCTCCCTACAGGTGCACGGCTGGGCGCTGCCGGGACTCCCCACCAATCACAACGCTGTCATTGCAGTGTTGTGATTGGTTACAGGAGGGGAGGGAGCATGCCTGTTCCTGTTCAGGAGCAGCAGAGGCGGTGCGGACCCAGCCCAGGAGCAGAGGCGGCGCGGACCCGGTCAGGTAAGTTTTCAATTGTTTTTTTATTTTAACGTCCCCCCTAAACCCCCCTGGGTAACCTCCGTGCGAAACCCCGTGCGACCCCCCTCCCCCCTGTATTGCGAGCCGCGACTGCCTGTAATTGGGTTTATTTACGTCGCTCGATAAATTCCAGCCCGTGAGGTGATTTTATTGAGTGCGATAGATGTCATATCTCCTTTGGGCTTGTCATAATGAGGGGTTAAATTGTGCAGTTTTTATGAAATAAAAAAGCCTGTGGGACAAGGCACAGTGTGAGTCATCAGAATTTTTAACTCACTTTCTGTCTTTAAAAAGTAGTGGAGCTACAGAGTAGCCTCGGCTGTCAAGATTGGGTTCAAACACTTCTTAAATTAATGTGCGCACAAGCTGAAGGTATGTTTTAATTTGTGCGCAAGTATGAATCCTGGTAAATTTGATGCTCAGAGAGGCGCTAAACCTCGTTGGCCTCAGTCTCAGGACGGCTGGCCTGGGCCCACGTGCACCGTGCTGTCCTCCCGGAACCTCAAAATAGTAAGTTGGTTTGCATGGGGCATGCTGTGAGGTGGACAGAGAGGGAGATGGGCGCACGGGCTGCCCTGACCAGCCTAGCTGCTGTCCAATGGCGAGTTAGCCTAAGACACCAACGGGAACCTTCCATGCCACCGCAGCACACATTAAAAGTAAAAAATGAAACTAAATGTACGGTGACTGACTCTCAGTCCGTGGCCCCGGGTTAGTTAACAGTGCTGAGAGGGCTGGGCTGCACACAGTTGGAACCCGTGGTCAGGCGTACTCTTTGCTTCTCATCACAACTTAACGTGTTATTACCCTTCTCTCTGGCATTTTCCAACACCTGCGTATTTCCTCTCTTCCTCGCTGTTTCCTCTGTACCATTTCTATGGTTTGCCCCCCAACCCCATGTCCAGCTCTTCGGCCATCAATTCTTTTTGACACGTCCTTTCATCTTCATTTCTTGCTCTCTCTCTATTCTTCGTATTTCATTCCTCGCCTTCACCTCTTCACTCATTTACCACTCCCTCGTCTCTATTTCTTTAGTTGTGTCATTCTTGGTCCTTCACTTTAAATAAAAAACTTCTCCAAGTTCTTTCACCATTGCCATGGATTATTGTTCACTCCCTTGGATGTCTCTGCCTCACTATCTCATTCTCTGCAGCCACCCCAAGATGTCTCAAGTGAATTTAAACAGTTTGTGTGCAGTGCGGGGTGGTGCTCCCGTTGCATTTATCTGTAACATTTGCGGCAGTTTATTTATAGACTCATGGAAAATGAGTATTCGGAGATAGAAAGAACCTTTCGCCGTTTCATAAAGATTAATCAGACAGATCAGTCTTAGAGTTTTCATTCTCGCCACACTAACCTTATTAAACAGGTAAGGCAGACTAGAAGCAGGCGTCTCTTGGCAAGGTTTATGTTCCTAATGACCTGATAGCATTTTATCTGATGGCAGAAGATACGATGCTGACAGCCAGGCCACCGCCAAGTGCTAGGGAAGCATCCTGTGCGCCGAAAAACATGCTGAGTTGTAGACAGCTGCATGGACGCAGTACAAGCGTCCGTGGTGAGCTGTAAAAGGAAGAAGTAAAGGTGGTGGTTGAGAAACCGCAGTTCAACACCAAACCCGAAGCTCTGTAACGTGCATTGGTCGTTGTTTCGCTTTCTCTATGACCCAATGAATTTGCTCACCTTGGGGCTCGTAGTACAAGGCACAATGACACCTACTAGGGACCTGAGTAACACTCAGTTTGAATCAAACTTTACTATTTTTGGCAGGCAATAAATGGTTACTGCATTTAATGCACAATGCACTTATTATCTATTGGCAATTTGCCGCCTACAAAATAGTAAAGTTTGCTTCAATTTGAGTCCATAGTAAAGCCTTGTTAATTGTAAGTCTAGCTGCAAGCAGTGCTTCATTTGAGCCGGTGGTTTCCAGTGCTCAGCACCGGCACTTAATCATCAGCACCTGCGCTTTTCACGAGCACCAGTCAAGGACACATTCATTTGTGGTAGGCACGTGGAGATTAAATGATTTGCCTAGAATCACAGAATGTTGAGCCGACTGGCGCCGAGATTCGAACCTGGTTCCCCAGCTCCGAAATCGGCAGCTCTGGCCAGTAGTCACGTCCTCTCCCCACTTTCATAGTTAGTAGTTGGTTCTGTGTTAGGTGGCGCTAACAGGAGAAATTGGCTGGTGCAAGCTGCCTCCTGACGAGAGCCCGGGCACTTATTTTTTTACAAATAAACCACTGGCGGCAAGCTAGATTGCCACGCGTGATGCACCTCTGAGAAGCATACACACTGAGTGCCAGCACTGGACCTAGCTTCAAAAACATAACGATAGAAATGTTTCTGACGCTAAGCCCGGCTGACACACAGCGTGTATATTGCTCAGAGGTGCGTGGCACTGGCAGGGCCTATCTTCAGAAACATTTCTATCTACATGTTGTTATATGACATCCCTTTATTAATGTAATAACTGCACTTTCACAATTGCTTTATTAACCTTCTTGCTTCTCAAATTTGCTTGAAAATGCACCATTTACCCACTCTCTTTTCAAAATTTTCTCGGGGGAGAACCTCCCCGAACCCCCCTTGAGATCTTCAGGCTCGCTCACTGCGCTCGCTCGCCACGGTGCGCTCTGACAGAAAGTTTATGCCGCACCACTTTCAAATGTCACCAGCCACCACTGCTTTAGACACCCCCTCGTCAGCCCTGCGCTCACATCACCATTTAGGCTTGAGGAGACTGCTAAGGTGAACTGTCCACAACCCATTCACCCACGTGGGTGATCACAGCAAATGAATGGCAGCTATTGTTGGAGGGCGGGTGAGCTCGGCGCTAGTGCTCACTGATCAGCCTTCCAATGGCATGCCCACTTCCGAAGACAGACAGGCGGTTCGACGATTCACATCAGTGTTTGAATTAATTGTGTCAAAACGAACGATGATGTAAGGATTTAGATAAAAGAGCACTTGAATCACCCGCTATCTAGCTCCAATTGCACAAGTGTGCAAGTGCTTAGAGTTTATGGCATGCACATCGTAAGGGACACTTATAGGCGATCTTTGAAAATTGGGCTAACAGAACTTCACTTTTGTTTTTTACTTGGACACACTCATTTGTGAGTCAGACCCGAAGGTTCACTGTGAGGCAACTCTTGGGATTTCAGGAAACATGAAAAAAACAATGTGAACTGCGTGTGAGTTGAAAACATTGACTTCAAGGGGATTTCAGGCAATGGCAAGCACATATTTGTTGAAAGTGATAAACAAATGTTTGGCTTGTGAATTGGAAAATATCCCAAGGGAATGGGAAATGCAGCACCTTTTGGAAAGATTGCGAAACACAAAGAAGGGATTCTTTTAGATTGTCTGAGGATGCTACCCGGAAGTTTACACACTCGGGATAACGAATTCTACTGCACAAAGAACAAAGAAGTTTTTTGTAGATGACCTAGCCTGTCACTCACCCGCAACCCATCCTTTGACCCTAAATACCCCACACAAGCAAACACACCCTACTCCTTGGAAGCTGAGAGATGGTTTTTCTCCCATGGAATGCTCTCATTCTAACTTGCCACCAAATTATGTGTCTTCTGGCTGTTTGCTGACTCTGCTTGACTCAGTACATTATTACTAAAAGCTGGAAACAGAGTAGCCTACTTTCAAACTCTACAAATGTTTCAGGCTTTCCTTACCAAATTACTTAAATCTTTCTCTGGTTCATCAATATTTTCTCCCATCCATTGATACATTCATCTGTTTGTTCCTTCTTCTCATGGACCAAGCTCCCACTGCAAGGCCACCCAATGAGTTACATTTCCAACTTCATCTACCACCCATCCACTCACCAGCCATCCATCCGACATTGATGCATTTGTTGTATTAGTTATTCATGTTATGCTATGTGTAGCACTTTATCTCTACTAATTTATTACATTCATATTGATTTAAAATCACCCCATGGACTTCTTTATTTATTGAAGTTTTATATAGTATGAACAAGCCCCCAGCGGGGATCTGAGTGCTTTACATAATAACTGTAGCGCTTTTTAGAACAGTAAGTGTGCTCTCTGACCCCAGCAGCTCCTGCAGCTCTACTATCTCAGGTTCAATGCGAGGAATTAGCGCTTTTCTTCGTGAGTAAAGTGCAGGTTATTCAGCAATCTACTGAGAGGAAGAGGAGATTTTTCTCAGACTGATATCGCTCCATTGCTCTCTGATTTTGATGCTTCGATTTTGGTTAACTCTCCTCCTATACGCCAGACATTGGACTTGTGGGATACTCTGGACCTGCCTTCATTTGTGTCTTTGGCACAATCTATAAGATCTGGTTCTCACAGGGATCCTCTTCCCCTGCCAAGCTCTGTCTTCTAGATCCAAACATCATGCTTGCTCTGGTAAAACTCCTCAATTGTTTGTTGCTGGAGGGCTCCATTCCTCAGGCATGGAAGCACGACACGGTTCTTCCTCTTCTGAAGAAACCCAACTTGGATCCTGCCACTTCATCTAATTATAGACTCATTTCACTGCTCCCTATTCTGTCTAAAATTCTAGAAACGCATGTCTGTAGACAACTCTCTGCTTTTGTGGAGTCTCAATTTTTTTTTTACATGTCTTCCAATAAGGGTTCAAAGCGATACCAAAGGGGATGATGGACAGAGCGTTGGAGCAAATCAAACACTCACCCCCAGTCAACTGATCTGGGTTTAATCCATCATCATTCTTTAGCTCACTCCACCACCCCAGTTCAGACATGGCCATATGCAAATCAGTCTGACCCTGTGCCTCATGGGAACAGTCCAGCCCGAACTGCCAAGCCATGTCTTCCCTGGACCGGAAACAAGCATCCTGGGACCGGTTTCGGGTTCAAAACCCTCATCAGCCAGGCTATCTTGAATCCAGTGGCAAAGTGAGTAAGGGACCCACGTCTGGGCATACCCTGCCAACTTAGGGCGAACAAAGCGATACCAAAGGGGATGATGGACGGAGCGTTGGAGCAAATCAAACACTCACCCCCAGTCAACTGATCTGGGTTTAATCCATCATCATTCTTTAGCTCACTCCACCACCCCAGTTCAGACATGGCCATATGCAAATCAGTCTGACCCTGTGCCTCATGGGAACAGTCCAGCCCGAACTGCCAAGCCATGTCTTCCCTGGACCGGAAACAAGCATCCTGGGACCGGTTTCGGGTTCAAAACCCTCATCAGCCAGGCTATCTTGAATCCAGTGGCAAAGTGAGCAAGGGACCCACGTCTGGGCATACCCTGCCAACTTAGGGCGAACAAAGCGATACCAAAGGGGATGATGGACGGAGCGTTGGGGCAAATCAAACACTCACCCCCAGTCAACTGATCTGGGTTTAATCCATCATCATTCTTTAGCTCACTCCACCACCCCAGTTCAGACATGGCCATATGCAAATCAGTCTGACCCTGTGCCTCATGGGAACAGTCCAGCCCGAACTGCCAAGCCATGTCTTCCCTGGACCGGAAACAAGCATCCTGGGACCGGTTTCGGGTTCAAAACCCTCATCAGCCAGGCTATCTTGAATCCAGTGGCAAAGTGAGCAAGGGACCCACGTCTGGGCATACCCTGCCAACTTAGGGCGAACAAGCGATACCAAAGGGGATGATGGACGGAGCGTTGGAGCAAATCAAACACTCACCCCAGTCAACTGATCTGGGTTTAATCCATCATCATTCTTTAGCTCACTCCACCACCCCAGTTCAGACATGGCCATATGCAAATCAGTCTGACCCTGTGGCTCATGGGAACAGTCCAGCTCGAACTGCCAAGCCATGTCTTCCCTGGACCGGAAACAAGCATCCTGGGACCGGTTTCGGGTTCAAAGCCCTCATCAGCCAGGCTATCTTGAATCCAGTGGCAAAGTGAGCAAGGGACCCACGTCTGGGCATACCCTGCCAACTTAGGGCGAACAAAGCGATACCAAAGGGGATGATGGACGGAGCGTTGGAGCAAATCAAACACTCACCCCCAGTCAACTGATCTGGGTTTAATCCATCATCATTCTTTAACTCACTCCACCACCCCAGTTCAGACATGGCCATATGCAAATCAGTCTGACCCTGTGCCTCATGGGAACAGTCCAGCCCGAACTGCCAAGCCATGTCTTCCCTGGACCGGAAACAAGCATCCTGGGACCGGTTTCGGGTTCAAAACCCTCATCAGCCAGGCTATCTTGAATCCAGTGGCAAAGTGAGCAAGGGACCCACGTCTGGGCATACCCTGCCAACTTGGGGCGAACAAGCGATACCAAAGGGGATGATGGACGGAGCGTTGGAGCAAATCAAACACTCACCCCCAGTCAACTGATCTGGGTTTAATCCATCATCATTCTTTAGCTCACTCCACCACCCCAGTTCAGACATGGCCATATGCAAATCAGTCTGACCCTGTGCCTCATGGGAACAGTCCAGCCCGAACTGCCAAGCCATGTCTTCCCTGGACCGGAAACAAGCATCCTGGGACCGGTTTCGGGTTCAAAACCCTCATCAGCCAGGCTATCTTGAACCCAGTGGCAAAGTGAGCAAGGGACCCACGTCTGGGCATACCCTGCCAACTTAGGGCGAACAAAGCGATACCAAAGGGGATGATGGACGGAGCGTTGGAGAAAATCAAACACTCACCCCCAGTCAACTGATCTGGGTTTAATCCATCATCATTCTTTAGCTCACTCCACCACCCCAGTTCAGACATGGCCATACGCAAATCAGTCTGACCCTGTGCCTCATGGGAACAGTCCAGCCCGAACTGCCAAGCCATGTCTTCCCTGGACCGGAAACAAGCATCCTGGGACCGGTTTCGGGTTCAAAACCCTCATCAGCCAGGCTATCTTGAATCCAGTGGCAAAGTGAGCAAGGGACCCACGTCTGGGCATACCCTGCCAACTTAGGGCGAACAAGCGATACCAAAGGGGATGATGGACGGAGCGTTGGAGCAAATCAAACACTCACCCCCAGTCAACTGATCTGGGTTTAATCCATCATCATTCTTTAGCTCACTCCACCACCCCAGTTCAGACATGGCCATATGCAAATCAGTCTGACCCTGTGCCTCATGGGAACAGTCCAGCCCGAACTGCCAAGCCATGTCTTCCCTGGACCGGAAACAAGCATCCTGGGACCGGTTTCGGGTTCAAAACCCTCATCAGCCAGGCTATCTTGAATCCAGTGGCAAAGTGAGCAAGGGAACCACGTCTGGGCATACCCTGCCAACTTAGGGCGAACAAGCGATACCAAAGGGGATGATGGACGGAGCGTTGGAGCAAATCAAACACTCACCCCAGTCAACTGATCTGGGTTTAATCCATCATCATTCTTTAGCTCACTCCACCACCCCAGTTCAGACATGGCCATATGCAAATCAGTCTGACCCTGTGCCTCATGGGAACAGTCCAGCCCGAACTGCCAAGCCATGTCTTCCCTGGACCGGAAACAAGCATCCTGGGACCGGTTTCGGGTTCAAAACCCACATCAGCCAGGCTATCTTGAATCCAGTGGCAAAGTGAGCAAGGGACCCACGTCTAGGCATACCCTGCCAACTTAGGGCGAACAAAGCGATACCAAAGGGGATGATGGACGGAGCGTTGGAGCAAATCAAACACTCACCCCCAGTCAACTGATCTGGGTTTAATCCATCATCATTCCTTAGCTCACTCCACCACCCCAGTTCAGACATGGCCATATGCAAATCAGTCTGACCCTGTGCCTAATGGGAACAGTCCAGCCCGAACTGCCAAGCCATGTCTTCCCTGGACCGGAAACAAGCATCCTGGGACCGGTTTCGGGTTCAAAACCCTCATCAGCCAGGCTATCTTGAATCCAGTGGCAAAGTGAGCAAGGCTCCCACGTCTGGGCATACCCTGCCAACTTAGGGCAAACAAAGCGATACCAAAGGGGATGATGGACGGAGCGTTGGAGCAAATCAAACACTCACCCCCAGTCAACTGATCTGGGTTTAATCCATCATCATTCTTTAGCTCACTCCACCACCCCAGTTCAGACATGGCCATATGCAAATCAGTCTGACCCTGTGCCTCATGGGAACAGTCCAGCCCGAACTGTGAAGCCATGTCTTCCCTGGACCGAAACAAGCATCCTCGGACCGGTTTCGGGTTCAAAACCCTCATCAGCCAGGCTATCTTGAATCCAGTGGCAAAGTGAGCGAGGGACCCACGTCTGGGCATACCCTGCCAACTTAGGGCGAACAAAGCGATACCAAAGGGGATGATGGACGGAGCGTTGGAGCAAATCAAACACTCACCCCAGTCAACTGATCTGGGTTTAATCCATCATCATTCTTTAGCTCACTCCACCACCCCAGTTCAGACATGGCCATATGCAAATCAGTCTGACCCTGTGCCTCATGGGAACAGTCCAGCCCGAACTGCCAAGCCATGTCTTCCCTGGACCAGAAACAAGCATCCTGGGACCGGTTTCGGGTTCAAAACCCTCATCAGCCAGGCTATCTTGAATCCAGTGGCAAAGTGAGCAAGGGACCCACGTCTGGGCATACCCTGCCAACTTAGGGCGAACAAGCGATACCAAAGGGGATGATGGACGGAGCGTTGGAGCAAATCAAACACTCACCCCCAGTCAACTGATCTGGGTTTAATCCATCATCATTCTTTAGCTCACTCCACCACCCCAGTTCAGACATGGCCATATGCAAATCAGTCTGACCCTGTGCCTCATGGGAACAGTCCAGCCCGAACTGCCAAGCCATGTCTTCCCTGGACCGGGAAACAAGCATCCTGGGACCAGTTTCGGGTTCAAAACCCTCATCAGCCAGGTTATCTTGAATCTAGTGGCAAAGTGAGCAAGGGACCCACGTCTGGGCATACCCTGCCAACTTAGGGCGAACAAAGCGATACCAAAGGGGATGATGGACAGAGCGTTGGAGCAAATCAAATACTCACCCCCAGTCAACTGATCTGGGTTTAATCCATCATCATTCTTTAGCTCACTCCACCACCCCAGTTCAGACATGGCCATGGAGCAAATCAGTCTGACCCTGTGCCTCATGGGAACAGTCCAGCCCGAACTGCCAAGCCATGTCTTCCCTGGACCGGAAACAAGCATCCTGGGACCGGTTTCGGGTTCAAAACCCTCATCAGCCAGGCTTTCTTGAATCCAGTGGCAAAGTGAGCAAGGGACCCACGTCTGGGCATACCCTGCCAACTTAGGGCAAACAAAGCGATACCAAAGGGGATGATGGACTGAGCGTTGGAGCAAATCAAACACTCACCCCCAGTCAACTGATCTGGGTTTAATCCATCATCATTCTTTAGCTCACTCCACCACCCCAGTTCAGGCATGGCCATATGCAAATCAGTCTGATCCTGTGCCTCATGGGAACAGTCCAGCCCGAACTGCCAAGCCATGTCTTCCCTGGACCGGAAACAAACATCCTGGGACCGGTTTCGGGTTCAAAACCCTCATCAGCCAGGCTATCTTGAATCCAGTGGCAAAGTGAGCAAGGGACCCACGTCTGGGCATACCCTGCCAACTTAGGGCGAAGAAGCGATACCAAAGGGGATGATGGACGGAGCGTTGGAGCAAATCAAACACTCACCCCCAGTCAACTGATCTGGGTTTAATCCATCATCATTCTTTAGCTCACTCCACCACCCCAGTTCAGACATGGCCATATGCAAATCAGTCTGACCCTGTGCCTCATGGGAACAGTCCAGCCCGAACTGCCAAGCCATGTCTTCCCTGGACCGGAAACAAGCATCCTGGGACCGGTTTCGGGTTCAAAACCCTCATCAGCCAGGCTATCTTGAATCCAGTGGCAAAGTGAGCAAGGGACCCACGTCTGGGCATACCCTGCCATCTTAGGGCGAACAAAGCGATACCAAAGGGGATGATGGACGGAGCGTTGGAGCAAATCAAACACTCACCACCAGTCAACTGATCTGGGTTTAATCCATCATCATTCTTTAGCTCACTCCACCACCCCAGTTCAGACATGGCCATATGCAAATCAGTCTGACCCTGTGCCTCATGGGAACAGTCCAGCCCGAACTGCAAAGCCATGTCTTCCCTGGACCGGAAACAAGCAACCTGGGACCGGTTTCGGGTTCAAAACCCTCATCAGCCAGGCTATCTTGAATCCAGTGGCAAAGTGAGCAAGGGACCCACGTCTGGGCATACCCTGCCAACTTAGGGCGATCAAAGCGATACCAAAGGGGATGATGGACGGAGCGTTGGAGCAAATCAAACACTCTCCCCCAGTCAACTGATCTGGGTTTTATCCATCATCATTCTTTAGCTCACTCCACCAACCCAGTTCAGACATGGCCATATGCAAATCAGTCTGACCCTGTGCCTCATGGGAACAGTCCAGCCCGAACTGCCAAGCCATGTCTTCCCTGAACCGGAAACAAGCATCCTGGGACCGGTTTAGGGTACAAAACCCTCATCAGCCAGGCTATCTTGAATCCAGTGGCAAAGTGAGCAAGGGACCCACGTCTGGGCATACCCTGCCAACTTAGGGCGAACAAAGCGATACCAAAGGGGATGATGGACGGAGCGTTGGAGCAAATCAAACACTCACCCCCAGTCAACTGATCTGGGTTTAATCCATCATCATTCTTTAGCTCACTCCACCACCCCAGTTCAGACATGACCATATGCAAATCAGTCTGACCCTGTGCCTCATGGGAACAGTCCAGCCCGAACTGCCAAGCCATGTCTTCCCTGGACCGGAAACAAGCATCCTGGGACCGGTTTCGGGTTCAAAACCCTCATCAGCCAGGCTATCTTGAATCCAGTGGCAAAGTGAGCAAGGGACCCACGTCTGGGCATACCCTGCCAACTTAGGGTGAACAAAGCGATACCAAAGCCACTGGATTCAAGATAGCCTGGCTGATGACGGCTGTAAACCAGAAACCGGTCCCAGGATGCTTGTTTCCGGTCCAGGGAAGACATGGCTTGGCAGTTCGGGCTGGACTGTTCCCATGAGGCACAGGGTCAGACTGATTTGCATATGGCCATGTCTGAACTGGGGTGGCGGAGTGAGCTAAAGAATGATGATGGATTAAACCCAGATCAGTTGACTGGGGTGAGTGCTTGCAATGTTCAACACTCCGTCCATCATCCCCTTTGGTTTTGCTATGTTCGCCCTAAGTTGGCAGGGTATGCTCAGACGTGGGTCCCTTGCTCACTTTGCCACTGGATTCAAGATAGCCTGGCTGATGACGTTTGTAAGCCAGAAACCGGTCCCAGGATGCTTGTTTCCGGTCCAGGGAAGACATGGCTTGGCAGTTCGGGCTGGACTGTTCCCATGAGGCACAGGGTCAGACTGATTTGCATATGGCCATGTCTGAACTGGGGTGGCGGAGTGAGCTAAAGAATGATGATGGATTAAACCCAGATCAGTTGACTGGGGGTGAGTGCTTGCAATGTTCAACACTCCGTCCATCATCCCCTTTGGTTTTGCTATGTTCGCCCTAAGTTAGCAGGGTATGCCCAGACGTGGGTCCCTTGCTCACTTTGCCACTGGATTCAAGATAGCCTGGCTGATGACGGCTGTAAGCCAGAAACCGGTCCCAGGATGCTTGTTTCCGGTCCAGGGAAGACATGGCTTGGCAGTTCGGGCTGGACTGTTCCCATGAGGCACAGGGTCAGACTGATTTGCATATGGCCATGTCTGAACTGGGGTGGCGGAGTGAGCTAAAGAATGATGATGGATTAAACCCAGATCAGTTGACTGGGGGTGAGTGCTTGCAATGTGCAACACTCCATCCATCATCCCCTTTGGTTTTGCTATGTTCGCCCTAAGTTGGCAGCGTATGCCCAGACGTGGGTCCCTTGCTCACTTTGCCACTGGATTCAAGATAGCCTGGCTGATGACGGCTGTAAGCCAGAAACCGGTCCCAGGATGCTTGTTTCCGGTCCAGGGAAGACATGGCTTGGCAGTTCGGGCTGGACTGTTCCCATGAGGCACAGGGTCAGACTGATTTGCATATGGCCATGTCTGAACTGGGGTGGCGGAGTGAGCTAAAGAATGATGATGGATTAAACCCAGATCAGTTGACTGGGGGTGAGTGCTTGCAATGTTCAACACTCCGTCCATCATCCCCTTTGGTTTTGCTATGTTCACCCTAAGTTGGCAGGGAATGCCCAGACGTGGGTCCCTTGCTCACTTTGCCACTGGATTCAAGATGGCCTGGCTGATGACGGCTGTAAGCCAGAAACCGGTCCCAGGATGCTTGTTTCCGGTCCAGGGAAGACATGGCTTGGCAGTTCGGGCTGGACTGTTCCCATGAGGCACAGGGTCAGACTGATTTGCATATGGCCATGTCTGAACTGGGGTGGCGGAGTGAGCTAAAGAATGATGATGGATTAAACCCAGATCAGTTGACTGGGGGTGAGTGCTTGCAATGTTCAACACTCCGTCCATCATCCCCTTTGGTTTTGCTATGTTGGCCCTAAGTTGGCAGGGTATGCCCAGACGTGGGTCCCTTGCTCACTTTGCCACTGCATTGAAGATAGCCTGGTTGATGACGGCTGTAAGCCAGAAACCGGTCCCAGGATGCTTGTTTCCGGTCCAGGGAAGACATGGCTTGGCAGTTCGGGCTGGACTGTTCCCATGAGGCACAGGGTCAGACTGATTTGCATATGGCCATGTCTGAACTGGGGTGGCGGAGTGAGCTAAAGAATGATGATGGATTAAACCCAGATCAGTTGACTGGGGGTGAGTGCTTGCAATGTTCAACACTCCGTCCATCATCCCCTTTGGTTTTGCTATGTTCGCCCTAAGTTGACAGAGTATGCCCAGACGTGGGTCCCTTGCTCACTTTGCCACTGGATTCAAGATAGCCTGGCTGATGATGGCTGTAAGCCAGAAACCGGTCCCAGGATGCTTGTTTCCGGTCCAGGGAAGACATGGCTTGGCAGTTCGGGCTGGACTGTTCCCATGAGGCACAGGGTCAGACTTATTTGTATATGGCCATGTCTGAACTGGGGTGGCGGAGTGAGCTAAAGAATGATGATGGATTAAACCCAGATCAGTTGACTTCGGGTGAGTGCTTGCAATGTTCAACACTCCGTCCATCATCCCCTTTGGTTTTGCTATGTTCGCCCTAAGTTGGCAGGGTATGCCCAGACGTGGGTCCCTTGCTCACTTTGCCACTGGATTCAAGATAGCCTGGCTGATGACAGCTGTAAGCCAGAAACCGGTCCCAGGATGCTTGTTTCCGGTCCAGGGAAGACATGGCTTGGTAGTTTGGGCTGGACTGTTCCCATGAGGCACAGGGTCAGACTGATTTGCATATGGCCATGTCTGAACTGGGGTGGCGGAGTGAGCTAAAGAATGATGATGGATTAAACCCAGATCAGTTGACTGGGGGTGAGTGCTTGCAATGTTCAACACTCCGTCCATCATCCCCTTTGGTTTTGCTATGTTGGCCCTAAGTTGGCAGGGTATGCCCAGACGTGGGTCCCTTGCTCACTTTGCCACTGGATTCAAGATAGCCTGGCTGATGACGGCTGTAAGCCAGAAACCGGTCGCAGGATGCTTGTTTCCGGTCCAGGGAAGACATGGCTTGGCAGTTCGGGCTGGACTGTTCCCATGAGGCACAGGGTCAGACTGATTTGCATATGGCCATGTCTGAACTGGGGTGGCGGAGTGAGCTAAAGAATGATGATGGATTAAACCCAGATCAGTTGACTGGGGGTGAGTGCTTGCAATGTTCAACACTCCGTCCATCATCCCCTTTGGTTTTGCTATGTTCGCCCTAAGTTGGCAGGGTATGCCCAGACGTGGGTCCCTTGCTCACTTTGCCACTGGATTCAAGATAGCCTGGCTGATGACGGCTGTAAGCCAGAAACGGGTCCCAGGATGCTTGTTTCCGGTCCAGGGAAGACATGGCTTGGCAGTTCGGGCTGGACTGTTCCCATGAGGCACAAGGTCAGACTGATTTGCATATGGCCATGTCTGAACTGGGGTGGCGGAGTGAGCTAAAGAATGATGATGGATTAAACCCAGATCAGTTGACTGGGGGTGAGTGCTTGCAATGTTCAACACTCCGTCCATCATCCCCTTTGGTTTTGCTATGTTCGCCCTAAGTTGGCAGGGTATGCTCAGACGTGGGTCCCTTGCTCACTTTGCCACTGGATTCAAGATAGCCTGGCTGATGACGGCTGTAAGCCAGAAACGGGTCCCAGGATGCTTGTTTCCGGTCCAGGGAAGACATGGCTTGGCAGTTCGGGCTGGACTGTTCCCATGAGGCACAGGGTCAGACTGATTTGCATATGGCCATGTCTGAACTGGGGTGGCGGAGTGAGCTAAAGAATGATGATGGATTAAACCCAGATCAGTTGACTGGGGGTGAGTGCTTGCAATGTTCAACACTCCGTCCATCATCCCCTTTGGTTTTGCTATGTTCACCCTAAGTTGGCAGGGTATGCCCAGACGTGGGTCCCTTGCTCACTTTGCCACTGGATTCAAGATAGCCTGGCTGATGATGGCTGTAAGCCAGAAACCGGTCCCAGGATGCTTGTTTCCGGTCCAGGGAAGACATGGCTTGGCAGTTCGGGCTGGACTGTTCCCATGAGGCACAGGGTCAGACTGATTTGCATATGGCCATGTCTGAACTGGGGTGGTGGAGTGAGCTAAAGAATGATGATGGATTAAACCCAGATCAGTTGACTGGGGGTGAGTGCTTGCAATGTTCAACACTCCGTCCATCATCCCCTTTGGTTTTGCTATGTTCGCCCTAAGTTGGCAGGGTATGCCCAGACGTGGGTCCCTTGCTCACTTTGCCACTGGATTCAAGATAGCCTGGCTGATGACGGCTGTAAGCCAGAACCGGTCCCAGGATGCTTGTTTCCGGTCCAGGGAAGACATGGCTTGGTAGTTTGGGCTGGACTGTTCCCATGAGGCACAGGGTCAGACTGATTTGCATATGGCCATGTCTGAACTGGGGTGGCGGAGTGAGCTAAAGAATGATGATGGATTAAACCCAGATCAGTTGACTGGGGGTGAGTGCTTGCAATGTTCAACACTCCGTCCATCATCCCCTTTGGTTTTGCTATGTTCGCCCTAAGTTGGCAGGGTATGCCCAGGCGTGGGTCCCTTGCTCACTTTGCCACTGGATTCAAGATAGCCTGGCTGATGACGGCTGTAAGCCTGAAACCGGTCCCAGGATGCTTGTTTCCGGTCCAGGGAAGACATGGCTTGGTAGTTTGGGCTGGACTGTTCCCATGAGGCACAGGGTCAGACTGATTTGCATATGGCCATGTCTGAACTGGGGTGGCGGAGTGAGCTAAAGAATGATGATGGATTAAACCCAGATCAGTTGACTGGGGGTGAGTGCTTGTAATGTTCAACACTCCGTCCATCATCCCCTTTGGTTTTGCTATGTTCGCCCTAAGTTGGCAGGGTATGCCCAGACGTGGGTCCCTTGCTCACTTTGCCACTGGATTCAAGATAGCCTGGCTGATGACGGCTGTAAGCCAGAAACCGGTCCCAGGATGCTTGTTTCCGGTCCAGGGAATACATGGCTTGGCAGTTCGGGCTGGACTGTTCCCATGAGACACAGGGTCAGACTGATTTGCATATGGCCATGTCTGAACTGGGGTGGCGGAGTGAGCTAAAGAATGATGATGGATTAAACCCAGATCAGTTGACTGGGGGTGAGTGCTTGCAATGTTCAACACTCCGTCCATCATCCCCTTTGGTTTTGCTATGTTCGCCCTAAGTTGGCAGGGTATGCCCAGACGAGGGTCCCTTGCTCACTTTGCCACTGGATTCAAGATAGCCTGGCTGATGACGGCTGTAAGCCAGAAACCGGTCGCAGGATGCTTGTTTCCGGTCCAGGGAAGACATGGCTTGGCAGTTCGGGCTGGACTGTTCCCATGAGGCACAGGGTCAGACTGATTTGCATATGGCCATGTCTGAACTGGGGTGGCGGAGTGAGCTAAAGAATGATGATGGATTAAACCCAGATCAGTTGACTGGGGGTGAGTGCTTGCAATGTTCAACACTCCGTCCATCATCCCCTTTGGTTTTGCTATGTTCGCCCTAAGTTGGCAGGGTATGCCCAGACGTGGATCCCTTGCTCACTTTGCCACTGGATTCAAGATAGCCTGGCTGATGACGGCTGTAAGCCAGAAACGGGTCCCAGGATGCTTGTTTCCGGTCCAGGGAAGACATGGCTTGGCAGTTCGGGCTGGACTGTTCCCATGAGGCACAGGGTCAGACTGATATGCATATGGCCATGTCTGAACTGGGGTGGCGGAGTGAGCTAAAGAATGATGATGGATTAAACCCAGATCAGTTGACTGGGGGTGAGTGCTTGCAATGTTCAACACCCCGTCCATCATCCCCTTTGGTTTTGCTATGTTCGCCCTAAGTTGGCAGGGTATGCCCAGACGTGGGTCCCTTGCTCACTTTGCCACTGGATTCAAGATAGCCTGGCTGATGACGGCTGTAAGCCAGAAACGGGTCCCAGGATGCTTGTTTCCGGTCCAGGGAAGACATGGCTTGGCAGTTCGGGCTGGACTGTTCCCATGAGGCACAGGGTCAGACTGATTTGCATATGGCCATGTCTGAACTGGGGTGGCGGAGTGAGCTAAAGAATGATGATGGATTAAACCCAGATCAGTTGACTGGGGGTGAGTGCTTGCAATGTTCAACAGTCCGTCCATCATCCTCTTTGGTTTTGCTATGTTCGCTCTAAGTTGGCAGGGTATGCCCAGACGTGGGTCCCTTGCTCACTTTGCCACTGGATTCAAGATAGCCTGGCTGATGACGGCTGTAAGCCAGAAACCGGTCCCAGGATGCTTGTTTCCGGTCCAGGGAAGACATGGCTTGGCAGTTCGGGCTGGACTGTTCCCATGAGGCACAGGGTCAGACTGATTTGCATATGGCCATGTCTGAACTGGGGTGGCGGAGTGAGCTAAAGAATGATGATGGATTAAACCCAGATCAGTTGACTGGGGGTGAGTGCTTGCAATGTTCAACAGTCCGTCCATCATCCCCTTTGGTTTTGCTATGTTCGCCCTAAGTTGGCAGGGTATGCCCAGACGTGGGTCCCTTGCTCACTTTGCCACTGGATTCAAGATAGCCTGGCTGATGACGGCTGTAAGCCAGAAACGGGTCCCAGGATGCTTATTTCCGGTCCAGGGAAGACATGGCTTGGCAGTTCGGGCTGGACTGTTCCCATGAGGCACAGGGTCAGACTGATTTGCATATGGCCATGTCTGAACTGGGGTGGCGAGTGAGCTAAAGAATGATGATGGATTAAACCCAGATCAGTTGACTGGGGGTGAGTGCTTGCAATGTTCAACACTCCGTCCATCATCCCCTTTGGTTTTGCTATGTTCGCCCTAAGTTGGCAGGGTATGCCCAGACGTGGGTCCCTTGCTCACTTTGCCACTGGATTCAAGATAGCCTGGCTGATGACGGCTGTAAGCCAGAAACGGGTCCCAGGATGCTTGTTTCCGGTCCAGGGAAGACATGGCTTGGCAGTTCGGGCTGGACTGTTCCCATGAGGCACAGGGTCAGACTGATTTGCATATGGCCATGTCTGAACTGGGGTGGCGGAGTGAGCTAAAGAATGATGATGGATTAAACCCAGATCAGTTGACTGGGGGTGAGTGCTTGCAATGTTCAACACTCCGTCCATCATCCCCTTTGGTTTTCCAATAAGGGTTCAGCGCAGTACTGAGTCCGCAGTCCTGGGAGTCACAGAACACCTCAGGCAGCTCCTAGAGGAAGGCAAGACAGCACCGCTGATTCTGCTTGATCTCAGCGCTGCCATCAATACTGTGTCCCATGACATGCTCATAGGAAGAATGGCACAATTGGGGATCTAGGGAAAGGTTTTTTCTTGGTTAACCTCCTTCCTGAAGGGTAGTACCTTCCAGGTTTCCTCAGGCAGCGCTTCATCCACATGTCATGCTTTGACCTCTGGGGTCTCTCAGGGATCAGCTCTAAGCCCAGAACTTTTTAATATCTATGTGCGCCCCTGACCAAGCTGGTAGAGCGCTGTGGTCTCACCATTTTTCCTATGCTGTTGATACGCAAATCATCTTTCCTTATCATCCGCTCATGACCACAGCTCCCTGTCTTTGTACTCCTGTCTGGCTCAAGTAGCCTCATGGATGAATAACAACTCGCTGAAAGTGAATGGTGAAAAAACGGAGGTGTTGATCCTTGGAAAGAACCCAAGCCTTTGGGGACCACAGCAATGGCCAGCGGCGCTGGGTGATATCCCTAACTCCGCTTCCAAAGTCAAGAACTTAGGTTTCTTGGTAGACAATAAGCTCTCCATGAAGCCGCAAGTGGCAAAGGTATCCAGAACCTGCTTTGCCACTTTGAAATGGCTATGGAAATTCATCTAGATTCTTCGCATATCTGCCCAAAGAACTGTCATCCAGGCTCTCATTCTATCTCGCCTGGACTACGGTAACATCCTCTATCTGGGGGCTGACAAAGCCTCCATGAGACACATGCAGGTGGTGCAGCATGCGCCTGCAAGGCTTATCTATTGACTGTCAAAACATGCCTCCGTTACATCTCTCCTCCATGAGCTTCACTGGCTAGGGGTCAAAAAACCTGTCTAATTTTAAGGCTTTGTGTTATGTCTTCAAAGCAAGAGCATAGATCGCCCCTACCATATCAATGGTCTGATAAAACCGCATCAGCCCACTTGCTATCTGCATTCCAGCAACTTCTCCCTATGCACTATCTCTAAGATTAAACTTACTTGCATGGGAGGTCACTCTTTTATGTTCCTTGGCCACTATGCTTTGGAATGCTCTGCTAGAACACCTGAGATCTTGCACTTCGCTTCCCACTTTTCGCAGACAACTACAGACATGGCTGTTTTGAATTACCTGGGGGGAACTGTATCTGTTGCTAAATACGCTGGGAAACCCAAAGCATTATAACATAACATAACACAACACAACACAAGTGTAACTACTGCATAAAAACAGTTTACAAAAACTTAGCTACACAGGTTTTACTGCATTAAAACAGTTTATACAGTAACGTTAATTTACAAAGACATCTTATAAAAGAGCATAATCTTACAGGTAACGGTAATTTAAATAAGGGGTTTTCAAAAACACAAAAACAAATGCTGAACAGAACTAAAGGTTATTTATTACATTAAATGGCTGGTTCATTTATTTTTGCTTGAGAAAAAGTGTTACACATCAAAAATTGCTGCCAAATCAGTCTTTAGGATATACAAAGGGCTCATGGTAGCCCACTTTCCACATAGCCCTCCACGTAATATGGAAGCCCATCTTCCATAGAGATCTATGGAAGCACATTTTTCCCAAATCACTCTTTGCAGCACACCTTCCCTAAAGACCTCTATGGTTGCACAACTTCCCTAAATCCCTTATTGGTAGCAAACTTTCCTGAAAATGCCCCATGGCCTTCCACCTTCAGTAAAGCCCTCTCTGGTAGCACATCTTCCCCAAGACATCTATGGTAGGACAACTTCCAGAAAGGCTTCTTTTGTACCCTATGGCTGCTTACCTTCATCAAAGCATTATATGATAGTACACCTTTCCTGAAGCCCTCCATTGTAGCACAACTCCCTGAAAGACCTATACAGTAGCACACCTTCTAAAAAGGCTTATTTTGTACCGCCCCTTACCCAAAGCCCTTTGTGGCAACATATCTTCCCCAAAGCCCTCTATGGTAGCACGCCTTCCCCAAAGCCCTGTATTGTAGCACACCTTCTCCAAAGCCCTATGTGGTAGCACACTTTCACCAACGCCTTCTATGGAAGTCACCTTACTTAGAATCCTCTATGGCTGGACACCTATGCCAAAGCCCTCTATGTTACCACATCTTCCCCAAAGCCCACTATTGCTGGACACATTTTCCAAAGCTCTCTGTGGCTGTAGCACATCTTCTCCACAGGATGTCTATGGTGGGACACCTTCCTCAAAGCCCTCTATGTCTACACACCTTCCACAAAGGCCACTATGTCTAAACACCTTCCACAAAGCCTACTGTGGTAATACACCTTTCCCAAAGCCCTCAGTGGTAGCACACCTTCTCCACAGGATGTCTATGGTGGGAGACCTTCCCTAAAGCCCTATATGAGAGGCTTGCATCGTGTTTGCACTAAGCAAAGTGGCACATGTTTCAGATTTATGAAGACACAAAAAAGCCACATTGTGTGGCTTTTAGTGTCTTCACAAATCTGGAGTAAGGCAACGCAGCGCAAATTGCTGTGTTGCCTTACTCTGCACAAAGGAGGTGTTCCATGGGCGTTGCGGTGGGTGTTCCCAAGCAACTCCCATGGTTTTTGATGCATTCCCAGATTTGCAAGGACTTGTAAACCTGGGAATGCGCCAAAATCTTACGCCTCCCCAGGTGAGGTGTAAAGAGGAGAAATATCTTTATTTCTCTTCGTTTTTACTTCTTTCTATGTGTGCTACACTATGCAGCACACATAGAAAAAGGAACAAGCCTCTCAGCATTGTTTTTGTGGAAGAAGGTGCCTATTCATGCATAAAAACAATCCTGCATGCAGCGCAGGAACATTTGCTCCATGGTGCAAGGGTGACTGCGTTGGCGCTAGGCTGTCAAAACGGTGCCAGCGCAAGGGGAAAGGCCAGGAATGCGCCGTATTGGACAAATACGGCACATTCCTGACATTTCCCAGTGAAGCAGGGCAGCGCAGCAAGGTGACTTGATGTGCTGCCCTGCGCCACTATTTTAATAAATATGCCCCTCTTTGTCTACTCACCTTCCACAAAGCTTCCTGTGGAAATACACCTTCCCCAAAGCTCTCTGAAATAGCACACCTTATCCACAGGATGACTACTGTGGGACACCTTCCCCAAAGCATTCTGGGACTCATTTACAAGGAACTGATGCATCTGCATAGATGCGTCAGTTTCCTTGCACCAGTGCCAAATGCCCTTGCACCACCATGGGTGCACTGTATTTACAATGCAGTGCACCCTGGCGCAAGGATTAACAGATGCTCATGAAAGTGACGCAACTCCAGCACTGCGCCACTACAGATAGGTGAGTCCCATTCAAAAAGCCCTGCGTCATTCCTAATGCCTGGTCTTAGCAGGCGTAGGGATTTTGACGCAGTGAAGGCGTAGACTGAATGTTGTAAATTTCACTGCATCAGTTTTACATGGCTTTTTGCGTGGGAACGCCCACCTTGCATATATTATACCTGACGCAGGTATAATGTGGTGCAGGGCTGTACAACGTGACGCATCTCCCTAGATGCGCCACGTTGTAAATGGGCCGCAACGTGACACATTGTTTACGCCGCTGCTGCATCACAAAAAGTGACGCAACGGCTGCGCAAAAGTTTAGCAGAGATGAAAATATGGAGACTTTACAATATCCATATCAGCATAAGCACAGCATGATAGGGCATGCATAGAGTTTGAGATGGAGTTTGATATTGCAAGGACCACCATGCAAGGTCATGCCTCTAGCAAGGTGACTCAGTGAGTCAAGCGCTTGTTACTCACTTCTGTACAGTGGAGTAAGAACGAGGGACAAATGGGTGTTGTAGAACTTCTGATTCTGAATATTTGAGCGCTGCATTTCTAATTTAGGTAATGTAAGTAAAATTAAGACTACTAAACACACATACCATAGACGCTTTTTAGGTCTTGCACCTAGCGTTACAGTGCGCAGCACTGCTCGCGCAGCGCGAGACCTCTAGAAAGGGCTTTAGGAAGCTAACCACACGCTCATGCGTGTGGTTGTGCTTTCCGCGGCTGCCATTGGCTTTCGCGTGCTTTTTTAAAAAAAAGCCAGCACGCAATTGGGCAAAGGCGGGCGCATGTATCGCCTTTGCTCCGCCCATTCCCGACGGTGGCTAGCACGCGCAGCAGCGCGCGTTCGCCTCGCTGCCGCTGCCGCGCTCCCTCCCCCCGCTCCTCTGTGGTGTGCCCGCACCACTGATTAAATCCCTGTTCATGTGTGCCCTGCTTCAGCACTTTTTTGACCACATTTACCAGAACCGCCAACTTATGGACTATTAATGAAGGCAAACCAATTAAATGCCATTTACTGTCACTGTATATTACCCGTTTTACTGTAAGTTAACAGAACAGAAATCATTTTTATGGGCTTTGCAAGGAAGACAGGTGAAAAGCACCTAATCCGATTGGTTACACGCAGAGCCTCAAGCAGGGTTCTTAGCCCAGTGAGCTGTCTTTGGCGAAGTACGTAAATTGGTGAAGGAGAAACCCAGCTCGATATGCAAGAGCCTTCAATGCACATTTGTATTCCAATGCTACCTCTGCAGAACGGCCACGCGCAGGCTGCCTGCTGTGGGAGTAGCGAAGCTAAGAGCAAGGAAGCAATGTTTCGCAAGCATCTTCCCAGGGTAGAAAATGAACCGAACTTGTCTCACTGGCTCTTCAAGGGGAGTATGAAGAAACCTTACATGAAAAGATAAAGCATGTGAGAACTGTAATAACTCAAGATTACAGAGTTGGTGGGACGGGAACTGGATGCTTTGTTAGAGTGCAAGGGAGTTTCACCTTTCGATCCCATGCTGGAGACCCACAATCCACCCTGAACTTAGTTGGCAATGGCCAATCTGGTGGAATCTGCAGGACAAGAGTTTCGGTCCCGCAGAGCCAACTCCATTTTTCATCCTTCTGGGATTACTGAACTGGTGTAATTGAAACGGTCAATTGTAACAACTGGAATTTACAGAAGCTAGACACAAAAAACGATTTGGTATTATGCACGCTGCAGACAGATCAAGGTTCTAGAACATGACAGCTTTAGGAGGAGTGTCCCTGTAATTTACTGGCTTCTTGGTGGCCTGTCTGGGTTCGCAACACAATCTGCAGTGGGGTGGTACAGTCATACAACATTCACCTTTTGTTAGAACAGCGCCCGAAGCCTTGGGTGAGAGAAGCATGAGATGCATCTGATAACCAGAGTTTAAGTCTCTCTTTAGCCCATGGCTACTATTCCCACATAGACACCGACATAGACTCCGAAGCGCGCAGTTACGCCCCAAAGTAACTATTGGGAAGCAACCCCTTACCGCCATGGACATGAGTGGCCAACACATACATGTCTCCATTCCCGTCGGTGGCCAGCACGCGCAGCAGCGCGCGTTCGTCTCGCTGCCGCTGCCGCGCTCCCTCCCCCCCGCTCCTCTGTGGTGCGCGCGCACCACTAGTTTTTATTGCACTTAAAGCTCTGCATGTTGGTATGTGCATAGCTAACTCAGAATAATTATACACAATCCTTGCTGTTAACTAGCATGTCATCACAGGGTTAATGTCACTCCAACACAGAGACGTGGAGGTCAGCGTCACCCAGTTGGAAAACTCTGACCCCCCCCCCCGGGCAAGGACACACTCACATGAGCAGGCCTGCCAAATTGGAAACATTTCTCAGCCGGTGATAGAGGAGGCAGGGCGGCATCTTTGGAGCTTTCAGGCTGTCACAGCTTTATGTTAAATAGGGTTGCCAACGGCTGGTTTTTCACCGACACCATCAGTAAATTCAGATCAGAGACCGGGGCCGGTAATTAATAAATATTGTTGTTTTCTCCCGTCTGCGATCACATGCAGTGCCTACTGACCTGACCTTGTTTTCCTAGTTTGATCAGTCTCTAATATTCATTATTCTTTGTGCAGGAGACTTTTGGAGCTTTTTTGCCTTTTTTTCCCATTTCTTAGCGAGGCCCTTTAGCAAGCCTCCCACTGATGATAATCTAAAATCCAAACTTTTTCCTGTTTTACTCTGGAGAAAGTCAAGTCCTATGTGGGCTCTGATGACCCATGTGTGTTGTTCGTTTTTAACCTGCCCTATGACACACTTTCCCTAATTGTCCTCCACTTAAATCAGTTGTGTAATGACTTCCTGTCCACAGCCTTGGCACTTCAGCTCTGGAATGCGGCTTTCACTGGTTAATAAATATTGTAACATTCTTGAGCGGGTTAATGGGCCTGGGAGAGGGAAGTTCACTTGGAGGGCACAGATGAACAGGTAGAAGGAGGCCCTGGTGGTTCAGCAAGTGTGGCAGAAAAAGGACTAACGTCTGAGGGCAGGGTCGGAGGGGGGGCAAGGCTGTGTGTGTGCGTGCGTGTGTGTCTGCGTGAGTGTCTGTGTGCGTGTGTGTGTCTGTGCGTGTGTCTGTGCGTGTGTCTGTGCGTGTTTGTGCGGGTGCGTGTGTGTGTGTGTGCATGCAGATTCGCATATCTGGCGTTCTGATTGGTTGTTTAACAATAGTGGGATCAGTGCTTGAAATGGAAACATAACAGCGCAGGCACTCCCTTTCTCAGTTACTTCTGAGAAGTGCAGGTACTCTCCCACACAAATTAAAGAAATGGAGGTTCTCTGTCTCTGACAATACCTCCCGTTTAAGGCACTGGTCGTGATGGACACGTCACGTGTGTTGCTCTGTTTAGCTCCCCTGTCCTATGTTAGACTGCCAGGAAAGTCATTGTATTTTTAATTTTGGGATTTCACCTCTGTAAAGATGAAACTCACCCCGGTGTGCCTTTCATTGATTGACTGCGAGGACCTGCTCTTCTGACTGCCCCTGTGTGACCCTGTTTCTGTGAGTGCCTCTTATATGCACGTATCTACAGCCTGTGCGTGCCCCTGTTTCTGTGACTACCCCTGTATGAATGATTCCATTGTCCGCGTGTTTCCACAGCCCGTGTGTTCCCCCGTTTGTGTGAGTGCCTCTGTATGCACGTTTCTACAGCCTGTGTGTGCCCCTGTTTCTGTGACTACCCCTGTATGAATGATTCCATTGTCCGCGTGTTTCCAAAGCCTGTGTGTTCCCCCGTTTGTGTGAGTGCCTCTGTATGCACGTTTCTACAGACTGTGTGTGCCCCTGTTTCTGTGACTACCCCTGTATGAATGATTCCATTGTCCATGTGTTTCCACAGCCCGTGTGTTCCCTCGTTTGTGTGAGTGCCTCTGTATGCACGTTTCTACAGATTGTGTGTGCCCCTGTTTCTGTGACTACCCCTGTATGAATGATTCCATTGTCCGCGTGTTTCCAAAGCCCGTGTGTTCCCCCGTTTGTGTGAGTGCCTCTGTATGCACGTTTCTACAGACTCTGTGTGCCCCTGTTTCTGGGTGTCTCTCCGTGCATGTTTCCACAGACAGTGTGCCCGTTTCTGTCAGTTCCTCTGTTTGCATCTTGTTGTTTCCACAGACCGTGTGTGCCTCTGTCACTGAGCACCTCTGTGTCTGTGTGCACGTTTCCACAGACTGTGTGTGCCTCTTTCACTGTGAGTGCCTCTGTGTCCACGTTTCCACACAGTGTGTGCCCCTGTTTCTGTGAGTGCCTCTGTATGCACGTTTTCACAGCCAAAGAGTGCCCCTGTTTCTGTGAGTGCCTCTGTTTGCATGTACCTACAGCCTGTGTGTTCCATGTTCCTGTGACTATCCCTTTACGAATGAGTCCACTGTCCATTTCCTCTGTGTGCGTTTCCACAGACCATGTGTGCCTCTTTCACTGAGTGCCTATGTGTGCATGTTTCCACAGACCGTGTGCCCCTGTTTCTGTCAGTTCCTTTATGTGCATGTTCCCACAGACTGTGTGTGCCTCTTTCAATATGAGTGCCTTTGTGTGCATGTTTCCACAACCTTTGTGCGCCCGTTTCTGTGATTGTCTCTGAATGCATGGTACCACAGCACCGTGTGTGCCCCTGCTTCTGTGAGTGTCTCTGTGTGCACATTTCCACGGCCCTTGTGGGCCCCTGTTTCTGTGAGCGTCTCTGTGTGCACGTTTCCACAGCCCGTGTGTTCCCCTGTTTCTGTGAATGTCTCTGCATGCACGTTTTCACAGCCTGTATGTGCCACTGTTTTTGTGAGCGCCTCTGTGTGCACGTTTCCACAGCCCGTGTGTTCCCCTGTTTCTGTGAATGTCTCTGCATGCACGTTTCCACAGCCTGTATGTGCTGCTGTTTTTGTGAGCGCCTCTGTGTGCACGTTTCCACAGCCCGTGTGTTCCCCTGTTTCTGTGAATGTCTCTGTGTGCATGTTTCCACAGCCCGTGTGTTCCCCTGTTTCTGTGAGTGTCTCTGTGTGTACGTTTCCACAGCCTGTGTGTTCCCCTGTTTCTGTGAATGTCTCTGCATGCACGTTTCCACAGCCTGTATGTGCCACTGTTTTTGTGAGCGCCTCTGTGTGCACGTTTCCACAGCCCGTGTGTTTCCCTGTTTCTGTGAATGTCTGTGTGTGCATGTTTCCACAACCCGTGTGTTCCCCTGTTTCTGTGAATGTCTGTGTGCATGTTTCCACAGCCCTGTGTTCCTCTGTTTCTGTGAGTGTCTCTGTGTGCACGTTTCCACAGCCGGTGTGTGCCCCTGTTTCTGTGAGTGTCTTAGTGTGCACGTTTCCACAGCCGTTGTGTGCCACTGTTTCTGTGAGTGTCTCTGTTTGCACTTTTCCACAGCCTGTGAGTGCCCCTGTGTCTGTAAGTGACTCTGTATGTATGTTTCCACAGTCAGTGTGCACCCCTTTTTCTGTGGGTGTCTGTATGCACGTTTCCACAGCCCGTGTGTACCCCTGGTAGGCTGGATGGACAAAGCAGGCCTGTGAGCAAGACTGGGGCAAGAGGGGAGAGTCTACGTTTGCCACAGAGCTTTTTTTCTGAAATAACTAGAAGTGGCCAAAGAAACAAGCATTTGCAATGCAATAGGTCTCGCATTTACGCAAGTTTAATCTATTGGCATTGAAAATGACAATACTTTTTATTATGTTTCAAAAACCAAAACATAAATAAAAGGCATTTTCTTTTACAATGCCAATAGCTCAAACTCACGTAAATGCGAGACCTGTTGCATTTCAAATGCTTTTTAATAGTGTCTGGGTGTGAAAAAATGGCTAACCAATCCCTTATGGTTAAATTTTTTTCCAGTGCAGGCAATTAAGCACACACACCCACCTACAACCAGTGGCCAGTGAGGAAACGGCTACCACCTACCCAGCACCCCGTTCCCTTACGTCCCCCCTCCTTAAATTCAGCTCCACACATTTCCATTCCACATTACATAATTCAACAACCACATAATTCAACTCAACCACATGATTACACAACACACCACATGTATCCAATCCACACCACAAAACTCTACATCATGCCACATAACTCAACAGCATACCACATAATTAAACTTCCCTCCACAACACAAAATACCAATCCACATATTTACACTCCATGCCACACAATCCCACTCTACATAATTCCAGTACACTCAATACCACATAATTACTATCCACATAATTCCACTACACACCATGCCACATAATTACTCTACACAAATGCACTCCACACTACACTATTCCACGCCACACAATTCTATCCAACTCACATAATTCCACCTCACACCACATACATCCACTCCATAAGCATAAGTAAAAGGCATTGCCATTTACAATGCCAATAGCTCTAACTTAAATAAATGCGAGACCTATTGCATTTCCAATGCTTGTTATATTTAGGTTACAAGAGAGACTCCATTTTCTAGACTCACTCCCCCCCACTCCCCACATGTCATTTATATTGAAGTGTGCTGCATGCTTACTACTATTGGTCCAAGATTTTAACAACATGTTCATATTTTAGCGCTTACTGTTTCAGTTCTGCAATTTCAAAGCACTGTAAATATCAGGTATTGCTATTTCCCAATTTAATGGGACTCTAGAAAGTCAGAAAGGTTAGATGCGTGGTTGGCCCTGACCTGATTTGAACTCGTGCCATGGAATTCACAAACAGATGGTGCTGCGTTCATTGGCAGGGCAAGGGGTGTAATCCTGATTGTACACCCTACTCACCCTCTTTTACCAACTCGTAGGATCATAAAGATTCACTGGCAAACTAAACAGTGGCACTGCATAAACCTTAGGCAGTGGTGGTTTATGCCTGAGGGCGGGGGAGCGTCGCCCCCCTGCCCACTGCAGCCGGGCTAAACGTGAAAGATAAAACACCAATGAAATTCTTTAATTGACAATTTATTATTCATGCGGCGCGCCACAGCCGCCAGCCTGCCCCCAGTCAGGAGAAATGGGGGCGTGTCCTCTTCTGCCGCCGATTGGCAACAGAGGACAGGAGCAGTTGTTGGATGGATGCTCTAAAGTGCGTATGCCACTTTGGCCAGCAGTCTTGGGCCGGCCAAAGTGACATACGCACTTTGAAGCTCTACACTCAGCTGTCTTAGACAGCTGGGTGGAGACCAAGCACAGGCCTACAGGGCCTGAAGAAGAGTTCAGCCAGCCTACTACATCCAATCCTGGTGGTTCTCTCATGTTAGTTACCAACCTGAGAGTAGCGTCAGGATTGGTTAATGGAATTGGCTGGAGCATTCGGAGCCGAGGGACCGGAGTGAGAAGGACGTCGGATAAGCAGCAAACAAGGTAAGTGACTTTATTTATTCTTATTCGTAGCCATTTACCTTGCCTGCATGCACGCACCCACCCTCCACCCATGTGCCCCCCCGCCAATATATATACCTGCCAGTCGCCTCTGCTTAGACGGGGTTTTGCAAAAGTTTACAAAACAGTGGAAAAGAAGGAGGTTGGGAAACACAGGGGTGTTAGTCACACTTTAATCCATAACAAGTAGGGTACCTGCAAAACGAAAGAAGGAGGGGAAGCAGTAAAGAGGAGTCAAATAAAACATGAAAGATAAACCAGAGAGGGGAACACAAGGAGGGTTATATTTCCATTGTAAAAGCCATTATATGGCACGTATCCTCCCTCTCAGCACCACATTTCTGGTGCAGTTTGGCTCATATCTCAACCTGGTTGGCAGATTTAGGAGAAAGTATGCAAAGTGACACAAATCGGTTCACGAATCTTGATAAAGTACTTACTTTCCATCACAAAACTTTTTTTTACGCTGGAAGGTTGCCCTAAAAGTAATGTAAATAGTGCTTTGTACTTCTTTGTGTTAAGGGGATGTACCATTGGTAGTATATGGGCATTCCCACGCTCCACCCATCATTGTGACACGAATCCCTATCTACTAAAATTAGTAGACAGGGCTCTGTGCCTAAAAAAACCTGGTCTTTGAGGCAAGAAGAAATGTTTTAATTTCTTCTACCTTTTGTGCTGCACTATTTGGCACACATCTAATCCATGAAAAGTATTTCAAGTTAGTCTAAGCAATGCTACCTAGGCAGGTAGCTTGCTTGTACGCCAGAATCGGGGAACAGGTCAACAGTGCCACATCTTAAGAGATGTGTCTCTGCAATACTGTCGCACAAGTTTACTTGCTGCACTGCATTGAGCTAAAAAGTAAGAAACCTGCCCCTGAGATCTTATTTGTGTGCCAAGCTGGCCACAAAAAGTTTCTGCAGAAGCCTATACCCTTGTTGCACTGGAGTGTGCAGGCATAACATAGTGTGTCCATGTGTGGTAAACCCAATCCTTTAAACGAAATACACATGTGCACATAGAACTAACGCACGTATCTCAATCGGGGCACTACTCAGTTACCACCCTCAGGGCCAGGTGAGACTGAAAGAGAAGACAGACTCAGGGAAAACATTGGAAAACATCTTCTAACTCAAGTGTTCTGAGGTGACTGAAAAGTGGCATGTAGTGCCTAATAATGGAAGAATCATCGCACGTCCAGAGACACACCATGGAAGCAAAGTTAGTGGAGAAAAAACAATAAACACGTTATGAATAGATTAGGGCAGGCTTCTCCAACGAGTAGCTCAAGAGCTACTGCTAGCTCTCCGGCACCCTGTATGTAGCTCTCCTGTGGACAGTCCATCCAACTAGATTAGATTGGATGAATATATGCATACTAAAACCTTTGTATTCAAGATGAAAATGTGTATTTTAAGAACTAATTAGCTGATGTTTGGAGAAAAAGTGATTGAGTTGCCAAATTATTTTGAAAGCTGATATTTGAGTGATAAATCATGCAACTATGGGGAAATGTATTACTTATATTGTTACCTTGGTGCAGGGGGTATCAGAGCTATGACTGTTATGCATTACCCATACAGAGGCATTAAACATTGTCAAAGCCTTGTTTTTACTTTACCCCTCACAACAGCACCTGAGGCACTGAGTTGATCACTACTAGTAATTTTGCATATGGTCGTCAGTGATGTAACGTTGTAAGATGTGGTCACTATTGCAACTCTATTAAGATTAGTAGTTTGGGATGATTTTCAATGAATATAAGTAGCTCTTACTACAGAAAAGGTTGGAGACCCCTGGATTAGGGCGGCCAAAGGAATCATTAAGTGTTGAAGGCTGGAGACCCAGCAGCTTCTGTGAGTATTGTGAAGAGCAGGCAGGGAAAGAGAAAATAAGTGCACCTGACCACTAAATTGCTTCTCTGGCTAAAATAATCTTCAACTTTGGAATACTAGTAAATCAGGCACGTTGTTCCTGATACCGGGAGTAGTGTTAAGGTGGTGAGGGTGGGCATATAGGCCCTACTCTCAAAGAAGCTGTAAATCTCCAGATGGCGTATGACTCTCCATTGACGATACTTACAACTGCGTCCCCGAGGAATCGAACTCTCAGGCGTATGTGTCTGCCCCTTAATCAGTTGTGTAACCGACATATCTAAATGCATGCTTATCGGCAACTTTCCAGCATAGTCCCGTATTCTTAACCTTTACAGGGGTGCATTGAAAACATACCGAGTATTTGCATGCATAGGGACCGACAATGTGTTTCCATGAACAATCGTTTCATTCCTCACACTGCTGGCACAAAGCCAGAATAATGCTGCAGCCCTTATACCTGTGCCATGGAGGTGTAAGTTAACAACCGAAGACCAGTGTGAGAAAGGAATGGTAATGTTTGTGAATCCGATGAATATAAAGCTACCTGGGAGTTCCCAATCCTGTAGGTGTTTTGTGTGACCCTGCCAGCTGTTTACATTTACTACATTTACTTACATCAAGTCTTGTAGGCGCGTCTACCACCTGTGGGACAACTCCAGTCATTGTGATTCACCTGTCAGATTTGCATGCGGTTTCAGAATTTGGTAATGGTGTAATTTTGGTTTAACACACGTAGGAACATTTGTGCGTCAATCCCAAAATGTTTACACACAAGAGGAAAGGGAGGGTGATTGGAGCAAGAGAACAGGCGAGGCATATAGATAGAGAGGTGTATAGGCCAGGGAGCTGACTCACGTATTTCATTTTAAGAGGTCAAACAAAGCCAAAATATCTCTGCATGAGAACTAGAGGTCTGGGGCCAGATGTATCAAAGGGTTTTACCCATTCTGTGTCTATGGGAAAATGTGTTCGTACATATGGCCCCTGGTTCACAAAGATTTTTGGATGAGAAGTTGTGTCTAACTCCTCTTCTGGATGTTACACCTGAATATCCATGTTTTCAAGAGTATGTGAATAGTCTTTTATAGAGCCAAACAGTTGAGTAAACTGCGTCCAGACGCTTATGGTAATATGTGCATTTTCCTGTGGGTTAATAGAGTGTCAGAACAATTATTATAAAATAAATGCAAATTCATGTCTCGCTGAGCAAGGTGTGGGTATTGGTATTCACACATCACTGCCTTTCAGAAGTGCGACTTCATGCCTAATTCAAAAGGCGTAAGGAGAGACAAACCACCTGTTGCAGATTCAGTTACTAAGAGCAGAAACTCCCCTAAGAAAGACACAAAGACGTCTGGAGCACCATCAGAAAAAGAGTCAAATATTAAGGAAACTTGAGACCTGCAAGCCAAAATTAGAGGTAAGGAGTGAGCTCAACCCACTGAGCAACCTTGCCATCAAGACTGCCGGAATGGATGAGCAGCTGGTCCTGTACGAGTGTTAGTTCTCAAATAAGCTGCTTGTCATGCGTGCATTGACTACAGGCATTTAATATAACACAAGCTTAGCTCCTAGAAGCAGCAGAGTGCTTTACAAAGTATATTGCAGTTGAGGCAGAAATTCCAGACATGGTGTGCTGTGAACAGAACAGTACTGTGTGTGATGAGCAGCTGGAATTAGAGAAGCAGGGTGCAATTGAATCAGCAAGTGGGGGTGTTTTGAAAATATAATTTGGACAGCACAAGGCATGATAATTGCTTATTACATAACATATATTTACACATAACAGTTAATCTTGCATGGCACATATTTACAGTTTTTGACGAAATCCCAAGTTTTTCGGTCAAGTGGTGAAGACTCTGGGCCTGATCCACAAAGGAAAAGTAAGACTTTTGGTCTAAGTTTAGACCAAAGTCTAACTTTACTACTTTGCGGTATTCACAAAGGTAAGTTACGAGTAATAACTATATGTCCGCACTGAGGGTAGAATCTACGCCCTGAGTGTGGAGATCCTGCCCCGACTGCGGAGTGGAATCTTCATACACGAGTGTGGATATTCCACCCTGAGTGTGGAGATCCTGCCCCGACTGCGGAGTGGAATCTTCGTACACGAGTGTGGATATTCCACCCCGAGTGTGGAGATTCTGCCCTGAGTGCGGAGTGGAATCTTTGTACACGAGAATGGATATTCCACCCCGAGTGTGGAGATTCCGCCCCAAGTGTGGGAACTCCACCCTGAGGTTGGATGTAAAGGTACTACTCGTAACTTACCTTTGTGAATACCAGAAGTCCTAAACTTAGACTTTTGATCTAAGTTTACCTTTATGAATCTGGCCCAATTGGTATTCTGGTGTCTTAGACAGAAAGGAAGCAAATAAACCACGAGACCAAGGGACAGATCAAAAGAATTTCCAGATCTGAGTACCAATCTGCTCGACACTGGAGCAATGTTTGGGCTACAGCTCCATAAATCCTCTAGTTTATCTCTCATGTTCTTTTTTACTACATTCTCTGGGCAGATTTATCAGGAATTTGCAGCACTGTAAACTTGCAGAAAGTGACACAAAGTTGCACAAAGTCTTGAGATGGTATTTTTCTTTCCAGCTATAATCTTTTTTGCGCTGAAAAAGTGCTATTTTTTCAGCACAAATAGCGCTTTGCACTAATCTGTGTCGAGGGGGTGTTATATGGCTGGTACTTGGGTATTTCAGTGCAAGACCCATAGTTTTGCACTGGTTTTTGGAAGCAAAGCCATATCTACAAAAAAATTCAGACCAGGTTTTGTGTAAAAAATAACAGCTCTTTGAGACAAGCGCATGGTTGAAGCAATATATTTATTCCTGCAAAAGGTCCCCACAATGCATGTGTACTGCACTGAACGTGTTTGAAGTCTTTTAAAATTCGTCTAGGCATAGGATGCGTACTGGAAGGGTATACTGCCAGTTCAAAACCTACACTAAACATTACACACACACTACACCTTCGCACCATGGTGCGAAGATGTGTGCATGGCTCTAGAGAGTCTGTTTGTGCGCCAGCTTAAGGAAATAGAGTAGCAGGCCATATTAAGTCAATATGGCCCTGCACTGCTGTCTCCCCCTCCCGCAACACAGAACAGCAGCTTTGGTTGTTACACTGCGTTGTGCTAAATGTTAGTAAATCTACCCCCTGCATTTTTAATTCCCTATTGCCACACAGTGCTAAGCTAACCTAGAGACCCTTTTCGAGTAATCCCCATATACTGAACTGCCAAACATTAAAACTGTTGTCATTGGCATATTGTTTGAGACTTCTTCTTGAACATGCACATGCCATAATTGCATGCAAGGCAGCTCAGCGAGTTAATGCTCAAACTGCAGGCACCTGTGTGGAATCTACAGGCTACTAGTTTAATGCCCAAGTCTATAAAAGAAACAATACTGGCGTGGGTAATGGTGCACTTTTTCGTGCAGTGCTTAGAAGGAGCAAGTCTCTGGAAGGAAGCGCTCTATAATGAAGAAAGTTGCACCATAATGAAACGTTTCCTAAGACTCATTCATCAGTTTTCCCATGCTTGGCTAATAGGTTGAGCGGTAAGAAACCTGGTAGGTCCTTGTACCTACCGCTGAGCTCTTGACGCAGCCTGTAAGCTGGAGGTTCGATGACTGGCACTGTGGATTCAGCCTTCGGTTCTTACGATTTCACGACGGGAATCATTGAGTACAGATGGATAACAGCAATACAGACTATTTACAGCGCTTCGAACCGACAGCCTGTGGTTAGTAAGTGACATCAAGTTCTATGTCGCTGCCCGGAATGTATAAAACGCGGACATGTTTCTGTGCCGAAGAATGCCTGCTCTGTCATGTGTGTCTCTGCAGAGGAGGTGACCCTTGCAATGATAAAAGTAGGTTTAAACAGGGACACTCACTGTCTGTGCTGGGCCGGGCAGGATGCTCTCAGGCGGTGCTCTTGCAGGTAGAGTGTCTCGCCGTCACCCGAGGATGAGCTCCGGAGATGCTTATATTGCCAGGAGAGGCAGGTAAACTGATCGGCTTCACCAGGCGTGGGAGGGGACTCGGGGCCACGCCAAGGAAGCGCGGTGGCTTCGAGACACTAATTAACCAGATGAGGCCTCGGTGCCGGGTAAATTACAGCCACTGTAACCTGAGACCCATCCAGAGCAGTTTAAAGGCTCCGATGCCCTCTCACAGACCAGAGGCGGGCGGGCGGGCGCTGTACCACCCGGCACAGGAAGCTGCCTTTGTTAGACATGAAAAGGTGTGCGTGACAGGTGATATACTCAAAGGGCAGAATTACTAGCAAGCACGAAAAAAAAGATGTGAAAAGAGTAAATGAAATGAGAATATCTGAAAACGGGCTTTCCCAAGAACGTGTCGGAAGCGAAAATGTTGGAAGCACCACAAAGGACAGTTTTACATGGTTGAGCTTTGCTTAGCAACACCATTGGCAACGCTCCCCCCCCCTCCAACCAATACTGCATGCTGATAATAAACACACAACACGTTACTTGTTTGGGAAAAATTGCTGCAGGTTTATTACATACACCGTTATGTAATAAGGTGGGTTATCTTACGGGCGATCCAAGGGCAGGCAACCATCTGGGCCGCCTGCCCGCCTGATGAGCCAAGCAGCACTGGGCGAACCCCATCTGTGCTGCCACTTCTGGTGATCCTTCTCCTGATCACCTGACACATGGTCCCTTCCTACTCACGCCCCTTTCAGGGCGGAGCGTAGCATAGCAAACCCCCAGTTGTTCAGGCCCACAACCGCCCGAAGGACTAACGGGCGCCGACACGGTTTTCCAGTCACCTCCCATGAGGCTCTTAGGATTTGGCTCTAGCACCCCCTATGGTGCTGCGCAGAGAGGGGTACCCTTCTGTCCCCCTTTGCTTCCAGATCGCCCTGTAACTCCGCCTGCAACGAAAAAGACAACATTACAACATTCTCTGCCTCCCATCAGCCCGGAACCACGCCGGGTAAGCGGTAGGGTGGGAGACGGTGTGTCCGGCGCGAAAGAGGAAGAAATGTGGTGGGGGAGGCTATATACCCTCCCCCTATCCTCGCGCCCGGAAGTGACGCTGCTTCGCGCGTCACCACCGGGCTGGGGGGGGACTCCTCCCCCGAGTCCCTGCCCACCTGAGGGGGGGGGGTGCCCAGATGTCACTAGAGGGCTGCCCTCCTTAGTGGCCCCCTGCGGGGGCCTCGGACAGCCGCAAAGTCCCTGGAGGCTGGGCTCATTGTAGAATCCGCCATCAGCTTTCCGGTGCAGTTCGTATGGACTGCGGGACACTTTTTTGTATTCAGGTGCCTTACAGTCAAATGTTTAGTAGTGGTTTGTTGTGAGAAATCTAACCTCAATAGTTATAAAGGGGGCAATCAGTGTAGAAAAAACACATTTCTGTTTATCAAGACCAACAATCACCACCAACAGGCATTCCAGAATGTACCTTTGTGAGACCTATTGTGACCTCGTTCACCTGGATCTCCTTTCGGTCCCTGTGCTGTGTGACCTCCTGTCTGCCCCAGAAAGTCATGCTCCCACCATTTTGTGACTCCCTATAGCCAAGACTCATCGGCTGCCCAACCTTATCTGAGACCGAGTGACATCCGATTTCTTTTATCATCTCCAAGGCTCATGAGTTCATCTAGTTACTCTCTGCGCAGTCCTGAGATTCGTGGCCTTTCCACTCCGTGACTCCCTTTCAGGGCCGGACTGGGAACCGAAACTGGCCCTGGCAAACTGCTCGGCTGCTCCCCCCTGGGGGTAGGGGGGTGCAGCCGAGCTGTTTGCGAGGGCCGGTTTCGGCCGATTTTTGTTACAGGGGGCCGATATTGCCGACCCCGGTAACAAAACCGACCCCCCAGGAGCCCAAAATCGGCCCCCACCCTAGCGGCCCACTGGGGAAACGCCCGGTGCCCGCTACGGCCAGTCCGGCCCTGCTCCCTTTTATTTCTGAGGCTGACCCCCTCGATACATCAGAGACTCGAGGATTGAGGGTGGTCCGCCCTGTCTATACATGGCACTCATGGGATGCCCATCCATCCTGTGGCTCACTATATCTGAGACAGCAGAGCAGTGACTCCCTGACTATAGTGAGACTTATGCGCAGTCCACGTTATGACTCCTTATCGATATAGCCAAGACTCGCAAGCTCTATCCAGACCCAGGGCTCATGATCCGTCTACCCTGTGACTCTGTCTATTCATGAGACCGATGGGATTTTCACACTGTGACAACCCTGATAACGCCGATTCTTATCTAATTATCTATAAGAACCTTCTGGTCGCCAAGATCTTTTTACCTGTTGAATAGTGTAAAGGAGAGAATCTCATCTGGTTACATAACAGCATTCATTTTGTCTGAAAGGACCACTGACTCCGAATTCAAGTTTAAGAATTTATTATCGCCAAAAATAACTGGACATGCAAGCACCTCAACACGAGGTTAAAGAAATAGATGGGCACTAATACAAATAATAACCTACGCAGGAGTCTCATCCGACTCAAGATAAGGAGAATAGAAAGTTCTAGAAGGATCAACCAGACTATGATTGCTCCAATTTCTAAGTTGCTCTTCATTGGACTAAACAAGCTTAAAATCAATTGCTGTCCCTACACTAACGCTAAATGACATCCCTGCATAACGATTTTCCCAGGCAAGAGTGAATGAAAGGTGTCAGCTGTGAAGACCTCCTAAGAAGTGCAATCACATAATACCTAAACTCAGCTCTGTCCTTCCCTCTGGTCTCCCCTACCTCTTCTCTGGCCTCCTCCCTCAGGGCACTATCCCTAATACAAAACCCTAATACAATTGTTCACGCCTTTGTCACGCCTCCTTGGCCAGGTCTTCTTTCTTGTATTTTTCCATCGAAACGGTTACTTCATCCTGGACGGTTGCGATGACCTTGAGTCCCAGGCACATTCTCCGCTGCACGTATCATCCCTAAATTCCATTTCACTCCCGTACCATGCCTCCCATCTCTCTAACTTTTGAAAACAAAGAGTTAGTCTTCCCTAACGAGACATGTGTCCTTGCACCTGCAACAAAGATACGTTCAACAGAAACCTTCTACTGTGCAAATTAAATCTACCGTTTATGCCCAGAGAGCCTTACCAAGAGAAACTTTTCTCGGCCTATAAAATAAGCTAACATAAGAATAAACCAGGCCTTCCCTAAGCATATATGTAGTCAGGCCTTTACATATGACTTTTAAACACACATCTTACTTTTCCCTATAAACATTTTCATTACGATTCATATGCAAACAATGAATTACATGTGCAACTTTAATATGGTGCACGTTTAAACTACTGCAATTACATTACACACAAACTAATTCCTCTATGCATTATTTTCACACAATTCAATAAGCATTACATTACATGATTATCATAACACAATTATACTGCGAGTTCACTTAGTATCAGTGAACTATTCATTCTTTACTAAACATGCATGAGTATGCAACTGAATATATACGAATATATGTCTGAATACATGTGGGTGCGGCCTATCAGTGATTATGATGCACCCCTACAATTCACAAGAACATTTCGCTCTATCAGTTCCCCCCTTTGATGACTCCTGTCATCACATTTCATTCTACTCCCTTGGAGAAAGAACCGACCTAAACAGAACTTGTTGCCATCTTCCCTGATCTTAGTTTCTCCATGCTCTTGAGCCTTTGATACTGACTGTCCTGCAGTCTTGCCAATCTCATGTCATTTTCCCTCAAAGCTCTCTTGACTCAGCCTGCTCGATACCACTTGTAGGCCTTGATCAAAATCCACAAGCCAACCACACAAACCACCAAAATAAGGAGGGGTCTCAGAAAGTACCCAAGGAATCCCTTTCCTAGATTCGCAAACCAACCTCCCACTTGACCAAAACCCTTGCCGACCTTTTCCCAGGCCCCCTCTTCGGTCAAATCCGCTATTTTTGTGTGGATTGTAGTGATGTTACTTATATATTTCTCCAGATCCTTGCTACGGTCTGGTATATAAGTGCAGCACTCTTGAACCTTCAACATTTTACAGACTCCGCCCTCTTTTGCCAATAGGACATCCAAAGCAAGGCGGTTCTGCAAAACCATTCCCCTTATCGACAACATCTCTCCTTCCACCAACACCAACGACTTTGCTGTATTCATTGAAAATTCATCCACCACCGTCGCTAACCTCCGGATTTTCACATCATTCAAGACTACTCCCAGACTAGGTATCATAGCTCCAAAGATATCTCCCACTACAAATCCTGCACTTGCAGCCCTTCTCGCTCGTGAATGCTCTCCACCTTCTAGAAGATCTAAATCTTCTGTATGGTAAATCTTTGGAAATATTATTGCCAAATTTGCAGGCAACCTCACATAAGCATTCTTCCCACATACGTAATACACCGTTGGTATCACTTGTACAGGACCTTGGAGAAAATCTTTTGCTACATCTGCCATGGTGAAAACGTGATCACAAGTACTTTGTCCCACTGCTACCTTCTCGTAGTAAGTCTGATAACGCCTTAAACACAACTTACCCCTCTGCTCCTTATCTAACGCTATAGGACCATAGCTTCCCTGGTCTTATGCAACTGTTCTTCCTCTGTCCAATCTGTCCTGTGATGCCCCAAGTCTCGGGAGTGAGTCAGCTTTCTATACCTATCCTCGACCTGATCTACAAACTTTCTCTCTACATCCGACATCAAACAAGTCAGATTGTGTCTGTGTGCGAATGCTGTATCCAATTCCAAACTCGGTATGAAGTACTTCCTCAGTCTGTCTTCCGTCTTATAATAGTCATATTTATTCAAATGCTTGTAAGCTGGGACTTCAGGAAGCACTGCGTCGAAATTGGAAAAGAAATACTCAAACTGATCTCTCTCATAAAACAAGCTAAGCAAAAGACTACATGAAATACCATAAGTCAGTGGAAAATGGTGATACCTAATACCCTCGTCCACTGAAGTAGGCAACTGCATACACACATAACAATCTTTCGCATCCATCACATCAACATACTCATGCAACAACTTAGCATATGCATTCAACTTAAAATCACCTTTAGATAAATCTACATGTAATCTACGACTTTCTTCTAATAGCAAAGCTCTGTCAGCTGCCCTGTCTACCCCCTTCTGGCTAGGTGTAATAGGTGTAGGTGTCCCTGTCACCCCCTCTACTTCTAGCTCATGCGAACCAGTGTATGAGACTATAACTACTATGATTATAGAAACTATTACACTACTTATAAGGATGCCTACAATCCATTTAGATCTACGATTGGGATCTCCCGGCTCCATGGTTTTGAAAGTTCTCAAAAGTCTTGGTTATCGCAAAGAACCCTGAAAAAGTCTCTGTCCTTTAATTGTGACTTGCTTAACCAGCTCGAGCAACCATGAAATCTCCGGATTTTTCCTTTCCGATCACAATCTTATTTACACAGTCCAGAAAAAGACTTCCCTAGTTTTCGTTCCTCTTCTGTGGAAAGTCCCTAAGTTTATTCTTCTTCCACTCAGACCTAGGTTATCTTCTTCTTTTAGACTTTTATTTACAGTTTATAGTTGATCCACAATAAGATCCTCATTGAGCAATACCAGAACGTGATACAAAAGTTCAAGACGCAAAATCAACACTTCATGTGAAAACGGCTCAACTCCAAAAGGCGGAAATTCGAGTCGATGCAGAACCAAGTTTCGGACTTCACTCAGAAGCGGGGGATTCAGAACCGTGAGGGTCAGTGTTCCTTCTATTTCGAGCCCTGGCAACTGCAGCACCACCTTCACCACCACATTCGGGCTCCGACGGACCACCTGCACTGACCTCAGTCTTCCCGTGCTCACCACCCCCTGCATCAAACACGGTGTAAGTCCACTCAGGGGTAGAGTATCTGCGACAAGGCACTCTTGTTCTCTTTGACCTTCGCCGACTGTCTTGTGCTTGGTCTTCGTCACTTGCCTCCGTTTCAGATACTTCAGACACTGGAGCAAGGTCTCTTTCAGGTGCTAACCTCAGGTTCAGTCGCCTCTGTCTTTCAGGCCAACTTTCTGCACTTCTGTTCGTTCGTCTGCCTTCCCCTTCTATACCCAGTGCACTACTTCCTCTTTCTGCTGAATCTGACTCTTCTCCGCCCACTGCACCGTTTCTGTCTTCGGTGTCTGAGTCAGGGTTCGAACTGTGGAAACCCCCTTCAGCTTGCTCTAGTGCACCACCAGCTGTGTCAGCGACCCTTACAGCTTGACTTGTCCTCCCATGTGGCCCTGCCACATCAGCTGGATTTTCATTTACGAGAGGAGCTGTTTCTTCCAAGGGCGCTGGAACTCTGCGGGTATGAGAGGCATGCACCCAGTTCGGCAATCCTCCACACTTCACTGCTGTGTTCATGATAAGTATCACCTGATACGGGCCACGCCAGCGGGCATCCAAGCAACTCTTCCTCACGTGCTTCCGGACGAGCACCCAGTCACCGGGACACAAGTCGTGGCACAGATCACTCGAGGCTGGGATCACTGCTGCTTGCACCTGCTGGGATACAGAACGGACCACATCAGAGAGTCCTTTACAATAATCGAGAATCAAATCATCAGTGATGCTTATCAAGGCTGTAGCTGGTACTGCTGGCAATCTCATTGCCCTCCCCATTAATATCTCATGGGGGACAACCCGGTCTTTCTGTCTGGGACACTTCGCATGCTCATCAGCACGAGCGGCAAAGTGTCGGGCCATTTCAGGGATGTCGAAGAACACATTTTTGCCATCCGGGCCTTCAAAGTTCCATTAACTTGTTCCACCATCCCAGAAGCCTCTGGTCTGTAACTACAGTGGAGTCTCTGGTCAATGTTCAATGCAGCACAAAGTAACTTCATGATTTCACTGTGGAAGTGCCCTCCTCTATCTGATTCCAAAGAGGTCGGGATCCCGAATCTAGGGATGAGCTCCCTCAACAGTAATTTAGCCACTGTGAGAGTGTCACACCTGCGTGTGGGGTAAGCCTCCACCCACCGTGAGAATACACATACCAGCACTAAAATGTACCTCAACCCATTGCACTTAGGCATCTCCACAAAGTCCAGCTGTATTCTATTGAAGGGCCCTCCTGACCTTCCAATGTGACTCAACGTAACTACAGTTTTCTTTCCAGCATTCATCTGCTGACACGTAACACACCTATGACATACCGTCTCAGCCATTGCTCGGAACCGTGGGTTATACCACGTCTGTCTAAACACTCTCATCATTGCATCTCTACCAAGGTGTGCCTGTCCATGTATCAGTCTTGCCATCGGACTCAGCAATTCTTCAGGCAACACGGCTCTCCCATCGTTGGATATCCACACATCCACATCTCCTTTCTCACAACCAGCTTTGATCCATCCCTCTCTCTCCTGGTCTGAAACTTCATCCTGCAATCGCTTAAGCTCTTCCCAAGTGTCTGCCATGGCCAACATTATGCTGAGCTCGGTTCCTTCTTGACTCTCCCCTGCGTATCTATCTGTGAATATGCATCCTTGTTCTGCACAGAAACGGGCGACTTCGTCCGCGTAATTGTTACCCAATGACACAAAGTCCTCCCCTTTCCCATGGGCTGAACACTTTACAACAGCAATTTCCTTCGGATGCTGTAATGCATCCAACAGTTGTCTTACATATTCTCCATTCCGAATGGGTGAGCCAGATGATGTCAAAAATCCCCTCTGAGACCATAACTGCCCGAAGTCGTGCACCACGCCAAACCCATATTGGCTGTCTGTGTAAATCGTGATTCGAATTCGATCAGCGGCCAAACAGGCACGGGTCAAGGCAATGATCTCAGCTACCTGTGCGGAGCGTACTCCTTCTAGGCAAGCAGCCTCAACCACTCCTGAAATGGTACATACTGCAAACGCTGCTCTCAATTGCCCCACACTGTCTCTTAAGCATGAACCATCGACAAAGAAAATTTCATCTGGGTCAGCCAATGGTTCATCGACAATGTCAGGTCTCGGTTTGGTGCAAAGCTCGGTCACATCGAGACAATCATGGTCCGCACAATCTTCATCATCCGTGTTCGGTGTAGGCATCAATGTCGCAGGGTTCAAGACAGAGCACCTTTTCAGAGTCACATTCTCTGCGGCAAGTATGACTTGCTCGTACCTCGTTAACCTATTGTTCGTTAGGTGCTGTGTCTTGGTCCTGGTCATCAATAACTCAACCGAATGTGGCACATGTACAGTCAATGGATGTCCCATTACAATGCTTTCACATCTTTCAATGCTGACACCTGTTACAGCAACGGATCTTAGACATCCGGGCAACGCAGAAGCTACTGGATCTAAAGTAGCTGAAAAATATGCAACTGGTCTACGGACACCTCCATGGTTCTGAGCTAACACTGCTAATGCACATCCTTCCCTCTCGTAACAAAACAATGAAAAGGCCTTGTTGTAATCAGGCATTCCCAGTGCCGGAGCCCTGCACAACTCCTCTCTCAATTTCAGGAATGACATCAAGCACTCCTCGTCCCATGGTACCGGATCACTCACATCCTTGTGCGTAAGCCTCTGCAAAGGCTTTGCTCTCAAGGAGAAACTAGGAATCCACTGTCGACAGTAGCCAACCATTCCCAGGAACATCCTAACTTCTCTCTGTGTGGTGGGTACTGCCATGCTCATTATTGCCTCAATTCGATCTGGTGACACCTTCCTCTTGCCTTTTTCCAATCTGTGTCCCAAGTACTGTACCTCATTCAAACAGTACTGCAGCTTGTTCGGGGACACCTTATGTCCATTCTCTGCTAAGTGGTTCAACAGAGCTACAGTGTCAATTCTGCAAGCATCTTCTGTTTCTGAGGCAATGAGCAAGTCATCTATGTATTGCACGAGAACTGAGTTCTGCGGCAACACAAGAGTCTCGAGGTTCTTCTTCAGGATCTGGTTAAAGATCGATGGACTTTCCGTATACCCTTGAGGGATACGACACCATGTTAACACGCGATTTTCCAGCCTGAACGCAAAAAGAAATTGGCTTTCCTCATGGAGCGGTATCGAAAAGAAGGCTTGACATAAATCGATAACCGTAAACCACTCGGCTTCACATGGGATCTGGAACAGTATTACTGAAGGATTCGGTACCACTGGACAACAAGGGACAACTATCGTGTTGACCTTTCGCAGGTCTTGCACGATCCTGTATTTCCCGCTCGGTTTCTGTAGTCCCATTATGGGTGAATTACAGGGGCTACCTCTGATCTCTTTCAGAATGCCTTTCTCAATGAAAGTCTCGATCACAGGTCTTATCCCTGCAATCGTTTCTGGCGACAGGTTGTATTGAGGTGTCCTGGGGAAATCAACATTCTGTTTCACCTCTATCCGCACTGGTTCAACCCCTCTGATTAGACCTATTTCGTCGCCTGCGAAATCCCACACCACAGACGACACTGCGTCTCTCAGATCAGGTGGAAGTTCTTCCACCGTCACCATTGGGTACAGATCTATACACAGATGCTGATTTGTAATTTTAAAGTCAGCATCGTCATCTCTCGTCTGGACCTCCACTCCCCGTGGCGTACAGTAAATCGAGCAGTTCAACTTGCACAACAAATCTCTCCCCAAAAGGCAAACTGGACTCGTATCACACACTACAAACTGATGTCTAGTTTGGAAGGAACCTATCTTTACTAGGATCGGTTCTGTCAATGGGCTGCTTATTCTTTTGTTCGCTACTCCAACAACCTGGATTGATTGTCCCGAGAGGGGTAGGTTAGGGACCACTGCTGATCTTACAGTAGACCGGGTAGCACCAGTATCAACCAAAAGTGTGGCAGGATGACCCTCAATATCTGCCTCCACAAAAGGTCCTCTCTGGTCTACCTCCAAGACCGCTCCAAGTGTGCAGTCTTCCTCCCCCCTCAGGCACCGTCAGGATAAAGGGTCTGAGCTATTCTCGTCATAATCTTCGAACAGGGGCATCTGTTGGTACGTTCGTGTTCCTTGTGAAATCCTTGGAGCTTGGGGAACCTGGGCGTGAGAACTGTATAACCCCCCTTTCATCGTCCTAGGTCTCGTTACTGTGGTAACTACCTCTTGCGCGGGTGCCTGAGCCCCCTCTTCCTCTTCCTGCGACTGATTAGCTGGGTTCAAAGGACACTCGCGCTTCCAATGTCCGACCTGGCGACAAAGATGACACGCAGTGGTCTTCTTCAATGTGGCCACGTCCACTCCTGTCTTGGGGTCTACTGGTTTTCCCTTTCCCATGGCTTGCCCATTCTGGTTTCCCTGGAAATTTCCTTGCTTTCTTCCTAAGGTCCCTCCACTAGGCTGACTCTGTGCTGTCTGCATCTGGACAAGCATCAATTTGTCTTTTAGCTTTCGATGTTTCGATTCCACCTCATCACTACAGTATCTCGCATACCTCAATATTTCATCTAGTGGCTTGTTCTGCCAGCAGATCAAATGGTGCTGTATCATGAGGCTGATTTCCATTCTCAGACCCAGTACAAACTTTGAGACAAACTGTCCCATATCCTTGGGGTCCAAGATATCTAACCCACTATACTGTTTAAAAGCTTGCAGAAGTCTTTCATAATATTCATGCACCGTTTCCTTGGGTTCCTGTACAGTCCGATCTATCTTAACCCAATCTATATCCTGAGGTGAAATCTTCAGTTTCAACCATGTAATCACCTGCTCATACTTTTTCATAACTAGGGGTGATGGACCATTTGTAACCGCCTCTCTATCCGGTTCCGAAGTCGGCCACTCGATAGCGACTTTACAGGCTGTCCACAAATCTCCCGGTACCACTATGTCAAACAAAGTGTTCAAATCAATCCACAATACTTTTGAAATTTTCACAAACCGCTCAACCTGTTTGTACCACTCTACTGGTTTTTCCCTCAGCCGAGGAAAATCATTTGTAAATGCAGCCAAATCACCTCTATTCCACGGCACATGCACGTACCCTCCATTCTGTACTTCCCGTAAAGGAAAATTTCCAACACCCGTCGCCCCCCTCCTGGAGGCGGCGTTTCCCCTCAGCTTTCTTTGCTGGTTTCTTCTTGGACCACCTTTCTTCCCATTTGTCCAACAAAATCCATATTCTCATTCCTACAATCAGATCCCTTGTGTGTGTCCTTAATCCTGTGATTCTTTTCTCCTCCAGCTCCTGGTCACTGTAATGTAATCTATGTGGTCCCTGCAACGCTTTAGTTTTGTTCAGGTCTACCTCATATCTTTTGGCCAATTCCTTCAATCTATCATGTGCCATCCTAGCTTTTCGAGTCACATCTTTTGCTACAAACAGCAGCTCATCTGATCCATATATTTCTATTCTTTCCAAAGGCAGACCTCCATTAATCATCTCATCTACCTCTGCTTTCAATCTCACTACGTCTAGTAACCTTGCCTGTATCGCACTCCTCAGTACATCTCGACAACCCGAGCCATCCCGCTCATCACAGTCACTATTCTGTCCTTGTGACCTATTCCCTTCCATCATATTCCTGGAACTCGGTCTGTCTTCCGAGACGTTTTGTGCCCTATCTCCTTGCATCCTATCCTCTTGGTTTGTTACTGTTGGTGTCCACATCCTCAAAGCTGACTTAGATTCCTGCAAAGACCTTGGTCTTTCTGGTCTCTCCTCTTCTTGTCTAAAGGAAGAGTCTGCAGTAGCCGGTAACGGCGTACTTGTCTCCACTGGCCTGGGGAAATGAACCACTCGTACTCCAAACCCATTCCCACTCTCGCTGGTTACTTCTTCCCTTCCCATCTGTACGGAGCCCCCTTCTCTCACTCGGTCTGGGTCATATACCGGTACTATAGGGCCAATGGTAACCGGTACTGTCAAGGAGTCCGGTAATCTTGTGTTCCCAACAGGAGGCTGTGTTATCATAGACGCCGTTGCCCCCTCTGTTCCTGTGGAAATCCTTCCCACTACTCTCATGCTAGTCTGATTCTGGCTCCCATCAATTGTTACTGCTGAGGTCGGCTTTCCCTCTTCTGAGTCTGGATTAAATGGTGGTGGCCTCTCTGCCAACATCCTATCCAACAAGCTGTCATCTAGATCACTGTCGTCCTCATCGATTCTTATTATTTTCCCATTTTGTACTAACAATGGGTACAACTTATCTCCTTCGATCGTTTCCACTCTCCACCTTTTCTCCAATGCATCCCACCTTGCATCTTGAAATGCCCTGACCGATTTCTTCACCCTTTCTTGGCTTCTGTCTTTCTTCCTATCATACGCTGCTCTTATCCACGCATGTAGTGCCTCAAACTGTGTTGGTCTAGGTAGTGGTCGTAAGAAGCCATTATACTTTTTAGCTGGTACAACACCTCTAGCCTGAAAGTACCATAGCGTGGGAACGACAATTCTCCCTCTGCTTCTGTCATTTTATGCCAATTCTCCAGCCAAATTATAGTATGCAATCCTACATTCTTTGCCATATAATGTGCTGGTGTATCCTCGGGAGGAGCTTCCTCTCCTTCCCGAACAACTACATGTCTATCACCTCTACAAAGTTCCCGTAAAACTTTAAAACATTTCATGATGAATCAACTTTGTATTTGCACTCGAAATGTCAGCTCTTGCTTCTCGATTTCACTCCACCAATACCAGCGCGGCTCACACCAACCGGCCTATCGCAGCGCGGCACTAGTCTGACGTCACTTTTCCTCCGCTCGCAGCAGTTCCCCTCCTTTCTAATTCACTCGTTCTCGCTCGCACCTGTCCCAATCATACTCTGAAATAATGTCCGTCCTACCGAACAATTACCTCTCTGACCGTCAGTCTTACCAATGACCGATCAGCCTCTTGAGCTTGTTGACCTCAATCTGGCAATCGTCTGTCCGCGAAACGACCGGACAATCGCCTCTAACACACTCGATAGGATTCAATCACTCGATGTTCTGCACACAATAACCTACGACCTGCGTTGGTTATTCACACACTCACTCATGCGTTCCCTATCTTCAGTGGGTCTGTCAATGACGTCTCGTGACCCCCACAACCTCTGGTCAACGTTCTCAACTCTGGGTGTATTCTACACCACAATAAATCACCCGGTCCCGCGGCGCTCACGGTCCGGTTCTCAATCACACAACTCTCTTTCCAACTCCGCAAGACATCACACAACAATAAAACACCGCAATCTACCAAACATCACTCTTTTCATACTCACTCTACCACGAACTGCTACTTCCGCCGCACCGTCACTCTCCGTCAGTTTTCCACGACCTCCGACATCCTTCTCCCGCGGTCCTCTGGATCTGCGTCACTCGAGCTCTATGGGGCAACTTAATCTCCTATCTTGCTCTAGATCTCCCCTTACCATCAAAGGTAACCATCCTACTCTGCTACCAACTGATAATGCCGATTCTTATCTAATTATCTATAAGAACCTTCTGGTCGCCAAGATCTTTTTACCTGTTGAATAGTGTAAAGGAGAGAATCTCATCTGGTTACATAACAGCATTCATTTTGTCTGAAAGGACCACTGACTCCGAATTCAAGTTTAAGAATTTATTATCGCCAAAAATAACTGGACATGCAAGCACCTCAACACGAGGTTAAAGAAATAGATGGGCACTAATACAAATAATAACCTACGCAGGAGTCTCATCCGACTCAAGATAAGGAGAATAGAAAGTTCTAGAAGGATCAACCAGACTATGATTGCTCCAATTTCTAAGTTGCTCTTCATTGGACTAAACAAGCTTAAAATCAATTGCTGTCCCTACACTAACGCTAAATGACATCCCTGCATAACGATTTTCCCAGGCAAGAGTGAATGAAAGGTGTCAGCTGTGAAGACCTCCTAAGAAGTGCAATCACATAATACCTAAGCTCAGCTCTGTCCTTCCCTCTGGTCTCCCCTACCTCTTCTCTGGCCTCCTCCCTCAGGGCACTATCCCTAATACAAAACCCTAATACAATTGTTCACGCCTTTGTCACGCCTCCTTGGCCAGGTCTTCTTTCTTGTATTTTTCCATCGAAACGGTTACTTCATCCTGGACGGTTGCGATGACCTTGAGTCCCAGGCACCTTCTCCGCTGCACGTATCATCCCTAAATTCCATTTCACTCCCGTATCATGCCTCCCATCTCTCTAACTTTTGAAAACAAAGAGTTAGTCTTCCCTAACGAGACATGTGTCCTTGCACCTGCAACAAAGATACGTTCAACAGAAACCTTCTACTGTGCAAATTAAATCTACCGTTTATGCCCAGAGAGCCTTACCAAGAGAAACTTTTCTCGGCCTTTAAATAAGCTAACATAAGAATAAACCAGGCCTTCCCTAAGCATATATGTAGTCAGGCCTTTACATATGACTTTTAAACACACATCTTACTTTTCCCTATAAACATTTTCATTACGATTCATATGCAAACAATGAATTACATGTGCAACTTTAATATGGTGCACGTTTAAACTACTGCAATTACATTACACACAAACTAATTCCTCTATGCATTATTTTCACACAATTCAATAAGCATTACATTACATGATTATCATAACACAATTATACTGCGAGTTCACTTAGTATCAGTGAACTATTCATTCTTTACTAAACATGCATGAGTATGCAACTGAATATATACGAATATATGTCTGAATACATGTGGGTGCGGCCTATCAGTGATTATGATGCACCCCTACAATTCACAAGAACATTTCGCTCTATCAACCCTATCTATACTTGTGACTCTTGGACCAATCACCCTGTGACCCCTATCCGTAGCCGGGCCTCATGGGCTGTGCATGTTCTGACCCCCTAGTTACATCTGAGGCTCAAAGGACATCTATACTGTAACTCCCTGTTTACACCTGAGACTCACGTACCATCCATCTTGTGACCTCCTATCTATCGCCGATACTCTTGAGTGGATCGCCCTGTAATCCTCTATTCATTGCAAAGATTTATTAGTGATTTACTATGTTTCTCCCTCCCTATGCCCAAAACTAAAGGAACATTCAATGCTTGTTGGCTGTCTGCCGGGTGACATACTGTGCATACTTGACACTCATGGAATGCCCACCTTACGACTCCCTATCTATATATGGGACTCAAGGGTCATCCACCCTGTGAATCCCTGTTTATACTACAAGAAGTGAGTACGAAGTTCCTCAGTGGGTCACAGAACACAGTAAGAGAGTTTATGTGATGTCACGTGGATAGGTTGTCCTCCAAGGAGGGGGAAATCCTCCTTTCGGAACTAGGGCCCTCACACACCCAGCAAGCTAGGTGTCATGCTTCATCATATGGGCCTGCTCCTCGTCGGGTCGGCGCTGCAATACCCGACGGGCACCCATAAAGGGGCTCTTTACCGGAGATCTTTTGTTCCTTGCCATTTAGATGCCGTGGGTGTAAGGGGCCTAGTACTTGTAGATGTAATGGTGAATGTGCAAGATAAAACAGGGGAGGGAATCCTCTAAATAAACTTTATTCTGGAAGGATCCCAACCTGGTTAAAATAAGGAATAGGAGAGGCGACTGTCTGGCTGTAATGTGTCAAAAGTAAGCGCTCTACTCCTAAATGGTCGACATGTTTCTCGCCTAGTAGTCAAGAATGATCTGTGGCGATTCCTCAGGACCAAATGAAAAGAAAACTGTCTACACCTAATGGTGAGGTGAAAAACTACCTACCACGTAGTGGTCCTACGGGAATTCTACCCGCAGGTATAGAGACCAACCTAATGTTTGTAAGATCGCGCCTCATCAGTAACAGCGGGATACTAGACACACGTAGTGTTGTGTCTGTTCCAAATAGAAGCCCAGTGGTAGACCTACCCCGCACCGCTGCACTTCTTGTAGTATATCAGGGCACATACGTTGGACCTTTTCAAAAGCCCACTGTCCCTTATTGTTGATTGAATCCCTGTTTATACCTACAACTTAAGTGTCATTCACCTTGTGGGTGTCTATCTATACACAAGACACATGAACTACCTCCTATCTATATCCGAGGTGCATGTTCCTTCTGTCTGAAACACCATAGCTGTGCTAGAGATGCAGAGGCTGGCCACCACATAACTTCTCAAACCATACCTGAGATTTATACACCATCCATCTTGTGACTTACTGTTTATAGCCAGTGCCCGTAGGCTGTCCACTTTGTGACTCTGCTTATTGTTGACACTCACTGGATGTCCACCTAATGATTCCCTATTTCTCGGACTTCAGTGCAACCACCTTGTGTCTCATTATCTAAATCTGCGACTCTAGGGCAACACCCATATCTAAGACTGTCCACCTCACGGCTCCCTATCCTTGTTCAAAACTTTAGGGCAATCCGACCTTTGCATCCCTGTGTAAATCCAAGACTCATGGGTCATTCACCTTGTGGCTCTCTATCTAAAGAAGAAACAAATGAACTGCATCATTGAAAATCTCTACCTGTAGTCTGTAGTCTGTCCACCCTGTGAATCAATAGCTATACCGGAGGCCCGTAATTTTTTAACCAGTAACTCCCTGTCTATACTTGAAACTTGTAGTCCCTTCACCCTCTCACTCCCTATCAGCACCAGCGGCGGCTCCTCTGTTATGGTGCAGGAGCACCGCCTCACTTCTCAGAGCCAACCGATAAAAAAATAGAATGATAATAAAACAATGTATTATCATTTTATTTTTCCCTGGCTGAGCCAAGTCCGCCAAGTGACCCGAGTCTGGGGCGGGGTCATCCTCTATGGACAGCAGCATGGAGGAGGTGAGTTGGGCACTGTAAGTGCCCATGTCGGTTTGACCGGCTGTCTTAGGATGGCCAAACCCACATGCGCACTTACATTTCTCCAACCCAACTGTGTTGCACAGCCAGAAAAGGCACAGGCTCTCTGTCCCTGAGCAAGCGTCAAACCAGCCCACTCAGACCAATCCCGGTGCTTCTCTCATGCTGGATAATAGCTCCAGAGCATCATCTGGATTGGGTGGGGAGTCTGGGAGCCTGTGCAGTGTGGCCCATGGACTGCGATCGTGGAAGAAGCTGGATCCTAGCAGCTGCAGTGGCAGGTAAGTCCTTTTTTTAAATATTATTTCCCCAGTGCTGCTCACCACTTTGTATTGGAAGCAGCCGCCACTGATCAGCACCTGAGACCCATGTTCCTCCACCCTCATACTTCCTATCTACACCATAGTTTAATGTGGCATTCATCCTTTAACACACTTTTGACAAATCCCTCAATACATGGTTTAGCCCCTTGAGTGTCATCTTTCGGATTACAAAACAGCCATGACCTATAGATTATAAAGATATCTCTGTAGTAGGTATAACAACCCTCTGGTCATCTTCAGTGACCTGGGGATTACATAGAGATCTCTCACTCATGTTCTAACCAGAAAGATGCAGAACCACTCACCATCATACCCCAAAACTGCGCACCCCCTCTACCTCTTTAGCTCTTTCCGTGTACCCCTGTCTTCTCCTGTGTGTGAACAGGGAGCAGTTTCCACTCTATAAAAGCCAAACTAATTGGCTTTGTGGATATATTTTTTTAGAATATCTTTAGTGATTTGTCATATGCTTGTTGTAACATGGAAATAAGAAACTGAAAAGTGTGAAAGAGGAAAAAAAAAACTTTGGAGCTGCTCTCAAGGGCATTACACCAGACATCAGTGGAGGTGCTCTTTTTATGATATGTGGGCTGAGAGATGGGCTTCAAAAACGTCATCCATTGACCAAAATGCCCTCTTTATCCGTTGGCCCGTCCATCAATATCCAAGGGAGACTTGTGTCTATTTCCAGTACTGCATGCTTTATATTGAAGGAGCCAGATATGGAGGTCACTTTCCTTCTGAGAACCCTGAACAGTCCTTTCGACCTGCAACTCAATATCCAGAAAGTGTTGTCTCAATGTATGTCAGAGTGTGAAGCATTAAACATTTGGTGTCCTAGCCCCTACCTCTGTAGACACAGCACATCATTCAGCCATTTTGGTGGCACACTAGACCACCGATACAATTTAAGCCAAGATCTCTGCCATCCCAGCAGAGGATCACCACACATTTAGAGGTCACTGCCGGCTTGGCAGGGATTCCTTCTGAGGAACTGAATCCGTTAATGCACTTTTCCTCAAACTGCAATGCTGGCTGTTCGCCACGTCAAAGTGGTTGTTCAGTGTTTCTTTTTGTATTACAGAGACAATCCACCGAAGTGGGGGGTGCGTTTCTGAAAAGCAACAAATAAACGACCCTGAAGTGGAGGGAGTTCTGTTTCTGCATGTGGGGGCATTGATCATTTTTCTTGCCTGGGTCCGCCTTGCTTCCAAAGAGGTCCTGAGGAGGAAAAATATGGATCCAAAGGCTAGCCCTAAATAGTGAGAGCCTTCTAATACACTGACCAGGAAGACCTGTGGTCAATGAGCTGTCAATTCATAGATTTCCAGGAGATGAGTCAGCTATAGCTTCGTCGTAGGAACCCTGGCCGTTCCCCCAACTCTAAGTGAGGTGAGGGAACTACAGACTGGAGCTTTGCTGATTCATAGAAGGGATATCACTCTGCCAAACTCTATGAGGCCCACTGAGTTTCCTGAGGGTCTGGAAAAGATTTTGGTGAGTAGAATGAGCTTCCTTGGAGACAGTTTTTGATTATCTTATTTGGTAGATATATTCGTGGGTGATGCAAAAACCCTGTCTGTGAACTTTTGATGCCTCGTCTGGAGTGGGTTGATCAAGTCCCAGGATTTTTGCCAGTCTGATTGCTGTGTTTTGAAAAGCTTGGAGATAGATTTAATATGTTGCTAGGCCAAGGTAGTGCAGCACAGTTGGGAGTGTATAGTGTAAATCACTAATATTCAGAGGGAAGACGGAGTTGCAAAGGGGTTGACAGAAATCAGGTGTTAGAGAAGATAGTGAAAGTGTAGAGAGGCAGGGTGCATGGCGATGGTGCGAGTTATAGTCACTTTAGGGCACGAGTTATAGTTACATGAGATAACTATAACTGGTGAATTTCTGTGGTTTTTAGAGTTTAAAACATAACATTTAACCTAACTATAAAGCTACTTTAACCTTTGGTTTTTTTCAGTGAACAAAAAAATGATCTATCTATCTATCTATCTATCTATCTATCTATCTATCTATCTATATATGTATATGTGGCTTAAACACATTTTTAATCTGGTGTTTTCTGAGTTTAGAGCCCGATTTTTACATTAGAACAAACATGGGAAATAACTGGTGCAAATTGAAATTATACTGTTTTTGTGTGTGTTGTTTAAAAAACAAAAATGTGCTTTTCCCTCACAGTTATCACCAGCAAAATACTGAAAGTATGTGTGAGTGAAAACCGTGAGTGCAGTTTGTTCAAAGCTCTAAAGGAGCAGTAGTACTTGAAAGGGCCTATTTCAGCACGAGCCCAAGGTCTACCTGACCTTGTCTAATTTCTATTTTTCCATGTCGATGTTAATTTAAGGAGTTGTTTAAGGCACTGGCAAGAAAGAAAAAAAGTGTCTAGTTGTGCGTCAAATTACGTGACCCTATCTCTAGGACAATCCCACGTGCCTTGTGTCGCACTGACCTTCCCAGGCTCAAAACAGCTGAGCAAAGCGCCCTGGACTCCTTTCCCGAGGTTTCACTCCAGTGCTTGGTTTGAGTAGATGCCTCTGTCTGAGATATTTACAAAGGTGCTTTAGAAGGCTCCCCCCGCCACACAGCTCCGCCTGTGTTGTCCGCCCGCTGCTGCTGGTAAGAACGCCCTTCCCTTTTTCCTTCTGTACCCCCGTTGCCCCATTTGTACTGTGCCCGCATTTGTCTGTTTTCTCGCCCCTTTTTTTCCTTCTGTACCCCCGTTGCCCCATTTGTACTGTGCCCGCATTTGTCTGTTTTCTCGCCCCTTTTTTCCTTCTGTACCCCCGTTGCCCCATTTGTACTGTGCCCGCATTTGTCTGCTTTCTCGCCCCTCTTTTTCCTTCTGTACCCCGTTGCCCCTTTTGTACTGTGCCCGCATTTGTCTGTTTTCTCGCCCCTTTTTTCCTTCTGTACCCCGTTGCCCCATTTGTACTGTGCCCGCATTTGTCTGTTTTCTCGCCCCTTTTTTCCTTCTGTACCCCCGTTGCCCCATTTGTACTGTGCCCGCATTTGTCTGTTTTCTCGCCCCTTTTTTCCTTCTGTACCCCCGTTGCCCCATTTGTACTGTGCCCGCATTTGTCTGTTTTCTCGCCCCTTTTTTTCCTTCTGTACCCCCGTTGCCCCATTTGTACTGTGCCCGCATTTGTCTGTTTTTTCGCCCTTTTTTCCTTCTGTACCCCCGTTGCCCCATTTGTACTGTGCCCGCATTTGTCTGTTTTCTCGCCCCTTTTTTCCTTCTGTACCCTCGTTGCCCCATTTGTACTGTGCCCACATTTGTCTGTTTTCTCGCCCCTTTTTTCCTTCTGTACCCCGTTGCCCCATTTGTACTGTGCCCGCATTTGTCTGTTTTCTCACCCCTTTTTTTCCTTCTGTACCCCCGTTGCCCCATTTGTACTGTGCCCGCATTTGTCTGTTTTCTCGCCTCTTTTTTCCTTCTGTACCCCGTTGCCCCATTTGTACTGTGCCCGCATTTGTCTGTTTTCTCGCCCCTTTTTTCCTTCTGTACCCCGTTGCCCCATTTGTACTGTGCCCGCATTTGTCTGTTTTCTCGCCCCTTTTTTTCCTTCTGTACCCCGTTGCCCCTTTTGTACTGTGCCCGCATTTGTCTGCTTTCTCGCCCCTCTTTTTCCTTCTGTACCCCGTTGCCCCTTTTGTACTGTGCCCGCATTTGTCTGTTTTCTCGCCCCTTTTTTTCCTTCTGTACCCCGTTGCCCCATTTGTACTGTGCCCGCATTTGTCTGTTTTCTCGCCCCTTTTTTTCCTTCTGTACCCCGTTGCCCCATTTGTACTGTGCCCGCATTTGTCTGTTTTCTCGCCCTTTTTTTTCCTTCTGTACCCCGTTGCCCCATTTGTACTGTGCCCGCATTTGTCTGTTTTCTCGCCTCTTTTTTCCTTTTGTACCCCGTTGCCCCATTTGTACTGTGCCCGCATTTGTCTGTTTTCTCGCCCCTTTTTTTCCTTCTGTACCCACGTTGCCCCATTTGTACTGTGCCCGCATTTGTCTGTTTTCTCGCCCCTTTTTTTTCCTTCTGTACCCCGTTGCCTCTCCCATTCCCGCCGCTGCGTCCCTGCGGCCCCGCCCCTGACTGCCCATCCGCTGCCCCTGCCTCCCGCCTCCCAGCTGCTCCTCCCTCCCACGTCCCCATAAATGGCGGCCGCTGTGCGGTCGCGCCGCTGGCGCGCCGAAGGCGCGCCTAAGGCAAGCCCGTCAGCGCCCGTCCGCGACTGGACCGCGCCCAGCGCCAGAACCCTTGGTCCCCGCAGCAGCCAACCCACCCACCGGACCTACGACACCACCACCCTCAACGCACTCAACACCGGCCGAATCCCCGGCTGCCACCGTGCCACCCCAGGACGCACCCACGGACCCTTCGCCTGCCAATCTTGCAAGTTCTCCTGCCTCCGGACCTGCACCGCACCCGCCACGCCGAGCACCAGCAGCAACCACCTGAAGTGCATCCTGCTCAACACCCGCTCCGTCCACAGACACGCCGTGGAACTTTGGAACCTGCTCGACTCCACATCACCAGACGTCGCTTTCCTCACGGAAACATGGATGAACGCCTCCTCAGCGCCCGACATCGCCATCGCCATCCCGGACGGATACAAGATCACCCGAAAGGACCGCGCCAACCAGACCGGAGGAGGCATCGCCATCGTCCACAAGAACATCATCCGCATTACGACCAACTCCGACGACACCTTCACAGCCGGCGAACACCTGCACTTCCAGATACACACCGACCCCAAGACCACCCTCAGAGGCACCCTCATCTACAGACCCCCAGGACCACGCACACAATTCAGCGAAGACATCGCCGACCTCATCAGCCCGCACGCCCTCCTCTCGGCCGACTACATCCTCCTTGGGGACCTCAACTTCCACCTAGAGAACAACAACGATCGCAACACCACCACCCTGCTGGACAACCTCGCCAACCTCGGACTCAAGCAACTGGTGACCACCCCCACACACCACGCCGGCCACACGCTTGACCCCGTCTTCTCCTCCAGCAAGGACATCTCCTTCAGCCACACCACCGGACTCCACTGGACAGACCACAGCTGCGTCCACTTCAGCTTCAGCAGGACCACCACGCACCACCACCCGCAACAGCTCCCGCACAGAAGCTGGAACAAGATCACCACCGACCAACTCACCACATCCCTGAGCCAGAACCCTCCCGCCAGCTCAACGAACCCCAACCAAGCCGCCAGCAACCTCACAAGATGGATCACCAACTGCGCTGACATCCTCGCCCCATTGAAGACCCCCAATCAGACCCGGCAACAAGAAAGCACCCTGGTTCACCGACGAACTCAAGAAATCCAAGAAGAACTGCCGGGCCCTCGAGAAAGCATGGCGCAGAGACCCGACTGCAGATAACATGACCACCCTCAAACACGCCACCCGAAAACACCACCAGCTGATCCACACCACCAAGAAAACCGCATTCAAGGAACGACTGGACAACAACGCCCACAACAGCAAGGAACTCTTCATCATCGTCAAAGAGCTCTCGAACCCCAGCGCCGGAAACAACGACATCACCCCCTCGCAAGACCTCTGCAACTCGCTCGCCTCGTTCTTCCACAGCAAGATCGCAGACATACACAACAGTTTCAGCACACATCCGACGTACCCTACAACCGTTCCAACGTCCCCCACCTCCACCCTCCGAGCCTGGACCCCGATCAACACCGAAGACACTATCCGCACGATGAACTCCATCCACTCCGGATCACCAACCGACCCCTGCCCTCACCACATCTTCAACAAGGCCGACGCCGTCATCGCACCCCACCTCCGGGACATCATCAACACCTCCTTCGACACCGCCACCTTCCCAGAGAGCTGGAAGCACGCCGAACTCTGCGCCCTACTGAAGAAACCGTCAGCGGACCCCACCGACCTCAAAAACTACCGCCCCATCTCGCTCCTTCCTTTTCCTGCCAAAGTCATCGAGAAGACCGTCAACAGACAACTGGCCGCCTTCATCGAGACGAATGGATCCTCGACCACTCACAGTCCGGCTTCCGGGCCAACCACAGCACCGAGACCGCCCTCATCGCAGCCACCGACGACATCCGAGCCCTGCTCGACAACGGGAAACAGCGGCCCTCATCCTCCTGGACCTCTCCGCAGCGTTCGACACAGTCTGCCACCGCACCCTAGTGCAACGCCTGAACAACGTCGGAATCCAAGAGAAGGCACTGGAGTGGATCATCTCCTTCCTCGCCGGAAGAACCCAGAGAGTCCGCCTCCCCCGTTCAGTTCCGAGGCCACTGAAGTCATCTGCGGCGTACCACAAGGATCATCACTCAGCCCCACCCTCTTCAACGTCTACATGAGCCCCCTCGCAGCCATCGCACGCCAACACAACCTCAACATCATCTCCTACGCCGACGACACCCAGCTGATCCTCTCCCTCACCAACGACCCCACAACCGCCAAAACCAACCTACATGAAGGGATGAAGGACGTAGCCGAGTGGATGAGGAACAGCCGCCTGAAACTGAACTCAGATAAGACGGAAGTCCTCATCCTAGGATCATCACCCTCCGCCTGGGACGACTCCTGGTGGCCCCCTGCCCTGGGCAACGCACCCAAACCAACGGACCACGCACGCAACCTGGGCTTCATCCTGGACTCCTCCCTCTCAATGACCAGACAAGTCAACGCCGTCTCCTCGTCTTGCTTCAACATCCTTCGCATGCTGCGGAAGATCTTCCGGTGGATCCCCACCAAAACCAGGAAGACGGTCACCCAGGCCCTCGTCACCAGCCGACTGGACTACGGCAACTCCCTCTACGCCGGAACCACAGCCAAACTTCAGAAAAGACTCCAACGCATCCAGAACGCCTCAGCTCGACTCATCCTGGACATCCCCCGACACAGCCACATCGCCGGACACCTGAGAGACCTGCACTGGCTCCCCGTCAGCAAGAGAATCACGTTCCGACTCCTCACCCACGCACACAAAGCTCTCCACAACCAAGGCCCCAGATACCTCAACGACCGTCTGACCTTCTACACTCCCACCCGCCAGCTACGATCGACCAACCACGCCCTCGCCGCCGTCCCCCGCATCCGAAGAGCCACAACGGGAGGAAGATCCTTCTCCTACCTGGCTGCCAAGACGTGGAACTCCCTACCCATCCACCTCCACCTGACCCAAGACCACCTCTCCTTCAGGAAGCAACTCAAGACCTGGCTGTTCGAACAGTAGCGGATCCCCCTCCCCCTAGCGCCTTGAGACCCTCCGGGTGAGTAGCGCGCTATACAAATGCTTGATTGATTGATTGATTGATTGGTTATCTTATCCTGTCATTTGCTAAGTACACAGTCCCTACGCTTTGCTTCTTCCAAAGCCTCATGTTTGGGCAAAAGATATGCTGTGTATCAGGCAGCCCCTGGTGAGAGGCTCTTACCTAACCTTCCCACAGGAGCTTCTAGGGTCCTAGTCAATATTTGGTCCATACATAGCTCAGTCAATTAATAGGAATGCTTCGTTTTGCTATTGCTCTCAGTTAAAATGTAACAGTGTTAATGTATTAATCAGTGTTACTCACCCATGAAATTAAGGCCAGATGTACAAAGCATTTATAGGGTGGCAAACACTCAGATTCAGAGCTTGCGACCACAAACATGGCTCTTCTAACGTACCAATCCCATTTTAAGAGTCAATAAATGTTTATCAACTCCTAAAATGAGATTGCAATCCCATACTGATTCCGTATTCGGAAGCAGTATGACGTGGTCGTCCCTTCTAAATACCGTATCGGTATGTGACGTATTAATGTTTTGCAACTGTTATCTGGATGAAAAACATTGAAACGTTAAAGACTCCTGAGTTGGGGTGGTTGCCCATTCTCAAAATGGAAGGGGTCCCATTGGGGCCCCTTCCCCTTTGTGAATGTAAAAAAAAGTTTGAGAGTAGGCAGTAGCCCAGATGACCACTCTCAAACAAACTTGAGAAAAAGTAAACTTTTTTTTAAACACAGTAGAGTTTCCTTTAAGGAAAAGGGCTACCTTTAAAAAAAATACTTTACTGAAAAACATTCATAGACAGGATGCTCTGCTTACCTTACAAGGCCACCATCCCTGTGTTGGCCAACAAATGGAGTGAGTCACAAGTTGCGGCCTACCTCCTTAATATTCATGAGTTAGGTCAGATTTTTACCCACTCCGAATCGAACTTCATGAACCTGCCATTAATACATAGTTTGTGAAATTCTATATTGGTCGCAAAATACAACAACTTTTTTTGCAACCAGTATTTAGCACATGTGGTCCTTAACATTAACATATGTATTTCTGCTAAATTCCTGGACTATCAAAGTATCCCTAATTTGCAGCTCAGTCACATGAGGATTGTTATATAATGAAATCAAGAACCAGTTGCCAAATATACTGCACATATTTTCATGTATTAAGATCGTTATTCACACACACAGTTGCCAGGTGCCACTGAAATCCATTGGGCCAATTTCCAGTTCTGATCTTAATGGCCATATTGCAGTTAAGAGCATTCTGAATGGGCTTTTGCCCTTTTTCGAATCACAGTGGAATAGATTGCAGTTTTGCAACAGTGGGCTGATCCCCGATTGCAGGAAGGTGCAGTCAGCAACAGCACCTACCTTTGGACATCCTCAAGACCCCTGGGGATTCCTTGGAGTTGGGGTCCTTCATCCCCTGAAAGAGTGGTGGGTGAGACCACTGCTCTGACAGGGTGTGCAGATAGCTATGCTTGTGCAAGGATATTTGCCACTGTCAGCAAAATGTAATTTTACTATCACCCTTCCCTAGTAATGGGGCTGCATGTGATGCTTTCAAGATCATTCTGGTGCCCCCTGGTCCTGGTGCCCTAAGCTGTGGCTAGGTTTGATTTTTCGTAGAGCTCACCCAAGCTGGGTGCTCATCAGGGCACCATGAGGAAGCTTGTACATTGCAGGAAATTGCGACAGGCAGAAGTTAAACCCCTAAAACCCGCTTACAGTTTTAAAAATGCAAATGTTGCCTATTTAGGTCTACTTCCATCCATTGCGATCGATGTTTCCAACATATTTTTCAGAAATGTGGCTACAAGATGCATGTCTTAGCATACAGAACAGCTTTCTTACTACAGCAAGTCAAGTCACAGCTATTCACATCTTCACCTTAGATGACTTTGCAGTAACATTATCTTGGCAAGTATAATCTCCAAGCCCCTTCATCTGCCTTCGTAGATGGAAGGAACTTTTCAACCCTAAAAACTTCAACATCTAACAATATAGTCAATTTCTTCTAACAAAAGAGTGTCATTCAATTAGGACAAGGTTTGTCAAAAAATCAAAAAGTAAAAAAAAAAAGAAATAGTTTTTCAGAACACACGTACAAAGTGGCAAACCCGATCACTTCACCATATCTAGCAGGCAAGATTGAGATCTCTGAGGGACTGTTTAACACTCCTGGCTCCAGTCTCATCAGGACCGAGGCAAAAATGCAGGAAGGAGAAGAAAATATACCAAGGATCCTCTTGTTTCGCTCCTAGGATATGTAACTCCCACCCACCCAGATCCTGTAATCACCTTCATTCCTGCTCTTCAGGTAGGAAATGACGGCCCTCCTCTACAAGCAGATCTCATCTATTTGTAACATTTTGAGGATGGACCCTTCATTTAATCCCACTTTCCTGCTTACATCGTCTCTTGTCTCCTATGTAATATTCCGCTCTACTCGCCTTTGCACCTTTGCCCTACATCTAGGATCCTGTTAAATTAATTCCCATACGTACGTATATGTAGTTACACCCACAAGGAATATTTATATGAGGATAATTTGCATAAAATGAATTTCATGTGTAATGATGGCCTATTCCTAATCTTTCCAAAAACATTACCTGATTTTGCCATGATGGTTCGAGCCCAGCCCTAATCTAAATGAGGAGACATCATGCAGATAAGGAGTTCTTTCTTCATAAACACGAACTGCCATGGAAAGAAAGAATGGGTGGTATCAAACCCCCACAATAATGTTCGATCAGTCCTCCCCATTGTCCTTCAGATAGTTCATTACCAAACAGCGTTTTTTTTTTGCAAATCGCTATTTGGTAATCACTATTACTAATGTACAAAGGGATTATTTAGCCCCTATTCTCTCAATGGCGATTTGTAGTGGGTCACAAATAGGTCTACCCCATGAATATTAAAGAGGTAGGTTGCAATTTGTGACCCACCACAATTCGCTGCCATCAGCAGCAGATCACCATGTCTGTGATTGCTTTTAAATAAGTAATAATTTTTTAAAGTACAGCCTTATTTTCTTAAAGAAAAATGAGATGCGTTTAAAAAAAAAGAAAAGTTTCATTTTTATTTTTTAAGAGTAGGCAGTGGTCCCTGGAACCACTACCTGCTCTTAAAAAATATTTATTCAACCATTCCCAAATGTGGGAATGGATTACCACCAACTTTAACTTAGGTTGGCTGTAAAGTGCGAATGTTTTGCAACCGCATTTCAGTTGCAAAACATTTGTACATACTAGGGACATCCCAAAACATGCCCCTTCCAAATACGAATTTGCAAACCCAAATAACAGGTTACCAAATCGCACTTTGTACACCAGGAAAGCCATTTTTGCATTCACAAACGGACCGATTCTGCGAATTGGCCCATTTGCGAGTGCAAAAACGTTTCATACATCTAGCCTCAGATCCTAAAACAATATAGGTGCAAATAGCGCTCCCTGGGGTATTTGTGAGGGCACTTTACTCCAGGTCCTGCCTGGTGATAATGGCATGTGCAAAATTGTGCAGTATATGTAATAACGCATGCAAGATATGCTGAAAAGTAACTTCCACCGGTTATTTTTACACAATATCAGGTATAAACAACGGAGCATATTCACATGAAAATGGCGCAGGGTGGTGCTACAAGCAATTCTGCTGCACCGAGCTGCGTCATTTTCAAAATGCAGGGATGTGCTGTATTAACAAGAATACGGCGCATCCCTGTGCTCACCCCTGCGCCGGTGCTGGAAAAGCTGCCTAGCGCCAATGCAGGTACCCTTGCACCATGGTGCAAGGGTGCCTGCGTTGCAGTGATGATTGTGCAGGAAGGGACACCTTCCTATACAAGAACAACAATGATGAATTGGCATTTTGCTCCTCCTGTGTGTGCTGTAGAATGCAGCACACATAGAAAGAGCAAAAAATTAGGAGAGTATTTCTCCTCGTTGCGCCACTCTAACGCCTCCTTTTGAAAGCAGTGTCAAAAAGCCATGGGTGTTGCTGGGAATGCTCACAGCAACACCCATTGCACACTCCTTTGCCGCAGAAAACTGCATTGCAGAGGGCCATATTTACAAGGCTGTGTTAAGCCACGCTAAAGGGCTTAGCGCAGTGTTTTGGAAATATAGGCTAGCATAGAGTGCACCGGAGCGTCAAAAAAAGTGAGGCTTAAGTGGCGCGGGGCTTGTAAATATGCCCCAACATCCAGGAAACAGCTCATGTGTTATTTGTGTGTGATTTTTTTTCCTTTTTCCTCCTGCTGTTTAGACAAGTGTGAATAGGTGCAATAGAAATGTGTGTGCAGCCCGACATTTACAGGTTTGAATCCTGGTGTAGCTCACGCAGGGTCTCATTCTTCCTACGTGGATGTGATAAATATAGACAATTTGAAATCGATAATAGGAGCCCTGGAATTTTACACCACTTAGATGCTGTAAGGAAATGGTGGCAAATAGCTGAGGGATGCCATGATGCGCCCAAAGTAGGTGGTGGATGGAAGGAAAGAGCACCCGTCTGTAGACTCAACCACTTGAAAGAGCATCAGGTCCAGACACTAGTGAATTATTTACGCTTCTGGCCCCGTGCCATCTCATACCGCCCTGCAGTCATTTTTTATGTTGTGGTTTTGTGTTCTTGCTAGAATGAAGAGCTGACTGCACAGGTTTTGCTGGAGGTACATCTTTGAAGTTTAAGTGTCTTTTAGTACGTCACTCAAAACAAACAATTTAAGTTTGTCTCCATTGTTGGAGGTCCGAGTTAGAAATTCATGGTATACTGAAGCTCATTTACTACACACACTAATTAGTTAAGCCTCAAAGGAGTAAGCGATGCAAGATATATTACGTTAAAATGAGATAGGCCAGTCTTGTTTTCCTAGTAGTTGAAAGAATATTGCTGGCTGTCAGACATTGTGGGGCCAGGCTCCAATCAGGGCCGGCTTTAGCGCTGGTGGCGTCCTGTGCGACAATAATTTTTGGCTCCCCCACATTCATATCCGCCTCCTCGGATTCTCTCACTACCACCGGGCAAAAGCGCCCCATGTCTCCAATCATAAGTTATTGTTAAACACAGTGCTCCCCCCTGAGGTCAGCGCCCCCTCCACAGGTCAATGCCCAGTGCGGCTGCACCGGTCGCACTGCCCTAAAGCCGGCCCTGGCTCCACTGTTTCATTAGAGAGGTTTGTTTCCTGATGTTAGAGTTGTTTTGTTTCTATGATACGTCATTAGACTCAAGGCAGAATAAATACAACTACTGTAGTTCAACAGAATAAACAGCATTGCTACTACAAACAGCCACCTAGGAAGTGGCAGACTCACTAGGTCTGAATGAACATTGTACTACTTCTGTTTGGCTCGTTAGGAGATTCTTTATTAACAGTGAAGACAGACTTGTATCACAGACATGGGTAACTCCGTCACTCTTCCCATTGTGAGCACCTCCCTCAATAGTTTCTCAATGAGACCTCCTTTGATGATCAAGCAGAATCTCCCATGTTGTTACCCATTGTACTGCACTCCCATGACTACAACAGACTACACATAACAGGCAGGTGGAACACTAACAAACCTCTTCAAAGATTCAGGGGCCGATACCGATTCGGGCCGGAAATCTCTCCGACCGAGCCGGACCCGGAGAGATTTCCGACCGAATCGGACCCTAGCAGTCCGACCGAACGAGTACGATGCGCACGTATGCTATCGGACTCGATTCGGTCGGACTCCCATTGAAGTCAATGGGAGCCGGTCGTACAACGCGTACGTGGGCTCCCATTGACTCAATGGGTGCGAGGCGGACAAGGGCGCCCCCTACAGCGTGTACGCGGCGAAGCGACTCGCGCCGTACACGCACAGGTAGGGGGGACCCATGGGTCCCTCCTGTGTGCGACTCGCGCGGTTACTCGTACAGGGGGGTCCGACACGGACCCCCGAAGTACGGCTCTGACTGCTCTTTCGAGCCGGAGTGCGCGGCTCGGTCGGACTGCTCGCGGCGCGCATCGTACTTACCCGGCCGGGGAACGTCTCCATTGCGCGGTGCGAGTCGAGTCCGAGCGAGTCGGTCGGTGCGGTTAGACCCGGGAACGAGTCGGTCGGAGCGGTCGGGACGCCCGGACGAGTCGGACGGCGATTTCGCATCGTACTCGCTCGCCCGGACGCACGTACGAATCGGTCGGGAAATAGGGCTCCGAATTGGATCCGGATAATCCGAATCCGATTCGGAGCCCTACCGGCCGAGATCGGAATCGGCCCCTCAGTATTGATGTACCTTCTGTCGACATCCCAACAAAGGTCCTTTGTACAGATTGAAAGCGTCTATCCACTTAAAGTAGCACAGATACTTTAATGTACAAACCTTCAAAAAATATGACAATCTAGACTTCTCTTCATACTCGGCAACATTTACCCAAATGACCTGCAGTTCCTCTGACAGCTTCATATTCAGCCTCAGCATCCCTCGATGCGTTAATATTATTACAGTCAGAAGAGAACAGCTCACACTTGAGTCACAACCCCACTTAAGAATGAAATCAAACTTCAACAAGTTCAACATTGTCACAAATGTATCCCTCTAAGAACCCTTCACAAAATCACCCCACTTATAAAGAGCCACCAGACTGTAATGCTAATAAACCCCAAAGTGAGCCTAACCATACCGAAATGTGAAATACACGTATGTCAGAAAACTGCTACTCAAATCAAAAGGTTCACTGATAGAATATCAATGGTAAAAACATCGATGTAAAAAATATTGAAAAAAATATAGAATGCAAAAATATCGACTCCCTATACCTAAACAGGTAACTACAAAAATATTGAATCAAAAATATCGAAGTTAAAAATATAGATGTAAAAAAATATTGATTTAAAAATATAAATAAAATAAAATAATATATATTAAATATATAAAATATTGATATTAACTTTAACAAAATAAATTAAATGTAATATACATTTTAGCTAACTATAAAAAATAAACTTAATTAAAAAAATATAAACACACAAACATAATAATTTATACATATACATATATTTACTTTAAAATAATTTATTAACTATTATCTTTATTTAATTTTTAAACTTTTAAATAATAAAAAGTAAAATATATACATAGATCAATAATTTAAAATTAAAAAAACATTCTATAATTAATTAAAACATTAAACAATTACAAAAAAATTAAAATGTACATTTCGCAATACAATAAATACAACAGTAGGAAAATGTTGGATAGCGAAATATTTAAATTTACTATTCCAACTCCAGTGAGTGCAACAGTAGGGAAAATATTGGATAGCGGAGGGGGTAAAAATTACTATTTCCACTCCAGTGAGTGCAACAGTAGGGAAAGTGTTGGATAGCGGAGGGGCAAAAATTACTATTCCCACTCCAAAGAGTGCAACAGTAGGGAAAGTGTTAGATAGTGGCGGGGTAAAGATTACTATTCCCACTCCAGTGATTGCAACAGTAGGGAAAGTGCTGGATAGCGCAGGGGTAAAAATTACTATTCCCACTACAAAGAGTGCAACACTAGAGAAAGTGTTGGAGAGCAGAGGGGTAAAAATTACTATTCCCACTCCAATGAGTGCAACAGTAGGGAAAGTGCTGGATAGCAAAGGGGTAAAATTACTATTCCTTCTACAGTGAGTGCAACAGTAGGGAAAGTGCTGTATAGCGGAGGGGTAAAAATTACTATTCCCACTCCAGTGAGTGCAACAGTAGGGAAAGTTCTGGATAGCGAAGGGGTAAAAATTACTATTCCCACTCCAGTGAGTGCAACAGTAGGGAAAGTATTGGACAGCGGAGGGGTAAACATTACTATTCCCACTCCAGTGAGTGCAACAGTAGGGAAAGTATTGGATAGCGGAGGGGTAATAGTTACTATTCCCACTCCAGTGAGTGCCACAGTAGGGAAAGTGCTGAATAGCGGTGGGGTAAAAATTACTATTCCCACTCCAATCAGTGCAACAGTAGGGAAAGTGCTGGATAGCAGAGGGGTAAAAATTACTATTCCCACTCCAGTGAGTGCAACAGTAGGGAAAGTTCTGGATAGCGAAGGGGTAAAAATTACTATTCCCACTCCAGTGAGTGCAACAGTAGGGAAAGTATTGGATAGCGGAGGGGAAAAATTACTTTTCCCACTCCAGTGAGTGCAACAGTAGGGAAAGTATTGGATAGCGGAGGGGTAAAAATTACTATTCCCACTCCAGTGAGTGCAACAGTAGGGAAAGTGCTGAATAGCGGAGGGGTAACAATTACTATTCCCACTCCAACGAGTGCAACAGTAGGGAAAGTGCTGGATAGCAGAGGAGTAAAAATTACTATTCCCACTCCAGTGAGTCCAACAGTAGGGAAAGTGCTGGACAGCGGAGGGGCAAAAATTACTATTCCCACTCCCATAAGTGCAACAGAAGGGAAAGTGCTGCAAAGCGGAGAGGTAAAAATTATTATTCCCACTCCAGTGAGTTCAACAGTAGGGAAAGTGTTGGATAGCGGAGAAACAAAAGTTACTAATAACATTTAAACAAGTGAAAAAAAAAAATAATCTTAAAAATAAATAAACAATATTTTAAAAATATACGATTAAATATACTAAACATATAAAAAGAACACATATAATATTAATTACATATAACAAAAAGTTACAAATATTATATAAAATACATTAATAAATACATTTATAAACAATATTTATTTAAAAGGAGCAAATATTAACAAACAAACAAATTATTTAAAACATAAATGTATTTATTTTATTTCCTACCCTATAACACCACACCAATAAAAAATTCTTCAACATTTTTATTAAAATGTATTTCCATAATTAGCATAAATAATAATGAATTTAAAAATATTATTAATAAAAAAAGATAATAAACATTAATTGAGTACAGATTCTTTAACGCTATAATATCCATAACACACACCTAAAATTAATTACACAATTACCATAATTAATTACTAATTAATTAATTTAAATGAATTAGCAACTAATTAATAATTCATCAATAAAAAATAAATTACTTCCACCCTTCCCACCATTTACACCTATTAAAATTAATTAACAGCTAATTATTAAATAATTAATAATAAATTAATTTACACATTTAACACTATGACATCTCAATTAAACAAATATTAATAATTAAAAAATATTCAATAAATGTAATATAATTAAATTACTTCCCACCCTATTCCCCTATAAACCCACAACCCGTTACGGAACGAAAAACGCAAATTTCAAATAAAAAAAAATAATAGCTACTAAAAATAACCAATACATTTTATATAATTAAATTACTTCCCACCCTATTCCCCTATAAACCCACAACCCGCTACGGAACTAAAAATGCAAAATTCAAATAAAAAAAAATTAATAACTACTAAAATTTTTGACACATATAATAAAAATACAAACAATTCTTATACAAAAAACAAACATCACACACATATAAAATATATACTAAAAATACATAACATTAAGAAAAAAATCGATATTTTTAACAACTATATTTTTGCAAACAATATTAAACACTTCGATATTTTTTAAATCGATATTACTTACCTAAAATCGATATTCTTGACCACGAGAATTTGTCTGTCGATATTCCTGACCCACAATATATTTGTGCAGTTCGATATTTTTTACTCGATATTCTGTCTCTGCACCAAATCAAAAGATCTAGTTTTTCAAGCCCAACAATACAGCAATACCCTCCAAGAAATCACTTAAACTGAACCCCCCTAATAAAGTCAAAAAAACAAAAAAACACACAGACAAAGACTAGAATACCAAGTTAAAATGCTAAAATCCAACTCCTGAAATGCATAGAAACATTGTCTAAAACAGAAAACAACAGCAGGCCATTCCTTCTTCACAATAGTAACACCATGCTTGAAAATTAACTGTTCCAGATCCTACAAAGCTTCCATACCATGAAATAACACCAAAGATCCTCACATCCTCCCATATGCCATAAAATGGTGCCCAACTACATCAGCGTCTATAGCTGTTGTTAAAGCAGAGAGAACAAAACCACTGGCCCATACTCCGAAAACAACAAAGCAAAAGGGTATTTGTTACATAGAGACTTTGGGAGCCAAGCTGAGATAAGTACAGCGTTTATGTTGTGAAATACAAGGTAATAAATAGGGAGCCCACATGCAGCCTGTCCACATGCATCAGATGTTCAATGAAGATAGAGCAACCAATGGGGGACAGCAGCGCGGGCCATAAAGCAGTAACTTAAAAGGAAACATAGCAATTAGAATGCATTTACTTTTGACAAGTGAGCTCGCTCCGCAAAGCAGGAGCTCGTTCGTTCATAACAAGTTCTTAAAGGTACCCCGCACTCCATACATTACTACAATATCTTATGGTACAATACCTTCCTCTTTTTGAAAAAACAAAGCTAAATAATTAGCATAAAAAATATAAAATAAAAATATTGAAAATAAGCATAACAACACAATATTTACATCTCTACATCTATTATTTTATTTTGTAAGATATACAATAATCCTTAAATTTAGAAAGCATAGTAGTATTGCGTACAGCTCTGGTATTACGGGATGTAATGCAATCATTAGATTGTTTAGGAACAATGTCTGTCACTGGTTGCCTTTGTGTAAATAACAAATCATTTGCATTATCAAACTGAGATGACTCTTGACTGTCAGTTGAATGCTCTTGAGTTGTTTCCCACCAAGGGGCCGATTCCGATTCGGGCCGGAAAAAATACCGACCGACTCGGTACGGGAATATAGTCCGACCGACACGTACCGGCGCTGCCCGACCTGGGAAGTACGATGAAATGCATGTGAACCACGACCGACTCGTACGGAACACAAGCCGAACGACCGAACCGCACGGAAACAAGCTATCTGGCCGGGAAACCACGCGAATCGAACCGACCGACACACACCAGGAATAAACCCGAACGAAACGTACCCGCGAACTCCGACCCGCGCAGTACGATGCAATGCGTGGAAAAACAGACCGAGTTGCACGGAGCGCAAGCCGAACGACCGACACGCATTCAAAAGCCAGCCGAAGGAAGACAACACTCGGCGACCGACGCGTACGCCGCACAAGAAACCCTGCAGAAACACAGCGTGGACGACTCGGAGAAGCTCGCACAAGACAACTGCAGCGTCCTACTCGGTCCGAAGAACGTCTCCTACATGCACAAAAATACTAAGGAAAAAACAAAAAAAGGGCCAAACAAGCAATGACAAAGGCAATAAATACAGTGAAAAAAACATGGAACAAGGACACACCCCCAACTCCACCTATATAAAGGCCACAAATCCCTACCATGATCCTTTGCAAATTCAACTGACCTGCCAGCACAGAACACCATCACACAGCAACCACAGACACACTCACAGCTCATCCATCACACAAGCCACACACCATTAGCACCTCAACAAATAGCACCCTCACATACACCCAGCAAAACCTACACTCACACACCCTCACCTGCACACACACACATATCAATCCCTACCACCACCACCCATCAACATGCCCCTAAAGAAGAATCCAAAGTTCCTAGACAGTGAATTGGAAGTCCTGGTAGATGAGATCCTCAGGGTAGAGCCACAGTTGTTTGGTACATTGGTACAACAGACCCCCATGTCGCAGAAAACCAAGATGTGGCAGAGGATCGTCGACAGGGTCAACGCACAATCACCATGTTTGCGCACAAAGGAAGACATCCAGAACAGGTGGTATGACGTGCGCAGGAGGGTCAGGGACCTACTAAAGAAGGATTACATCCTGAGTCAGCACACCGGCAGTGGCCCTCCTGCCAAACCACTATACCTCAGGCCCTGGGAGGAGAAGGTGCGGGCCATCCTACCACCAGTGAGCGTATATGGACTATCAAACATCCCAGAGCCTGGTGAGTACACAACAAATATACACAATATTGTGTGACAATACACACACATCACTGTCAAGGGGATAGTCAAACCATGCACCCTTAGCAAATACACAGCAACCAAAAGATAATCATCCCAAGATGTGTATGTCAGTTAGATAAACACAATACATGCAATTTCATAGTGATATGTAACTGTGTCATGACATGTACAAACATAACTACAAATACAGCAAGGCAGTGGCACAAATCTAACCAACAAACACAGTCAGATATTTTGCCACCACTAGAACACCACCTCACAGGAAGCTCACTCAAAGGAAGGAATTCTGTGTATGCTGGTGAAGTCAGTGTAGCCAATATCATGATGGGAGTTGTAGTCACAGATATTGGTCACACTCACAATTGGCCCATCAACACCACTCTGAACCATGCTCACATCACAGGGAGTGGAAAACAACTGACAAGATGGCTGACACTGGGTACTGCTGTGGGGAGCACAAGGCCCTGCTGGGAACTGTGCACCAACCAAAAGCAGGACACCACTGTCAGCCATCTTGCCATTGCTGTCACACTCACACACAGTGAAGTCCACTCAAAAGGAAGGAAGTATGGGCATGCTGGGAAGGGGGTGTAGGCCATAGCATGATGGGAGTTGTAGTCACAGATATTGCTCACCCTCACAATTGGCCCATCAACACCACTCTGAACCATGCTCACATCACAGGGAGTGGAAAACAACTGACAAGATGGCTGACACTGGGTACTGCTGTGGGGAGCACAAGCCCCTGCTGGGAACTGTGCACCAACCAACAGCAGGACACCACTGACTGACATCCTGAAAGCCAACTTGCACTCCCTGCAATGGAAGCACGTTCCATGGTGGGATATCTGGCATGGGTGGGAAGGAGGACTGACAGCTCTGACCATAGTAACCAGCAGCTTTTCTCACACACCCCCTTAACATAAACTCCACACAACTCACCTGGGAGAATGCATTGCCTCACACTCTAATTAAATATCCCACAAAGAACTACCACACTGGGTTATGCTGTGTGAAGCACAGGAACACTTTTGGGACTTGTAGCCAAACAAACGCCAGGACAACACTGTCAGCCATCCTGTCAGCACAGGCATACTACCCCACAGGGAAGCAGAGTCAAAAGGAAGGAAGTATGGGCATGCTGGGAAGGGGGGTGTAGGCAATAGCATGATGGGAGTGGTAGTCACAGCTCAACATCCCCCACCCACATGGCCCAGCAAGCTCACACTGAAGCATGTACACCTCACAGGGAGTGGAAAAGAACTGACAAGATGGCTGACACTGGGTACTGCTGTGGGGAGCATAAGGCCCTGCTGGGAACTGTGCACCAACCAACAGCAGGACACCACTGTCAGCCATCTTGCCATTGCTGTCACACTCACACACAGTGAAGTCCACTCAAAAGGAAGGAAGTATGGGCATGCTGGGAAGGGGGTGTAGGCCATAGCATGATGGAAGTTGTAGTCACAGATATTGCTCACCCTCACAATTGGCCCATCAACACCACTCTGAACCATGCTCACATCACAGGGAGTGGAAAACAACTGACAAGATGGCTGACACTGGGTACTGCTGTGGGGAGCACAAGGCCCTGCTGGGAACTGTGCACCAACCAACAGCAGGACACCACTGACTGACATCCTGAAAGCCAACTTGCACTCCCTGCAATGGAAGCACGTTCCATGGTGGGATATCTGGCTGGGTGGGAAGGAGGACTGACAGCTCTGACCATAGTCACCAGCAGCTTTTCTCACACACCCCCTTAACACAAACTCCACACAACTCACCTGGGATAATGCATTGCCTCACACTCTAATTAAATATCCCACAAAGAACAAACACACTGGGTTATGCTGTGTGAAGCACAGGGACACTTCTGGGACTCGTAGCCAAACAAACGCCAGGACAACACTGTCAGCCATCCTGTCAGCACAGGCACACTACCCACACAGGGAAGCAGAGTCAAAAGGAAGGAAGTATGGGCATGCTGGGAAGGGGGTGTAGGCAATAGCATGATGGGAGTGGTAGTCACAGATCATTACATCACCCTCACCACATGGCCCAGCAAGCACCACACTGAACCATGCTCACATCACAGGGAGTGGAAAACAACTGACAAGATGGCTGACACTGGGTACTGCTGTGGGGAGCACAAGGCCCTGCTGGGAACTGTGCACCAACCAACAGCAGGACACCACTGACTGACATCCTGAAAGCCAACTTGCACTCCCTGCAATGGAAGCACGTTCCATGGTGGGATAACTGGGCTGGGTGGAGAAGGAGGGCCGGATGTCCACCAAATACCACCAATGCTGGCCATGCACACACCTCAACATTCACATAGAAAAGCTTCAGGTTGGCAGGACAATGTGCTACACCAATATCAACCTCTGACTGTGACAACTTAGGACAATGCAATGTACAGGCCCGCATCCAGAGGTACAGTCCCAACTGTCAGGTGTGTGAACCATTGATACCCGTAGAAACATAACATACATTGTGTGTCTCTTCCAAAAACAGGTGATGATGGGGACACAGCAGCAGACAAGGAGGAGTCCCTGTCCCAGGCTCTGGGGGACACTGAGCTCACTGGTGTGGAACAGCCTCTGCACTCCTCGGATGACGAAGACCTACCTGGCCCCTCCGGTGCGAGTCATCATGCAGCACCAGCAGGACCAACATCTGCACCCCCTGCACCCACCCCTCTAACAACTGCCAACACACAGACCACCCCCGCCAACACGGACAGACCAAGGACCACCGATGACAACAGCACAGGGACCCCGGCCCAACGTGGAGCAACGGACAACGAGCCCAGTAACAACCCCCAAGTGGGCCTACGGTCACCTGTGCGTGCCACCACAGGTCCCACACGTGTCGCCAGGGGTGGTGGGAGGGGTGGTAGACATAGGTCGCTGTTTGCAGAGGGGCCTGGACTGCATGATGACCCACAACTGGCACGCATTGCTGAGGCGTACCAGAATAGCACCGGAGAGGTCAGCCAGGTAGTGAGGATCCTCAAGGACATTCAACAGCAGCAGGCTGCCCATCATGCCCGCTTGGACTCCCACATGTCCCGTGTGGAGACACACATGTCCCGTGTGGAGACACACATGTCTGGCATGGAGTCCAAGTGGGACACATTGGAAGAACTGACAGCGGTGCATAGGGACATATTGACATGCCTCCGCCAGATTAGCACCAACATGGCCACACCTCCCTGTGTGCCCACAACATCTGGTGCTGCAACAACTGCAACTGCCACAGGGAGGGAGGAGGACTCTGGCGGAGAGTCCTCTGCACCGCAGCAGCCTGCACGTGAGGGTCCCCCCGGAAGAAGAGGGGTCGTCCGAGGAAGGAAAACTGAGAGGCCGATGGCCATGTACATCCCCCAGGAACCCAACACCTGTTCTGGAAATTCTCCTTTGTGTGCAAACTGTTTACCCTGTCGAATGCAACACAATTCTCCCACATGACATGGGGAGCTTAAGTTGGCCCAATGTATCAGATGACTGTGGACTTTACTCAGGACATTTCTGCTACCAAGCCTTCCAACTCATCTGGGAACTTTGGATTCCAATCCCAATGTACAGCACCCACCATCCTGTGCACTATCCTCACACATGTTTGTAAATAAACTCACTAATACACCGTACTTGCCTCTGTTGTGATTCCAACGTGGTTTTTGTCATGTAGATGGTGATCTGCTAAATGACACTGTGCATGCTAACTGCTACAGCAAGTTCAACACCGTCATGTGAGTCATGGCGACGTGACACATATGAGGGAGACACACCACTAGGGCTACACAACACATACACACCAGGGCCATCAGACTCATCGCCTACACTGATGTTGCCAGGAAATACAGTGGAATGCACAGACACCACACCTATTCACAGTCTGTGTTAACTAGCCCACAGGTGCAGTAAGCACATGTCAGTCAGATGTGTGACCACAGACAACGCACAACCCAAAGTGAAGCACAGGTTTATTACACATTTGCAACATGTTGTTTCCACTACAGATGCAAGGTAATCCTACGTGGCAGTGGCCACACAGTCAACAAGTGTAGAAGAAATAAAGTCCAGGGGTGTGTGGCACATCACCTGTAGGGAAACGACTGCTTCCACCCTGGAAGTTGAATCATGGTGTCGGGGGATCACAGTTGACCAAACAACTCCGAAAGCACCCTGTGAAGGACAGACATGACACACAGTCAAAAGCACGGAAGAACAGGATAGAACTGCAATACTCATGGCCAATACATGTCACAAGATACTCACAGAAAACCAAGTTAGCATGTCAACACTGTTGGGGAGTACAGACTACCTGTAAGGACACATCGCTGCACGCTTCCAGTCAAGTAGCACATGGCCACACTCAAACAGCACCAGAGCACCACCAACACATATCACGCAAACACACATCATTGACATGACATCTCTGGATACTCACATTCAGCTGAAGAAGTTGGTGATGAGCTGTGTGCGGACATCACCATCATCATCACTGGCATCGTGGCCCAGGCCAGGATCCTCCACAGGTGGCGGATGTTGGTCATCGTCATCCAGGATGAGAGGCAACTCCTTCCGCACTGCCAGGTTGTGTAGCATGCAGCAGACGATGACAATCTTGCACACCTTTGCTGGGGCATATGGGAGGGCCCCTCCTGTCTTGTCCAGGCAGCGAAAGCGGCTCTTCAGGAGACCAAATGTCCGCTCGATCACTCTCCTGGTCCGACCATGTGCCTCATTGTAGCGCATCTGGGCTGGTGTCACAGGGTTCCTGAGGGGTGTCAGCAAGCACGGCATGTTGGGGTATCCGGAGTCACCTACAGACAGACAATTGCACATTAGCTGAGTTGGAAAAGAGTGCGGAATACAACATAGCAGAACACACACAATGGTACAAAGTCAGTACACACCGACAAGCCAGGCACGCTGGTTCTGCATCTGTGACATCATCCTCGGAATGCGACTACTCCTCATCACGTAGGCATCGTGTGCCAAACCAGGGAAACGGGCACACACATGTGAGATGCTCATATCTGCAAAACATACCACCAGAGCATTGATCGAATGATAATGTTTCCTGTTCCTGTATGCCTGCTCATGTGCCTGTGGTGGTACCAAAGCCACATGTGTCCCATCAATGGAGCCAATGACATGTGGCATCCTCCCCAGGGCATAGAAGTCACTCTTGACGTCAGTGATTTGCTGACGTGTAGGGAAATAGATGTACTGGTTCAGGCATCTCAACATTGCCTCCAAAACATCGCGTACCACACGGCTGAACATAGTCTGTGACATCCCACCATCAGTCGCAATAGTGTGTTGAAAGGTACAGGTGGCAAAGAAGTGTAGGGATGCCATCACCTTCACCTTGGGGGTCAACGCTGTAGGGTACGGCCGGCCAGGTTGCAAATGTGGGGCCAAGCGCACTGCCAAATCCTCAATCAGCTGCCTGGTGAAGCGGTACCGTCGGATGCTGTCACGTTCCACCATCGTTGCCAGGTCAGGGAATGGCCTATGGACAGCTGGTGCCCTGCAGTGCATAGGTGAAGAAAGAAAGATTGTCAGTCACCCCACATATGTGCCATTCACCATACTCAATTTCACATGATACATCATTACGAGACACAAGTACTTGATGTGTGTGCCGTTCTGTATGGACATATATGGCACCTACATGGACATCAGCTAACATGTCAGTTCAACATGTGTTGACAACAGGTTCCAGGTTGTGCTATGGTAAACCATTAGGCTGTGTCACAGTACCCATTTACTGCTGTCACATTCCACACACACACCACAGTGACATGTCTGGACAGATGCGCCACAGGCATCACAGTTCATTGACAGGTAGATTCCCAGTGACCCTGTCTTGCCACATGGACACTGGCATGACATGGCGTATCATGTACACGTCAGAAAAACAAACATGACTCCCACAGGTAGTGGCCCCTGTTGCCTCCGCAGGACAGACATGGACGTCTGTGACACACACACGCACAACATCAAAGTCCATGCACAAACAACGTTGATGTGGAGACTGTCTCCCATTGTGCACATGGAATCAGAGACATCGGAAACACAATATGCACACAGACTGTGGAGGTCCATCACTATTGTGGCAATGGGTCACCCTGTGACGTACATGCCTTCCCACATGGGACTCTGGGGGTATGTGACATGTCATACACATACACAACCTGGAAATGTGACCATGCCACATGCTCCGAAATGAACACTTGCACATCACAGTGGTCATGTGCACAACACACAAAGGATCCTGTCCCCATGAACACGTACACAGCCTGGGAGTGACTGCCCCCAAGTGCCACCCCAAAAACCACATTTTTACCCCCATTCACAGAAAAGGTAATGCAGCCTTACATGCCTTAGGATACAGTGTGGACTGGGTGTGGTGTTGTAGGTGTGCCCCAGAGTCCCTGGCAAGTATATGTGGCTGGCATACGTTCACCAGTGACAAGCATGGTGACATATGCGAGTGACCTGTACAGGGACGCGTTGTACAGCAATGGACCGAACGGTGTGCCCGCACGGCCCATTGCATCTGTAGTGAGCGGGTACGCGTTGTACAGCAATGGACCGATTGGTGTGCCCGCACGGCCCATTGCATCTGTAGTGAGCGGGTACGCGTTGTACAGCAATGGACCGATCGTTATGCCCGCACGGCCCATTGCATCTGTAGGGAGCGGGTCAGCGTTGTACATCAATGGACCGATCGGTGTGCCCGCACGGCCCATTGCATCTGTAGTGAGCGGGTACGCGTTGTACAGCAATGGCCCGATCGGTGTGCCCGCACGGCCCATTGCATCTGTTGTGAGCGGGTACGCGTTGTATCCCGGAATACGCGTTGTATAGCAATGGCCCGATCGGTGCGCACGCATTGGCTGAGGCCTGGCATGGCAACGGACGCGTTTTCGAAGCTTCAACGAGTCTGATGCAGTGAATTCAGTTGGCCAGCCACAACAATGTTGCAAATTCATGGGTGTCATGAAGTTTAACTTTTGAAGGATGCTGTGGGCGTGTATTAGTGGTGCAATTCCATGGATTGGCCAGATTCAGAAGATGCAAACGACTTGGACCTATCACTTTGGACACATGGGACAGTATCTGCCTCTGCAGCACACATATAATGCTGGCTGTTCCCCTGAGAGCTCACTTGCCTGCACTACATGCTCCAGGACGACATCTGCCACCAACACTGCTGCTGTCTCTGCATCCTCTGGCTACTGCAATGGCACGTACTGTGGAGAGAGCCCCAGCCTTCAGCCTTGAGGAGAACCAGGCCCTGCTGGACAGCCTCCTTCCACAGTACAGCAAGCTGTATGGGAAACCAGGGGAGCAGGTGAGTGTGCTGTCCACTGCCTTACTAATTGTGCATGTTGTCTGACTAGCAAGACTTACAGTGTGCACACCACTGGCTAGCATGCTCACTGAGTAGTTCTCACCCCCAAAGTGTGTAGTTACATGCACTGAACAGGTACAGTCCAGTAACAGTGCATTCCAACAAGGTTTTACTTCCCAGACAATGATACCATGTAGTAACTGCTGGCAAACTGTTCATAGCCATCGTTGCACTGCCTGTGTACATCATATGCCCCTGTGATTGAGACATGTATATCCAACTGTGTGATGCACGTATATGTTGCATGTGTAGTAATGGCATTTTCACTTTGTCATCCTCACAGGTTGATGCCCACCAGAAGCAGGAAATCTGGCTGACCATCGCCCGGGCAGTAAGATCCGTGGGGGTCTACAAGCGCCGGATCCGCAACTGCCAGAAGAGGTGGCAGGACCTTCGGGGCTGGACCCGGAGGATCGCAAGGGTCCAGCTGAAGCTGTCGCCTCCTCGCAGGAGGGGCGGACACCGGACCCTGACCCCCACATGCTCCGGATCCTGGCGGTGGTCTTCCCTGACCTGGATGGGCAGCTGAAGGCCAGACAGCAGGAGGGGGTGAGTCCATGACTGTACTGTGAACTTTGTCTGACATGCTATGTGCCCTCCTCTGGCCTGGTTAAACTTCCACAGTACATCAGTCTTGTGGTCCAGGACCCATGTCCCTCAATTGTGACATGCCCACTCCTCATCTGATACGCAGGTGTGGTCCTTACAGTCAGGAAATTGTGTCACTTGGGTACTGGGTCCTTGCATTTTGCTTCGCTCAAGGTGGGGGACAGCATTTGTTCCCGTGACTTTGTGGTGTGCTTCATGGGTGGGTCAATTGCTCACACAATACCTAAGTCCTGACATGTAATCTGGGTGTAACTTTGATATGTGGTCCACTTGCTGATCTGAATCACCACATGTCCCTGGGGTATTTGGCACACCCCCATGCTGCGGGTGGGAACAATGTTTGGGCCTCAGGAGTATGTATATCAAGTGTGTCACACATGCTTAGCCACCTGCCTACTGTCCAGGGCTCATCCCTCTTTCAGGTGGAGCAGGACAGTCATGCCTACTCCAGGGCATACAATACACTATGTACTCCCACTCCCGTGTATCAGCTGACATGTTGTGATCAGTGAAATGTTCCCTCAGGTGTCTGCATCTGTGTCATTGTGCTGTGGCTTTGTTGTCAGGACTACTGGGATGTTTATCGGTTAGGGCTCAGCATGCCATCTGAGATGTGACCATGAGAGCCGATACTTCTGTGACTTATAGGTGTTTGATCACTTGACTGTGCACACAGGTGTATGCGACTGTGAATTTCAGGCAGCTGTTTTTCATTCACAGCAGACTGTGAGGTGCTCAGGTTCAGAGAGTTGTGTTTCATGTCTCCCATATGTCCAATTGGTATGACGTGGACTAATAAGAGTTCAGATGATGTGGTTTGTGGGGGATGGACATGTGCACTTGTCAGCTACATAACTTGCATTCCCCATGTCCTAGGATTGTGACACAGTGCAGACTGTTGTTGGCTGGCTGCCATGCCCATGTGACTGGAGACAGTGATGTATGACTTTGCAGGCATGCCTGTGCCATGGCATTAAACTTCCTAAGAGTGATCCTGCCGGGGAGTGACATGGGCAACATGCACCCCATTGTGGCATTGACTATCCGGACATGGGTGCATCATGGTGTCTGGTGCTGGTATGCATCACATGCATTTCTAATTAGACTCTGGCCATCCCTTTATCCGGACACCTGTAATGACTCAGTGGCAAGAGATGTGATGTGTGCATGTTCACATACTTCACCATGTTCTCTGCAATGTCCAACAACTGGGTAGGTGGTGCATGTGTCCACACTGGGGTATTACCATCAGACAGGCACCAGACAGATGGGTGCAAGGGCAGGAGGGGTGTGAGTTCCATGGTTGACCATCAGACTGACAATTGGCTTCTCCTAATCTGTGTGAGGACTTTTGGCAATGTTCAACTAAGGATGCCAGGGCTTGCTCTGTAATGTGCTGTACTTACTGTGGTGTGTGCGGTCAGTGCAGGTGACTGATGTTTGTCTGTTTCCCTAATTGTTTGCAGATACATCCACGACCACAGGAGGGGACAGCTCCACGGACCAGGATGAGCTGCAGAGCCAGACTGGGTCAGCAGCCGACGAGTGGTTGGAGGGACCCAGTGGCACGGAGGGCGAGGGGAGCCACACCGAGGAGTCCTCAGCACCATCCACCTCAGCTGAGGACCACAGCAGCTCGGAGGATGACTCCCTTGTGGAGGCGGGTGTCAGCAGCCACCACACCCCAGCTAGTCTGTCTGGCCCCGCCACCACCACCACCACCACCACCGCCCTCCCATTGGCTCCCATTCCAGAGGTCCGTGGAGGCTCCCGTGTTCGGGAGCGTGTCTCCTTCGTGCCAGGCACCGCACCCCCTGCCCCTGTGTCCCCTGCTGCCCTGAGTGAGGAGTCTGTGTACCTCCTTCGCCAGCTCCATTTAGGGCAGACAGCAATGCTGAATGCCCTCCATGCACACACCACTCTGTTGACACAGCTGGTGTCGTTCATGGAGGGCATCGCGACGGGTATGTCTGCCCTACAGAGGAGCAATAAGTCCATGGACTCCTCCCTGATGGCAGCAGTGTCCCTCCTCCAACAGTCTCTCACCCCTCCTACCTCTGCCCCATCCACACTTCCTGGCACCCTACCTGTCCCAAGCACATGCACACCTGCATGATCACCCAAACACACAGACACGAGCAGCACAGAAACACCCAAAACAAAGGCAAGACGTGCACAGAAGCATCCTCAGGGGACTGATACCACACCCACAGGGGATGGGGAACTGACACACACACAGGCATCCACAGTCACTCCGCAGTCCTCCAAATCCTCTCCCTCCAAGACCCCTTCCCTTGCCTCACCTGCAACCCCACCTACACAGCAGCTCTTCCTCTGTGACCTCGGCCTCTTCCCCTCCGATCCCGCTGATCCAGCATGCAGGGGGAAGAGGAAGTCCACCCACACAGAGGGGAGTGCCCCTCGCCCCCGGACACCCTCCCCCAGGCGCAGACAGATGGGGGCCCCCACCCACAAGTCCCCCCGGTCCCGGAAGAGCAAGACCCCGCCACCGCCCTGCAAGTCAAGCACACAGTCTCCTTCCTCCATCCCTCAGGCCCCCACTCCACAGGTTCCCCCACCACACCCTGCCCCAGGTTCCCCCACCCACAGATACACCATCCCCAAAATGATCCGGCCTTCTCCACCTACCACTTGCTCTTCCAGCACCACACCCCCGCTGCACATGTTAGTGCCACTGGTGTGGAGACCGTGTCCTCCCCCTCTGTCCTGCCCACCTTACCTGAACCCCATTCTACTCCCCTGGAGATGGGCACTGCAGTGGAGTCCACTACCACCCCGTCTGACTTGGGCACTGCAGTGGGGAACCTGTCCTCTCCATCTGGCCAGCCCACTGGAGTTGTGCCGGCACCCACACCATCTGACTCATGCCCCCAGTTGTGCCGGCACACACCATGTCAGACACCTCCACTGCAGTTGTCAGTGACTCTCCAGCACCAGCCACCCCTTCCCTGCCTCCTTCTGGTGAGCCCTGATCCTGTCCCTGCGGTGCCTGGCCTGCCCCCCGTATGCCCCTCCGAGGGGAATGTCCCTGGTCCCTAGCAGTGCAGGCAAGCAAGGGTGACATCTGCCACTGTCACCCTGTTTGGACTTTATTCATGGACTGGCCATTGGCCTTTGTGTTTTTTCTGGACTTTAATTTTCAACATAACATTTGCTGAATAAAGCTACTTTCAGTTCTCTAGTGGTTTTGCTTCAGATGTACATGATTTTGATGATGCTAACCATGCCCTTGCTGCAGTGATGTTGCTTTTTGATGTCAGGTAAATGAAGTGTTACTGTGCAGGACCCCATGTGGTCCAGGGGGAATGTGTCCTATCCTGGTGTGTAGCCATGTCATCCTTTGCAGCAATATGAGGGTGTCATGTTTTCCATATTTGCAAATGGGATTCCCTACCTGTTTTTTAATATCACATCTGTGGCTTACACCCCTGCACATCAGATGTGCTTGCCATTGTTCAATTGGTCTATTTCCCTGACCGTGTGATCATCTGCACTGGACATGCATGTTTGGGCATCAATGGGGAAGGACTCATCTGTGGTATCAGTGCAACTTGCTATACATGTGTATTTGATCGGTGCAGATGATTTGGGTGACAATGCCATGACCAGGCTGATGTGACGTGAGCCTTCATATTGTGCTAATTGTTGACTGAGTGACCAAGTGTTCTGCTGACATGAGAGCGCCCTGCAGAGACAACGTATGGCACAGCTTTTCTTACACAGGAGTGGAGTCCCCTCATGGCAGTGTGTAATTCCGTGACATTGCCTGAGCCCAAGGTGTGTGTTGTGTGAGCATGTCTGTGTGTGTTCACTTCCATTTTGCTACGCAGGCTGGGGGCCCTAGTGATGTTCCTGTTTGTGATGCTTGCTGAGTTGAGCAATGTTCCCCCCAAATCTTCTCCCTGGCTGCTCTGTGATGTGGGTGCATGGCACATTACTGGTGATCAGGGTGTCATCCATAGGTGTGTTTGCTGTCAGGGCTGAGTTTGTGGGCAAACGCAGATGAGACACAGTCAGGATTCCCCTTGGCACTTGTTGGTTACACAAGTCATGTAATTTACAGTTTGTGTTACCTTCCAGTGATTGTGACACGTTGTGTGTGTGACTGCTGCCACTCCTCAGGGTCAGAGCTGCAATGTTGGAGGTTGTCTATGTGTGTTGTTTGTGGGTGAGCTTGCCTTCTTCATTGGTGTGTGACTGTGTCCGGGATCCCATTGGTTGGTGTGGATTTAACGTCATGCCCATGTACAGCGTACTGTGCAGTGTGTGAGACATTCACAAGTCTTGTTGACTGGCCATGTGTGATGGGTATCTCCGCCTTAGTTCCCCCCCCACCCCTGGGATTGTCATGGGTGCATGTGCAATGTCACCAGTCCATGTGGGCTTCACTGCTGCACATTGGTGGAGATCAAGGTGTGTGGTGTTGAGTGTGTGCAAATGGGAGTTGTTGCACGGCTAGACCCCTACCTCCATGTTGGCCTTGGCTGACGGGCCGTGCTGTTTTATTTGTGCTTGTGTAGGTGTGATGGTAGTTTGTTGCTCAGGACACATGACTGTGGTTCACAGTGTGTACGACATCTACCTTTGTCATCACAGTGGGATTATCATGCAGGCCAGTGTCACCACAATGTGGGGTCCCTGGGGGTAGTGCTGTGGTGGGTCTGTCTCTTGCTGTGTTAGTTGCTGTTCCTACAAGCTTGTGTGACATTTGTAATTTGGGCTCCCTCATCTAACAATGCCTGATGGCCCACATAGGGGAATCCGATCCATGAGTTACTTTTGTGTGGCACTGTGTTGACATCTGTGTAATAGGGATTCAGGCCTCCTCGTGTGTTGTGTGTTTGCCTGGGGACACTGGCACACCACCCCCCTCACCTGTTGTGTTTGATATGCAGTGTGAGTCTGCCTGTTTGTGTTTGTGCATTTGCACCACTGCATTGGCATATCTTTAGTGTGACATTGGCTGTATGTTGTTTGGTGGGTTCCCCCTGCTGTCCCTGGGACTCCTAGGTCATCAGTCAGCACAATGATCATGGTTTGTATGTCCCATTGCTGCCATGGTATGGTATTTGTTCAACTGACATCTACAGTCTCCACAGGATATCTACATTTGTGTGTCCATTGGTGCAGATATGTGGATCTGCATTATGATGGTCACTTCTGTCATTGTGTTATTTGTGAATGTTGACAATGTGAGCCCCCATGGGTGATGTTTGTCTGCACATGGCCAAAGCGATGTTTCATTGGCACTGCACTGTTTGCCTCACCCAATCTATGTTGCTATGGGACACAAGCACTACTATGCCACTGATGTGTTTGTTGTTGTGTGACCAGGAATAATCCATGCAGTTTGGCATTTGCAGCTTTTACCATGACTACACTTACATTTTGGTCACTGTGGTGATGGGTCTTTGGACCCCATTGCCACAATGTTCAAAATGTGCTTCAGCTATGGACCCCACACTTACCTTTTGGTCACTGTGATGATGGGGGTTTAGGCCCCATTGCCACACTGTTCAAAATGTGCTTCAGCTATGGACCCCACACTTACATTTTGGTCACTGTGGTGATGGGTCTTTGGACCCCATTGCCACACTGTTCAAAATGTGCTTCAGCTATGGAAACCACACTTACATTTTGGTCACTGTGATGATGGGGGTTTAGGCCCCATTGCCACACTGTTCAAAATGTGCTTCAGCTATGGTCCCCACACTTACATTTTGGTCACTGTGATGATGGGGGTTTAGGCCCCATTGCCACACTGTTCAAAATGTGCTTCAGCTATGGACCCCACACTTACATTTTGGTCACTGTGGTGATGGGTCTTTGGACCCCATTGCCACACTGTTCAAAATGTGCTTCAGCTATGGATCCCACACTTACATTTTGGTCACTGTGATGATGGGGGTTTAGGCCCCATTGCCACACTGTTCAAAATGTGCTTCAGCTATGGACCCCACACTTACATTTTGGTCACTGTGATGATGGGGGTTTAGGCCCCATTGCCACACTGTTCAAAATGTGCTTCAGCTATGGACCCCACACTTACATTTTGGTCACTGTGATGATGGGGTGTTCGACCCCATTGCCACAGTGGTCATGGTCGGCTTGCATTGTGGAGGCCACACACATTTATGTGTGACACATGTGATAGGGGGTCACATTGTATGTTCAATATCATGTTCAGTGTTGTAGGCATTTGACACAGACTACACACTCTTGTCATGATGTTGGGGGGATGTCTTTTGCGGACATTCCTTATGTTGGAGTATGCTGGTTGTGTCATGCATTACCCGTCCTATGGTTGGGGATGGTAGTAGTGACAGGCATCCAGCCCCCCATGAGTAGGGGTGGTGGTAGTGGCAGGCATCCAGCCCCCCATGAGTAGGGGTGGTGGTAGTGGCAGGCATCCAGCCCCCCATGAGTAGGGGTGGTGGTAGTGGCAGGCATCCAGCCCCCCCTGAGTAGGGGTGGTGGTAGTGGTAGGCATCCAGGCCCCCATGAGTAGGAGTGGTGGTAGTGGTAGGCCCCCAGGCCCCCATGAGTAGGGGTGGTGGTAGTGGTAGGCATCCAGGCCCACATGTGTAGGGCTGGTGTTAGTGGTAGGCATCCATCCCCCTATGAGTGGGGATGGTAGTAGTGACAGGCATCCAGGTCCCCATGAGTAGGGGTGGTGGTAGTGGTAGGCATCCATCCCCCTATGTGTGGGGATGGTAGTAGTGACAGGCATCCAGCCCTCCCTGAGTAGGGGTGGTGGTAGTGGCAGGCATCCAGCCCCCCATGAGTAGGGGTGGTGGTAGTGACAGGCATCCAGCCCCCCATGAGTAGGGGTGGTGGTAGTGACAGGCATCCAGCCCCCCATGAGTAGGGGTGGTGGTAGTGGCAGGCATCTAGCCCCCCCATGAGTAGGGGTGGTGGTAGTGGTAGGCACCCAGGCCCCCATGAGTAGGGGTGATGGTAGTGGTAGACATCCATCCCCCTATGTGTGGGGATGGTAGTAGTGACAGTCATCTAGCACTCCCTGAGTAGGGGTGGTGGTAGTGGCAGGCATCCAGCCCCCCATGAGTAGGGGTGGTGGTAGTGACAGGCATCCAGCCCCCTATGAGTAGGGGTGGTGGTATGGCAGGCATCCAGCCCCCCATGAGTAGGGGTGGTGGTAGTGACAGGCATCCAGCCCCCCATGAGTAGGGGTGGTGGTAGTGGCAGGCATCCAGCCCCCCCATGAGTAGGGGTGGTGGTAGTGGTAGGCACCCAGGCCCCCATGAGTAGGGATGGTGGTAGTGGTAGGCATCCATCCCCCTATGTGTGGGGATGGTAGTAGTGACAGGCATCTAGCACTCCCTGAGTAGGGGTGGTGGTAGTGGCAGGCATCCATCCCCCCATGAGTAGGGGTGGTGGTAGTGACAGGCATCCAGCCCCCTATGAGTAGGGGTGGTGGTATGGCAGGCATCCAGCCCCCCATGAGTAGGGGTGGTGGTAGTGGTAGGCATCCATCCCCCTATGAGTGGGGATGGTAGTAGTGACAGGCATCCAGGCCCCCATGAGTAGGGGTGGTGGTAGTGGTAGGCATCCATCCCCCTATGAGTGGGGATGGTAGTAGTGACAGGCATCCAGGCCCCCTGAGTAGGGGTGGTGGTAGTGGTAGGCATCTATCCCCCTATGGGTGTGTATGGCATTGGTGATGGCCATCCCGCACCTATGGTTCTGCTGTTGCTAGTGTACGTCATTTGTGCATACCTATGTGTGTGTGACATATTTCGGGTACGTGTCGTTTGTTTGTGTTGTTGGTGTTTGACTTACCGTCTGCGCCGTACGCGTCCGTGCCGGTCCCGGTAATAGATGTAGAGTATTGGTAGGACCTGCGCAATGGGATTCATGGTTGGGTCGTCTCGTTCGAGTTTCTCGTGTCTTCGACTCGTACTCGTCGCTGGCTTGTTAGTCTCGTAGCTGTGGATCGTCTTGTGGCGCGAATCGGAGCTTATGTACGGCTCTCCCGGATGCTCAAACGTGCCGGACGTAGCGACGGGTTCGGCGCGTACGGAAGGCGCATCGTACTAGTCCAGCCGGAAGGTGCTGTGTATTTGCTTCCGTGCGACTCGAATCGGCGTTTACGGATCCGGCTCGGGCGGGGAACAGGAGCTGAAATGGGTAAGTACGGCTCGCTCGGAATCTGGGCTGTAATGCGCATCGTACTTGTTCGTTCGGACGAGTGTTCGGATCGGTCGGGAAACACACGTTCGGCTTGTATTTTTTCCGGACGAATACTGTTAGGTGCGCTTCCGGCCGAGATCGGAATCGACCCCCAAGTGTTTTCAAGAGAGGAATTGTTACCATCATAGCCTCGCACAGCTTGCATTTTTGCCTGCCTGCACCTGGGTAATTTAATCCAGATCTCTCTTACTCCACCAGCCTTTGTCCTTTTAAGTACTGAGCATTTAGGCAGTCTTTCAACACAAACTGGTTTTGAAAATTTTGATAAACCTTCTTGACCTTAGTCCGATTTCTGATCAATATTAATTCTTTGACATGATGTGTTTTGTCAAAACGTTCTTTAACCTGACTTTGCATTGCTTCAACTCTGGATGCAAAAGTCTGCAAGTCAGGTGTGCTCTTTTTGCTTACCTCTCTCACGCAATCAGGACAAACAAAAGCCCTTGTAAATCTTTTGCATAACATCATAAATGGGGACTGTTAGTCCTGGCATCCTAGTCTTGGTTTCCCCTGACTTTTTGCCTCCTGACCTCCTGTTTTTCTGACTTCATTTTTGCTGGCTTAAGGATTCTTGGCACTTCACCACTGCTGACCAGTGCTAAAGTGCACATGCTCTGCACTGTAAACATGGTAACATTGGCTTATCCATAAAAGGCATAATTAATTTACTTGTAAGTCCTTAGTAAAGTGAAATATATGTGCCCAGGGGCTATAAATTAAATGCTACTAGTGGGCCTACAGCACTGACTGTGTCACCCACTCAGTAACCCTTTAAACATGACTCAGGCCTGCTATCCTGTGTGTGCAGTTTTAAACTGCCATTTCGACCAGGCAAGTTAACCTACTTGCCAGGCCCAAAACGTCCCTTTTATTATATATGTTACCCCTAAGGTAGGCCCTAGGAAGCCCCATAGGCAGGGTGTAGTGTATTTAAAAAGTAGGAGATGTACTTTTAAGTTTTTTACATGTCCTGGTAGTGAAATACTCTTTAATTAGTTTTTCACCACTGCAAGGCCTATCTCTCCCTTAGGTTAACATTGGAATTGCCTTAAACACCCTTTAAGTGTAATCTCCAATTGCGAGCAGATAAAAATTGGAGTTTGGTGTCTTTGGAGTTTCAATTTAAGATAAAACTTATGGTGAAGTCAGATTTTAAATTGTAAGTCTGTAAATGCCACTTTTAGAAAGTTGGCATTTTCTTACTTTTACTATTCTGTGCCTCTACCTGTCTCTGAATGCATGTCTGGGTTGGGTGACACCTGGGATTTGTGCATTCCCTCTAAAGATTCACACAAAGGGAGTTGGGGTGTGTCATTTGCATCCTGAAGGCCCATCACCAGGCTAATGGGCTTCCTGAGGTAGATTGGGAGGGAGGGAGGAGCTGACACTTGCACCTTTATAGCGATGTGCCTGTCCTTACACAGAGAGCTGCATACCCCCATAGTGTGTCTAGAGCCAGGGCAGGAAAGGCAGGGACCTTGTGACCATTAAGGCTTCTTTGATGTCGCCCCACTTCAAAGCCACCTTTGGGGATAAGTACTGGACCCCTGACACCACAAAATCAGAACTCTACTGGAACCAAGGACATTCTGCCTGGAAGAAGAGCTGCTGTGCTGTAGAAGGGACTGACATTTTGCTACTTGCATTTCTGTGTTGGCCTGCTCCCTGCTGATTGTTGTGCTACAGGAGGGACTGCCACTTTGCAACTTGCTCTGCTGTGTTGGCCTGCTGCCTGCTGCTTCTTGCCTGGGGGCGAGAGGGACTGGACCTGCTCTCTACATCCTTGAACCCAAGATTCTCCAAGGTATTGCCTCCAGTTTTCTGAAGTCTCAGGGACACAAAAGACTTCTTGCAACTTTGCCGGTGCTGCTGGATTCTGTCATCTGTGAGTCCTACCCTTGCCTGAGGTGCCCCCTCCAGTACTGGGCCTCAGATGTGGGTTCTGCAGCTGCTTTTCTGCAAAAACCGGTGCATTGACCAGACTGTGTGCTAAAATCTGACGCATCGCTACCCGACACCGAGGGTCCCGACTGCGAGGCTCAATGACAATGCAGAGCCGAATCTTTGACACCGTCTGTGAGGCTCGTCTCAGACGCAGTGACCCGACTGCGGGGAAAATTCAGACGCATCATGTGCTTGACGTTGACGCTTTGCTCTATACAAGGCACTTTTCCAGAGGTTCCAGCGTGGGTTCTGTAGCCGGCCTGCCCTTTATCACGGTCAGCCTGAACTTTGGATTTGTACCGGTCTCTCGCGACTTCAAGTAATCTTTTAACTGCTAGTGACTTCTAAGCACTGTTTTCACATTTAATATTTAAAAATTAATATCTCAAGTTCTACGTATTGTAATTTTGTCTTTTTGGTCTTGTTTTACTCAAATAAATATTCTCTATTTTTCTAGACTGGTGTGGAGTCTTTTTGTCATGTTTTTACTGTGTTACTGTAATTTAAGTGTTGTACAAATACTTTACACTTTACCTCTTAAGTTAAGCCTGACTGCTCTGTGCTAAGCTACCAGAGGGTGAGCACAGGTTAATTTAGGGTGTGTATCTGACTTATCCTGACTAGGAGTGTGGCTCCTGCTTGGAAAGGGTGTATACTCTGCCAACCTGAAACCTACATTTCTAACAGGGACATACCTGTTGTACTGTGGGGGGTTACTAGATCTGACCAAACTTTCTTCCTGAGAAAAGTTTCAACCTCAAGACCCATGGTCAAGGCTGTTTGCACACCCTCTTTCAAAAACGTATTCATTGTCTGTAAGAATTTCATTAGGTGCTTCTTCTACATCAAAAATTATTTTTAAAAATTTGATTATAGCGTCAGTGTTGGGAACAGATGTAAAACCAAAATACACCCATTTTGAAATATAATGAATCAAAACCATCATGTATCTTTTGTTAATAGGCAATAACTCAGATGGACCCACAAAATCAAGTGCCACTTTTTGCCAAGCTTCCTCCGGTAGAGAGACCCTATGAATAGGTGACTCATGTACCTTCAAGTGCTTATCAGATACCAAGCAGGTGGTGCAATTATCAATAAACTTAGAAACTTTTTTAAGCTTCCAATGCAGGGCACCACTAACATTGTTGTATGTATTTGCATGTGCTACTGACCCCTAAATGGCCCTTGTGTGCCTCCTTAATAATATCATCTCTGATAGTCACAGGAGGCACACACACATCATTATGTACTAGCACCCCTTCAACAACTGATAGGTCCTCTGAAATCTCTAAAAAAAAAAGGTCTCAAAGAGGACTCAACATTTTTTTCCTTGGGCCAACCTTCCTTCATGAATTTGAAAACTGACTGTAACGTGACATCCAGTTTGGAAGCTTCTAACCACTGTTTATTTGTGATCACCCCTTTGTTCTGCAGCATATCCTCCACAAAAGCAATCACATTCTCATTATCTTGAGGTGTGCTGGATTTTTCACCTCTGGTGGGTAACCTAGAGAGACAGTCCGCTCCTATGTTTTTCCCACCAGGTATGTATTTCACTATAAAATTAAATTCTTGCAGCTTTGATAACAATCTGACCGATTGTGATGATGATTTCCCTGACCCATTGCCACGCAACAGGTGGAGCAATGGTTTGTGGTCTGTGAATAGATCAAAATGGGAACCTTAAATGAAAGTCTTGAACCTTTCCACCGCCCAACAGCATGCCAATGCCTCTCGCTCAGTGGTGCTGTAATTGGCTTCCACACTACTGAGAGAGTGGAAGGGAAAAGCAATGGTGTTTCTTTGTCCTGACATAACTGTGAAAGCAGAGCCCCCAATCGAGCTTGACTGGCAACAACAGTTATGATACACTTTCTGCCTGCTACAAATGGAGTTAAAGCTGTGCGCTGAAATAATGAGATTCTTCAATTTCTGAAAAGCTTTTTGCGCATCATCAGACCAGATATACTTCATTCCTTTCTTGAGTAAATTCCTCAAGGGCTGCACATGAATACCATAACTTTACTCAAAGCTTGAATTGTATTCGCTTTGCCTGAAAAAGGAGCGAAGTGTATCTTTGTCACTGGGTGGATGTTCACCTTCAATAGCTTTAATCAGAGAACATTTTGAAATAGAAATACCATTGGGAGTAATAGAGTGTCCTAAGTAGTCAATGTTTTCTGCTAAAAATTTGCATTTATCTGTGCTAAGAGTGATACCAAGCTTTTTAAATTTATCAAAAACTGTTTCAAGAGTGTGATTATGTTCTGGTAAAGATTTTGCAAAAATCAGCACATCATCATGAAATGCTTGTACCCCACTCACACCCTCCAATATGTTATCCACGAGGCACTGAAAAACACTAGCAGCTAAAGCCAATACAAAAGGGAGTCTGCAAAACCTAAATGCTCCGAAAGGAGTAACAAAGATGGTTAACTCTTGTGACCTTTCATCAAATGGGATCTGGTGGTCAGCTGATTTGAGATCCAAAAGTGTGAAGAGTTTAGAGTCTCCCATGTTGGCAGTAAGTCTTGAACCTTGGGCAGAGGATGGCAATCAAGCACAATGTTTCTGTTGAGACTGTGCAAATCAGCACACAAGTGAATCACACCATCCTTTTTGCACACAATTACAAAAGTACTTACCCATTCAGAAGGGTCAGTGGGTTTGATAATGCCATCTCCAACTTCTCTAATAGCTTTTTCAATTCAGCTCTAACACTTAAGGGGTCAGGTCTTTGTGTGTAACAGGTATAGCATGCCTTTTCAACCGAATTGTGTGCATTTATTTCTGAATGAGCCCAATTTTAAAAAAAATCAAGAAATACTTTTACAAGATCTTCAGTGGGATTAAAATCATCAGTAGTGAGTAAAGATACATTTGTTACCCTGACTGGTGGATCAGCAACAGGCACAAGCATAAGACCAAGTTTTGCAAGGTCCTGCCAGCCAACAATATTTCTGCAATATAGATTTTAGGTGACTTTGATCTGCCAAGACAAGACACAGGGGCCGATTCCGATGTCGGACAGACTCAGATCCGTCCGACATCGGTCAGGAGCCGTAACCGACCGACCTGCTGTCGTCGGTTACGGCCCTGCAAGTACGATGCGACCGAACCCTGTTCGGTCGCACTCGTATACAACACAATGGGAGCATGCATTCCGAGCGGAATGCATGCTTGCATTGTGGAAAGCAGGGGTGCAGTTCATCCCTGCACCCTGTGGCCGGCACCCCAAGGTGCCTGCCACCGGGTGCAGGGACCAACAGAGGGGCACCATAGGTGCCCCCAGGCCGCCATTCGGCGGCCTCGCACCCATGGGGGCCCTACTGGGGGCCCCCAAAGACAGTTACCGACTGCCTTTTCGTGCCGGAAAGACCGGCACGAAAAGGCAGTGAAAAACTGCCATCGTACTCCCTCGGTCGTGAAGAGGCGGCCGGGGGGGTACTGAAGGATTTCCGGACGGCGGACGGGCTCTCCGAGCCCGTCGTAAGCAATCCGGAAATCCGAGTCGAATTCCTTTCCGACCGAGCCCATCGGAATGGCTCGGTTGGAAAGGAATCCGGCCGGCACGTTCCGATTCGGTCGGAAGGGCTCTGACCATCGTTCGGTGCCCTTCCGGCCGAAATCGGAATCGGCCCCACAGTGTCTAAGAAGAACCCAACAATATAAATCTCCTGATCAACAAAAGGTTTAGGATGTATGTCCGGTGTGTTCAGGATAACCTTAACCCCCCACTGTTCACTGTTGGTAAAATACATCAGAAATGATAGTAATAGGCGCAGCTGAGTCACACATCATGTTAAGAGTTATTTATGAACCTAAAGTTACCTGGCATAAAGGTTCCTTAATTTTGTTAGTAGACAAGGAGTCAATCTACAGATTCAGGACCATATTTGATAGATACACAGGATAGTCCCCTTTATTTAAGTCAACACTGTGTACTTTTTTTGTTTAAGCAATTTTTATTAAGGAAAAGAAAAGAAAAACATAGTGCAATGACAAAACAATAGTTGGGTTCACAGTATACTTGTACACATTGCAGTGCGGACAGTTCCCGAAAAGTCCAATACACTCCCCTCCGGTTAGTCACAGCGAGAATGTCCAGTACATCCACCATGTGGCCCTTACATAAATGATGAAATGTGCAACCTGATACGCACACCAGTTGGTACTTAGTAATCAAGCAATCACCTTATTCTGCTCCGGGTGTGGGCACATGATCGAGCTCAGGGAGGTCCAGTAGTGCATGTCATTCACGCTGCAGTTCAACTGTAGGAGATAGACAGATATTGCCTCTATATCTATTCCACTTCCCCCATTTGTGGTCCCATTTCCTAGGGCACCCCCTATGTTTGAATACATCTTTCTCAGCAATCATTGCCCTATCCATGTCAACCGCCCAGTCCCGCATGGTCGGGGCCGCCCCCACCCCCCACTTTTGCGCAATATTACGTTTGGCGATGGCCCACCCCAGTGAGGCCCATGTTTTCTCTGTTTGTGTTAAATCCGTGGCATCCCATACATTTAGGAGACACAACTGGGGGGAGGCCTTCAGAGTCTTGCCACCCGCTCTTTCCATCTGCACAGTAACCCTGTTCCAGTACTATCGCACTATTGGGCAATCCCATAGGATATGAAAGAAGGTTCCCGGTTGACGGCACTACCGGAGACCCAGGGGGTCAGCCCTTCTACCCAGTTTGGCCAAGATCTTCACATCTAAATACACACGGTGGAGGATCTTCAGTTGGACCAGGCGCAGTCTCATGGGGATAGCCACTTCTCGAGGAGAAGCCAAAGCATCACGCCAATCCTCCTCATCAAATTCCCCCAGGTCCGCCTCCCAGTGCTGCCGCAGGCGCAGCACGGGGTCCGGGCGATTGTTTAACAGCTTTTTATATGTGAGGGATATGGCTTTTTTAGGCATAGGGTCTAGGATCAGCCTGTACTCCAGCAGAGAGGACTTGGGCAGAGGGACATCCTTGGGTAAAGCAGCTGTGACTGCGTGGCTAATCTGTAAATACCTAAATGTCTCGGTGTGCGCTAATTGATATTTGGTCTGTAGGTCTGCAAAAGTGGCCAGTTTTCCCTTCACCCACATATCCCCCACTGTCGAGATGCCTATCATGTCCCACCTGTCAAACCCGGGGCATCTACTAAGTTGACCCAGTATGTCTGGTTCCCAGAGCGGTGTGGCTTTTGTAAGTTTATTATGCCAGCCCCATTTCCTATTTATTCCATGCCAGATCTCCACTGTGCGGGCAGTGGGTCCTGTGAGGTTAAGCTTGCGAGGGTTTGTGTAAAGTGCCCTATTGTATCCCCCCGCCCCAAAAGCCAAAGATCTGTGCGAAAATTGGGGTCATCGTATTCCCCATGTACCCATTTGTTAATGGCAACCAACTGGGACGCCTGATAATAAAGCTGCATGTCGGGTAGTGCAATACCCCCATCATACCATCCCATAGTCAGTTTTCTCATGGCTATGCATGGGGCCTGACCATCCCACAACAACCCCCGCACCACGCTGTTGATACTGGCAAAATAGGTGTCAGGAATCGCATTGGGAGTGTTCTGTAATGCATAGAGGAAGCGCGGCAGCGCCAACATCTTGAACAGTGCCGCCTGTCCCAGGAGGGTGAGGGGGAGGGATCGCCAATGCTTAACGTCGGATCGGAGTCGAGTCAGGGGTTCCAGCAAGTTTGATTCATAGAATAAGGTCGGGTTTGGTGTAATATATATGCCAAGGTACCTGAAGCCCTGGGATGCCACTGGTATATCATAGCCCCTAGGGTTGTATGGAGGCGCACCCCACAACACATAGAGTTGGGACTTGGTCCAATTAATTGCATACCCCGAGTGGGCGCCAAAAATATGAAATATATGGAGGGCCCTTCGGAGGGACCGGGAGGGCGAGGCCAAATATAGGAGAATGTCGTCCACATATAATGAAATACGGTCTTCGTGATCCTCCATCCATCTCAGCCCTCTGATCTCAGGGTCTCCCCTGACCCAAACAGCCAAGGGCTCCAACACCAGGGCAAAGAGCAGGGGCGACAGAGGACACCCCTGTCTGGTTCCCCTCTGCAATGGGAATTGCCTAGAGACGTGGTTATTAACTGTCACATGAGCGGTCGGTTGGGCATAGAGCAGTTGGATCCACTTGATAAAGTTAGGTCCAAAACCCATCTTTGCCAGTACAGCAAAAAGAAAGTCCCACTCAATGGTATCAAACGCCATAGATGCGTCCAATGACAGCAGAGCCGCGTCCTCCCTGATTGCGTCACGCCTGCCCAGGACCCCGGGCAGTCGTCTTAGATTTAAGGCTGTGTTCCTCCCTGGCATAAACCCGGATTGATCCGGGTGTACTAGCTCGGTGATGTAGGGAATGAGCCTGTTGGCCAGTAGTTTAGCTAAGATTTTCGCCTCAACCGTGATAAGTGATATGGGACGATAGGCCCCACATTCATCTGATGGTTTGCCTGGTTTGTGAATGACCACAATGGAGGCCGTCCTAACATCAGCCGGCAGGACCCCAACGTCAAAACTTTCGGCATACATTTGCAATAAGTGGGGAGAGAGTTTGGAAGCCATGGGCTTGAAGAATTCTATTGGGAGCCCGTTGGGTCCCATGGCTCTACCGGAACGCACATCTTGAATTGCTTTCTGGATTTCGGCTTCTGTAATGTCGCTCTCCAGGGATTCACTGTCTTGTGGAGACAGACAGGCTACTTTAAACGTCGACAGAAGGTCCGCCGCCATGGAGGACTGGGACGTCTCAGAAGACGTATACACCAATGAGAAGTGAGAAGCAAACGTTTCGGCGATTTGCTGGGGATCAGTGATCATGTCTCCATTGGTTCCACGTATTGAGGGAACCCACCTAGATATCTGTTCTTTTTTCTCCAACCAGGCCAGAAGCTTACCCGTCCGTTCACCATGCTCATATATCTTATGGTGAGTGGTGTTATATCTCGCTTTGGCCGCTTCCGTCAAAAGTTGGTGATAGTCAAGGCGCACCTTTGCTAATGAGTGCTGCGCATCAGGATCAGGGGTGCAAGCCAGGGCTTTTTCCTTGGTCAGGATCTCCTCCTCGAGTTCCGCTATGCGCTTGGTAAGTTCCCTTTTATGCCCGACCATCAGTGCCAGGGCTCTGCCCTTCATAACGGCACCAAACGCCCCCCACAGCATACGGGCTGAGGTAACCGACCCAACATTTTCTTTAAAATAATAGTCAGCCTCTGTAAGCAGTGTTTCCCTAATGTGTGGTACCTTAAGTGCCCAGGGATTTATAGTGAGGGTAGTGCGACGTTTGGGTAGTCCGAGTGTGAGTGTCATAAGGGCGGGGGAATGGTCAGAGACGCCACCCGCAAGGAAATGTAAATTGTGCGGTGTTAGGGTTAAGCCATCTCCAGATATCCACCAAGCCCACAGCGGCCAGGAACTCAGTCAGTTGAGACCCCCCCGGGGGGTCCCTGCGAGGCGGGAGGCGATCCCTGGAGCCATCTACAGTCAGGTTGAAGTCCCCCCCCCCCAGCACCAATAGCTCTAAGGGCAATTCAAGCAGAAGCGCCCCAAGATCTCGCAGCCTGGGACGCTGCAGCCCAGGGGGGACATAGACGGATATGACATTAAGAGTCTGCCCCTCCCAGGTGCCAGAGAGCGCCACATATCTGCCCTGTTCATCCGACCAAGTCCTGTGTATCATAAAGGGACAACCCCTACGCAGGAGCACACCAGCCCCACGTGAGCCCGAAGTAAACCCTGAGTGAGCGACCAAACGATATCCCCATCTATTCAGTGCCCCACACGAGTTGCCTACCAAGTGCGTCTCCTGGAGGAGGACAATATCAGGCGCCTGGCGCTTCAGGTACTGGAGAACTATGCCCCGCTTAATTTTGTCTCCCAAGCCATTAACGTTCCATGTGAGGAGTTTAAGTGCTAAGTGAGGTCCCATGTGTGTAGATGCATGTGAGGAATGCTGAGACAGGAGACAAGGGGCATGCTCATGGCTAGACAGCGGGGGTAGGGGATGCATACAGGCCTGCAGTGCGTCAGGAAATCAGACCGTGTGGTCTTAGAGTCTACCAATGGACCTATGGACTTCTCCAAAATTACTTTGTGTGCCTCCCATGGTGGTGCAGTGGAACCCCGAGTGTTGATAAACCATGTCACAGAGGAGGTGAAGTGCTGAACAGTATGACTTGATCCATCAATGAAGAAGACAATAAACATTACCATTGCATAAAAATAAAAAACAAAAGACTGGAAACAACCCCCTCCCCCCAACACCCAACTCCCAACCCCACCCTGCCTCCCTGCATAACGGGTTCAAAACCACCCGCCACCCCCAACTTGCAGAGTGCCTGTCGCCCACCCTCAACAGCATCGAGAACGTGAGCCAACCCCACTCCCTGGGGCATCATTTTTTGAAGACATCAGCATCCCCGGCATTCAACCCCATATTTTGCAAGTCAGACTCATTAAGTAATGTTCATCAATAGGCAAAAGAGTGCAGTGCCGTAGCTACAGGAAACCAATAGCCGCATAGAACCGGACTTATATACACTTCAGCACACTAGAGGTCGCGCAATAGACGGTGAATACTAAAACAACATGCCTCTATCAAATTTGCACTCAAGAAGTCATGTAAACCAAAGGGCAGTCTCTCGCACTTGCGACCACCGACCTCTATCCATTCGGACTCTGCGTCATCGAGCCGCCGTTGGACGGGGACCCCTGCCGTTGGTGTTGTCTGCCAGACTTACCATTATCACCCATAGGTTTATGGGGACGTTTACCAACAGTCTGCCAGCCTTCGAGCCAGTCCCATGCGTCTTCGGGTCTAGTGAAAACCACAATTTCCCTTCCGACTCAACCCGCAGCTTAGCAGGATCATAGCATAGCGTATTTGATTTCTTGGTCCCTCATCACACGCTTCACGTCCAGGAAGCTGCGACGCTGTTTCTGAACTCACAGGGTGAAGTCTGGAAAGAAGGTGACCTTGCTGTTGTCGATCGCCAGAGGTGGGGCTGCCCTCGGGGTCTGCAGTATGGCGTCCCTATCCCGAAAGTTAAATACCCTAGCCAGGAGAGGCCAAGGAGGCGCACCAGGCTTGGGCCTACCCCCAGGGACTCGGTGCGCTCGTTCAATGGAGAAACATTTGGAGAGACCCCTTGGCTGGAGTTTTTGGAGTATCAAGTCCTCGACAAAGAGGTCATCGCCTGTCCCTCGGCCCGTTCCGGCACCCCCAAGATACGTACGTTGTTACGTCTCATGCGGCCTTCGTAGTCGTCGAGTTGAAGGGCCATTGCCTCCTGCGTAGCTTGGTGGTCAGCCACATGTCGTTTGAGCAGGCCCGTATCGTGCGACAGTTCTTTGGTGGTGCTTTCGACGGCGCCGATGCGGTCAGACATTTTCCTCATGTCTGCCCTAATCAAGGAGACCTCCGTGGCGACTGTATCAATGCGGGCTTCCAGTGAGGTACGCACCGTCGTTATCGCTGTTAAGATGTCCTGCAACGTGGGGTCTGGTGGATCCCCACTCGATTTGCGGTTAACTTGTGCCTCATCCTGGCCCTTCTGCCAAGCATATTTGTCCAATTTCATTCGCGTCGCGCTTTGGCCGCTGCGGCCACTCGCCATCACCTTGCCGGTGGGTGCAATATAGCAGAGAAAGGGCCGAGCCGTGCCAGCTACTCACCGCCGCCTGCAGTGAGTACGAGCCCACACCGGCCTGTCGGTTTCCGCCAGCAGGGCCCAGGCCAGGAAAGAGCACTGTCACCAAGGAGTCCCACACCGGTTAAGAGAGAGGGGGGAGGAAAACCCCCCAGAGGCCAGGAGGGGTCGATAGCAACTGACCAGCGTGCAGTACAGCGGAGAGCCTCGACTGCGAAACACCAGAGGACCCCGGTTGGGGCGTGAGCTGGGGTCCAACTCTCCCCCCCCTTTGCAGAGAGATTAACTGGCCACAATGATCTTGGCAGGAAGAATGGTGATCGGCCCTGTTCAGGCGGAGCCGCCGCCCCCGCCGCCTGGGATGTTAAATTAACCGGGCCCCTTAGGCTGTCCTCCCATGTCGGGGCCGTCAAGGGAGCGCGGGCACAGGGCCACACCACGCTCCTGCAGCGCATCCCTCAGGTGCTCCAGCCATCCACAATTGGCCACAAAGCCCACTCCCTGGGCCCAGCTCACCTCTGCAGTGCTGTATTTACTTACGCGGCGGCACCGCCGGGTGCCTCACTTCCACGGTGCACCGTCCCACGTTATCAAGGCCCAGGGCAGGGGACGGGCCGGGCGCGGTGCAGTGTGTTGATGCAGGGCAAATAGTCCTCCCGTGGCCCTCAGGAACCCCCAGGACGGGACGCTATTCGGAGTGTCTTTAAAACCGGGCCCGATCAAGCCTGCCACCTGCAGAGATGAGACATGCGGGCCACCGATGTCCCATGGGGCACTCCAGCACTCGGGCACCCAGGGAGGCAGTCGGCTCGTAGCAATGTCAGTGGCAGGAGCGGCGCACTCACCGCCGATACAGCCGATGCTGGAATCGCCGCTCGGCCTCTGTAGTCCAGGCCGCGGCCCACACACCACGCCGCGACCGCGGTGCAGGGTAGCATACACGGCCGGGGAGCGACGGGGCATGCCCAGATCCGCCGGAGCCGCTGTAACGTTCAGGCCAACGTTCGCTCCTTCAGACGCCTCCGATCGAGGCGATCCTCCGCACAGTCAATGGGCACGACCCCAGGGCCAGGCGGGCACAGCATCATGCGATTTTGGCCGGGGCAAGATGCTGCAATATGGATTAATTGGGAGTGGCGCAACGGAGCTAAGCTACCGTGCGGCCATTTCCCTCAGCAGTTGGCCACGCCCCCCAACACTGTGTACTTTAACTTGAAGCTACATTTTTGGGGTGGGCCTGGGCTATTAGATCGAAGGCACTTTATGCACTTTAAAGATCTTATCAGCTTATTAACACAAATTGGCACACATGTAATATTTGTATACGTTTTTATTGTTAATGATAGTATTGTCTGCCTTAGTTCCAATTTATATAATGAATTTTAATATGTTTTATGTCTGGAATTTTATAGTTGTTTTAACTTGTCCTACTTTTTTATATCAATCCGGCTCATGACTCGAAGTAACAATTATGGTTTTAAGATTGTATATTTAGATTGTGTTTCACGGAGAGTGTATTGTATGTATTGTGCTTTTATGACTTGTTGTCGAATAAAGCTTGCTGGATTGGAAAAGTTTACCAGATCTGCAAACACTGTGAATCTTTTGCACTTATTGCATCATTTGCCTACTGCTGGACGTTGCATATAATTGCTTAATTGTGATTTAGATCTGCACCTGAAACAAAAATTGTTAGTATTATGTTGAACATTCTTAAAACCTTTGCCGTTAACTTGCACAGCATCAATATGTTCAGAATACCCCACAGCATTAGCATTTGGAGATGATGTCTGAGTGGATTCCTGAGCCATCATGGGACTGGAGATTATTGAACTTTCAATGCTTTTGTCCATATCAACAACCTCTGACAATGGAGGGTCTCTGCGACTGAGTAGCCTTTCTTGTATGTTTTTGAAAAGCAGCTATGCACAAACTGATCTTGAATGTATTTGTCAATGAATGCTCCAAAATTGCATTTAGCATCTAATGCCCTTAATGCTGATATGAATTCTTCAACAGTTTCATCAGTTGTTTGTTTCTTCTTGAAAAAATTTAATCTCTCCAATAGAGCGCTAGGCTGTTCTGAGAATTTGACTGTAAGTCTTGTAATCGCTTCTGAGTACTCATTAGAATTTCTGTATTGTCCAGATGTGGCAGCAGCTGGAGGCAAAATATAAAAAACTAGCTCCCCTCATTTCCCAAATGACTAAGCAAAATAGCAGCCTTTCTTTTAGGTTTAAAGTAATCTCCTCCAACTGCGATTAAGTAGTTCTCAAAAGATCTTAACCATGCATTCCACTTAATCAAAGGCTTGCCAGAAAGATGAAGAAATGATGAGATATGAGCTAAATTGTAAAAAGCCATTGAAAACAATTGTTTAAAATGCCACCATCCAATGAAGAGTTAAAACAGGTAATGACACAGTTCTGAGAGGACAATAAGTATTTCCAAGTTCACTTAAGCCAATTCAAACAAAAGGACTCAAGTTATAAAGAAATGTTGCTGTAAACTTGAAATAGCCAAAGCGATCTAGCACTGGCATTGACATATGAGCGTATTGGCACAACGCAGATGATTATAACAGAAACAGATCAAACAAGTAAAGTTAGTGCCAGGAGGACATATGCGCATGCAGCTAAGTATTTACATGTAGGACAGGCATGTAAACTGAAGAAATTATATCAAGCGCTTACACGAGCGTGCTGGCTCGGTGGCTCACCTGTGCTGATGAAGAAGCGGAGCACACGGAGCCGAAATGAGGAAGTGGGCAGAGCTGCACTTGAAATAGCCCAAAAATAGCCTTTTTCTGTATGGGCTCCAGAAATACAGGAGAAGCACTCACCGGGTAATTGCTTTGACAAGTGAAATGGTACCTATGATAGCGTGGGTTATACAGAGTAAACTGTAGTCTCCAAATTCTCAAAAGTCTCAAATTTCTTGGTAAATCATTGCCAAAAGGTACATAGAGACTTGTGGAGCCAAGCAGAGATGTACAACGTTTATTTCGTGAAGTACAAGGTAATAAATAAGGAGCCCACATGCAGCCTGTCCTCATGCATCAGATGCCACACGAAGACAAAACAAACGATTCGGGACAGCAGCATGGCCCATAAAGCAGTAACTTAAAAGGAAACACAGCAACTGGAATGCATTTACTTTTAACAATTGAGCTTGCACTGCAAAGCAGGAGCTCGCTTGCTCATACGTTCTTAAAGATACTGCGCACTCCATACATAATTACAATGTCTTATGGTACAACAGAAATACTGGGAGCATCCATTTTATTCCAACCTCTCCCCAACTGTAATCAACTACCAGCCTTCCCCTAGCACACAGACACAAACATTTTATGCAGCATCATGTTCTCACAGAGTCCACACTCAACATTCTACAGCATGCCCACTCAGTCCATGCATGCATGCATAGACGCATCAGGTCACTGCATCATATCCTTTCCTTCCACTCAGAGCAAACCAGATGTGCCACAAATTGTTGTCATGTTTTCAGTGACCACACTACAGCTGGAAGGGGTTGAACTTCACTTTATTCAAGTCAGCCAGAACAGCAGTGCACCTTGCCAGGCAGTACCACGCATCTACTAAGGAATGCTGGTTGAGGTTTGAACCACAATAGCCAGGAACCCTCGAGTTATAGAACACTAAGGGCCTCATTACGATGTCGGTCGGAAAGCCTTCTGACCGACTCCTTGTCGTTATCGTTTCCGACCGACTCAGGTTCGAGGAGTCCGACCGACCGATTACGATGTTTCCGAACACCGCTCGGTCGGACTCCCATTGACTTCAATGGCAGCCTGTGTTCTGACCGACAACACAGGCTCCCATTGAAAAACGGGGTGGTAGCGGAAAACCTTGCACCCTGTTGCGGGCACCCCATGGTGCCTGCCACACTGTGCATGGTTGGAAAGAGGGGGCCCAGGGTACCCCCACGGGCCCCAACTGGAGGCCTCCGGGTGAAGGTGGGCCTGCTACGGGCCCCCAAAGTCAGTTTCCGGCAGCCGATTTGTGTCCAACAGACCAATTTGGAAAGGCTGTCGAAATCCGACATCGTAATCGGTCAGTCTGAAACGCGGCCCGTTGAGCTGTACGATTCGGCTCCGACTGACTCGGACTCTCCGAATGCGGGTCGGAACCAATTCGGAATGACCGACTAGTTACCTTCTATCGTAATCGGTTGGTCAGAAATGTTTCTGAGTCGGTCGGAAACATGGGTTCCTAACATGGGTTAGGAAAATCCGAATGCCATTCGGAGCTTTTCCGACCGACATCGTAATGAGGCCCTAAGTTGAGTTCCATGACTACTAGGGCCCACAGAAGGCATACACATCTTCTCCCTTTATAGAAGAAATGAAAACAAAAGCAAACCGGTCACTTGTTATAACAACAAGAAAAGGGATGCAATGATAGGAAACACCACTGCAAATGAGCTATAACACAGTGATTTCTATGGAAAAATAAGTGGGTAAATATAATACCACAAATGAACTATTTCACACAATCCTCTAGTCAGGTAGGAGTACACCCACGCCTGTTCCCACTCAAAACCTGGGCAAGGGATGAATGCTGTCAACACCAATGCACTAGTATCTAATACTCTCTAATCTGTAACGATCTAGACCAGACCCTACAGAGATTGTATACACAATCACAAATGTGCTGATAAGAAACAGCTATTAGAAGAGATGCAAATACACTTTGTAAACAGTTCACCCTACTATGACTGGTGGTTTGGTTTTCGTCATGGTTACTTTACTCCAATCCAATAACTGGCTGAAAATGTGCTTTATGCTAATGCCTTTGATTACCAACTTTTTAATCTCATGCATGCTATATAAAACTGCTACACGAATACACTTTTCAAATAGTTCACCATAATATGATTGATGTTATGGTTTTTATCATGGTGTCTTTATTCCAAATTGACAACTGACCTTCAATTAATGTTATGCTAATGCTTTGATATTACCACATTTATTCCTATTTTCGCTACTGTAAACATGCCTTTCTGCTCTTTGGTGAGAGCCCTCTTTCACTGTTTAGCTAACTTACTAAATGATCTAATACAGGGTTCTCCAAAGTCGGTCTTGAAGGACCTGATCCACGCCAGATTTTTAAGATAACTACATTTATCTAACTGAGGATATGCTAAAAATCTGCCCCAAATCCGACCCTCCAGGACCGACTTTGGAGAACCTTGTGCCAGGGCAGTCCAGCTGTGCTCTGTTCATTAACCTTTCCTGTTATTGGACAACTTGTTCTTCTCCATTTATAATATAGCTGACATACTTTGAATTTAAAGTTTGCCATAATGCTCTCCTTAATATGGTTGACACACCTTCTGCTGACTTCTGTCTTCATAACAGTTCAGTATCCCATGACTGTTTTACTTCCAGTATGGCCAATGCACTGGATTTCCCACATATGCACAAGTCTTTTACACTCTTCTCCAATGTCCTTGCTACTTTAGCGCTCAGATACCTTTACCTCTGACTCACTATGTTCACGACACACAGGTCTATACTGCCTATTGCACAAGTTGTGACTTTTATAGCAACAGAAGAGAAGCTTTTGTTTCTTATACATATCACAACTCCCCTGTTACCAATACATTAGGTTTTCACTTCACTCATGTGCTAGGGCTGCCACCTCTGACGAGTTTTACTGGCCTGGCCAGTGTTTTTGTATGGAGGCTAGCAAAAAAAATAAAAAAGTGGCGCCCCTACTCATACCTTCTCTTCCTCATATTAACACAAGCCTAGCTTTTTCTTGACTACATTGGAGGTATTATAGCCCTATAGTACATACCCCAGCTGCCCCTGCTTTTTGAACACTGAGATTCTACTTCATTGTAGTCTACAGGTTACTACTGTTGTTCCCAGAATGCATTGTGACAGATTTTGGCTATTGCAGCAATACTCTCTATTATGATGAGATCCTAATACCTACTAATCCACATATGTAAGTAGTCATGTATGCCACCCTTACACCTTGAGAACACTTACTAACTTAGCTTAGCATTACTACTTTATCACCTCTCCATCTTGCTCTTAGAAACAGAATACTTATGACTACAAATAACTCATAAAGCCCCTCTCAAGAAACTCTTTTACTCCAGTATGGAATGCAACATCATACTCTTCAGTAACTTGTCAAGATTTACAAACGGATAGACATCTATGATATCAGACCACCTTATGTCCTCTAACATGTGGTCACACTCAGGAATGTTATCACTTCCTCCATCAACAATGAGTCCTTCTCAATATTCATCTTTGCTTACTCTTTGCTCAAATCTCTGACTACTAACAAATACACTGGCCCTAGCAACCTTTCTTCTCCTTTTTTAATTATGCTAAATGGGTTGGTTAATGACTCAATGTGCATGTGTGTGCATACTGCACAAATAAGGCTTTGCAAAAGATCACTACTAACTCACTCCAACTTTTATTTCTTTGTACAAAAACTACTAAAACCAAGATTAAAAATATGAAATGTGAAATCTGTAAACAGTGTCAGCTATACATTATTATCTTGGACTCAACTGCTTTGAAAAAGTCCCTAAAGAGATGAAACTCATGTTGGCTGCCATATTGATATTCTGTATGTGTTAGGGGCCCTGATGAGATTAGCACAAGGCTAACTAAAAGGAGATGTTTTCTCTCTGCAGGGAGAAGGGAACTCAGGAAGAGGGATCTAGTGTTCACAAGAGAGTATGTGAAAGCTCAGAAAGAGAGTGGGGCAGATGTTGAGGACTAGAGCGAGTTAGAACAGACTGAGATCTGGAAACTGGGCATAAACTGGGAAATCCTACAAAGAGAAACTAGTTATACAATGCAAATACAAACTACAAACAACACGAAGGTACAAGCAGGACAACGATAGACAAACATTCAAAATTAATAGTTTGTTTGCTGCTTGCAAGGTGATCACTCTGTGAGGTAAAAGATCTCACATTAAGGCAAGGGGCACTCAATCCCACAGAGTATTAGATGTTCAGCCGCTCATATGGATAAAGGGCAGGGTGATATTGTGTGCCAGAGGCTGCAAGCCTCAGAATCTCACTAGTACCCTTGGTAACAATGACCAAGGTTTCACTGCAGACACAAGAAAGGACTGAGAGATTACAGAAGTAAACACTTAGCATAGAACTGGGCTCAGGGGAAAGCAGGACTGGAATAAAAAAACAGGAACAGGACTGGGCTACAAGTACATACACAGAACTATGAATGCTGGAATCAAGCGGGGAAATCACCAACAAGGGCGGGGCAGAGGTATGCAGAGAACACCGGAAAACAAGACAAGGGGTCTGTATAAAATCAAGAGAGATCAGGAAGTATGCGGGCTGAACTAGAAACAATAGCAACCACAAAGACAGAAATACCAAGAAAGTGAAATAGATAAAATTATTAGCAAAAAACAGGAAATTGTGAACAAGTAATATGGGATACAGAATCAAATAGCAAACCTGGAAGCAGAGCGTTAGGAACGTGCTTCAGCACAATCAGCCTCATCCGCAAGAACTGTTGCAAGCCACTGAACACTGAACTCAAAGACCAGAAATAGCTAGAAGCTCAGGAGCAGGGCAAAGCTGCAGAAGCAAGGAATTAACCAAGTGCTAGAAATCATGCAATCACCAAGAAGGGAAGGCTGTGCTGAGACTAGCTAACGGAAAGACCAAGAAAACCAGAAGGCACAAGAAGGAAAACAAGAAAGTCTAAAACAGAGTGCTGATTGGAGCTGGGAAAGAGAAAGGTCCAGAGTGCATGTATGAAAGGGCCAGAATAACCATAGGATGGAGTAACCAAGATGCAGTTCAAAGCTCTGCCAGTAGGACCTGATCTAGACAGGGTTTGGTGGCAGAGGGAAATATAAGGAGCATGATGCAACTGGAAGGTTGTGTGGAAGCCTGGACTGAGATATGAAGTGAAGCTGGTAATGCAAGATGTTGGAAAGTGTTCTGTCATATACTAATGTAAAGGTTGGACCCCACAGAGCCTTCATGAGTGCCAACTAGCGACGGAATGGGAGAATCCTAACAGTATAGTATCAGCCATCTTTTTACATGATATCACACTTGCACATCTGATGGACTGGTTTTTCTTGGTACACGTCAACTTATTGACTTACTAATGTAGGTGTGTGCCTGTTAAAATTGCTATGCACTTCCATCAACATTGTTATTGTAGTACTTGGATTGGAATTCTCTCCAACAGAGTCATTTTGGCACCCCTGGTGGCAATGGGTGAAATGGTTCAGTACATCCTATCTCTATTTACACCAGCCTCATTATTTTGCAACTGTATTGCTATATCTGGATGTGTGATGACATTCTGTCTACTGCTGCCTCTGTAATAGTTTACAGGTGTAGCAGTAGCTGACATATCTCAGTGCTCAATTTTGGCACCTTGCCTGTTCAACATCTATGTAAAATGAGTATATGACATTCTGCCTCACAAAGAACTGATTGTGAACTTCTTTGCTGGTCAAGCCCAACTTTTCATGTAACTCTTGTTAGAGCCCCTCTTTTGACACAGAAACATGAGCACCGGTCTAGTCTAAGGGAATTGTTCAGTGACCGTCTAGGATCTGATCCACCCTGTTGGCAATGAGATGGTGGATATCAGCTATTCAACTGAAATTGAACCATCACACATTGAAGTTAGTTCCTGCAGTCTTAGGGCCTGATTACGAGTATGGTGGAAAGGGTCCTGCCACTGTGCTGGTGTCTGATTCCCCACCCGCCTAGTTGATAGTCCGCCTGCTGTATTACACAGCTGGTGGTTTGCTGAAGGAAAGACCACCGGAGTCCTGCCAGTGCTGCCAGCCATTCGCAAACTGCCTCGACAGCGGCAGGGGGAAAAGCAGCTGTCAGAGGGCGGTACAGACAATGTTTCGACTGTCGGGATTACGAGGTGCCTTTTCTGTCGAACCGACTGTGGAGGGGAGACCGCCTGCTTCGAGTCGGCGAAATCAAAGGAAATGGGGTGCAAACACACCCATTTCCTTCTTTTCCCTTCAGTGTCCCATGTGGATCCCTTCCTCTAGGGGCCCCCCTCACTGCAGCAACTTGACCCCAAAGAAAACAAGCCTGTTGCCGCCGAGATCCAGGTAAGTCTGTTTCTTACATTTTACCCATTAACTGGACTAGGCACATATGGCCCGGACTTCAGCAATGGGAAAGTACTTGCACAAGGTATTTTCTCACATGTGTCATGCATATGTGTACATTTTACACGTGTTTAATCACAATGTGTATGAAAAAATATTCCCTGCCATCAGAAACAGCGCAGCTGGGCCAATAGTGACAAACTCTGCCAGCTTGTCTATAGGGGTGAGTGCCCCGGATTATTGAAGGCAGATAGAATCTTATTTGAAAGTGCGGCATCCAAACTACTGCTGAACCTTGAAAAATACCATTGTATCTCAAGAGATTTTTTCTCATTGCATTAGTTTTCCGCTTTGCAAGTATATTATTTCATCCAGATGGAATCTTTAACTGGAAGGCCAAGTGCCCACCACCACAAGACTGGAAATCACCAGCTTACATCACAGCTCAGAAGACAATATTGAAATGTTTTGCCTCCACTGGTCCTTTTGTTGAAAGCTGTTGGTGAGTTTTTTTTGTCTTGCATGGGTCTCAAGTTATGTTGTAATAAAGCACATGGTTGCTCAGTTATTTGGTGCCTCATTTTTTCGCTGCTAATCAGTTCAGGGATTGCAGTTCAGGGATTGCAGTCCAAAAGTTATGTACTCTTAGGGCCTTATTTATGAAGCCCTGCATCACATTTACGCCGCTGTTGCATCACTTTTTGTGACGCTGCGGCAGCGTAAATAATGCGCCACCTTGCACCACATTTACAAAGTGACGCATCTAGGCAGTAAAGGCGTAAACCCCTGCGCTACATAATACCTGCGTCTATAAGATTTCAGTGCGCCACTTCTAGGACGCCATTGTGTCAAAACCTTACACCTGCCTCATGGCAGGCATAAGGGTGACGCAGGCCCTTTCAGATAGAGCTTGCCCCATGTGAAAGGACACATTGCTGGAGTTGCGTCTATTTTCAGACACACCCCAGCAATGCAGGTCTTTTGCGCCTACAGATACGTCAGTAATACTGATGTATCTGTAACTGTGAATATGGCACATCCATAGTGTCGCAAGGAGGGCGCACTAAGAAGTATTGCATCGCTGCTTTGTCACAGCGATGCAACACTTCTCATAAATAAGGCCCTGAATATTTTAGGGCTATGTCATACCTTGCAGTTTTGTACGAGTTGAAGTTGTTTTAAGGTTTGTGCGGGTGGGGATTATGTGCATAAGGTTGCAAGCATGATAATACTTTGCGTGTACTAAATTGACTTTCAGGTGGAAGCTGAGTTTGGGTCAGAATTGTTTAAGAATATGACAGTTTAGCCTGCAGTGTTGACTTGTGGCTGAAAAGTTCCAAGATAATCACCAGGATTCTGAATTTGGTTGCAGGAATTTGGAGGTTACCCAGTGATGGTTGTTCTGGAATGGTATATCTCTTAAATTCGCCTTGCTGATGAGTATACCTTCCTCTTTTGTCCACTGAGAACAGCTTTCTTTCACCTAATATTGAATGCTTGGTGAAACAGGTTGAAGTATTTCCTAGTTCTGTGCATAGGCATAGCATTATCTGACTTTATTTTTGATCTATTTCTTTTTTTTAGTTTTAATGTAAAGCATTTTATCCTGCATTGCTACAGGTTGATCTAGTTACGGTGGGGAACAAAGAAATACACTTGAAATAATAATGGTGGTGGCATGGGGGTGTTCCACCATAGTTTTGACTAAAAAATATAACCTGACAATAATATCATGGTCAAAATATTGTGACTAAAAAGATATCAAGAACTAAAATATTCAAGATAAGTATATAGTTTTTTAACCATTTTACAATTATTATTTCGAAGTTTAAGATATAGTATGATTTAAAGGTATTTATATTATGGTATTTTTGTATTGTTTTATGGTTTTTTTTCATTATGTTTTATAGTAAAAGTATTTTTTTAAACCTATTTTTGTCATATATATTTTTGGGTTGTTGTGGTTATTAGGGGATTGGGTGGGTAGTTTGTTTTAAATGATATATTAATTTGTTAATTAACCCTTTTGCTGCTAGGCCTTTTCCCACCTGTGCTAAGCCTTTTTTGGCTAATTGGGGTAGATCGAGCTTAGGCTCCTGTAACTCTTTGTCCACATAAGGTATCCACATCAAATTTGTGCCATATTTTCCAACACCCTGAGGATTCTAAAGGTACCCAGGGTTTGTGGATTCCCCTGGAGGGGTCCCAGAAATTTGCCAAAATACAGCTAAAGTTTTTTTTTGTGAAAAAATGGGGAACATTTACTGCAGAAGAAAGCATCAGTTTTTTTCCCTGCAAATGGCATCAACAAAGGGTTTGTGGTGCTGAAATCACCATCTTCTCAGCTTTCAGGGACAGGCAGACTTTTGTCAGAAACCAAAATTTTCTATACAGTTTTGGCATTTTACTTGGACATAGCCAATTTTTCCTATTTTTTGTGCTTTCAACCTCCTTTCAGTTAGTGGTAGAAATGGGTATGAAACCAATAATATATCCCAGAAAGCTATACATTTTTAAAAATGTGATAAAATTCTAAATTCAGCAAGGGGTCATTTGTGTAGATCCTTCAAGGTTTTTTTTTATTTAAGAAACTAAGGTGTCCATTACGATGTCGGGCGGTAAAAAATCCGCCATCAACCACAGTGGTAAAAATCCGCCCGCCTACACCGTCTGAATACCGACTGAGCAATTACGATGCCGCGAACCGAAAACCGCCGGAGGCGGAAAATAAACAGAAAATACCGCCCGCCCATGTCCGAGTCTAAGTCCATCCGCCCGCCACGGACGGAAAGACGCACGACAACCCAAAACCGCCCGCCCTGACGACCGAGACACCGCCCGTGAAATTAGGATCGTACCGACATGAGCGCGGAAAATCCACAAATACACCGCCCGCCAGCGCAAACAACAGTGACGAAAATGGACACGGCGGAAGCCCTGGCGGCCACGTCCATGCACAGAAATCATCCGCTGACAAAAACAAACACACACAACATGGCCAACAAGTCCACACAGCAACCCACGCACAAATACCCAAACACAGTACACATCCCGGAAACACACCCCCCTGGACAAAAAAATCAACTACAAATCCCAGAACACCAGCCACAACACACCTGAAAACAACAGACCATCATGACACACCCACATAGGTAAGTACAAAACCAGCCCCTTCACAGACCACAACCCCCTGCAACATTACAAACTGAGGACGAAAGCACACAACACAGCGAGACAGAAAGGACAGCAGCACACCACAGACACGCACCTATCACACCCATCACCACCACCACCAAACACCTGACCCACAAACCCCCTGCACATCACACACCACACACCGCACCAGCACCACAAACACCAAAACACACACCATGGCATCACACAGAATGCCCAAGTTCACTTCCACCGAGCTGACGGTCATGGTCGACGAGATCGTCAAGGTGCACCCACAAATCTATGGCAACCAGGTCCAACAGACACCACTATCCACCAGAAACCGGTTGTGGAGCAGGATCGTAGACCAGGTCAATGCAGTCGGGAACGTTCCACGCAACAGAGGAGAAATTAACAAAAGGTGGAACGACCTCAAAAGCGTGGTCAAGAAGAAGGAGAGCAAAAATCGAGAGCTGGCTGCCAGGACTGGCGGAGGGAATCCCGCGCTATTCAAGACCTTCAAGGCGTGGGAGGAGAAGGTGCGAGTCATCATACATCCGGAGATCCTCACCGGATTACCAGGGGGAGTGGAGGCTGGTAAGTACAAACAAACGTATACCAGCACACCGCTATGTAATCACATGCACTACCACCATGCCATAGCTCCTAGGGACAAACACCCCCATGTCCAGTACACAATACACAAGACATCACCCACACATGCAACAGACACTCACACACACTCAGCCCAAAGCTACCAACTAACAAAACCATGGGGGCATGTGTACAGTCAGCCAGCACCGCAACTTCCACCAGGTCCCCTTGTACTCCAGATGCGCCAGAATGAGCACTCCCCACACCCACATCCATGTGTCCGCCATAGCTGCACTGACCGACAAGTAACAGGTAAGTAGCCGGAACACAAAGACAGTGGTTCGGAGGGGGACAGCTGAAGTAAAACACCCACCAGGCCCCCACTACCACAGACCAGCAAGGTGGAGCACACCCCACATCCATGTGTCCGCCATAGCTGCACTGACCGACAAGTAACAGGTAAGTAGCCGGAACACAAAGACAGTGGGTCGGAGGGGGGACAGCTGAAGTAAAACACCCACCAGGCCCCCACTACCACAGACCAGCAAGGTGGAGCACACCCCACATCCATGTGTCCGCCATAGCTGCACTGACCGACAAGTAACAGGTAAGTAGCCGGAACACAAAGACAGTGGGTCGGAGGGGGACAGCTGAAGTAAAACACCCACCAGGCCCCCACTACCACAGACCAGCAAGGTGGAGCACACCCCACATCCATGTGTCCGCCATAGCTGCACTGACCGACAAGTAACAGGTAAGTAGCCGGAACACAAAGACAGTGGGTCGGAGGGGGGACAGCTGAAGTAAAACACCCACCAGGCTCCCACTCCCACAGACCAGCAAGGTGGAGCACCCCTCCCTCCCAGTACCATGTGGCATCCATTGCATTGCGCACTCAGAAACAACCTGTAGGTGGGAAAATGTACAGGGCGGGGCGTCTGTAGGCATGAGGACTGTACTACGACTGACACATGGGACATGTCACGTAGCAGAGGAACACGCAGCACTGCTCCCAGTCACAATCATGAGACCAATGTGCACACGGACATGTTCAACAGAGTCAAACCCCACATGACCCATCACAGATACAGCAACACCTAAGGAGCCACGTCTGCATGCACAAGTCCCACTGGAGCACAGACCCACACGGCAGGCACTGTGCCACCCATCACACACATCAGCAACACCATCGAAGTCCTGTCCATGTAGTCCTCACTGCCTGTCACCCACACATCGTACAACAACGCCCACGTAAGACAGACCGTACTAGAAGTAACAGCTTGGAACCACAATATTGCACACAAAGACAACTGGACCCATGAAACACACAGGCACACAATGCACATTCAACATATCATCCATCTCATCTCTCAGCCACAGTGTCATGAAAGGTATGTCATCCGAACAGCTGGCCCTCATACAGTAGTCATGCAAAGATACCTGCCCATGACAAATCAAGTGCCTGCAGTGACTGAAGCGCACGTCACACTGCGAGTAACAACACACATAATATAGTCAACACCCCAAGAGCACAGCACTGATGCACATGTACCAGGGCAGCACGCACACAAAGGATTTGGCCCATCTGCAATACGTCGTGTGGCACACAACAAGCACGAACTCACAACAATGCTACCAATGTGATGTCCATGAATGATAACAGTCAGCAGATATTCCGGGCATGTGAGACAGACACACACCTTTGTCTATGCACTGTCATGTTGCCAGAACACATGTCACGTTCTGCACCCATTACCCACAGTATGTACCCCAAAAGCATATTTCAACCCAAGAGCGTTTAGGGGGCTGTACCCCCTTTTGGCATCAGCGTACCTAAGCGTTCCATCCTTCCCCCTAAACCATCGTTCAACCCAACATCGTCGATGGTCCTGGAGCACGCATACACCCGAGCCACAAAATGTAGGAGCATAGCAACACACACCCATCGGCATTGCTAATCCGTCCCATGCCACATGTCCACATCACACAGTTCCATTGCCTAGCCCACGCATACACACATCGTACATCCACACACACGCCACTGGGAAACCTGTGCACGACAGTGCACGAACTGTGAATGTCAGACAACCAATACATACTTTGCTAGGTGCAACACAATGACCCATCTCATTCTCCCCACAGGTGCCGAACTGCTGGATGCTGGAGAGGGTGACAGCAGCCAGCACAGCCAGTCCGCAAGCCCCCGACCCGGACTCACGGATGTAGAGGAGCTGGACACCTCTCCGGACACGGACCACCCAGCAGGCCCATCTGGAGTGGCAGGGCACAACCGCTCCCCAGGGCCCCTCCTGCCCACCAACCCATCACCCAGGGCTGCTGACCAGTCACAGACCCCTGCTGCCACGGTCGTTGCGGCCACCACCACCGCCGCAACCACCACCACCGCCGCAAGCACCACCACCGCCGCAACCACCACCACCACGCCATCCCTGGCCACAGCCCCTGCGCAAGCGGTGGCACGGCCGTCGGGCTCCACCCTGGGAGCCAGAGCGAGGACCGTGGTGAGCAATGTGGCTAGTGGGCAGGTCGGTGGCAGCAGTACTGGTAGGAGGAGCAGGGCCAGGCCAACGCCATCTGAGCCTGGGAGCCAAGCCCTGCCGCAAATCGCCAGAGTCCTTGGGGCCTATGAAGAGGCCCAAGGACAATGGGCCAGGTCGGCTACCGACACGCGGGAGGTCCTTGGGGTGTTGAGGTCCATGGACGCCCATATGGGACAATTCGTGACCCGTATGGACCAACTTGTGGACCTAATGGGCCAGCTGGTGGTGGTGGTGAGGGCACAAGCAAGGCCAGCAACACCACCTCCGCCACCACCTGCTGTGGCGCAGGGTCGTGCAGCATCGCGTTCCCCTGCGTCCACAGCGAGTGAGCACTCCTCAGCCACCACCAGCGGCACATCAACACACCCCCCTACCAAACGTGGAAGGGGCCGTCCGAAGAGGAAACAGGTGTCCAGAGAGGACTTCGCACGCACCAAACGCCAGTGAGTCAGCCAGCCACCTTGACCACCTACTGCATTGACTTGTACTACGATCCTACCCCACACTGCCATGTGAATGGCATGTGTCTGTTGGACTGTGGACATGGAACTTCATGGGTACACCCTGACCATCACGCAGCCATGACCGTCAACTAATTGTCACAGCATGCACCACGTTTGTCATCACCTTGCACACAATCACATGTCACCGCTGTAAATAAATACACCTTGATCACAATCTGCTTCATGTGTCCTGGGTTTATTCAACGATGTGCAATCGCCACCATGAGCAGAAATGCATCTGCTGTGTGGTATGTCGATGGGACAGGAGAGGCTGTAGGGACCTAGGGGTGAAAAACAGAACAAGAGTACATTCAATGAGTGTGTCACACACTCATCACACAGTACTTGTCACCAACTACAAGCAATGTACACACATCACACAGAGCAACAGGGCACACTGCTACAGCCGCTGCCAGTGGCATACCAACCTGGACATGGACCATTGACACACAGCACTCAGTGAACAAAAGGCCCCCGTGACAGAGCACACATACACCTGCACAACTACAGCTACATCAGCCGTCGTACATGGACACTCACCGTCAAGTGAAGTAGCGGGCGATGAGCTGCTGACGCACATTCACAGCTTCCTCCTCTCCACTGTCCTCTTCACTCGAGCTGTCCTGGTCTGCAGGCTGGGGCCCTGGCTGATCTCCGTCATCCACAATTATGGGGATCTGCTTGCGAATAGCCAGATTGTGCAGCATGCAGCAAGCCACTATTATCTGGCACACCTTCTGTGGGGAGTACGCCAGTGCACCCCCGGTGCGGTCCAGGCATCTGAACCTGGACTTGAGGAGGCCAAAGGTCCGCTCAACCACACGTCTGGTCCTCCCATGTGCCTCATTGTAGCGGACATCAGCTGGGCCCCCAGGACGTCGCAATGGGCTGAGCAGCCAGGGCCCATTCGGGTAAGCAGAGTCACCTGGGTGTGAGGGACACAGAGAACCGTTGCAATTCCAACTGGACACAAGACAGCATCGCACAGCCAGCACGCTACACTACTCCACATACTCACCGACAATCCAGCCACGGTCCGGTTGCAGATTGGCCATCAGTCGTGGTAGGATGCTGTTGCGCATGATGTGCGCGTCATGTGCCGATCCTGGGAACTTGGCACACACGTGGGAAATCACCATGTCCGCAAGGCACACCACTTGCACATTCAGGGAGTGCGTGTGCTTCCGGTTGCGGTAGAGCTGCTCAGTGGCCTGTGGTGGAACAAGGCCAACATGGGTGCAATCTATAGCACCAACGACGTGGGGGATCCGTCCAAGGGCATAGAAAGCACCCTTCACTGCCGCCAATTCACGAGCCCTGGGGAATCGGACGTATCTGTTCCTGTACAGCATCATAGCTGACAGTACATCCCTCAGCACCATGCTGAACATGGGCTGGGACATCCCACCTCCACTGCCCACTGTGTGTTGGAATGACCCAGTGGCGAAGAAATGCAGTGCAGCCATCACCTTAGCCGTGGGGGTGAATGCTGTTGGATACACCCTGCGAGGACGGAGGTGGGGTTCCAACATGGCACATAGACGATGCAGGGTGGGTCGGTCCAGACGATATTTACGGATGACCTCTACATCCTCCATGTCTGACAGCAATTGGTAGGGGCGATGAATGTTTGGTCTCCGCCTAGGAAGGATGGAAGTGGACACATGTCAAAGCAAGACGCCACATGGCATATTCACATACACAAAACAAAAATGACTGAGCAAGCACTTGAATCACAGAACAGCTGACAAGTAGGGACAGCACAGCCACAATACACTTACACAGGTCCCCTACCAATAGCAATGGGCAGTGACACACACCATTGCTATGAGCATGCACATGGGGATCTAGGCCTCAATGACTTGTAAGGCATGCTGATGGTAACAGACTGCATATTCGGCAAGCGGCAACACCGCGGCAACATGACTTGCTGCTGTGCATCACACTGCTTCCGAGGCTGGGTGAGTATGGCACACACCAACAACGCTATGGACACAGGCTGAGCGGCCAAAACAAGTGGGACCTGTGGCACGAGGGGATATGAGACAGTCATTGGTGTCACCACTGCACCCTATGTACAGCACTGTACGGATCACACCTCCAGAAACATTGACAGGTGTACACATTGACAGCCCCATGCCAACACGGCTGTGTGCTTGCAAATACACATCACAAGTGACACGTAACATTGCACGTGCCAAGTGGCAGATGTACATAGTGAAAGATGGCATGTGTGTGCATATGCATATCCCATGCACCCATGCCAATGTGTACATGATGATGTGCCAACAGACATGTGGAGGCTGGCCACTGGCCGTTCCTGCCTATGCACACAGCATGTTGTGGCCCCGTCCATTGTGCACCTGCACCCACACACAAATCATGGCCACACCTGCAGATGCAGTGCGCACATCATACTGTGTGGTGCACATGGCATCAGCGGACTGTACCCGCCATGGTCCAGGCCCTTACGGCCAACTCCAATGTCCCTCGCGGTTGCACCCTGCGTGTTCCACTATGGAGGGAAGCGTCCCGGGCCAGCTGGGAGCAGGCCAACGTCTGCAATTGAAGCTGCCAGACATGGTACACGGATTGCAGCAGCTTGGACCCACTGTAACTGACCCAGGGGGTTATATGTGTGTGTGAGTGGGACAGGCATTACCACATCTACCTGGAACTGCAGCCTGGCACCCCTCGAGAACACATGCTGCTGCCACCTCTCCACCTACACGTCGATGACGCTGAGGACATGTCCAGGTCCACTCACCAGCGAGGAGCTGGAGATCCTGGATTCCGAGCTCCACGCACACTGCACATGGCTATTCCTTGCGAAATTTGTGTGTGGGAGACAGCTGCAGTGTGTGTGTGGGTGCATGTGGGTGACACACATGTCGTTGATCCGCAGCACTATGAGTCAGAGCCTGTGGTGTTCAAACATCCACTGCTCACCATGCTGACTGCAGGTGGCATGGGTATGTGTGCTCTCGGGCGCTTTGACCTGTCTGTCCCTCCCGAGTGGTGGTACATGGCAACTTCATGTCAGACATCCAGTGACCCAGCCAATTGGCAATGCAGGTCTCAGTGCACTTGTTGGTCGTGTGAATGTCAGGCTGGGGCCATGCTGCCCTTCTCAGTCCCAGCAGGCCTGGCCTGCACATTGACTGCACAATGCCAGTAGGTGACAACACAGACTGCCTAGTGGGTTACATGTGTCTCCTGTTCAGGACCCTCCGGATGGGCGCTCACTCAGTCCTGTCTATTGGACACACCATGCCTCGTGACAGGGATGTGTGTGTGAGATAGTGGCACTGAATGTGACCTCCGTTGCGGGGTGGGCCATGCACAGGGCGGGTACGTTGATTGTTGCGCAGTGTTGGTCACAGTGGGTACACCCACACAGATGTGTTGTCTTGTGATCTTTTGCTAGGTCCGCCTGACAATGGACTGTAGATGTGGGCAGACTACACATTGGACGATGTGCTGTCTATATGCATGTGCCTTCACAACAGGCACAGCTGCCCCTGCACATCTGACCCCTGCTGCCCTCAGTGCTGGGTCTGTTGAGCTGATGCACCATCTGTGCGTGGGGCAGACAGCTCTGCTCACTACCGTCATTGTCCATGACATCACTTTGCCGCAGGTGACATGGATCATGGAGGGCCCACATGTACGCGTGGGTGGACTACACAAGACTGTCCAATGGTTGTCACCCCCAGTCAGTGCTTCGAATGGGAAGAATGTGGTGCTGGTACTCATTTTGATGTGTCGAGTGTGCGGGGCTAGGTGCGGGGCTACATGCAAGACATGGGAAGGTCATCGGCTTATCTACTAGTTGCAATACACACGAGACACGTCTTTTTCTGACCACATCAGGGGCATTCCTTAAACTAACTGAAAGTCAAACAGTTATCTTTTACACTGTCCTCATGGCCTCCCCTCGCTCACACCAATATGCATTTGCACATGAGAAGCTAGCGCATGCACAAGCAGCTCCAAGCTCGCCCCAGAGAGGCCAAGGAGTGTATGTGTGGGTCCAGTTGAACAAGTGGTCTGTCTCACGGTATGATATGTGGCGGGACGCCGTCCACCTGCGTGGTGCCCCGACTCGAGACCCGGGCAACATTGACAATGCATGACAGGCTCCGCAGTCCGGATACACCACCTGCAACACACAGAGGCTGTAGCTGCCCTAGCGGCCCAGGCCGCGTCCAACTGGAGCTCATGGACCCACACATTCACTCTTTGGCCTCTCTGGGGCGAGCTCGGAGCTGCTTGTGCACGCGCTGGCTTCTCTGTTGCAATGGCATGTAACGTGTGTGGAGATCTAGGCAATGGGTGGGATGGTGCGAGCCACCTTCCGTGACGTCACTACTGCTCGTGATGTGTGCGTCCCCCACTACTTCCATATGACTTGTGCCATACTACACATTGGGGATGTGTTGCCTGCGTGATGTGACCAGGAGGAGCGCGCCATGACCTCTCACCCACCATGCTCCACTGCCATCCCGTGTCCTGGATTGCCTGTGCAGGTGGACAATGTTGTGGATACACCTGGTCGACAGGGGATGTGAGTGCCTTGGCAAGAGCCTTGCGGACGCACAGCAGTATCCAGCATGTCCACGGAGGGTGGGCTGACGTCTACACTTGATGCAGCATTGATCGTGTGCCCGCCTGTTGTGCACACACGAGTTCACATTCATCCCCAGACAGGTGGTCTTTACAAATTCCCAGGAGAGCGCCAATGTACTGTTCCTGTATCCTCCCAACACAGCGTGTTTCAACATTGCATGTGCGCACCTACCCGTCACACCCACCCACCTGAGCCATGCGTGACTCCCGCTTCACATGACACATGTGTGTCTTCCACAGTTGTGCTACTCATTTGCGTTGACATCCAATTACAGTGGACTACATGGTCATCTCACAACTGCCGTGTACTTCTCACACTCTCATCCTCTCTCATTCGTACTTGTGAAATGAATCAGCAGAGACACATTTTTGCTTCTAGACATGTATTGGTACTTATGTCCTCTGTGATGCAGTATAGTGGACACTACTGGCAGCAAAATGCATGTGGAGGATATACTCAGCATGATTACACATGGCATAGGGTGTAGGGGTAGATGTGATTAGTTGTTGACTGTGGGATGTGGGCTTCAGAGTTACGACTGCTTAGCCGTTGCTGTGCTAATGTACATTTGCTACTTACTGAGGTGCTGCTGACTTTGACACAGACAGTATACATTTAGCCTACCAGTCCGCTTGTCATCATGGGCACAGTGCATCTCAGTTCCATGTTACAGGTTTGCTGCTATAGTTACTCATACACACGTGCGTGGAGGTGACATCAGGGCATGGACTTACGTGCATGCAACGGCGTCCCACTTGTTGTTGCGATGTGGTGGCTACTGGACATGTCACAGTCGCTGGGGTCATGTTGTTGGTGGATGCACTTGTTGTCCATGCAAAGGTCCTGGCACGGAAGTTCAGGGGGAGGTGAGGTGACAGCTCTCACATACTACAGCCGGACGATTACTGTCCACTGACCGGTGCATATGTTCATGGGCGCAGGATGCATATTATGGCATGGTTGTACGTGCAGTTCTGTCCATGTGGTTGCCATACACAAATCCCATGCCTCTGCCTCCCCCTGTTCATGCAGAGTTACTGGATGTGATGAGGAACAGAGTGCATGTCCCGAATATATCCGATGTCATTGCAGTGTAGTTGATGGTGTGGTGTCAGTTGCAGGTTGTATGGTATAGTTGTTGTACTGGTAACTGCCCAGTCCGTGCGGAGGCCATGCATGGGTACGGTGTGGGACATCATTGTTCAATTGGGGGTATGGCGGCGGGGCCCGACGAATTGACAGGTTGTCAGGTATGCAATACCTTCCAGCAGGGCTTCCATGGCATTGGTGGTGAACATGGATGCCATCCAATGTAGCGGATGGTGGCTGTCAAGGTGTTGGTCGTGAGTTGTCCCTTGTAGGAGCATGATGGGACATGTTGGATGACATTCGATGTAACTGTGATCCATTATCCGTCGTGTGGAGGCACAGTGGTCCCATTGCAGTGTGGGTCCGATAGTAGCCACATACGCCATGCCCCCATAGGCTGAACAGACCCTGTCGTGGACGTCCAGGGGGTTGAATAGTTGTAGCAGGTCCGCCCTTGGACATGCCGGGTTGGAGAGACATAAATCCACAGGATAGTAGAAGGGACACCTCCGACAGTAGAAGACGGGGATGACGCAGCTGAACAATGCGATGCGGTAAGTTAGTCGGTAACTTACGTTCAGCAAGGCCAGATTGTCACATCCCAATATCTGTATCAGGTTATGTTTGTACAGCTTAATCTGTCCGGCGTAGTTGGGTAGGTGTGGTGCAAGTGCCATTTTGCTGCAGGGCGCTGTGGTGGCGTGCTCCGGCTGTCTGTGCAGTCTGCAGGGTGCAACCTCCGACGTTGCTGGGAATTCTGTAATGGTCGTAGGGAGGCAGGACTTGTGTTATGTTAGCTTGTGCGGAGGACACGGGCCCTCATCCCACATGCTTCTCTGAATGGTCAAGGTCAGTGGTGTCTGACTCCTTCCAGATAACTTGCATGTGAACCACATGGGGGAGTGTTATCATTTCTTTTTTCCGTTCTGAATGTTCTTTGGTGTTATGCGCTATCTGCCCTGTGGCCGCTTCCCTCTGCATGCCTGTGTTGGGCTTTTTTTGGTGCAATGACTGTTGTCTCCGGCTTGTTTAGTCGGGATGTGGTTTCAGAGTGGGAATGGAAGGTCATTCAGTGCTGTCTCCTCTCCCGTGTGTGGGCGGCAGGCTGCGTTTCCGCTATACGTTGGGCCTTGTGTTATAATTGGTACCACCTGTTGTCTGTCCCCGGTATCTTTGATGTTACGTATTGCATGTCTTGTTATTGGGTGCAGGGTGGCATCGGTGTTTCTGTGTGGTACTGGCGTACCTTTTTCCGACGGGGTCCATATTCTGCTGGGTGATGTTGCCGCCGCTGTGTGCTTCGCCGTGTTTTGCACACAGGGGTGTGTCCTAATTTGGCGTGACGTCACTGACATGTTCGGGTCACTTGTGTGACGTCAGGTTGGCAACAGTGAATTGCCGGTTGGGGACATGACTGTGGCAGGGCTGTCACGTGACATGTGCGTTCTGGGTGGTGCTGGTGTGTGTGGTGTTTGGTTGTGACCCTGTGTTGTTTGTGTGCGGCGCATGCATTGCGCTGCCGTTGGCCTCTGCGTTGTGCGCATGTGTGGGTGCAGTGGTGGATGTGTCGTGTCCACGCAGGGGTGTCGGGGGGGCCATATACAGTTTTCCCGCCCTTGCACTGTGTGCGCTGTTTGCGTGCCCCTGTTGTGTGTCTGCCTACCTGCGTCGCCGCGGTGCGTTGACTCCTGGGTGCTGCATCAGGTAGAGCATGGGGAGGGCCTGCAGTGCTGGATTCATGCTCGGGGGGTCCGCCTCTTTGCTATCCGTACTGTGCGTTCGGTTTTCCGCCTTGCTTTCACGTGCGGTGTCTCTTAGCCGGGGGAACTGTTTGGTTCTGGCATCGTAATTTGTACGCCGGGCGGTACGTGATTTCGTCGGGCGGTGTGTCTCCATTAGGCCGCGCCGCTCCGTGAACGGGCGCACTTTGATGGCGGACGGCGTAGCTGGCTTACGGGCGGTGTTTGGCTGACTTTTCACATCCTAATTGGGCGGGCGTGTGTGCTGTGGCGGGCGGACGGTAACTGGTGCTTTTTGCATCCGCCAGCACGGCGGTGGTGCTTCCGCCCGCCATCCTAATGGGCCCCTAACAGTTGAAAATAGAAAATATTGAAATTGTGTTAAAAAAAACAGCCATTTGTGTCAACATTTTCACCTGTAACTTCTTTAAAGTATGACAGATTTTTTAAAGCAATATACCATTACATCCACTGGACCCTTCAGGTTGTGGGGATATATAGGACTTGTAGGTTCACCAAGAGCCCGAGGATCCCAGAGCCAATAACTGAGCTGTGTCTTGCAATGGTTTTTCATTGTGTACGGGTATATAGCAATTCATTTGGTAAAATATAAAGAGTGAAAAATTGGTAACATGGAAAGCAATATATTTCCGAAATGGGAACAAAATATAGAGTTTATAAGCAGTGGTTTTTTGCATCTTCAAAATTGTGGGTACCCATACAAGCATGTGAATTAGAGGTAATTTTTCAAAATGACTTCTTTTTTACAAATTGTCTTACATTTGCCGGCACAAATGTCCTACCACACAGTGTTCCCTTCAGTATCCCGAGTAAAATGATACCTCACCTGTGTGGGTGGGCCAAAGGCCTGTGACTGTGAAGGGCCGAAAACATAGGGATTAAGGGTATAGCACAGCGAACTCTAAGCACTACATTTAAAAAAAATACATTTTTAGGCGATTCAGCATTGGACACCCGCACAAGTGAGGTATAATTTTTATCGGGAGACCAAGGGGAACGCTGTGTGGTAGGACATTTGTGCTGACAGAAATGTGAGGAAAACTTCACCTAAATTTGAGGTTTGCAGGGGATTCTTGGTAGGAAAACATTGGGGGATCCACACAAGCCATACGTCCCTGGACTCCCCGGGTGTCTAGTTTTCAGAAATATGTGGGTTTGGTAGGTTACCCTAGATGGCCGCGGAGCCCGGGGCTAAAAACACAGGTGCCGCCCTTGCAAAACCAGGTAATTTTGTTATTGGTAATTTTGATGTCTCCACAATACGTTTTGGGGCCTTGCCTGTCGCGGGTACTTGGCCCACCCACACAAGTGAGGTACCATTTTTATTGGGAGACCTAGGGGAAAGCTGGGTGGTAGGAAATTTGTGGCAGCCCAGTGATCCCACAACTTTCTCACAGAAAACTGAGTAAAATGTGATTTCTTTTAGCTAAATTTGCGGTTTGCAGGGGATTCTGGGTAGAAAAATGTTGAGAGATCCATGCAAGCCACACCTCCGTGGATTCCCCTGGGTGTCTAGTTTTCAGAAATGTCTGGGTTTGGTAGGTTTCCCTAGATGGCTGCTGAGCCCGGGGCCAAAAACGCAGGTGACCCCCTTGAAAAACCAGGTCGTTTTGTGAGAAATAGGTGACCTAAAAACCCAGACATTTCTGAAAACTAGACACCCGTGGGAGTCCATGGAGTTGTGGCTTGCGTTGATCCCCCAACATTTTCCTTCCAAGAATCCGCTGCAAACCTCAAATTTAGCTAAAAAGTCACATTTTCCTCTAATATCTGTGTGGGAAAGTTGTGGGGTCACCGCACGGCACAAATTTCCTACCACTCAACGTTCCCCTCAGTCTCCCAATAAAAAAATATACCTTACTTGTGTGGATGGGCCAAATGCGTATGACATGGAAGGGCCAAAAACGTGTAGAGATTGAGGTGGGCCCAAAGTGGGTCCAAAGGGGCAGTTTGTTTATACATTTTTAGGCTGACGCTACTTTGGGCACCCACACAAGTGAGGTATCATTTTTCTCTGGAGACCAAGGGGAATGCTGTGTAGTAGGAAATGTGTGCCTGCACGGTGATCCTACAACTTACCCACACAGAAATATGAGGAAAATGTGACTTTGTAAGTAAATTTGAGGTTTGCGGGGGATTCTGGGTAAGAAAACACTGGGGATCCATGCAAGCCACAACGCCAGCCAAGAGTCAGTACACGCACACCACCAGCCAAGCACCATCCACGCACACTGCCTGCCAAGCGCCATTCACACACACCGCCAGCCAAGCACCATCCATGCACACCGCCAGCCAAGCACCATCCATGCACACCGCCAGCCAAGCACCATCCACATACACCGCCAGCCAAATGCTATCCATGCACACAGTCAGCCAAGCAATATCCACGCACACCACCAGCCAAGCACCACCCACATACTCCACCAGCCAAGCGACATCCCCTGCACCGCCAGCCAAGCAGGGCTGGAGTGGGAACCGCTACCAACCCTGGCAGATTGCTGCTCGACCGGCCCTGGGAGGGGAGGGCATGCTAGTAAAAACCACTGCTCCCGCTTTTGTTACTGGGGCCCGCTATTGCAGCACTGCTGCAAAACCGGCCCCCAGTGACAAAACCACCGCCCATGGCCAGAAAACTGGCCCCCACCCCTCCTGCCCACTGGGGAAACGCCCGGTGCCCGTTACGGCCAGTCCGGCCCTGCAGCCAAGCACCATCCATGCACACAGCCAGCCAAGCACCAGTCTACTTGTACCGCCAGCCAAACACCACTCCACGCACACCACCAGGCAAGCACCAATCTACGCACACCGTCATCAAGCGTGAGTCCACCCACACCATTAGCCAAGTGCAGGTCCACACACACCACCAGCAAAATGCCAGCCAAAGGTCAGTGCACACAGACCGTCAGCCAAACTCCAGTTTACACACACACAAACTCTCCCTGGTTTCTAGTGGTTTTCTGCCCCGCTTGGGTAAAGATAAGACTAAAATTATCACTGAAACAGCCAGAATGTGTGCCTAAAAAAAGGGAGCGACCCTTGCCCATGAGGCTTCTCACTTGCATGCCCATAAACATATCCCTGTTGCCTAGTGGGATTTCTGCCCCTACCCGGGGGGGGGGCAGATAAGGGGCTATTGCCCCGATCTGCTTTCTGGGGAGGCAGAAAGACTTTTTTGGGGGTGGGGGTATTAGCATGCCCATTCTCTGCAGGCCCCACCCCTACGTATTAAAAAAACAAAAAACTCCCTGGTGCGTAGTAGGCTTTCTGCCCCCCTGGGGGGCAGATAAGGGACTATTGCTCCTATCTGCCTCTGGGCGGGGGCAGAAAGACTCTGTAAAAATGTTTTGGGGGTGGGGGCATTGGTATGCCCATTCAGGGCAGCCCCCACCCATATGTATAAAAAAACAATCCCTGGTGCCTAGTGGGCTTTCTGCCCCCCCCCTCAGGGGCAAGCCAGGGACTATTGCCCCATCTGCCTCTTGAGGGGGGAGAAAGACTGTGGAATTTTGTTTTAGGGGGTGGGGGCATTGGCATGCCCATTTAGGGCAGCCCCCACCCTATATATATAAAAATATCCCTGTGACTAGTGTGCTTTCTGCCCCCTTGGGGGGCAGATTGGAGTCTATTGCCCCCACCTGCCTTCCAGGGGGAGTGGGGGCATTGGCATGCCCATTTTGGGCAGCCCCCACCTCTATGTATACAAAAAAAGAATCCCTGGTGGCTAGTGGGCTTTCTGTCCCCCCCGGGGGGCAGCTCAGGGGCTATTGCCCCCATCTGCCTCCTGGGGGAGGCAGAAAGACTGTGGAATTTTTGGGGGGAGGAGGTGGGGGCATTGGCATGCCCATTTTGGGCATCCCCCACCGCTATATACATACAACCAAAAATCCTTGTGTCTAATGTGCTTTCTGCCCCCCAGGGGGGCAGATCAGGGGCTATTGCCCCAGCTGTCTCCCAGGGGGGCAAAAAGACCGAATATCCCCAAGAACAATTGGGGGAGCAAAGGCCCTTGCCCAAGGGGCCGCTCCCCCTGCCCTGGTGTCCACTGTGTGGATCCCTGTTTGGGGATCGCCCTCCTGAGGTGATCCCCAAGCAGGGATCCACTAGGGAGGGGTGCCATTGGAAAGGAGAGATTCTACCCTTTCCAATGATACCTCACCTGTCTCTACATGCTCGTGGGGTTGAGATAGCCCCCTGAGCACGAGGAAAGTAAAACTGAAATGAGCATATCGGCTCATTTCAGTTTCGGTTTCAGAGAAATTACGTCAGCGCGACATGTGCGCTGATCATCATTTCCCTGAAACAAGCCACACAGGCTGTTTTATGGCTTAAAGAAATCCCTCTGGTACCCGTACCAGAGGGATTTCCAGTGCCCTGTGTGCGGACAGCCGGGAGCCCTCCGACGCACATGAGCACTGTAGTGTCGGGGGGCTCCCGGCCGTCCGACGCAGGCAAGGGGTTAAATAACTTGTTAATTGTTATATATCTTAATTTGTATTTATATGTTTAAATGTTTATTGCACTGTTTTAGTATGTACCAAGTGTTTATTTTGAGTTGTTGGATTAATTGTGGGATTTAGTGAGTGGATTTACTTAATTTATATAAATTGATGTTAATTGATGAATTTGTTTTTTTATGATGTACCTTTTAATTGTATTTGTTTACAATTTTTTTTTAAGTTAGGTGTTTAATATTATGTTTGGATTGTTTGGTTTATTAGGAATTCGGTGGGTAGTTTTTAAACATTGTATATTTATTAATATTAATTGATTAATATGCTAATTTTTAAAAATGTTTATATTGTTATTTGCTTAGATGTTTCATAACTTGTTGAGTTAGGCATTCAGTTTTAAAGTTGGAGTGTGGGGTTTATTGAGGGATTATTTAATAAAATAATTAAACATTGAGATGTATTTATTCATGAATTGGTAATTAATTAATTGTATTTTTAATTACTTTTTAATTTGGAAAATATTATTTTACATAATTTTATATGTAATTGCTTGAAGGGCTGTTTGGTATTTTGTGGATTTGAATACATTTTTTAAAATATTTATTTTAAAATGGATAACATCTTTATATTTGTTATATTTTAAAACTTTCATATTTTTTGTGAATATTAATTTTATGTGCGAGATTGTCTTTAAATATGTATGTGTTTCATGGGTGAGTTTGAAGTCTACTGTTTCATTTTATATTTTTTTAAACAATTTCTTTATTAAAGATTCTAAATATTTTTTTTTTTACAAATTAGTGGTAATTATATTATTTATGTGGAGTAAATGTGAACCCAAAAATGTATATGATCTATCCCCATGATTGTTATTCTGGAGTTAGAATAGTAACTCATCCCCCTTTCCCAATTGCATTTGACTGGAGTTAGAATATTAATTCTGGCCACCCTTATGTATGGACTTTCTCCAGTGTTTGCTGGACTGGAGTTAGGATAGTAAATCTCCCTCGCCCATGCCAAGTATGCATTTAATGCAATCTTTGATACAGAGGAGTTGGAATAATAAATGTAAACCCCAAACGTATGTATTTTTTCCAGTGTTTGTTAAATAGTAGATTGTTTTCCTTAATGTATGCACTTTCCCTGGTGTTTATTAGACTGAAGTTAGAACAGTAAATCTGCCCCCCTCCTCCAATATTTCCCCTTTCCTCAATGTTTTTTAGATTTGAGTTACAATAGTAAACTTTACACCACTCAATGTGTGCACTTTCAACAATGTTTTTAGGCTGGATTTTGCCTAATAAATCTACCCCCCTCTGACTTTCCCATTGTTTATTGGACTGGTGTTGGAATGGTTTATTTAATCCTCAGTGGACTCACAATGAGGAATCAGAATTCTGCCTACCCCCAAAATGTATGCATTTATGTATATTTGTAGGATTGTACTTACAATAGTGCATTAAAATATTTATTTTAATATATTTGAATTTGACTTTGGTTACTCTTTTATTTCTTTCAGTATTTGTCCAAGACTTATTTTGAGGATATTTTATTTAAAAGAATTCATTTTAAAAAAGATTACTTTTTTAACTCTACTTTGTTTTTAAAAATGGTTTTCTATTGACATCTTTAGTCTTAGATGTACTAATTCATTTTTAAATATAATTTTAATAGTTTAATAATTCTGTACTGTTTTTATATTTTTGTTAAATAGTAATAATTATACATGTTTACATTGTTCTATTTTTAATTTAATTGATGAATATTCTATTTTTATTTGAAATTGACACTTATATATTAAATAAATATAAATTCTTTAAAAAAAGTAAAAAAGTTTATATGGTATTATGTTATCTATATTTTTAAAAATGTATACTAATTTTCTAAATATTGATTTCATGTTTTTTAAGTTACAAGAATTTTAACTACATTAAAAAATATACTTACCTAGATAATGTTGATATTTTAGTCCACAATATTTTTGTGGTCGATATTCTAGTACTTCATATTACAAGCACGTAAAGTCAATATTTTTGGCCTCAATATTTTTTCTGCAATATTTTGGTATTGCAATATTTTTGAAGTCAATATTACATCACACAAACGGCATGGGTCTTCTATAAAGATGCAACACCACGCACCTTCTAAGCCTAGTGGGCATCCATTTGCAGTTGTGGGGTAGATGGGAAAGTCGTTTGGCCTAATTATGAGTTTGGAGGTGCGTTAGAGGGTCCGCCCCGCTCCCGCAATGGCAAACCTGTGGTTGAACCGCCCGCCAGATTAGGAGTTTTCGCCTGTCTGGCGGGCAGTTCTTCAGCATTCCCACGGCGGTGCCTATAAAATAGGCATCGCATTGGGAATGTCAAAATCAGTACCTGCATGGCATGAACTGCTGCAGTCCATGCTGTGCAGGTACTGGGGTACATGCACACAGGGGGGCACAATGTGGCACAACGTGTGCCCCCTGCATGCACCTCATGGGACAGAGGTACAAGGGGGCCCTAGTTTCCTCACTGCCACACTTTTCATGGTGGTAGCACCTCCATGAAAAGTGTGGCAGTGAGGAAACTCGTAATATGCTTGGTGGGGCCACAGTGGCCCACCTAGCATATTGCGGCCTCAAGACTGCTGTGCTACCACCAGGGATCTCCGATCCCTGGCAGTTGCGCTGGTCCCAGAGAACCCGACCGCCCTGGTTGTAATAGGGTGGTTGGAAGACCGCCACTGCCATGCCCGCTTGAGTCTGACGGTCCATGGACAGCCAGACTTGTAATGAGGCCCTTTGAGTTGGTGTGTGTAGTATATGCTTTACAGTCTAGTCTTTTAAGAATGTCCTTGCTTATGTATTCCATGTCATTGTTTGAATGTGAGTGTTCTCTTTCAAGGCAGTTGTTTCCTTGACCTGCTTGGAAGAGTCCACTCTCATCCTGCTCTGTACTTGATTAAAGTATTCAAGACTTACCTGCTGTGACCGCTGCATTCCTTTACCACATTTTGGCGACGATCTCTATTGGACCCTGGGCGTGCGATCTTGCTCCAGTTAACGCGCTGTTAATGAGGCTGCATGGGTGATGCGATTTCCTCGTAGCTGCTTTGGATGAGAGCAGACAGCTGTGACGCAGATGGAAGGTGTGCCTCTCCATTTCCCATGCACAAAGCTTTGTGAGGGCAAGCTGCTTTTGGAGGAAGCAAAGAGGTTCCTGTGATGACGTGCTGTCCACAGCGGTTGCTGTGAGTGACGTCAAAGTCATCGTCATCATCAATCTAGTCAAGCCAGTATGTAAGTAGTCTCCAGGCAACGGATTTTGTGAGTAAACAGCGCTGCGCTGCCGCACTTCGTAGTTGCTTGTTCCATCAGTTTCCTGGCAACGCGAAACGTCAACACGCACTATCTACGTGAAGTGTCAACACGCACTACGTTTACATGCCAACGTTGTCGGCCATTTTATGCTGCCTGATGAATACTGTGTAGCATAGCAACGAGTTCACGGAAGCTGTCTCTGTCAGTTTCAAGACACGCTAAAGGTTTTCAGTGATTTCTTCGGTGATATACACACCCGTCGTATATCGCACTGTGACATTCTTCTCCCTGGACATACCTATTATAATTTTAAAGGTACTGTCAGCATTCTTATGTAATTTTTTAGGTTGCGACGTTGCTTTCCATGCTAATATCCATTACTGTTTGAAGGTTTTCTTAGCATTATTAACTACTCTGGAGCATACTTCTAGTTTGTTTCACAGTCTTTACTACTGGTTGCACTATGGCTTCTGCGCAAAATTCTGTCGTTCTGCCACCTAATTTTTTAGCACAAGCTGGTCCTCCTAGCATTCCATGGGAGGATTGGATTCTCATGTTTAAGAATTACTTGGATGCTCTGGATGGTCAAGAGTTCTCTGCCAAAAGAAAGAAAGCTCTTTTACTAAGCACACTAGGCAAAGAAGGTCAACGAGTTTTTCGTTATTTACCTCAAGCATTACAAGCCAACGGTCAAGTCATGCCTGATGAGTATAAAGAGGTGATTTGCAGGTTGGAAGCCAGGTATGCAAAAGAGGAGAATCTCGTAATGAACAGGTATAAATTTTACACAACATCAAAAACAAGGCGAGTCAATAGATGAATTTATTTCAAGACTTAGGGAACTGTCCATTAAATGTAAATTTGGTGTTCTGACCGATGAATTAATAAGAGATCAGCTTATTGTTCAATGCAATAATAAGAAAATTCAGGAGAGACTTTGGGCAGCGAAAAATCCATCCCTTAAAACAGCCATTGATTTAGCAAAAGTTGTTGAACAATCTGAAGGGTGCATGAAAGAGCTGGAAAAGAGAAGCCTCAGCCATGATATTTCTGAAGATTCTGTTCACGATCTTCGAGACAACAACTGCAGTGATGATGACTTAAGTGCCATAGCTGCAATTAAAAACAAAGGAAAATTGTTTAAGAAACCCTTCACTTCAAAGACTTCTGGCATCAAAACTTAGGTGTGGGAGTGGTGCACACACCTCAGACTCAAAATATTGTTTTGCTGCCAAGCAAGAATGTTTGAAGTGTGGATGAGTGGGTCATTATGCGAGGGTTTGTAGAAGAAAATTTCGTTCCACAGTAGCTTACGTGCAGGGAGTTGAAAAGGTGGATGACTCTGATGGGGACAAAATTTGGGTGGTTGGTTCTGGGGGTGTCTCTATTGACGATGACAGAAGGAAGAATAGGCCTAAGGCTATGTTTTCTATTGATGGATGCGAAGTGTGTTTAATGGTGGATACTGGGTCAAACTTTACCATGATTCCAACATGTCTGTTCAAAGAACTGTGGGCTAACAAACAACTTTTCCTGAAAGATATTTCACCAGGTGGTTATCAAGGCGAATCCATCGATATTTTGGGGTACTTTGATCATTTTTTCAGGCAGGAAAATTCAGGGTAAAGTATATGTGGCGGAGCATGGTCCAGCCATCTTTGGGTGGGTGCACCAATATGATTTGCGGATTATTGTTAATCCAAGGGCACCCATGCAAGTTATGGTTATTGATGATGAGAGTCTGGAGTGTATTCTTAAGGGAGCAAATACTGTTTTTAAGGACGAGCTTGGTCAGCTCAAAGGATATGCACATCGCATTTTGTTAAAAAAAGATGCAGTACCTGTACAGCATAAGGTCAGACGTTTTCCCATTGTTGTGAAGGAGGAGGTCAAGAATCTCATCAAGGAAATGCTTGATGCGGGAGTCATTGAACCAGTGGAGGCTTCTCCCTGGATTTCTCCCGTAGTGATTACTAAGAAGGCTGATGGCAGATTGAGATTCTGCGTGGATTTGAGATCTTTGAATCAGTGTGTTGTAGCTGACACATTTCCCCTTCCTAACATCACTGAATTAGTGTCTACCCTTAAGGATGCTAAAGTATTTTCCAAACTCGATCTCAAAAGTGCTTATCATCAGATTAATCTGCACAAGGACTCGAAACATCTCACAGCATTCATTACCCCAGAGGGTACATTTCAATTTACGCGATTGCCTTTTGGGTTAAATTCAGTCGCTAGTGTTTTCCAACGCATGGTTACCGATATTTTTTAAGGAGTAGACAACACAATTGACTTCCAAGATGATATTTTAATATACGGTAAATCTGTAGAGGAACACAATGTTATTCTCAAAATTGTTCTAGAAAGATTGTCCAGGGCGGGTCTCACACTTCGCAAAGAGGAATGCAAATTCCTTGTAGAACAGATTTAATATCTTGGATACACTATCAGTGCTTCTAGTGTCAAGCCAAAGAAAAGTCTTTGTAGTGCTATAGACTTGGCCCCGCCTCCCTTGGAAAAGGATCAACTAAGATCATTTATGGGCTTAACAGAATGCTATTCTAAGTTTGTAAAGAATTTTTCTGACAAAACTGCTTGTTTGAGGGGTTTGCTCAAGAAAGGGGTGAGTTTTGTGTGGAATGTACAACACCAAGAATGTTTCAACAATATTAATAAAGAGATTTGTGAAGCTAATGTTTTAACTCCTTTTGATGTGAACTGCAAGTCAATCCTTACTGTGGTTGCCAGTGCCACTGGGTTAGGGGCAATGTTATCTCAGCGTAGAACGGGGTATGAAAGAACAGTAGCTTTTGCCTCCAGGACATTGACCAATGCTGAACAGAATTACTCTGTCATCGAGAGGGAGGCGCTTGCAGCATCATGGGGTGTGGAATACTTTCGTACCTATCTATGGGGTACAAAGTTTTTACTTAGAACCGACCACAAACCTTTGATCAAGATTCTTTCTCCTGGTGGTACTGGCAAAGGGTCTGCAAGGCTGTGAAGTTGGCATCTAAACTTCAAGAATTTCAGTATCAGGTAGAATACATTCAAGGGTGGAGGAATGTCCAAGCTGACTGCCTGTCCAGGATGTCTGTTGATTGGAAGTTGGTTGAAGACCCTGCAATTACAGAAGGCGAGGAGGACATTGCTGTAGCCTCGGTCGATGATGCAGTTTTTGTGGGTGAAGGTGTGTTTGATGCAGTTGATTGGAAACGTGAAATGGTGAATGACCACACCCTACGTGAGGTGGTCAATTTATTGAAGTCTGGTCCCAAGAGAGAGAGTTGTGTCCTGGTTTCTGTTCGTCCTTACATCAAAATTCTGGATGAGTTGTCTTTTTGTGGTGATGGTGTGTTGATGAGGAGTGAGAAGTTTGTTCCCCCTTTTGGCATTAGGGAATAGTTATTAGCTTTTGTTCATGAAGGACACCTTGGTCAAACTTTAACTCAACGTCGTTTGAAAAATCATTTTTCGTGGCCGGGTCTGGATGGACAGGTAGTGGATTGGGTGGAAAGCTGCTCTGTGTGCAAGGAGTGTGAAAAAAGGTTGAAAGTAGGCAGTAAAACAGATAATGCACATATTGAGAATCCTGGTTTAGCTCGGCACAGTATTTGTTTGGATTTAATTGAAAAGGACAGGTTTGGCATTGTGGTTGTGGATGTTTTTTTGAAATGGTTGGTTGTTAAATTTGTGAATGATATCACCACTGAGAGTACCATCAAGTTTCTTGGTGAATTATTTAGGTATGAGGGCATTCCCTCCGTCCTCATTACAGATAACGGTACTCAATTTGGGGCCGATTCCGATCTCGGCCGGTAGGGCTCCGAATCGGATTCGGCTTTACCGGATCCGATTCGGAGCCCTGTTTCCCGACCGAACCGTACGCGGGTCCGGCCGAGCGAGTACGATGCGAAATCGCCGACCGACTCGTCCGGGCATCCCGACCGCTCCGACCGACTCGCTCCGTCTCGAACCGCTCCGACCGACTCGCTCGGACTCGACTCGCACCGCGCAATGGAGACGTTTCCCGGCCGGGTAAGTGCGATGCGCGCGCGCGAGCAGTCCGACCGAGCCGCGCACTCCGGCTCGTAAGAGCTGTCGGAGCCGTGCTTTGGGGGTCCGTGTCGGACCCCCCTGTACGCGTAGCCCCGCGAGTCGCACACAGGGGGACCCATGGGTCCCCCCTACCTGTGCGTGTACGGCGCGAGTCGCTTCGCCGCGCACCCGCTGTAGAGGGCGCCCTTGTCCGACTCGCACCTATTGAGTCAATGGGAGCCCGCGTCACGCGTTGTACGACCGGCTCCCATTGACATCAATGGGAGTCCGACCCGACTCGAGTCCGATAACATACGGACGCATCGTACTCGTTCGGTCGGACTGCACGGGTCCGATTCGGTCGGAAATCTCTCCGGGTCCGGCTCGGTCGGAGAAATTTCCGGCCCGAATCGGAATCGACCCCTTAGTGTCAAGAGAGATGCAATGGTTTTTGAAGGATTGTGGAATCGCTCATCACCGTACTTCTTTATATAACCCTCAAGGGAATGGTTTGTGTGAGCGAGCTAACAATGTTGTGAAAGGGATCATCCAGATGGCTTCTGCAAATGGTTCTGTTGTGCGCAAGATGGTAGATGAAATGCTTTGGGCCTATCGGACTACTCCTCTTGTTGATGGAGAGAAATCTCCATTTGAGTTGATGGGGGCAGGGCTCCTGGCTCAAAATTAGTTCCCACATGGATGAAGCAGTTGGTTACTTTACGTGGAGTTTCGATTGAGCCTAAAAGGAATTTGGATTTTTCTTGTCGTTTCAATGTGGGTGATTTAGTAAAACTCAAGAGTGGTAGAATTGGGAGAGGTCTCTCAAAGTTCAAGGGGCCCTACACTGTCCATAAAGTTCTTGATCACTGTGTTGTTCTAGATAATGGTGAACGTTGGAATTTTCGACGTGTTGCTCTTTACCAAAAGTGCAGTGCGGTCCGAAAACAGGAAAAAACATTGATGTTTTGCAAACAGGTGAGTCCCCTCAGTAGTAGTGGATATGTTCTAGCTCAGGAGTTTGAGGATGTCCCCTGTTCAAGGTTGTCTGGTGCCGCCCTTGGTGGGGGGGGATTCTTTGATTCCTGTGGGTGTATCTTCAGATAGCTTGAGTTCTTCTCAAACTAATGGTTCTGTATTAGGCACTGAGGGTCCCTTTTCTTCACGTTCTGTTAGGTACCGTAAACCGCCTACCTATCTTAAGGATTTAGTCCGTTAAGTTTTTTTTTTTTTTTTTTATTAGGCCATTGGAAAGGGAGAAGATGTGTAGTATATGCTTTACAGTCTAGTCTTTTAAGAATGTACTTGCTTATGTATTCCATGTCATTGTTTGAATGTGAGTGTTCTCTTTCAAGGCAGTAGTTTCCTTGACCTGCTTGGAAGAATCCGCTCTCATCCTGCTCTGTACTTAATTAAAGTATTCAACACTTACCTGCTGTGACCGCTGCATTCCTTTACCACAGTGTGCATCTGACCATACTAGTAACAAAAATTCAACAAAATCTTCTCCAAAACATAAATAGGTAAACACTACGTTTATGATATAAATATACCATACATCAGACCAGTGTTATTAATAATTTATTGATTTTTTTAATATAAACTTTTTCCTTTTTTTGGGTTGTCAATTTTTTAGAAAAAACATATATGGTAGTGGTATTTAACAATAATAGATACATGTACAATCTGTGAGCTCCACATGTATAAAAAGTCGCAAATGAGCCAAAATCGTTACACTGAGAACAAAGACAACAATAGATTTACTACATCACAAGTTCAGACAGTACAATCACATACATTTACATTGAAAAACAATATATATATCGACACATGAAAATGCAAATAAATAATGGAATCTTAATTCCTAAAGTGGTAAAAGTGACAGTGCAGTAATAAAAAATTCTCTAAAGTACAATGTTGTGTAGACACAAGTGCGCCAGTGTTCAGGACCATCAAGCATCAAGTGCATCTCGTCCTTATAGTTTGGGGTATCTAGAATTATGATGCCACCGCCCTTATCGCAAGGTTTAATTGGGGCCTTGCGGTTTTTGCGTAGGTTGTTAAGGGCATTGTATTCATTGTAATTCAGGTTGTAAGGTGATTTGGGTACAAATTTCAACATGGTCTGTATTTTGGTAAAGACGGTTTTTTCAAAGATGCTAACTTCTGGGCCCAGCTCATCAAGAGTTGGGGTAAACGTAGAAGGAAGTTTCGGTCCTGATCTACTGTTAGGAGTAGAAGCCTCTGAATCCACGAAAAACTTTCTTAGTCTTATTTTCCGGAAGAAGGAATGGATATTGCGACAGAGTTCAAATTTATCTACGTTGATACTAGGGACAAAGGATAATCCTTTACTAAGGAGTGCTAACGAGTGTTATTCAAGTTCAACACATGACAGGTTGAATATAGGAATAGGGTCAACATGTGATGGACAATTCAGTCCCTCCAATATTGGTTGCGTCTGGTTTGGAGATATTGCGGAGGATCGTCCATATGTTGATATCGTCCCCTTGTTTTGTTCCTGAATCTCGTTCTGGGTGTACCTCGGCGGTTCCCTAAAAAACGATTGTTTCTATTAGATCCTTCAGGGAGTGTTCTCCTATTTTCATATGTGTCAAAATGATTAGAGCCTCCTTCTCCCTCTGTCTCAGAAGTCTCAGAGAAAGTAAGGATTTTTTTGTTTGACCAGTGTTGATAGTCAGAGTGGCTAGCGTTGTCTTTAGGAATGTTATAATATTGGGCTCCCAAGTATGGGTAAACTCTTTCTTCTGAAAAGTATCTGATATCTTTTTTGAGTTTGTCGGTCTTTTTTAAAAAGATATTCACTAAAGGAGTCTAACTCTTGCTTCGCTTCTTGAAGTTTTCTTTTAGCGTCTTCTACCGGGTTATTCTTTTTCAGGGTTTCATCAATTTCTAG